>OW569398.1:28800311-30000311 GCA_937620795.1 Thecophora atra
AAAATACAACCTCGCAATGATTTATACATCATTGAAAACAGGACGCCGAGACCTTTCCAACGATGTATAGTTGATCCGCGCACAAGGGTAACTTTGGTGTCAGAGGTCACTTGAACTTAGGCAATTTTCGGAGCAAAAATTATCATTTTTGGACGTGAATTTCCATTAATCCAAAATACAACCTCGCAATGATTTATACATCATTGCAAAGAGGACGCCGAGACCTTTCCAACGGTGTATAGTTGATTCGCGCACAAGCGGAACTTTGGTGTCAGAGGTCACTTGAACTTAGTCAATTTTCGGAGCAAAAATTATCATTTTTGGACGTGAATTTCCATAAATCCAAAATACAACCTCGCAATGATTTATACATCAATAAAAAGACGACGCCGAGACTTTTCCAACGATGTATAGTTGATCCGCGCACAAGGGGAACTTTGGTGTCAGAGGTCACTTGAACTTAGTAAATTTTCGGAGCAAAAATTATCATTTTTGGACGTGAATTTCCATTAATCCAAAATACAACCTCGCAATGATTTATACATCATTGAAAACAGGACGCCGAGACTTTTCCAACGGTGTTATAGTTGATCCGTGCACAAGGGGAACTTTGGTGTCAGAGGTCACTTGAACTTAGTAAATTTTCGGAGCAAAAATTATCATTTTTGGACGTGAATTTCCATTAATCCAAAATACAACCTCGCAATGATTTATACATCATTGCAAAGAGGACGCCGAGACCTTTCCAACGGTGTATAGTTGATTCGCGCACAAGCGGAACTTTGGTGTCAGAGGTCACTTGAACTTAGTCAATTTTCGGAGCAAAAATTATCATTTTTGGACGTGAATTTCCATAAATCCAAAATACAACCTCGCAATGATTTATACATCATTGAAAACAGGACGCCGAGACCTTTCCAACGATGTATAGTTGATCCGCGCACAAGGGTAACTTTGGTGTCAGAGGTCACTTGAACTTAGGCAATTTTCGGAGCAAAAATTATCATTTTTGGACGTGAATTTCCATCAATCCGAAATACAACCTCGCAATGATTTATACATCATTGAAAAGAGGACACCGAGACTTTTCCAACGGTGTATAGTTGATCCGTGCACAAGCGGAACTTTGGTGTCAGAGGTCACTTGAACTTAGTCAATTTTCGTAGCAAAAATTATCATTTTTGGACGTGAATTTCCATAAATCCAAAATACAACGTCGCAATGATTTATACATCATTGAAAAGAGGACGCCGAGAACTTTCCAACGATGTATAGTTGATCCGCGCACAAGGGGAACTTTGGTGTCAGAGGTCACTTGAACTTAGGCAATTTTCGGAGAAAAAATTATCATTTTGGACGTGAATTTCCATCAATCCGAAATACAACCTCGCAATGATTTATACATCATTGAAAAGAGGACACCGAGACTTTTCCAACGGTGTATAGTTGATCCGTGCACAAGCGGAACTTTGGTGTCAGAGGTCACTTGAACTTAGTCAATTTTCGTAGCAAAAATTATCATTTTTGGACGTGAATTTCCATTAATCCAAAATACAACCTCGCAATGATTTATACATCATTGAAAAGAGGACGCCGAGAACTTTCCAGCGGTGTATAGTTGATCCGCGCACAAGCGGAACTTTGGTGTCAGAGGTCACTTGAACTTAGTCAATTTTCGGAGCAAAAATTATCATTTTTGGACGTGACTTTCCATAAATCCGAAATACAACCTCGCAATGATTTATACATCATTGAAAAGAGGACGCCGAGACTTTTCCAACGATATATAGTTGATCCGCGCACAAGGGGAACTTTGGTGTCAGAGGTCACTTGAACTTAGTCAATTTTCGGAGCAAAAATTATCATTTTTGGACGTGAATTTCCATCAATCCAAAATACAACCTCGCAATGATTTATACATCATTAAAAAGAAGACGCCGAGACTTTTCCAACGATGTATAGTTGATCCGCGCACAAGGGGAACTTTGGTGTCAGAGGTCACTTGAACTTAGTCAATTTTCGGGGCAAAAATTATCATTTTTGGACGTGAATTTCCCTTAATCCAAAATACAACCTCGCAATGATTTATACATCATTGAAAAGAGGACGCCGAGACTTTTCCAACGATATATAGTTGATCCGCGCACAAGGGGAACTTTGGTGTCAGAGGCCACTTGAACTTAGTCAATTTTCGGAGCAAAAATTATCATTTTTGGACGTGAATTTCCATCAATCCAAAATACAACCTCGCAATGATTTATACATCATTAAAAAGAAGACGCCGAGACTTTTCCAACGATATATAGTTGATCCGCGCACAAGGGGAACTTTGGTGTCAGAGGTCACTTGAACTTAGTCAATTTTCGGAGCAAAAATTATCATTTTTGGACGTGAATTTCCATTAATCCAAAATACAACCTCGCAATGATTTATACATCATTGAAAAGAGGACGCCGAGAACTTTCCAGCGGTGTATAGTTGATCCGCGCACAAGCGGAACTTTGGTGTCAGAGGTCACTTGAACTTAGTCAATTTTCGGAGCAAAAATTATCATTTTTGGACGTGACTTTCCATAAATCCGAAATACAACCTCGCAATGATTTATACATCATTGAAAAGAGGACGCCGAGACTTTTCCAACGATATATAGTTGATCCGCGCACAAGGGGAACTTTGGTGTCAGAGGTCACTTGAACTTAGTCAATTTTCGGAGCAAAAATTATCATTTTTGGACGTGAATTTCCATCAATCCAAAATACAACCTCGCAATGATTTATACATCATTAAAAAGAAGACGCCGAGACTTTTCCAACGATGTATAGTTGATCCGTGCACAAGCGGAACTTTGGTGTCAGAGGTCACTTGAACTTAGTCAATTTTCGGAGCAAAAATTATCATTTTTGGACGTGACTTTCCATAAATCCAAAATACAACCTCGCAATGATTTATACATCATTGAAAAGAGGACGCCGAGACCTTTCCAACGGTGTATAGTTGATCCGCGCACAAGCGGAACTTTGGTATCAGAGGTCACTTGAACTTAGTCAATTTTCGGAGCAAAAAATATCATTTTTGGACGTGAATTTCCATCAATCCGAAATACAACCTCGCAATGATTTATACATCAATGAAAAGAGGACGCCGAGACCTTTCCAACGGTGTATAGTTGATCCGCGCACAAGCGGAACTTTGGTGTCAGAGGTCATTTAAACTTAGTCAATTTTCGGAGCAAAAATTATCATTTTTGGACGTGAATTTCCATAAATCCAAAATACAACCTCGCAATGATTTATACATCATTGAAAAGAGGACGCCGAGACCTTTCCAACGATGTATAGTTGATCCGCGCACAAGGGGAACTTTGGTGTCAGAGGTCACTTGAACTTAGGCAATTTTCGGAGCAAAAATTGTCATTTTTGGACGTGACTTTCCATAAATCCGAAATACAACCTCGCAATGATTTATACATCATTGAAAAGAGGACGCCGAGACTTTTCCAACGATATATAGTTGATCCGCGCACAAGGGGAACTTTGGTGTCAGAGGTCACCTGAACTTAGGCAATTTTCGGAGCAAAAATTATCATTTTTGGACGTGAATTTCCATCAATCCGAAATACAACCTCGCAATGATTTATACATCATTGAAAACAGGACGCCGAGACCTTTCCAACGATGTATAGTTGATCCGCGCACAAGGGTAACTTTGGTGTCAGAGGTCACTTGAACTTAGGCAATTTTCGGAGCAAAAATTATCATTTTTGGACGTGAATTTCCATTAATCCAAAATACAACCTCGCAATGATTTATACATCATTGCAAAGAGGACGCCGAGACCTTTCCAACGGTGTATAGTTGATTCGCGCACAAGCGGAACTTTGGTGTCAGAGGTCACTTGAACTTAGTCAATTTTCGGAGCAAAAATTATCATTTTTGGACGTGAATTTCCATAAATCCAAAATACAACCTCGCAATGATTTATACATCAATAAAAAGACGACGCCGAGACTTTTCCAACGATGTATAGTTGATCCGCGCACAAGGGGAACTTTGGTGTCAGAGGTCACTTGAACTTAGTAAATTTTCGGAGCAAAAATTATCATTTTTGGACGTGAATTTCCATTAATCCAAAATACAACCTCGCAACGATTTATACATCATTGAAAACAGGACGCCGAGACTTTTCCAACGGTGTATAGTTGATCCGTGCACAAGGGGAACTTTGGTGTCAGAGGTCACTTGAACTTAGTAAATTTTCGGAGCAAAAATTATCATTTTTGGACGTGAATTTCCATTAATCCAAAATACAACCTCGCAATGATTTATACATCATTGCAAAGAGGACGCCGAGACCTTTCCAACGGTGTATAGTTGATTCGCGCACAAGCGGAACTTTGGTGTCAGAGGTCACTTGAACTTAGTCAATTTTCGGAGCAAAAATTATCATTTTTGGACGTGAATTTCCATAAATCCAAAATACAACCTCGCAATGATTTATACATCATTGAAAACAGGACGCCGAGACCTTTCCAACGATGTATAGTTGATCCGCGCACAAGGGTAACTTTGGTGTCAGAGGTCACTTGAACTTAGGCAATTTTCGGAGCAAAAATTATCATTTTTGGACGTGAATTTCCATCAATCCGAAATACAACCTCGCAATGATTTATACATCATTGAAAAGAGGACACCGAGACTTTTCCAACGGTGTATAGTTGATCCGTGCACAAGCGGAACTTTGGTGTCAGAGGTCACTTGAACTTAGTCAATTTTCGTAGCAAAAATTATCATTTTTGGACGTGAATTTCCATAAATCCAAAATACAACGTCGCAATGATTTATACATCATTGAAAAGAGGACGCCGAGAACTTTCCAACGATGTATAGTTGATCCGCGCACAAGGGGAACTTTGGTGTCAGAGGTCACTTGAACTTAGGCAATTTTCGGAGAAAAAATTATCATTTTTGGACGTGAATTTCCATCAATCCGAAATACAACCTCGCAATGATTTATACATCATTGAAAAGAGGACACCGAGACTTTTCCAACGGTGTATAGTTGATCCGTGCACAAGCGGAACTTTGGTGTCAGAGGTCACTTGAACTTAGTCAATTTTCGTAGCAAAAATTATCATTTTTGGACGTGAATTTCCATTAATCCAAAATACAACGTCGCAATGATTTATACATCATTGAAAAGAGGACGCCGAGAACTTTCCAACGATGTATAGTTGATCCGCGCACAAGGGGAACTTTGGTGTCAGAGGTCACTTGAACTTAGGCAATTTTCGGAGAAAAAATTATCATTTTTGGACGTGAATTTCCATCAATCCGAAATACAACCTCGCAATGATTTATACATCATTGAAAAGAGGACACCGAGACTTTTCCAACGGTGTATAGTTGATCCGTGCACAAGCGGAACTTTGGTGTCAGAGGTCACTTGAACTTAGTCAATTTTCGTAGCAAAAATTATCATTTTTGGACGTGAATTTCCATTAATCCAAAATACAACCTCGCAATGATTTATACATCATTGAAAAGAGGACGCCGAGAACTTTCCAGCGGTGTATAGTTGATCCGCGCACAAGCGGAACTTTGGTGTCAGAGGTCACTTGAACTTAGTCAATTTTCGGAGCAAAAATTATCATTTTTGGACGTGACTTTCCATAAATCCGAAATACAACCTCGCAATGATTTATACATCATTGAAAAGAGGACGCCGAGACTTTTCCAACGATATATAGTTGATCCGCGCACAAGGGGAACTTTGGTGTCAGAGGTCACCTGAACTTAGGCAATTTTCGGAGCAAAAATTATCATTTTTGGACGTGAATTTCCATCAATCCGAAATACAACCTCGCAATGATTTATACATCATTGAAAACAGGACGCCGAGACCTTTCCAACGATGTATAGTTGATCCGCGCACAAGGGTAACTTTGGTGTCAGAGGTCACTTGAACTTAGGCAATTTTCGGAGCAAAAATTATCATTTTTGGACGTGAATTTCCATTAATCCAAAATACAACCTCGCAATGATTTATACATCATTGCAAAGAGGACGCCGAGACCTTTCCAACGGTGTATAGTTGATTCGCGCACAAGCGGAACTTTGGTGTCAGAGGTCACTTGAACTTAGTCAATTTTCGGAGCAAAAATTATCATTTTTGGACGTGAATTTCCATAAATCCAAAATACAACCTCGCAATGATTTATACATCAATAAAAAGACGACGCCGAGACTTTTCCAACGATGTATAGTTGATCCGCGCACAAGGGGAACTTTGGTGTCAGAGGTCACTTGAACTTAGTAAATTTTCGGAGCAAAAATTATCATTTTTGGACGTGAATTTCCATTAATCCAAAATACAACCTCGCAATGATTTATACATCATTGAAAACAGGACGCCGAGACTTTTCCAACGGTGTATAGTTGATCCGTGCACAAGGGGAACTTTGGTGTCAGAGGTCACTTGAACTTAGTAAATTTTCGGAGCAAAAATTATCATTTTTGGACGTGAATTTCCATTAATCCAAAATACAACCTCGCAATGATTTATACATCATTGCAAAGAGGACGCCGAGACCTTTCCAACGGTGTATAGTTGATTCGCGCACAAGCGGAACTTTGGTGTCAGAGGTCACTTGAACTTAGTCAATTTTCGGAGCAAAAATTATCATTTTTGGACGTGAATTTCCATAAATCCAAAATACAACCTCGCAATGATTTATACATCATTGAAAACAGGACGCCGAGACCTTTCCAACGATGTATAGTTGATCCGCGCACAAGGGTAACTTTGGTGTCAGAGGTCACTTGAACTTAGGCAATTTTCGGAGCAAAAATTATCATTTTTGGACGTGAATTTCCATCAATCCGAAATACAACCTCGCAATGATTTATACATCATTGAAAAGAGGACACCGAGACTTTTCCAACGGTGTATAGTTGATCCGTGCACAAGCGGAACTTTGGTGTCAGAGGTCACTTGAACTTAGTCAATTTTCGTAGCAAAAATTATCATTTTTGGACGTGAATTTCCATAAATCCAAAATACAACGTCGCAATGATTTATACATCATTGAAAAGAGGACGCCGAGAACTTTCCAACGATGTATAGTTGATCCGCGCACAAGGGGAACTTTGGTGTCAGAGGTCACTTGAACTTAGGCAATTTTCGGAGAAAAAATTATCATTTTTGGACGTGAATTTCCATCAATCCGAAATACAACCTCGCAATGATTTATACATCATTGAAAAGAGGACACCGAGACTTTTCCAACGGTGTATAGTTGATCCGTGCACAAGCGGAACTTTGGTGTCAGAGGTCACTTGAACTTAGTCAATTTTCGTAGCAAAAATTATCATTTTTGGACGTGAATTTCCATTAATCCAAAATACAACCTCGCAATGATTTATACATCATTGAAAAGAGGACGCCGAGAACTTTCCAGCGGTGTATAGTTGATCCGCGCACAAGCGGAACTTTGGTGTCAGAGGTCACTTGAACTTAGTCAATTTTCGGAGCAAAAATTATCATTTTTGGACGTGACTTTCCATAAATCCGAAATACAACCTCGCAATGATTTATACATCATTGAAAAGAGGACGCCGAGACTTTTCCAACGATATATAGTTGATCCGCGCACAAGGGGAACTTTGGTGTCAGAGGTCACTTGAACTTAGTCAATTTTCGGAGCAAAAATTATCATTTTTGGACGTGAATTTCCATCAATCCAAAATACAACCTCGCAATGATTTATACATCATTAAAAAGAAGACGCCGAGACTTTTCCAACGATGTATAGTTGATCCGCGCACAAGGGGAACTTTGGTGTCAGAGGTCACTTGAACTTAGTCAATTTTCGGGGCAAAAATTATCATTTTTGGACGTGAATTTCCCTTAATCCAAAATACAACCTCGCAATGATTTATACATCATTGAAAAGAGGACGCCGAGACTTTTCCAACGATATATAGTTGATCCGCGCACAAGGGGAACTTTGGTGTCAGAGGCCACTTGAACTTAGTCAATTTTCGGAGCAAAAATTATCATTTTTGGACGTGAATTTCCATCAATCCAAAATACAACCTCGCAATGATTTATACATCATTAAAAAGAAGACGCCGAGACTTTTCCAACGATATATAGTTGATCCGCGCACAAGGGGAACTTTGGTGTCAGAGGTCACTTGAACTTAGTCAATTTTCGGAGCAAAAATTATCATTTTTGGACGTGAATTTCCATTAATCCAAAATACAACCTCGCAATGATTTATACATCATTGAAAAGAGGACGCCGAGAACTTTCCAGCGGTGTATAGTTGATCCGCGCACAAGCGGAACTTTGGTGTCAGAGGTCACTTGAACTTAGTCAATTTTCGGAGCAAAAATTATCATTTTTGGACGTGACTTTCCATAAATCCAAAATACAACCTCGCAATGATTTATACATCATTGAAAAGAGGACGCCGAGACCTTTCCAACGGTGTATAGTTGATCCGCGCACAAGCGGAACTTTGGTATCAGAGGTCACTTGAACTTAGTCAATTTTCGGAGCAAAAAATATCATTTTTGGACGTGAATTTCCATCAATCCGAAATACAACCTCGCAATGATTTATACATCAATGAAAAGAGGACGCCGAGACCTTTCCAACGGTGTATAGTTGATCCGCGCACAAGCGGAACTTTGGTGTCAGAGGTCATTTAAACTTAGTCAATTTTCGGAGCAAAAATTATCATTTTTGGACGTGAATTTCCATAAATCCAAAATACAACCTCGCAATGATTTATACATCATTGAAAAGAGGACGCCGAGACCTTTCCAACGATGTATAGTTGATCCGCGCACAAGGGGAACTTTGGTGTCAGAGGTCACTTGAACTTAGGCAATTTTCGGAGCAAAAATTGTCATTTTTGGACGTGACTTTCCATAAATCCGAAATACAACCTCGCAATGATTTATACATCATTGAAAAGAGGACGCCGAGACTTTTCCAACGATATATAGTTGATCCGCGCACAAGGGGAACTTTGGTGTCAGAGGTCACCTGAACTTAGGCAATTTTCGGAGCAAAAATTATCATTTTTGGACGTGAATTTCCATCAATCCGAAATACAACCTCGCAATGATTTATACATCATTGAAAACAGGACGCCGAGACCTTTCCAACGATGTATAGTTGATCCGCGCACAAGGGTAACTTTGGTGTCAGAGGTCACTTGAACTTAGGCAATTTTCGGAGCAAAAATTATCATTTTTGGACGTGAATTTCCATTAATCCAAAATACAACCTCGCAATGATTTATACATCATTGCAAAGAGGACGCCGAGACCTTTCCAACGGTGTATAGTTGATTCGCGCACAAGCGGAACTTTGGTGTCAGAGGTCACTTGAACTTAGTCAATTTTCGGAGCAAAAATTATCATTTTTGGACGTGAATTTCCATAAATCCAAAATACAACCTCGCAATGATTTATACATCAATAAAAAGACGACGCCGAGACTTTTCCAACGATGTATAGTTGATCCGCGCACAAGGGGAACTTTGGTGTCAGAGGTCACTTGAACTTAGTAAATTTTCGGAGCAAAAATTATCATTTTTGGACGTGAATTTCCATTAATCCAAAATACAACCTCGCAACGATTTATACATCATTGAAAACAGGACGCCGAGACTTTTCCAACGGTGTATAGTTGATCCGTGCACAAGGGGAACTTTGGTGTCAGAGGTCACTTGAACTTAGTAAATTTTCGGAGCAAAAATTATCATTTTTGGACGTGAATTTCCATTAATCCAAAATACAACCTCGCAATGATTTATACATCATTGCAAAGAGGACGCCGAGACCTTTCCAACGGTGTATAGTTGATTCGCGCACAAGCGGAACTTTGGTGTCAGAGGTCACTTGAACTTAGTCAATTTTCGGAGCAAAAATTATCATTTTTGGACGTGAATTTCCATAAATCCAAAATACAACCTCGCAATGATTTATACATCATTGAAAACAGGACGCCGAGACTTTTCCAACGGTGTATAGTTGATCCGTGCACAAGGGGAACTTTGGTGTCAGAGGTCACTTGAACTTAGTAAATTTTCGGAGCAAAAATTATCATTTTTGGACGTGAATTTCCATTAATCCAAAATACAACCTCGCAATGATTTATACATCATTGCAAAGAGGACGCCGAGACCTTTCCAACGGTGTATAGTTGATTCGCGCACAAGCGGAACTTTGGTGTCAGAGGTCACTTGAACTTAGTCAATTTTCGGAGCAAAAATTATCATTTTTGGACGTGAATTTCCATAAATCCAAAATACAACCTCGCAATGATTTATACATCATTGAAAACAGGACGCCGAGACCTTTCCAACGATGTATAGTTGATCCGCGCACAAGGGTAACTTTGGTGTCAGAGGTCACTTGAACTTAGGCAATTTTCGGAGCAAAAATTATCATTTTTGGACGTGAATTTCCATCAATCCGAAATACAACCTCGCAATGATTTATACATCATTGAAAAGAGGACACCGAGACTTTTCCAACGGTGTATAGTTGATCCGTGCACAAGCGGAACTTTGGTGTCAGAGGTCACTTGAACTTAGTCAATTTTCGTAGCAAAAATTATCATTTTTGGACGTGAATTTCCATAAATCCAAAATACAACGTCGCAATGATTTATACATCATTGAAAAGAGGACGCCGAGAACTTTCCAACGATGTATAGTTGATCCGCGCACAAGGGGAACTTTGGTGTCAGAGGTCACTTGAACTTAGGCAATTTTCGGAGAAAAAATTATCATTTTTGGACGTGAATTTCCATCAATCCGAAATACAACCTCGCAATGATTTATACATCATTGAAAAGAGGACACCGAGACTTTTCCAACGGTGTATAGTTGATCCGTGCACAAGCGGAACTTTGGTGTCAGAGGTCACTTGAACTTAGTCAATTTTCGTAGCAAAAATTATCATTTTTGGACGTGAATTTCCATTAATCCAAAATACAACGTCGCAATGATTTATACATCATTGAAAAGAGGACGCCGAGAACTTTCCAACGATGTATAGTTGATCCGCGCACAAGGGGAACTTTGGTGTCAGAGGTCACTTGAACTTAGGCAATTTTCGGAGAAAAAATTATCATTTTTGGACGTGAATTTCCATCAATCCGAAATACAACCTCGCAATGATTTATACATCATTGAAAAGAGGACACCGAGACTTTTCCAACGGTGTATAGTTGATCCGTGCACAAGCGGAACTTTGGTGTCAGAGGTCACTTGAACTTAGTCAATTTTCGTAGCAAAAATTATCATTTTTGGACGTGAATTTCCATTAATCCAAAATACAACCTCGCAATGATTTATACATCATTGAAAAGAGGACGCCGAGAACTTTCCAGCGGTGTATAGTTGATCCGCGCACAAGCGGAACTTTGGTGTCAGAGGTCACTTGAACTTAGTCAATTTTCGGAGCAAAAATTATCATTTTTGGACGTGACTTTCCATAAATCCGAAATACAACCTCGCAATGATTTATACATCATTGAAAAGAGGACGCCGAGACTTTTCCAACGATATATAGTTGATCCGCGCACAAGGGGAACTTTGGTGTCAGAGGTCACCTGAACTTAGGCAATTTTCGGAGCAAAAATTATCATTTTTGGACGTGAATTTCCATCAATCCGAAATACAACCTCGCAATGATTTATACATCATTGAAAACAGGACGCCGAGACCTTTCCAACGATGTATAGTTGATCCGCGCACAAGGGTAACTTTGGTGTCAGAGGTCACTTGAACTTAGGCAATTTTCGGAGCAAAAATTATCATTTTTGGACGTGAATTTCCATTAATCCAAAATACAACCTCGCAATGATTTATACATCATTGCAAAGAGGACGCCGAGACCTTTCCAACGGTGTATAGTTGATTCGCGCACAAGCGGAACTTTGGTGTCAGAGGTCACTTGAACTTAGTCAATTTTCGGAGCAAAAATTATCATTTTTGGACGTGAATTTCCATAAATCCAAAATACAACCTCGCAATGATTTATACATCAATAAAAAGACGACGCCGAGACTTTTCCAACGATGTATAGTTGATCCGCGCACAAGGGGAACTTTGGTGTCAGAGGTCACTTGAACTTAGTAAATTTTCGGAGCAAAAATTATCATTTTTGGACGTGAATTTCCATTAATCCAAAATACAACCTCGCAATGATTTATACATCATTGAAAACAGGACGCCGAGACTTTTCCAACGGTGTATAGTTGATCCGTGCACAAGGGGAACTTTGGTGTCAGAGGTCACTTGAACTTAGTAAATTTTCGGAGCAAAAATTATCATTTTTGGACGTGAATTTCCATTAATCCAAAATACAACCTCGCAATGATTTATACATCATTGCAAAGAGGACGCCGAGACCTTTCCAACGGTGTATAGTTGATTCGCGCACAAGCGGAACTTTGGTGTCAGAGGTCACTTGAACTTAGTCAATTTTCGGAGCAAAAATTATCATTTTTGGACGTGAATTTCCATAAATCCAAAATACAACCTCGCAATGATTTATACATCATTGAAAACAGGACGCCGAGACCTTTCCAACGATGTATAGTTGATCCGCGCACAAGGGTAACTTTGGTGTCAGAGGTCACTTGAACTTAGGCAATTTTCGGAGCAAAAATTATCATTTTTGGACGTGAATTTCCATCAATCCGAAATACAACCTCGCAATGATTTATACATCATTGAAAAGAGGACACCGAGACTTTTCCAACGGTGTATAGTTGATCCGTGCACAAGCGGAACTTTGGTGTCAGAGGTCACTTGAACTTAGTCAATTTTCGTAGCAAAAATTATCATTTTTGGACGTGAATTTCCATAAATCCAAAATACAACGTCGCAATGATTTATACATCATTGAAAAGAGGACGCCGAGAACTTTCCAACGATGTATAGTTGATCCGCGCACAAGGGGAACTTTGGTGTCAGAGGTCACTTGAACTTAGGCAATTTTCGGAGAAAAAATTATCATTTTTGGACGTGAATTTCCATCAATCCGAAATACAACCTCGCAATGATTTATACATCATTGAAAAGAGGACACCGAGACTTTTCCAACGGTGTATAGTTGATCCGTGCACAAGCGGAACTTTGGTGTCAGAGGTCACTTGAACTTAGTCAATTTTCGTAGCAAAAATTATCATTTTTGGACGTGAATTTCCATTAATCCAAAATACAACCTCGCAATGATTTATACATCATTGAAAAGAGGACGCCGAGAACTTTCCAGCGGTGTATAGTTGATCCGCGCACAAGCGGAACTTTGGTGTCAGAGGTCACTTGAACTTAGTCAATTTTCGGAGCAAAAATTATCATTTTTGGACGTGACTTTCCATAAATCCGAAATACAACCTCGCAATGATTTATACATCATTGAAAAGAGGACGCCGAGACTTTTCCAACGATATATAGTTGATCCGCGCACAAGGGGAACTTTGGTGTCAGAGGTCACTTGAACTTAGTCAATTTTCGGAGCAAAAATTATCATTTTTGGACGTGAATTTCCATCAATCCAAAATACAACCTCGCAATGATTTATACATCATTAAAAAGAAGACGCCGAGACTTTTCCAACGATGTATAGTTGATCCGCGCACAAGGGGAACTTTGGTGTCAGAGGTCACTTGAACTTAGTCAATTTTCGGGGCAAAAATTATCATTTTTGGACGTGAATTTCCCTTAATCCAAAATACAACCTCGCAATGATTTATACATCATTGAAAAGAGGACGCCGAGACTTTTCCAACGATATATAGTTGATCCGCGCACAAGGGGAACTTTGGTGTCAGAGGCCACTTGAACTTAGTCAATTTTCGGAGCAAAAATTATCATTTTTGGACGTGAATTTCCATCAATCCAAAATACAACCTCGCAATGATTTATACATCATTAAAAAGAAGACGCCGAGACTTTTCCAACGATATATAGTTGATCCGCGCACAAGGGGAACTTTGGTGTCAGAGGTCACTTGAACTTAGTCAATTTTCGGAGCAAAAATTATCATTTTTGGACGTGAATTTCCATTAATCCAAAATACAACCTCGCAATGATTTATACATCATTGAAAAGAGGACGCCGAGAACTTTCCAGCGGTGTATAGTTGATCCGCGCACAAGCGGAACTTTGGTGTCAGAGGTCACTTGAACTTAGTCAATTTTCGGAGCAAAAATTATCATTTTTGGACGTGACTTTCCATAAATCCGAAATACAACCTCGCAATGATTTATACATCATTGAAAAGAGGACGCCGAGACTTTTCCAACGATATATAGTTGATCCGCGCACAAGGGGAACTTTGGTGTCAGAGGTCACTTGAACTTAGTCAATTTTCGGAGCAAAAATTATCATTTTTGGACGTGAATTTCCATCAATCCAAAATACAACCTCGCAATGATTTATACATCATTAAAAAGAAGACGCCGAGACTTTTCCAACGATGTATAGTTGATCCGTGCACAAGCGGAACTTTGGTGTCAGAGGTCACTTGAACTTAGTCAATTTTCGGAGCAAAAATTATCATTTTTGGACGTGACTTTCCATAAATCCAAAATACAACCTCGCAATGATTTATACATCATTGAAAAGAGGACGCCGAGACCTTTCCAACGGTGTATAGTTGATCCGCGCACAAGCGGAACTTTGGTATCAGAGGTCACTTGAACTTAGTCAATTTTCGGAGCAAAAAATATCATTTTTGGACGTGAATTTCCATCAATCCGAAATACAACCTCGCAATGATTTATACATCAATGAAAAGAGGACGCCGAGACCTTTCCAACGGTGTATAGTTGATCCGCGCACAAGCGGAACTTTGGTGTCAGAGGTCATTTAAACTTAGTCAATTTTCGGAGCAAAAATTATCATTTTTGGACGTGAATTTCCATAAATCCAAAATACAACCTCGCAATGATTTATACATCATTGAAAAGAGGACGCCGAGACCTTTCCAACGATGTATAGTTGATCCGCGCACAAGGGGAACTTTGGTGTCAGAGGTCACTTGAACTTAGGCAATTTTCGGAGCAAAAATTATCATTTTTGGACGTGACTTTCCATAAATCCGAAATACAACCTCGCAATGATTTATACATCATTGAAAAGAGGACGCCGAGACTTTTCCAACGATATATAGTTGATCCGCGCACAAGGGGAACTTTGGTGTCAGAGGTCACCTGAACTTAGGCAATTTTCGGAGCAAAAATTATCATTTTTGGACGTGAATTTCCATCAATCCGAAAAACAACCTCGCAATGATTTATACATCATTGAAAAGAGGACGCCGAGACCTTTCCAACGGTGTATAGTTGATCCGCGCACAAGCGGAACTTTGGTGTCAGAGGTCACTTGAACTTAGTCAATTTTCGGAGCAAAAATTATCATTTTTGGACGTGACTTTCCATAAATCCGAAATACAACCTCGCAATGATTTATACATCATTGAAAAGAGGACGCCGAGACTTTTCCAACGATATATAGTTGATCCGCGCACAAGGGGAACTTTGGTGTCAGAGGTCACTTGAACTTAGTCAATTTTCGGAGCAAAAATTATCATTTTTGGACGTGAATTTCCCTTAATCCAAAATACAACCTCGCAATGATTTATACATCATTGAAAAGAGGACGCCGAGACCTTTCCAACGGTGTATAGTTGATCCGCGCACAAGCGGAACTTTGGTATCAGAGGTCACTTGAACTTAGTCAATTTTCGGAGCAAAAAATATCATTTTTGGACGTGAATTTCCATCAATCCGAAATACAACCTCGCAATGATTTATACATCAATGAAAAGAGGACGCCGAGACCTTTCCAACGGTGTATAGTTGATCCGCGCACAAGCGGAACTTTGGTGTCAGAGGTCACTTGAACTTAGTCAATTTTCGGAGCAAAAATTATCATTTTTGGACGTGAATTTCCATAAATCCAAAATACAACCTCGCAATGATTTATACATCATTGAAAAGAGGACGCCGAGACCTTTCCAACGATGTATAGTTGATCCGCGCACAAGGTGAACTTTGGTGTCAGAGGTCACTTGAACTTAGGCAATTTTCGGGGCAAAAATTATCATTTTTGGACGTGAATTTCCATCAATCCGTAGACTTTTCCAACGGTGTATAGTTGATCCGCGCACAAGCGGAACTTTGGTGTCAGAGGTCACTTGAACTTAGTCAATTTTCGGAGCAAAAATTATCATTTTTGGACGTGAATTTCCATAAATCCAAAATACAACCACGTAGTTTTGTATACATCATTGAAAAGAGGACGCCGAGATTTTTCCAACGATGTATAGCTGATCTGTGCACAAGCGGAACTTTGGTGTCAGAGGTCACTTGAACTTAGGCAATTTTCGGAGCAAAAATTATCATTTTTGGACGTGAATTTCCATCAATCCGAAATACAACCTCGCAATGATTTATACATCATTGAAAAGAGGACGCCGAGACCTTTCCAACGATGTATAGTTGATCCGCGCACAAGTGGAACTTTGGTGTCAGAATACAACCTCGCAATGATTTATACATCATTGAAAAGAGGACACCGAGACTTTTCCAACGGTGTATAGTTGATCCGCGCACAAGCGGAACTTTGGTGTCAGAGGTCACTTGAACTTAGTCAATTTTCGGAGCAAAAATTATCATTTTTGGACGTGAATTTCCATAAATCCAAAATACAACCTCGTAGTTTTGTATACATCATTGAAAAGAGGACGCCGAGATTTTTCCAACGATGTATAGCTGATCCGTGCACAAGCGGAACTTTGGTGTCAGAGGTCACTTGAACTTAGTCAATTTTCGGAGCAAAAATTATCATTTTTGGACGTGAATTTCCATAAATCCAAAATACAACCTCGCAATGATTTATACATCATTGAAAAGAGGACACCGAGACCTTTCCAACGATGTATAGTTGATCCGCGCACAAGGGGAACTTTGGTGTCAGAGGTCACTTGAACTTAGGCAATTTTCGGAGCAAAAATTATCATTTTTGGACGTGACTTTCCATAAATCCGAAATACAACCTCGCAATGATTTATACATCATTGAAAAGAGGACGCCGAGACTTTTCCAACGATATATAGTTGATCCGCGCACAAGGGGAACTTTGGTGTCAGAGGTCACCTGAACTTAGGCAATTTTCGGAGCAAAAATTATCATTTTTGGACGTGAATTTCCATCAATCCGAAATACAACCTCGCAATGATTTATACATCATTGAAAAGAGGACGCCGAGACCTTTCCAACGGTGTATAGTTGATCCGCGCACAAGCGGAACTTTGGTGTCAGAGGTCACTTGAACTTAGTCAATTTTCGGAGCAAAAATTATCATTTTTGGACGTGACTTTCCATAAATCCGAAATACAACCTCGCAATGATTTATACATCATTGAAAAGAGGACGCCGAGACTTTTCCAACGATATATAGTTGATCCGCGCACAAGGGGAACTTTGGTGTCAGAGGTCACTTGAACTTAGTCAATTTTCGGAGCAAAAATTATCATTTTTGGACGTGAATTTCCCTTAATCCAAAATACAACCTCGCAATGATTTATACATCATTGAAAAGAGGACGCCGAGACCTTTCCAACGGTGTATAGTTGATTCGCGCACAAGCGGAACTTTGGTGTCAGAGGTCACTTGAACTTAGTCAATTTTCGGAGCAAAAATTATCATTTTTGGACGTGAATTTCCATAAATCCAAAATACAACCTCGCAATGATTTATACATCATTGAAAAGAGGACGCCGAGACCTTTCCAACGGTGTATAGTTGATCCGCGCACAAGCGGAACTTTGGTGTCAGAGGTAACTTGAACTTAGTCAATTTTCGGAGCAAAAATTATCATTTTTGGACGTGAATTTCCATAAATCCAAAATACAACCTCGCAATGATTTATACATCATTGAAAAGAGGACGCCGAGACCTTTCCAACGATGTATAGTTGATCCGCGCACAAGGGGAACTTTGGTGTCAGAGGTCACTTGAACTTAGGCAATTTTCGGAGCTAAAATTATCATTTTTGGACGTGAATTTCCATCAATCCGAAATACAACCTCGCAATGATTTATACATCATTGAAAAGAGGACACCGAGACTTTTCCAACGGTGTATAGTTGATCCGTGCACAAGCGGAACTTTGGTGTCAGAGGTCACTTGAACTTAGTCAATTTTCGTAGCAAAAATTATCATTTTTGGACGTGAATTTCCATTAATCCAAAATACAACCTCGCAATGATTTATACATCATTGAAAAGAGGACGCCGAGACCTTTCCAACGGTGTATAGTTGATCCGCGCACAAGCGGAACTTTGGTGTCAGAGTTCACTTGAACTTAGTCAATTTTCGGAGCAAAAAATATCATTTTTGGACGTGAATTTCCATCAATCCGAAATACAACCTCGCAATGATTTATACATCAATGAAAAGAGGACGCCGAGACTTTTCCAACGATGTATAGTTGATCCGCGCACAAGGGGAACTTTGGTGTCAGAGGTCACTTGAACTTAGTCAATTTTCGGAGCAAAAATTATCATTTTTGGACGTGAATTTCCATCAATCCACAATACAACCTCGCAATGATTTATACATCAATAAAAAGACGACGCCGAGACTTTTCCAACGATGTATAGTTGATCCGCGCACAAGGGGAACTTTGGTGTCAGAGGTCACTTGAACTTAGTAAATTTTCGGAGCAAAAATTATCATTTTTGGACGTGAATTTCCATTAATCCAAAATACAACCTCGCAATGATTTATACATCATTGCAAAGAGGACGCCGAGACCTTTCCAACGGTGTATAGTTGATTCGCGCACAAGCGGAACTTTGGTGTCAGAGGTCACTTGAACTTAGTCAATTTTCGGAGCAAAAATTATCATTTTTGGACGTGAATTTCCATAAATCCAAAATACAACCTCGCAATGATTTATACATCATTGAAAACAGGACGCCGAGACCTTTCCAACGATGTATAGTTGATCCGCGCACAAGGGTAACTTTGGTGTCAGAGGTCACTTGAACTTAGGCAATTTTCGGAGCAAAAATTATCATTTTTGGACGTGAATTTCCATCAATCCGAAATACAACCTCGCAATGATTTATACATCATTAAAAAGAGGACGCCGAGACCTTTCCAACGGTGTATAGTTGATTCGCGCACAAGCGGAACTTTGGTGTCAGAGGTCACTTGAACTTAGTCAATTTTCGTAGCAAAAATTATCATTTTTGGACGTGAATTTCCATAAATCCAAAATACAACGTCGCAATGATTTATACATCATTGAAAAGAGGACGCCGAGAACTTTCCAACGATGTATAGTTGATCCGCGCACAAGGGGAACTTTGGTGTCAGAGGTCACTTGAACTTAGTCAATTTTTGGAGCAAAAATTATCATTTTTGGACGTGAATTTCCATCAATCCAAAATACAACCTCGCAGTTTTGTATACATCACTAAAAAGAGGACGCAGAGATTTTTCCAACGATGTATAGCTGATCCGTGCACAAGCGGAACTTTGGTGTCAGAGGTCACTTGAACTTAGTCAATTTTCGGAGCAAAAATTATCATTTTTGGACGTGAATTTTCATAAATCCAAAATACAACCTCGCAATGATTTATACATCATTGAAAAGAGGACGCCGAGACCTTTCCAACGATGTATAGTTGATCCGCGCACAAGGGGAACTTTGGTGTCAGAGGTCACTTGAACTTAGTCAATTTTCGGAGCAAAAATTATCATTTTTGGACGTGAATTTCCATAAATCCAAAATACAACCTCGTAGTTTTGTATACATCATTGAAAAGAGGACGCCGAGATTTGTCCAACGATGTATAGCTGATCCGTGCACAAGCGGAACTTTGGTGTCAGAGGTCACTTGAACTTAGGCAATTTTCGGAGCAAAAATTACCATTTTTGGACGTGAATTTCCATCAATCCGAAATACAACCTCGCAATGATTTATACATCATTGAAAAGAGGACGCCGAGACCTTTCCAACGATGTATAGTTGATCCGCGCACAAGGGGAACTTTGGTGTCAGAGATCACTTGAACTTAGGCAATTTTCGGAGCAAAACTTATCATTTTTGGACGTGAATTTCCATCAATCCGAAATACAACCTCGTAGTTTTGTATACATCATTGAAAAGAGGACGCCGATATTTTTCCAACGATGTATAGTTGATCCGCGCACAAGGGGAACTTTGGTGTCAGAGGTCACTTGAACTTAGTCAATTTTTGGAGCAAAAATTATCATTTTTGGACGTGAATTTCCATCAATCCAAAATACAACCTCGCAGTTTTGTATACATCACTAAAAAGAGGACGCAGAGATTTTTCCAACGATGTATAGCTGATCCGTGCACAAGCGGAACTTTGGTGTCAGAGGTCACTTGAACTTAGTAAATTTTCGGAGCAAAAATTATCATTTTTGGACGTGAATTTCCATTAATCCAAAATACAACCTCGCAATGATTTATACATCATTGCAAAGAGGACGCCGAGACCTTTCCAACGGTGTATAGTTGATTCGCGCACAAGCGGAACTTTGGTGTCAGAGGTCACTTGAACTTAGTCAATTTTCGGAGCAAAAATTATCATTTTTGGACGTGAATTTCCATAAATCCAAAATACAACCTCGCAATGATTTATACATCATTGAAAACAGGACGCCGAGACCTTTCCAACGATGTATAGTTGATCCGCGCACAAGGGTAACTTTGGTGTCAGAGGTCACTTGAACTTAGGCAATTTTCGGAGCAAAAATTATCATTTTTGGACGTGAATTTCCATCAATCCGAAATACAACCTCGCAA
Source organism: Thecophora atra (assembly GCA_937620795.1). Taxonomy (NCBI): domain Eukaryota; kingdom Metazoa; phylum Arthropoda; class Insecta; order Diptera; family Conopidae; genus Thecophora; species Thecophora atra. The sequence goes on from OW569398.1 coordinate 28,821,196, forward strand.
TGATTTATACATCATTAAAAAGAGGACGCCGAGACCTTTCCAACGGTGTATAGTTGATTCGCGCACAAGCGGAACTTTGGTGTCAGAGGTCACTTGAACTTAGTCAATTTTCGTAGCAAAAATTATCATTTTTGGACGTGAATTTCCATAAATCCAAAATACAACGTCGCAATGATTTATACATCATTGAAAAGAGGACGCCGAGAACTTTCCAACGATGTATAGTTGATCCGCGCACAAGGGGAACTTTGGTGTCAGAGGTCACTTGAACTTAGTCAATTTTTGGAGCAAAAATTATCATTTTTGGACGTGAATTTCCATCAATCCAAAATACAACCTCGCAGTTTTGTATACATCACTAAAAAGAGGACGCAGAGATTTTTCCAACGATGTATAGCTGATCCGTGCACAAGCGGAACTTTGGTGTCAGAGGTCACTTGAACTTAGTCAATTTTCGGAGCAAAAATTATCATTTTTGGACGTGAATTTTCATAAATCCAAAATACAACCTCGCAATGATTTATACATCATTGAAAAGAGGACGCCGAGACCTTTCCAACGATGTATAGTTGATCCGCGCACAAGGGGAACTTTGGTGTCAGAGGTCACTTGAACTTAGTCAATTTTCGGAGCAAAAATTATCATTTTTGGACGTGAATTTCCATAAATCCAAAATACAACCTCGTAGTTTTGTATACATCATTGAAAAGAGGACGCCGAGATTTGTCCAACGATGTATAGCTGATCCGTGCACAAGCGGAACTTTGGTGTCAGAGGTCACTTGAACTTAGGCAATTTTCGGAGCAAAAATTACCATTTTTGGACGTGAATTTCCATCAATCCGAAATACAACCTCGCAATGATTTATACATCATTGAAAAGAGGACGCCGAGACCTTTCCAACGATGTATAGTTGATCCGCGCACAAGGGGAACTTTGGTGTCAGAGATCACTTGAACTTAGGCAATTTTCGGAGCAAAACTTATCATTTTTGGACGTGAATTTCCATCAATCCGAAATACAACCTCGTAGTTTTGTATACATCATTGAAAAGAGGACGCCGATATTTTTCCAACGATGTATAGCTGATCCGTCCACAAGCGGAACTTTGGTGTCAGAGGTCACTTGAACTTAGTCAATTTTCGGAGCAAAAATTATCATTTTTGGACGTGACTTTCCATAAATCCGAAATACAACCTCGCAATGATTTATACATCATTGAAAAGAGGACGCCGAGACTTTTCCAACGATATATAGTTGATCCGCGCACAAGGGGAACTTTGGTGTCAGAGGTCACCTGAACTTAGGCAATTTTCGGAGCAAAAATTATCATTTTTGGACGTGAATTTCCATCAATCCGAAATACAACCTCGCAATGATTTATACATCATTGAAAAGAGGACGCCGAGACCTTTCCAACGGTGTATAGTTGATCCGCGCACAAGCGGAACTTTGGTGTCAGAGGTCACTTGAACTTAGTCAATTTTCGGAGCAAAAATTATCATTTTTGGACGTGACTTTCCATAAATCCGAAATACAACCTCGCAATGATTTATACATCATTGAAAAGAGGACGCCGAGACTTTTCCAACGATATATAGTTGATCCGCGCACAAGGGGAACTTTGGTGTCAGAGGTCACTTGAACTTAGTCAATTTTCGGAGCAAAAATTATCATTTTTGGACGTGAATTTCCCTTAATCCAAAATACAACCTCGCAATGATTTATACATCATTGAAAAGAGGACGCCGAGACCTTTCCAACGGTGTATAGTTGATCCGCGCACAAGCGGAACTTTGGTATCAGAGGTCACTTGAACTTAGTCAATTTTCGGAGCAAAAAATATCATTTTTGGACGTGAATTTCCATCAATCCGAAATACAACCTCGCAATGATTTATACATCAATGAAAAGAGGACGCCGAGACCTTTCCAACGGTGTATAGTTGATCCGCGCACAAGCGGAACTTTGGTGTCAGAGGTCACTTGAACTTAGTCAATTTTCGGAGCAAAAATTATCATTTTTGGACGTGAATTTCCATAAATCCAAAATACAACCTCGCAATGATTTATACATCATTGAAAAGAGGACGCCGAGACCTTTCCAACGATGTATAGTTGATCCGCGCACAAGGTGAACTTTGGTGTCAGAGGTCACTTGAACTTAGGCAATTTTCGGGGCAAAAATTATCATTTTTGGACGTGAATTTCCATCAATCCGTAGACTTTTCCAACGGTGTATAGTTGATCCGCGCACAAGCGGAACTTTGGTGTCAGAGGTCACTTGAACTTAGTCAATTTTCGGAGCAAAAATTATCATTTTTGGACGTGAATTTCCATAAATCCAAAATACAACCACGTAGTTTTGTATACATCATTGAAAAGAGGACGCCGAGATTTTTCCAACGATGTATAGCTGATCTGTGCACAAGCGGAACTTTGGTGTCAGAGGTCACTTGAACTTAGGCAATTTTCGGAGCAAAAATTATCATTTTTGGACGTGAATTTCCATCAATCCGAAATACAACCTCGCAATGATTTATACATCATTGAAAAGAGGACGCCGAGACCTTTCCAACGATGTATAGTTGATCCGCGCACAAGTGGAACTTTGGTGTCAGAATACAACCTCGCAATGATTTATACATCATTGAAAAGAGGACACCGAGACTTTTCCAACGGTGTATAGTTGATCCGCGCACAAGCGGAACTTTGGTGTCAGAGGTCACTTGAACTTAGTCAATTTTCGGAGCAAAAATTATCATTTTTGGACGTGAATTTCCATAAATCCAAAATACAACCTCGTAGTTTTGTATACATCATTGAAAAGAGGACGCCGAGATTTTTCCAACGATGTATAGCTGATCCGTGCACAAGCGGAACTTTGGTGTCAGAGGTCACTTGAACTTAGTCAATTTTCGGAGCAAAAATTATCATTTTTGGACGTGAATTTCCATAAATCCAAAATACAACCTCGCAATGATTTATACATCATTGAAAAGAGGACGCCGAGACCTTTCCAACGATGTATAGTTGATCCGCGCACAAGGGGAACTTTGGTGTCAGAGGTCACTTGAACTTAGGCAATTTTCGGAGCAAAAATTATCATTTTTGGACGTGACTTTCCATAAATCCGAAATACAACCTCGCAATGATTTATACATCATTGAAAAGAGGACGCCGAGACTTTTCCAACGATATATAGTTGATCCGCGCACAAGGGGAACTTTGGTGTCAGAGGTCACCTGAACTTAGGCAATTTTCGGAGCAAAAATTATCATTTTTGGACGTGAATTTCCATCAATCCGAAATACAACCTCGCAATGATTTATACATCATTGAAAAGAGGACGCCGAGACCTTTCCAACGGTGTATAGTTGATCCGCGCACAAGCGGAACTTTGGTGTCAGAGGTCACTTGAACTTAGTCAATTTTCGGAGCAAAAATTATCATTTTTGGACGTGACTTTCCATAAATCCGAAATACAACCTCGCAATGATTTATACATCATTGAAAAGAGGACGCCGAGACTTTTCCAACGATATATAGTTGATCCGCGCACAAGGGGAACTTTGGTGTCAGAGGTCACTTGAACTTAGTCAATTTTCGGAGCAAAAATTATCATTTTTGGACGTGAATTTCCCTTAATCCAAAATACAACCTCGCAATGATTTATACATCATTGAAAAGAGGACGCCGAGACCTTTCCAACGGTGTATAGTTGATTCGCGCACAAGCGGAACTTTGGTGTCAGAGGTCACTTGAACTTAGTCAATTTTCGGAGCAAAAATTATCATTTTTGGACGTGAATTTCCATAAATCCAAAATACAACCTCGCAATGATTTATACATCATTGAAAAGAGGACGCCGAGACCTTTCCAACGGTGTATAGTTGATCCGCGCACAAGCGGAACTTTGGTGTCAGAGGTAACTTGAACTTAGTCAATTTTCGGAGCAAAAATTATCATTTTTGGACGTGAATTTCCATAAATCCAAAATACAACCTCGCAATGATTTATACATCATTGAAAAGAGGACGCCGAGACCTTTCCAACGATGTATAGTTGATCCGCGCACAAGGGGAACTTTGGTGTCAGAGGTCACTTGAACTTAGGCAATTTTCGGAGCTAAAATTATCATTTTTGGACGTGAATTTCCATCAATCCGAAATACAACCTCGCAATGATTTATACATCATTGAAAAGAGGACACCGAGACTTTTCCAACGGTGTATAGTTGATCCGTGCACAAGCGGAACTTTGGTGTCAGAGGTCACTTGAACTTAGTCAATTTTCGTAGCAAAAATTATCATTTTTGGACGTGAATTTCCATTAATCCAAAATACAACCTCGCAATGATTTATACATCATTGAAAAGAGGACGCCGAGACCTTTCCAACGGTGTATAGTTGATCCGCGCACAAGCGGAACTTTGGTGTCAGAGTTCACTTGAACTTAGTCAATTTTCGGAGCAAAAAATATCATTTTTGGACGTGAATTTCCATCAATCCGAAATACAACCTCGCAATGATTTATACATCAATGAAAAGAGGACGCCGAGACTTTTCCAACGATGTATAGTTGATCCGCGCACAAGGGGAACTTTGGTGTCAGAGGTCACTTGAACTTAGTCAATTTTCGGAGCAAAAATTATCATTTTTGGACGTGAATTTCCATCAATCCACAATACAACCTCGCAATGATTTATACATCAATAAAAAGACGACGCCGAGACTTTTCCAACGATGTATAGTTGATCCGCGCACAAGGGGAACTTTGGTGTCAGAGGTCACTTGAACTTAGTAAATTTTCGGAGCAAAAATTATCATTTTTGGACGTGAATTTCCATTAATCCAAAATACAACCTCGCAATGATTTATACATCATTGCAAAGAGGACGCCGAGACCTTTCCAACGGTGTATAGTTGATTCGCGCACAAGCGGAACTTTGGTGTCAGAGGTCACTTGAACTTAGTCAATTTTCGGAGCAAAAATTATCATTTTTGGACGTGAATTTCCATAAATCCAAAATACAACCTCGCAATGATTTATACATCATTGAAAACAGGACGCCGAGACCTTTCCAACGATGTATAGTTGATCCGCGCACAAGGGTAACTTTGGTGTCAGAGGTCACTTGAACTTAGGCAATTTTCGGAGCAAAAATTATCATTTTTGGACGTGAATTTCCATCAATCCGAAATACAACCTCGCAATGATTTATACATCATTAAAAAGAGGACGCCGAGACCTTTCCAACGGTGTATAGTTGATTCGCGCACAAGCGGAACTTTGGTGTCAGAGGTCACTTGAACTTAGTCAATTTTCGTAGCAAAAATTATCATTTTTGGACGTGAATTTCCATAAATCCAAAATACAACGTCGCAATGATTTATACATCATTGAAAAGAGGACGCCGAGAACTTTCCAACGATGTATAGTTGATCCGCGCACAAGGGGAACTTTGGTGTCAGAGGTCACTTGAACTTAGTCAATTTTTGGAGCAAAAATTATCATTTTTGGACGTGAATTTCCATCAATCCAAAATACAACCTCGCAGTTTTGTATACATCACTAAAAAGAGGACGCAGAGATTTTTCCAACGATGTATAGCTGATCCGTGCACAAGCGGAACTTTGGTGTCAGAGGTCACTTGAACTTAGTCAATTTTCGGAGCAAAAATTATCATTTTTGGACGTGAATTTTCATAAATCCAAAATACAACCTCGCAATGATTTATACATCATTGAAAAGAGGACGCCGAGACCTTTCCAACGATGTATAGTTGATCCGCGCACAAGGGGAACTTTGGTGTCAGAGGTCACTTGAACTTAGTCAATTTTCGGAGCAAAAATTATCATTTTTGGACGTGAATTTCCATAAATCCAAAATACAACCTCGTAGTTTTGTATACATCATTGAAAAGAGGACGCCGAGATTTGTCCAACGATGTATAGCTGATCCGTGCACAAGCGGAACTTTGGTGTCAGAGGTCACTTGAACTTAGGCAATTTTCGGAGCAAAAATTACCATTTTTGGACGTGAATTTCCCTTAATCCAAAATACAACCTCGCAATGATTTATACATCATTGAAAAGAGGACACCGAGACTTTTCCAACGGTGTATAGTTGATCCGCGCACAAGCGGAACTTTGGTGTCAGAGGTCACTTGAACTTAGTCAATTTTCGGAGCAAAAATTATCATTTTTGGACGTGAATTTCCATAAATCCAAAATACAACCTCGTAGTTTTGTATACATCATTGAAAAGACGACGCCGAGACTTTTCCAACGATGTATAGTTGATCCGCGCACAAGGGGAACTTTGGTGTCAGAGGTCACTTGAACTTAGTAAATTTTCGGAGCAAAAATTATCATTTTTGGACGTGAATTTCCATTAATCCAAAATACAACCTCGCAATGATTTATACATCATTGCAAAGAGGACGCCGAGACCTTTCCAACGGTGTATAGTTGATTCGCGCACAAGCGGAACTTTGGTGTCAGAGGTCACTTGAACTTAGTCAATTTTCGGAGCAAAAATTATCATTTTTGGACGTGAATTTCCATCAATCCGAAATACAACCTCGCAATGATTTATACATCAATGAAAAGAGGACGCCGAGACTTTTCCAACGATGTATAGTTGATCCGCGCACAAGGGGAACTTTGGTGTCAGAGGTCACTTGAACTTAGTCAATTTTCGGAGCAAAAATTATCATTTTTGGACGTGAATTTCCCTTAATCCAAAATACAACCTCGCAATGATTTATACATCATTGAAAAGAGGACACCGAGACTTTTCCAACGGTGTATAGTTGATTCGCGCACAAGCGGAACTTTGGTGTCAGAGGTCACTTGAACTTAGTCAATTTTTGGGAGCAAAAATTATCATTTTTGGACGTGAATTTCCATAAATCCAAAATACAACCTCGCAATGATTTATACATCATTGAAAAGAGGACGCCGAGACCTTTCCAACGGTGTATAGTTGATCCGCGCACAAGCGGAACTTTGGTGTCAGAGGTAACTTGAACTTAGTCAATTTTCGGAGCAAAAATTATCATTTTTGGACGTGAATTTCCATAAATCCAAAATACAACCTCGCAATGATTTATACATCATTGAAAAGAGGACGCCGAGACCTTTCCAACGATGTATAGTTGATCCGCGCACAAGGGGAACTTTGGTGTCAGAGGTCACTTGAACTTAGGCAATTTTCGGAGCTAAAATTATCATTTTTGGACGTGAATTTCCATCAATCCGAAATACAACCTCGCAATGATTTATACATCATTGAAAAGAGGACACCGAGACTTTTCCAACGGTGTATAGTTGATCCGTGCACAAGCGGAACTTTGGTGTCAGAGGTCACTTGAACTTAGTCAATTTTCGTAGCAAAAATTATCATTTTTGGACGTGAATTTCCATTAATCCAAAATACAACCTCGCAATGATTTATACATCATTGAAAAGAGGACGCCGAGACCTTTCCAACGGTGTATAGTTGATCCGCGCACAAGCGGAACTTTGGTGTCAGAGTTCACTTGAACTTAGTCAATTTTCGGAGCAAAAAATATCATTTTTGGACGTGAATTTCCATCAATCCGAAATACAACCTCGCAATGATTTATACATCAATGAAAAGAGGACGCCGAGACTTTTCCAACGATGTATAGTTGATCCGCGCACAAGGGGAACTTTGGTGTCAGAGGTCACTTGAACTTAGTCAATTTTCGGAGCAAAAATTATCATTTTTGGACGTGAATTTCCATCAATCCACAATACAACCTCGCAATGATTTATACATCATTGCAAAGAGGACGCCGAGACCTTTCCAACGGTGTATAGTTGATTCGCGCACAAGCGGAACTTTGGTGTCAGAGGTCACTTGAACTTAGTCAATTTTCGGAGCAAAAATTATCATTTTTGGACGTGAATTTCCATCAATCCGAAACACAACCTCGCAATGATTTATACATCATTGAAAAGAGGACGCCGAGACTTTTCCAACGATGTATAGTTGATCCGCGCACAAGGGGAACTTTGGTGTCAGAGGTCACTTGAACTTAGTCAATTTTCGGAGCAAAAATTATCATTTTTGGACGTGAATTTCCATCAATCCACAATACAACCTCGCAATGATTTATACATCAATAAAAAGACGACGCCGAGACTTTTCCAACGATGTATAGTTGATCCGCGCACAAGGGGAACTTTGGTGTCAGAGGTCACTTGAACTTAGTCAATTTTCGTAGCAAAAATTATCATTTTTGGACGTGAATTTCCATTAATCCAAAATACAACCTCGCAATGATTTATACATCATTGAAAAGAGGACGCCGAGACCTTTCCAACGGTGTATAGTTGATCCGCGCACAAGCGGAACTTTGGTGTCAGAGTTCACTTGAACTTAGTCAATTTTCGGAGCAAAAAATATCATTTTTGGACGTGAATTTCCATCAATCCGAAATACAACCTCGCAATGATTTATACATCAATGAAAAGAGGACGCCGAGACTTTTCCAACGATGTATAGTTGATCCGCGCACAAGGGGAACTTTGGTGTCAGAGGTCACTTGAACTTAGTCAATTTTCGGAGCAAAAATTATCATTCTTGGACGTGAATTTCCATCAATCCACAATACAACCTCGCAATGATTTATACATCAATAAAAAGACGACGCCGAGACTTTTCCAACGATGTATAGTTGATCCGCGCACAAGGGGAACTTTGGTGTCAGAGGTCACTTGAACTTAGGCAATTTTCGGAGCAAAAATTATCATTTTTGGACCTGAATTTCCATCAATCCGAAATACAACCTCGCAATGATTTATACATCATTGAAAAGAGGACGCCGAGACCTTTCCAACGATGTATAGTTGATCCGCGCACAAGGGGAACTTTGGTGTCAGAGGTCACTTGAACTTAGGCAATTTTCGGAGCAAAACTTATCATTTTTGGACGTGAATTTCCATCAATCCGAAATACAACCTCGTAGTTTTGTATACATCATTGAAAAGAGGACGCCGAGACTTTTCCAACGATGTATAGTTGATCCGCGCACAAGGGGAACTTTGGTGTCAGAGGTCACTTGAACTTAGTCAATTTTCGGAGCAAAAATTATCATTTTTGGACGTGAATTTCCCTTAATCCAAAATACAACCTCGCAATGATTTATACATCATTGAAAAGAGGACACCGAGACTTTTCCAACGGTGTATAGTTGATCCGCGCACAAGCGGAACTTTGGTGTCAGAGGTCACTTGAACTTAGTCAATTTTCGGAGCAAAAATTATCATTTTTGGACGTGAATTTCCATAAATCCAAAATACAACCTCGTAGTTTTGTATACATCATTGAAAAGAGGACGCCGAGATTTTTCCAACGATGTATAGCTGATCCGTGCACAAGCGGAACTTTGGTGTCAGAGGTCACTTGAACTTAGGCAATTTTCGGAGCAAAAATTATCATTTTTGGACCTGAATTTCCATTAATCCGAAATACAACCTCGCAATGATTTATACATCATTGAAAAGAGGACACCGAGACTTTTCCAACGGTGTATAGTTGATCCGCGCACAAGCGGAACTTTGGTGTCAGAGGTCACTTGAACTTAGTCAATTTTCGGAGCAAAAATTATCATTTTTGGACGTGAATTTCCATCAATCCGAAACACAACCTCGCAATGATTTATACATCATTGAAAAGAGGACGCCGAGACTTTTCCAACGATGTATAGTTGATCCGCGCACAAGGGGAACTTTGGTGTCAGAGGTCACTTGAACTTAGTCAATTTTCGGAGCAAAAATTATCATTTTTGGACGTGAATTTCCATCAATCCACAATACAACCTCGCAATGATTTATACATCAATAAAAAGACGACGCCGAGACTTTTCCAACGATGTATAGTTGATCCGCGCACAAGGGGAACTTTGGTGTCAGAGGTCACTTGAACTTAGTCAATTTTCGTAGCAAAAATTATCATTTTTGGACGTGAATTTCCATTAATCCAAAATACAACCTCGCAATGATTTATACATCATTGAAAAGAGGACGCCGAGACCTTTCCAACGGTGTATAGTTGATCCGCGCACAAGCGGAACTTTGGTGTCAGAGTTCACTTGAACTTAGTCAATTTTCGGAGCAAAAAATATCATTTTTGGACGTGAATTTCCATCAATCCGAAATACAACCTCGCAATGATTTATACATCATTGAAAAGAGGACGCCGAGACCTTTCCAACGATGTATAGTTGATCCGCGCACAAGGGGAACTTTGGTGTCAGAGGTCACTTGAACTTAGTCAATTTTCGGAGCAAAAATTATCATTCTTGGACGTGAATTTCCATCAATCCACAATACAACCTCGCAATGATTTATACATCAATAAAAAGACGACGCCGAGACTTTTCCAACGATGTATAGTTGATCCGCGCACAAGGGGAACTTTGGTGTCAGAGGTCACTTGAACTTAGGCAATTTTCGGAGCAAAAATTATCATTTTTGGACCTGAATTTCCATCAATCCGAAATACAACCTCGCAATGATTTATACATCATTGAAAAGAGGACGCCGAGACCTTTCCAACGATGTATAGTTGATCCGCGCACAAGGGGAACTTTGGTGTCAGAGGTCACTTGAACTTAGGCAATTTTCGGAGCAAAACTTATCATTTTTGGACGTGAATTTCCATCAATCCGAAATACAACCTCGTAGTTTTGTATACATCATTGAAAAGAGGACGCCGAGACTTTTCCAACGATGTATAGTTGATCCGCGCACAAGGGGAACTTTGGTGTCAGAGGTCACTTGAACTTAGTCAATTTTCGGAGCAAAAATTATCATTTTTGGACGTGAATTTCCCTTAATCCAAAATACAACCTCGCAATGATTTATACATCATTGAAAAGAGGACACCGAGACTTTTCCAACGGTGTATAGTTGATCCGCGCACAAGCGGAACTTTGGTGTCAGAGGTCACTTGAACTTAGTCAATTTTCGGAGCAAAAATTATCATTTTTGGACGTGAATTTCCATAAATCCAAAATACAACCTCGTAGTTTTGTATACATCATTGAAAAGAGGACGCCGAGATTTTTCCAACGATGTATAGCTGATCCGTGCACAAGCGGAACTTTGGTGTCAGAGGTCACTTGAACTTAGGCAATTTTCGGAGCAAAAATTATCATTTTTGGACCTGAATTTCCATTAATCCGAAATACAACCTCGCAATGATTTATACATCATTGAAAAGAGGACACCGAGACTTTTCCAACGGTGTATAGTTGATCCGCGCACAAGCGGAACTTTGGTGTCAGAGGTCACTTGAACTTAGTCAATTTTCGGAGCAAAAATTATCATTTTTGGACGTGAATTTCCATAAATCCAAAATACAACCTCGTAGTTTTGTATACATCATTGAAAAGAGGACGCCGAGATTTTTCCAACGATGTATAGCTGATCCGTGCACAAGCGGAACTTTGGTGTCAGAGGTCACTTGAACTTAGGCAATTTTCGGAGCAAAAATTATCATTTTTGGACCTGAATTTCCATCAATCCGAAATACAACCTCGCAATGATTTATACATCATTGAAAAGAGGACGCCGAGACCTTTCCAACGATGTATAGTTGATCCGCGCACAAGGGGAACTTTGGTGTCAGAGGTCACTTGAACTTAGGCAATTTTCGGAGCAAAACTTATCATTTTTGGACGTGAATTTCCATCAATCCGAAATACAACCTCGTAGTTTTGTATACATCATTGAAAAGAGGACGCCGAGACTTTTCCAACGATGTATAGTTGATCCGCGCACAAGGGGAACTTTGGTGTCAGAGGTCACTTGAACTTAGTAAATTTTCGGAGCAAAAATTATCATTTTTGGACGTGAATTTCCATTAATCCAAAATACAACCTCGCAATGATTTATACATCATTGCAAAGAGGACGCCGAGACCTTTCCAACGGTGTATAGTTGATTCGCGCACAAGCGGAACTTTGGTGTCAGAGGTCACTTGAACTTAGTCAATTTTCGGAGCAAAAATTATCATTTTTGGACGTGAATTTCCATCAATCCGAAATACAACCTCGCAATGATTTATACATCATTGAAAAGAGGACGCCGAGACTTTTCCAACGATGTATAGTTGATCCGCGCACAAGGGGAACTTTGGTGTCAGAGGTCACTTGAACTTAGTCAATTTTCGGAGCAAAAATTATCATTTTTGGACGTGAATTTCCATCAATCCACAATACAACCTCGCAATGATTTATACATCAATAAAAAGACGACGCCGAGACTTTTCCAACGATGTATAGTTGATCCGCGCACAAGGGGAACTTTGGTGTCAGAGGTCACTTGAACTTAGTCAATTTTCGTAGCAAAAATTATCATTTTTGGACGTGAATTTCCATTAATCCAAAATACAACCTCGCAATGATTTATACATCATTGAAAAGAGGACGCCGAGACCTTTCCAACGGTGTATAGTTGATCCGCGCACAAGCGGAACTTTGGTGTCAGAGTTCACTTGAACTTAGTCAATTTTCGGAGCAAAAAATATCATTTTTGGACGTGAATTTCCATCAATCCGAAATACAACCTCGCAATGATTTATACATCAATGAAAAGAGGACGCCGAGACTTTTCCAACGATGTATAGTTGATCCGCGCACAAGGGGAACTTTGGTGTCAGAGGTCACTTGAACTTAGTCAATTTTCGGAGCAAAAATTATCATTTTTGGACGTGAATTTCCATCAATCCACAATACAACCTCGCAATGATTTATACATCAATAAAAAGACGACGCCGAGACTTTTCCAACGATGTATAGTTGATCCGCGCACAAGGGGAACTTTGGTGTCAGAGGTCACTTGAACTTAGGCAATTTTCGGAGCAAAAATTATCATTTTTGGACCTGAATTTCCATCAATCCGAAATACAACCTCGCAATGATTTATACATCATTGAAAAGAGGACGCCGAGACCTTTCCAACGATGTATAGTTGATCCGCGCACAAGGGGAACTTTGGTGTCAGAGGTCACTTGAACTTAGGCAATTTTCGGAGCAAAACTTATCATTTTTGGACGTGAATTTCCATCAATCCGAAATACAACCTCGTAGTTTTGTATACATCATTGAAAAGAGGACGCCGAGACTTTTCCAACGATGTATAGTTGATCCGCGCACAAGGGGAACTTTGGTGTCAGAGGTCACTTGAACTTAGTCAATTTTCGGAGCAAAAATTATCATTTTTGGACGTGAATTTCCCTTAATCCAAAATACAACCTCGCAATGATTTATACATCATTGAAAAGAGGACACCGAGACTTTTCCAACGGTGTATAGTTGATCCGCGCACAAGCGGAACTTTGGTGTCAGAGGTCACTTGAACTTGGTCAATTTTCGGAGCAAAAATTATCATTTTTGGACGTGAATTTCCATAAATCCAAAATACAACCACGTAGTTTTGTATACATCATTGAAAAGAGGACGCCGAGACTTTTCCAACGATGTATAGTTGATCCGCGCACAAGGGGAACTTTGGTGTCAGAGGTCACTTGAACTTAGTCAATTTTCGGAGCAAAAATTATCATTTTTGGACGTGAATTTCCCTTAATCCAAAATACAACCTCGCAATGATTTATACATCATTGAAAAGAGGACACCGAGACTTTTCCAACGGTGTATAGTTGATCCGCGCACAAGCGGAACTTTGGTGTCAGAGGTCACTTGAACTTAGTCAATTTTCGGAGCAAAAATTATCATTTTTGGACGTGAATTTCCATAAATCCAAAATACAACCTCGTAGTTTTGTATACATCATTGAAAAGACGACGCCGAGACTTTTCCAACGATGTATAGTTGATCCGCGCACAAGGGGAACTTTGGTGTCAGAGGTCACTTGAACTTAGTCAATTTTCGGAGCAAAAATTATCATTTTTGGACGTGAATTTCCATCAATCCACAATACAACCTCGCAATGATTTATACATCAATAAAAAGACGACGCCGAGACTTTTCCAACGATGTATAGTTGATCCGCGCACAAGGGGAACTTTGGTGTCAGAGGTCACTTGAACTTAGTAAATTTTCGGAGCAAAAATTATCATTTTTGGACGTGAATTTCCATTAATCCAAAATACAACCTCGCAATGATTTATACATCATTGCAAAGAGGACGCCGAGACCTTTCCAACGGTGTATAGTTGATTCGCGCACAAGCGGAACTTTGGTGTCAGAGGTCACTTGAACTTAGTCAATTTTCGGAGCAAAAATTATCATTTTTGGACGTGAATTTCCATCAATCCGAAATACAACCTCGCAATGATTTATACATCATTGAAAAGAGGACGCCGAGACTTTTCCAACGATGTATAGTTGATCCGCGCACAAGGGGAACTTTGGTGTCAGAGGTCACTTGAACTTAGTCAATTTTCGGAGCAAAAATTATCATTTTTGGACGTGAATTTCCATCAATCCACAATACAACCTCGCAATGATTTATACATCAATAAAAAGACGACGCCGAGACTTTTCCAACGATGTATAGTTGATCCGCGCACAAGGGGAACTTTGGTGTCAGAGGTCACTTGAACTTAGTCAATTTTCGTAGCAAAAATTATCATTTTTGGACGTGAATTTCCATTAATCCAAAATACAACCTCGCAATGATTTATACATCATTGAAAAGAGGACGCCGAGACCTTTCCAACGGTGTATAGTTGATCCGCGCACAAGCGGAACTTTGGTGTCAGAGTTCACTTGAACTTAGTCAATTTTCGGAGCAAAAAATATCATTTTTGGACGTGAATTTCCATCAATCCGAAATACAACCTCGCAATGATTTATACATCAATGAAAAGAGGACGCCGAGACTTTTCCAACGATGTATAGTTGATCCGCGCACAAGGGGAACTTTGGTGTCAGAGGTCACTTGAACTTAGTCAATTTTCGGAGCAAAAATTATCATTTTTGGACGTGAATTTCCATCAATCCACAATACAACCTCGCAATGATTTATACATCAATAAAAAGACGACGCCGAGACTTTTCCAACGATGTATAGTTGATCCGCGCACAAGGGGAACTTTGGTGTCAGAGGTCACTTGAACTTAGGCAATTTTCGGAGCAAAAATTATCATTTTTGGACCTGAATTTCCATCAATCCGAAATACAACCTCGCAATGATTTATACATCATTGAAAAGAGGACGCCGAGACCTTTCCAACGATGTATAGTTGATCCGCGCACAAGGGGAACTTTGGTGTCAGAGGTCACTTGAACTTAGGCAATTTTCGGAGCAAAACTTATCATTTTTGGACGTGAATTTCCATCAATCCGAAATACAACCTCGTAGTTTTGTATACATCATTGAAAAGAGGACGCCGAGACTTTTCCAACGATGTATAGTTGATCCGCGCACAAGGGGAACTTTGGTGTCAAAGGTCACTTGAACTTAGTCAATTTTCGGAGCAAAAATTATCATTTTTGGACGTGAATTTCCCTTAATCCAAAATACAACCTCGCAATGATTTATACATCATTGAAAAGAGGACACCGAGACTTTTCCAACGGTGTATAGTTGATCCGCGCACAAGCGGAACTTTGGTGTCAGAGGTCACTTGAACTTAGTCAATTTTCGGAGCAAAAATTATCATTTTTGGACGTGAATTTCCATAAATCCAAAATACAACCTCGTAGTTTTGTATACATCATTGAAAAGAGGACGCCGAGATTTTTCCAACGATGTATAGCTGATCCGTGCACAAGCGGAACTTTGGTGTCAGAGGTCACTTGAACTTAGGCAATTTTCGGAGCAAAAATTATCATTTTTGGACCTGAATTTCCATCAATCCGAAATACAACCTCGCAATGATTTATACATCATTGAAAAGAGGACGCCGAGACCTTTCCAACGATGTATAGTTGATCCGCGCACAAGGGGAACTTTGGTGTCAGAGGTCACTTGAACTTAGGCAATTTTCGGAGCAAAACTTATCATTTTTGGACGTGAATTTCCATCAATCCGAAATACAACCTCATAGTTTTGTATACATCATTGAAAAGAGGACGCCGAGACTTTTCCAACGATGTATAGTTGATCCGCGCACAAGGGGAACTTTGGTGTCAGAGGTCACTTGAACTTAGTCAATTTTCGGAGCAAAAATTATCATTTTTGGACGTGAATTTCCCTTAATCCAAAATACAACCTCGCAATGATTTATACATCATTGAAAAGAGGACACCGAGACTTTTCCAACGGTGTATAGTTGATCCGCGCACAAGCGGAACTTTGGTGTCAGAGGTCACTTGAACTTGGTCAATTTTCGGAGCAAAAATTATCATTTTTGGACGTGAATTTCCATAAATCCAAAATACAACCACGTAGTTTTGTATACATCATTGAAAAGAGGACGCCGAGACTTTTCCAACGATGTATAGTTGATCCGCGCACAAGGGGAACTTTGGTGTCAGAGGTCACTTGAACTTAGTCAATTTTCGGAGCAAAAATTATCATTTTTGGACGTGAATTTCCATAAATCCAAAATACAACCTCGTAGTTTTGTATACATCATTGAAAAGACGACGCCGAGACTTTTCCAACGATGTATAGTTGATCCGCGCACAAGGGGAACTTTGGTGTCAGAGGTCACTTGAACTTAGTAAATTTTCGGAGCAAAAATTATCATTTTTGGACGTGAATTTCCATTAATCCAAAATACAACCTCGCAATGATTTATACATCATTGCAAAGAGGACGCCGAGACCTTTCCAACGGTGTATAGTTGATTCGCGCACAAGCGGAACTTTGGTGTCAGAGGTCACTTGAACTTAGTCAATTTTCGGAGCAAAAATTATCATTTTTGGACGTGAATTTCCATCAATCCGAAATACAACCTCGCAATGATTTATACATCAATGAAAAGAGGACGCCGAGACTTTTCCAACGATGTATAGTTGATCCGCGCACAAGGGGAACTTTGGTGTCAGAGGTCACTTGAACTTAGTCAATTTTCGGAGCAAAAATTATCATTTTTGGACGTGAATTTCCCTTAATCCAAAATACAACCTCGCAATGATTTATACATCATTGAAAAGAGGACACCGAGACTTTTCCAACGGTGTATAGTTGATTCGCGCACAAGCGGAACTTTGGTGTCAGAGGTCACTTGAACTTAGTCAATTTTTGGGAGCAAAAATTATCATTTTTGGACGTGAATTTCCATAAATCCAAAATACAACCTCGCAATGATTTATACATCATTGAAAAGAGGACGCCGAGACCTTTCCAACGGTGTATAGTTGATCCGCGCACAAGCGGAACTTTGGTGTCAGAGGTAACTTGAACTTAGTCAATTTTCGGAGCAAAAATTATCATTTTTGGACGTGAATTTCCATAAATCCAAAATACAACCTCGCAATGATTTATACATCATTGAAAAGAGGACGCCGAGACCTTTCCAACGATGTATAGTTGATCCGCGCACAAGGGGAACTTTGGTGTCAGAGGTCACTTGAACTTAGGCAATTTTCGGAGCTAAAATTATCATTTTTGGACGTGAATTTCCATCAATCCGAAATACAACCTCGCAATGATTTATACATCATTGAAAAGAGGACACCGAGACTTTTCCAACGGTGTATAGTTGATCCGTGCACAAGCGGAACTTTGGTGTCAGAGGTCACTTGAACTTAGTCAATTTTCGTAGCAAAAATTATCATTTTTGGACGTGAATTTCCATCAATCCAAAATACAACCTCGCAATGATTTATACATCAATGAAAAGAGGACGCCGAGAACTTTCCAACGATGTATAGTTGATCCGCGCACAAGGGGAACTTTGGTGTCAGAGGTCACTTGAACTTAGTCAATTTTTGGAGCAAAAATTATCATTTTTGGACGTGAATTTCCATCAATCCAAAATACAACCTCGCAGTTTTGTATACATCACTAAAAAGAGGACGCAGAGATTTTTCCAACGATGTATAGCTGATCCGTGCACAAGCGGAACTTTGGTGTCAGAGGTCACTTGAACTTAGTCAATTTTCGGAGCAAAAATTATCATTTTTGGACGTGAATTTCCATAAATCCAAAATACAACCTCGCAATGATTTATACATCATTGAAAAGAGGACGCCGAGACCTTTCCAACGGTGTATAGTTGATTCGCGCACAAGCGGAACTTTGGTGTCAGAGGTCACTTGAACTTAGTCAATTTTCGGAGCAAAAATTATCATTTTTGGACGTGAATTTCCATAAATCCAAAATACAACCTCGCAATGATTTATACATCATTGAAAAAAGGACACCGAGACTTTTCCAACGGTGTATAGTTGATCCGTGCACAAGCGGAACTTTGGTGTCAGAGGTCACTTGAACTTAGTCAATTTTCGTAGCAAAAATTATCATTTTTGGACGTGAATTTCCATTAATCCAAAATACAACCTCGCAATGATTTATACATCATTGCAAAGAGGACGCCGAGACCTTTCCAACGGTGTATAGTTGATCCGCGCACAAGCGGAACTTTGGTGCAGAGGTCACTTGAACTTAGTCAATTTTCGGAGCAAAAATTATCATTTTTGGACGTGAATTTCCATAAATCCAAAATACAACCTCGTAGTTTTGTATACATCATTGAAAAGAGGACGCCGAGATTTTTCCAACGATGTATAGCTGATCCGTGCACAAGCGGAACTTTGGTGTCAGAGGTCACTTGAACTTAGGCAATTTTCGGAGCAAAAATTATCATTTTTGGACCTGAATTTCCATCAATCCGAAATACAACCTCGCAATGATTTATACATCATTGAAAAGAGGACGCCGAGACCTTTCCAACGATGTATAGTTGATCCGCGCACAAGGGGAACTTTGGTGTCAGAGGTCACTTGAACTTAGGCAATTTTCGGAGCAAAACTTATCATTTTTGGACGTGAATTTCCATCAATCCGAAATACAACCTCATAGTTTTGTATACATCATTGAAAAGAGGACGCCGAGACTTTTCCAACGATGTATAGTTGATCCGCGCACAAGGGGAACTTTGGTGTCAGAGGTCACTTGAACTTAGTCAATTTTCGGAGCAAAAATTATCATTTTTGGACGTGAATTTCCATAAATCCAAAATACAACCTCGTAGTTTTGTATACATCATTGAAAAGAGGACGCCGAGATTTTTCCAACGATGTATAGCTGATCCGTGCACAAGCGGAACTTTGGTGTCAGAGGTCACTTGAACTTAGGCAATT
This sequence comes from Thecophora atra, assembly GCA_937620795.1. NCBI lineage: Eukaryota > Metazoa > Arthropoda > Insecta > Diptera > Conopidae > Thecophora > Thecophora atra. The sequence goes on from OW569398.1 coordinate 28,840,453, forward strand.
TTCGGAGCAAAAATTATCATTTTTGGACGTGAATTTCCATAAATCCAAAATACAACCTCGCAATGATTTATACATCATTGAAAAAAGGACACCGAGACTTTTCCAACGGTGTATAGTTGATCCGCGCACAAGCGGAACTTTGGTGTCAGAGGTCACTTGAACTTAGTCAATTTTCGGAGCAAAAATTATCATTTTTGGACGTGAATTTCCATAAATCCAAAATACAACCTCGTAGTTTTGTATACATCATTGAAAAGAGGACGCCGAGATTTTTCCAACGATGTATAGCTGATCCGTGCACAAGCGGAACTTTGGTGTCAGAGGTCACTTGAACTTAGGCAATTTTCGGAGCAAAAATTATCATTTTTGGACCTGAATTTCCATCAATCCGAAATACAACCTCGCAATGATTTATACATCATTGAAAAGAGGACGCCGAGACCTTTCCAACGATGTATAGTTGATCCGCGCACAAGGGGAACTTTGGTGTCAGAGGTCACTTGAACTTAGGCAATTTTCGGAGCAAAACTTATCATTTTTGGACGTGAATTTCCATCAATCCGAAATACAACCTCATAGTTTTGTATACATCATTGAAAAGAGGACGCCGAGACTTTTCCAACGATGTATAGTTGATCCGCGCACAAGGGGAACTTTGGTGTCAGAGGTCACTTGAACTTAGTCAATTTTCGGAGCAAAAATTATCATTTTTGGACGTGAATTTCCCTTAATCCAAAATACAACCTCGCAATGATTTATACATCATTGAAAAGAGGACACCGAGACTTTTCCAACGGTGTATAGTTGATCCGCGCACAAGCGGAACTTTGGTGTCAGAGGTCACTTGAACTTGGTCAATTTTCGGAGCAAAAATTATCATTTTTGGACGTGAATTTCCATAAATCCAAAATACAACCACGTAGTTTTGTATACATCATTGAAAAGAGGACGCCGAGACTTTTCCAACGATGTATAGTTGATCCGCGCACAAGGGGAACTTTGGTGTCAGAGGTCACTTGAACTTAGTCAATTTTCGGAGCAAAAATTATCATTTTTGGACGTGAATTTCCCTTAATCCAAAATACAACCTCGCAATGATTTATACATCATTGAAAAGAGGACACCGAGACTTTTCCAACGGTGTATAGTTGATCCGCGCACAAGCGGAACTTTGGTGTCAGAGGTCACTTGAACTTAGTCAATTTTCGGAGCAAAAATTATCATTTTTGGACGTGAATTTCCATAAATCCAAAATACAACCTCGTAGTTTTGTATACATCATTGAAAAGACGACGCCGAGACTTTTCCAACGATGTATAGTTGATCCGCGCACAAGGGGAACTTTGGTGTCAGAGGTCACTTGAACTTAGTCAATTTTCGGAGCAAAAATTATCATTTTTGGACGTGAATTTCCCTTAATCCAAAATACAACCTCGCAATGATTTATACATCATTGAAAAGAGGACACCGAGACTTTTCCAACGGTGTATAGTTGATTCGCGCACAAGCGGAACTTTGGTGTCAGAGGTCACTTGAACTTAGTCAATTTTTGGGAGCAAAAATTATCATTTTTGGACGTGAATTTCCATAAATCCAAAATACAACCTCGCAATGATTTATACATCATTGAAAAGAGGACGCCGAGACCTTTCCAACGGTGTATAGTTGATCCGCGCACAAGCGGAACTTTGGTGTCAGAGGTAACTTGAACTTAGTCAATTTTCGGAGCAAAAATTATCATTTTTGGACGTGAATTTCCATAAATCCAAAATACAACCTCGCAATGATTTATACATCATTGAAAAGAGGACGCCGAGACCTTTCCAACGATGTATAGTTGATCCGCGCACAAGGGGAACTTTGGTGTCAGAGGTCACTTGAACTTAGGCAATTTTCGGAGCTAAAATTATCATTTTTGGACGTGAATTTCCATCAATCCGAAATACAACCTCGCAATGATTTATACATCATTGAAAAGAGGACACCGAGACTTTTCCAACGGTGTATAGTTGATCCGTGCACAAGCGGAACTTTGGTGTCAGAGGTCACTTGAACTTAGTCAATTTTCGTAGCAAAAATTATCATTTTTGGACGTGAATTTCCATCAATCCAAAATACAACCTCGCAATGATTTATACATCAATGAAAAGAGGACGCCGAGAACTTTCCAACGATGTATAGTTGATCCGCGCACAAGGGGAACTTTGGTGTCAGAGGTCACTTGAACTTAGTCAATTTTTGGAGCAAAAATTATCATTTTTGGACGTGAATTTCCATCAATCCAAAATACAACCTCGCAGTTTTGTATACATCACTAAAAAGAGGACGCAGAGATTTTTCCAACGATGTATAGCTGATCCGTGCACAAGCGGAACTTTGGTGTCAGAGGTCACTTGAACTTAGTCAATTTTCGGAGCAAAAATTATCATTTTTGGACGTGAATTTCCATAAATCCAAAATACAACCTCGCAATGATTTATACATCATTGAAAAGAGGACGCCGAGACCTTTCCAACGGTGTATAGTTGATTCGCGCACAAGCGGAACTTTGGTGTCAGAGGTCACTTGAACTTAGTCAATTTTCGGAGCAAAAATTATCATTTTTGGACGTGAATTTCCATAAATCCAAAATACAACCTCGCAATGATTTATACATCATTGAAAAAAGGACACCGAGACTTTTCCAACGGTGTATAGTTGATCCGTGCACAAGCGGAACTTTGGTGTCAGAGGTCACTTGAACTTAGTCAATTTTCGTAGCAAAAATTATCATTTTTGGACGTGAATTTCCATTAATCCAAAATACAACCTCGCAATGATTTATACATCATTGCAAAGAGGACGCCGAGACCTTTCCAACGGTGTATAGTTGATTCGCGCACAAGCGGAACTTTGGTGTCAGAGGTCACTTGAACTTAGTCAATTTTCGGAGCAAAAATTATCATTTTTGGACGTGAATTTCCATCAATCCGAAATACAACCTCGCAATGATTTATACATCAATGAAAAGAGGACGCCGAGACTTTTCCAACGATGTATAGTTGATCCGCGCACAAGGGGAACTTTGGTGTCAGAGGTCACTTGAACTTAGTCAATTTTCGGAGCAAAAATTATCATTTTTGGACGTGAATTTCCCTTAATCCAAAATACAACCTCGCAATGATTTATACATCATTGAAAAGAGGACACCGAGACTTTTCCAACGGTGTATAGTTGATCCGCGCACAAGCGGAACTTTGGTGTCAGAGGTCACTTGAACTTAGTCAATTTTCGGAGCAAAAATTATCATTTTTGGACGTGAATTTCCATAAATCCAAAATACAACCTCGTAGTTTTGTATACATCATTGAAAAGAGGACGCCGAGATTTTTCCAACGATGTATAGCTGATCCGTGCACAAGCGGAACTTTGGTGTCAGAGGTCACTTGAACTTAGGCAATTTTCGGAGCAAAAATTATCATTTTTGGACCTGAATTTCCATCAATCCGAAATACAACCTCGCAATGATTTACACATCATTGAAAAGAGGACGCCGAGACCTTTCCAACGATGTATAGTTGATTCGCGCACAAGCGGAACTTTGGTGTCAGAGGTCACTTGAACTTAGTCAATTTTCGGAGCAAAAATTATCATTTTTGGACGTGAATTTCCATAAATCCAAAATACAACCTCGCAATGATTTATACATCATTGAAAAGAGGACGCCGAGACCTTTCCAACGGTGTATAGTTGATCCGCGCACAAGCGGAACTTTGGTGTCAGAGGTAACTTGAACTTAGTCAATTTTCGGAGCAAAAATTATCATTTTTGGACGTGAATTTCCATAAATCCAAAATACAACCTCGCAATGATTTATACATCATTGAAAAGAGGACGCCGAGACCTTTCCAACGATGTATAGTTGATCCGCGCACAAGGGGAACTTTGGTGTCAGAGGTCACTTGAACTTAGGCAATTTTCGGAGCTAAAATTATCATTTTTGGACGTGAATTTCCATCAATCCGAAATACAACCTCGCAATGATTTATACATCATTGAAAAGAGGACACCGAGACTTTTCCAACGGTGTATAGTTGATCCGTGCACAAGCGGAACTTTGGTGTCAGAGGTCACTTGAACTTAGTCAATTTTCGTAGCAAAAATTATCATTTTTGGACGTGAATTTCCATTAATCCAAAATACAACCTCGCAATGATTTATACATCATTGAAAAGAGGACGCCGAGACCTTTCCAACGGTGTATAGTTGATCCGCGCACAAGCGGAACTTTGGTGTCAGAGTTCACTTGAACTTAGTCAATTTTCGGAGCAAAAAATATCATTTTTGGACGTGAATTTCCATCAATCCGAAATACAACCTCGCAATGATTTATACATCAATGAAAAGAGGACGCCGAGACTTTTCCAACGATGTATAGTTGATCCGCGCACAAGGGGAACTTTGGTGTCAGAGGTCACTTGAACTTAGTCAATTTTTGGAGCAAAAATTATCATTTTTGGACGTGAATTTCCATCAATCCACAATACAACCTCGCAATGATTTATACATCAATAAAAAGACGACGCCGAGACTTTTCCAACGATGTATAGTTGATCCGCGCACAAGGGGAACTTTGGTGTCAGAGGTCACTTGAACTTAGTAAATTTTCGGAGCAAAAATTATCATTTTTGGACGTGAATTTCCATTAATCCAAAATACAACCTCGCAATGATTTATACATCATTGCAAAGAGGACGCCGAGACCTTTCCAACGGTGTATAGTTGATTCGCGCACAAGCGGAACTTTGGTGTCAGAGGTCACTTGAACTTAGTCAATTTTCGGAGCAAAAATTATCATTTTTGGACGTGAATTTCCATAAATCCAAAATACAACCTCGCAATGATTTATACATCATTGAAAACAGGACGCCGAGACCTTTCCAACGATGTATAGTTGATCCGCGCACAAGGGTAACTTTGGTGTCAGAGGTCACTTGAACTTAGGCAATTTTCGGAGCAAAAATTATCATTTTTGGACGTGAATTTCCATCAATCCGAAATACAACCTCGCAATGATTTATACATCATTAAAAAGAGGACGCCGAGACCTTTCCAACGGTGTATAGTTGATTCGCGCACAAGCGGAACTTTGGTGTCAGAGGTCACTTGAACTTAGTCAATTTTCGGAGCAAAAATTATCATTTTTGGACGTGAATTTCCATAAATCCAAAATACAACCACGTAGTTTTGTATACATCATTGAAAAGAGGACGCCGAGATTTTTCCAACGATGTATAGCTGATCTGTGCACAAGCGGAACTTTGGTGTCAGAGGTCACTTGAACTTAGGCAATTTTCGGAGCAAAAATTATCATTTTTGGACGTGAATTTCCATCAATCCGAAATACAACCTCGCAATGATTTATACATCATTGAAAAGAGGACGCCGAGACCTTTCCAACGATGTATAGTTGATCCGCGCACAAGGGGAACTTTGGTGTCAGAATACAACCTCGCAATGATTTATACATCATTGAAAAGAGGACACCGAGACTTTTCCAACGGTGTATAGTTGATCCGCGCACAAGCGGAACTTTGGTGTCAGAGGTCACTTGAACTTAGTCAATTTTCGGAGCAAAAATTATCATTTTTGGACGTGAATTTCCATAAATCCAAAATACAACCTCGTAGTTTTGTATACATCATTGAAAAGAGGACGCCGAGATTTTTCCAACGATGTATAGCTGATCCGTGCACAAGCGGAACTTTGGTGTCAGAGGTCACTTGAACTTAGTCAATTTTCGGAGCAAAAATTATCATTTTTGGACGTGAATTTCCATAAATCCAAAATACAACCTCGCAATGATTTATACATCATTGAAAAGAGGACGCCGAGACCTTTCCAACGATGTATAGTTGATCCGCGCACAAGGGGAACTTTGGTGTCAGAGGTCACTTGAACTTAGGCAATTTTCGGAGCAAAAATTATCATTTTTGGACGTGACTTTCCATAAATCCGAAATACAACCTCGCAATGATTTATACATCATTGAAAAGAGGACGCCGAGACTTTTCCAACGATATATAGTTGATCCGCGCACAAGGGGAACTTTGGTGTCAGAGGTCACCTGAACTTAGGCAATTTTCGGAGCAAAAATTATCATTTTTGGACGTGAATTTCCATCAATCCGAAATACAACCTCGCAATGATTTATACATCATTGAAAAGAGGACGCCGAGACCTTTCCAACGGTGTATAGTTGATCCGCGCACAAGCGGAACTTTGGTGTCAGAGGTCACTTGAACTTAGTCAATTTTCGGAGCAAAAATTATCATTTTTGGACGTGAATTTCCATAAATCCAAAATACAACCTCGCAATGATTTATACATCATTGAAAAGAGGACGCCGAGACCTTTCCAACGGTGTATAGTTGATCCGCGCACAAGCGGAACTTTGGTGTCAGAGGTAACTTGAACTTAGTCAATTTTCGGAGCAAAAATTATCATTTTTGGACGTGAATTTCCATAAATCCAAAATACAACCTCGCAATGATTTATACATCATTGAAAAGAGGACGCCGAGACCTTTCCAACGATGTATAGTTGATCCGCGCACAAGGGGAACTTTGGTGTCAGAGGTCACTTGAACTTAGGCAATTTTCGGAGCTAAAATTATCATTTTTGGACGTGAATTTCCATCAATCCGAAATACAACCTCGCAATGATTTATACATCATTGAAAAGAGGACACCGAGACTTTTCCAACGGTGTATAGTTGATCCGTGCACAAGCGGAACTTTGGTGTCAGAGGTCACTTGAACTTAGTCAATTTTCGTAGCAAAAATTATCATTTTTGGACGTGAATTTCCATTAATCCAAAATACAACCTCGCAATGATTTATACATCATTGAAAAGAGGACGCCGAGACCTTTCCAACGGTGTATAGTTGATCCGCGCACAAGCGGAACTTTGGTGTCAGAGTTCACTTGAACTTAGTCAATTTTCGGAGCAAAAAATATCATTTTTGGACGTGAATTTCCATCAATCCGAAATACAACCTCGCAATGATTTATACATCAATGAAAAGAGGACGCCGAGACTTTTCCAACGATGTATAGTTGATCCGCGCACAAGGGGAACTTTGGTGTCAGAGGTCACTTGAACTTAGTCAATTTTCGGAGCAAAAATTATCATTTTTGGACGTGAATTTCCATCAATCCACAATACAACCTCGCAATGATTTATACATCAATAAAAAGAAGACGCCGAGACTTTTCCAACGATGTATAGTTGATCCGCGCATAAGGGGAACTTTGGTGTCAGAGGTCACTTGAACTTAGTCAATTTTCGGAGCAAAAAATATCATTTTTGGACGTGAATTTCCATCAATCCGAAATACAACCTCGCAATGATTTATACATCAATGAAAAGAGGACGCCGAGACTTTTCCAACGATGTATAGTTGATTCGCGCACAAGGGGAACTTTGGTGTCAGAGGTCACTTGAACTTAGTCAATTTTCGGAGCAAAATTATCATTTTTGGACGTGAATTTCCATCAATCCAAAATACAACCTCGCAATGATTTATACATCATTAAAAAGACGACGCCGAGACTTTTCCAACGATGTATAGTTGATCCGCGCACAAGGGGAACTTTGGTGTCAGAGGTCACTTGAACTTAGTAAATTTTCGGAGCAAAAATTATCATTTTTGGACGTGAATTTCCATTAATCCAAAATACAACCTCCCAATGATTTATACATCATTGCAAAGAGGACGCCGAGACCTTTCCAACGGTGTATAGTTGATCCGCGCACAAGCGGAACTTTGGTGTCAGAGGTCACTTGAACTTAGTCAATTTTCGGAGCAAAAATTATCATTTTTAGACGTGAACTTCCATCAATCCGAAATACAACCTCGCAATGATTTATACATCATTAAAAAGAAGACGCCGAGATTTTTCCGACGATGTATAGTTGATCCGCCCACAAGAGGAACTTTAGTGTCAGAGGTCACTTGAACTTAGTCAATTTTCGGAGCAAAAATTATCATTTTTGGACGTGAATTTCCATTAATCCAAAATACAACCTCGCAATGATTTATACATCATTGAAAAGAGGACGCCGAGACTTTTCCAACGATGTATAGTTGATCCGCGCACAAGGAGAACTTTGGTGTCAGAGGTCACTTGAACTTAGTAAATTTTCGGAGCAAAAATTATCATTTTTGTACGTGAATTTCCATTAATCCAAAATACAACCTCGCAATGATTTATACATCATTGAAAAGAGGACGCCGAGACTTTTCCAACGGTGTATAGTTGATCCGCGCACAAGCGGAACTTTGGTGTCAGAGGTCACTTGACCTTAGTCAATTTTCGGAGCAAAAATTATCATTTTTAGACGTGAATTTCTATCAATCCGAAATACAACCTCGCATTGATTTATACATCATTGAAAAGAGGACGCCGAGACTTTTCCAACGATGTATAGTTGATCCGCGCACAAGGAGAACTTTGGTGTCAGAGGTCACTTGAACTTAGTCAATTTTCGGAGCAAAAATTATCATTTTTAGACGTGAATTTCCACCAATCCGAAATACAACCTCGCAATGATTTATACATCATTAAAAAGAAGACGCCGAGACTTTTCCAACGATGTATAGTTGATCCGCCCACAAGAGGAACTTTGGTGTCAGAGGTCACTTGAACTTAGTCAATTTTCGGAGCAAAAATTATCATTTTTGGACGTGAATTTCCATTAATCCAAAATACAACCTCGCAATGATTTATACATCATTGAAAAGAGGACGCCGAGACCTTTCCAACAGTGTATAGTTGATCCGCGCACAAGGGGAACTTTGGTGTCAGAGGTCACTTGAACTTAGGCAATTTTCGGAGCAAAAATTATCATTTTTGGACGTGAATTTCCATCAATCCGAAATACAACCTCGCAATGATTTATACATCATTGAAAAGAGGACACCGAGACTTTTCCAACGGTGTATAGTTGATCCGTGCACAAGCGGAACTTTGGTGTCAGAGGTCACTTGAACTTAGTCAATTTTCGTAGCAAAAATTATCATTTTTGGACGTGAATTTCCATAAATCCAAAATACAACCTCGCAATGATTTATACATCATTGAAAAGAGGACGCCGAGAACTTTCCAACGATGTATAGTTGATCCGCGCACAAGGGGAACTTTGGTGTCAGAGGTCACTTGAACTTAGTCAATTTTCGGAGCAAAAATTATCATTTTTGGACGTGAATTTCCATCAATCCGAAATACAACCTCGCAATGATTTATACATCATTGAAAAGAGGACGCCGAGACTTTTCCAACGATATATAGTTGATCCGCGCACAAGGGGAACTTTGGTGTCAGAGGTCACTTGAACTTAGTCAATTTTCGGAGCAAAAAATATCATTTTTGGACGTGAATTTCCATCAATCCGAAATACAACCTCGCAATGATTTATACATCAATGAAAAGAGGACGCCGAGACTTTTCCAACGATGTATAGTTGATTCGCGCACAAGGGGAACTTTGGTGTCAGAGGTCACTTGAACTTAGTCAATTTTCGGAGCAAAAATTATCATTTTTGGACGTGAATTTCCATCAATCCAAAATACAACCTCGCAATGATTTATACATCATTAAAAAGAAGACGCCGAGACTTTTCCAACGATGTATAGTTGATCCGCGCATAAGGGGAACTTTGGTGTCAGAGGTCACTTGAACTTAGTCAATTTTCGGAGCAAAAAATATCATTTTTGGACGTGAATTTCCATCAATCCGAAATACAACCTCGCAATGATTTATACATCAATGAAAAGAGGACGCCGAGACTTTTCCAACGATGTATAGTTGATTCGCGCACAAGGGGAACTTTGGTGTCAGAGGTCACTTGAACTTAGTCAATTTTCGGAGCAAAATTATCATTTTTGGACGTGAATTTCCATCAATCCAAAATACAACCTCGCAATGATTTATACATCATTAAAAAGACGACGCCGAGACTTTTCCAACGATGTATAGTTGATCCGCGCACAAGGGGAACTTTGGTGTCAGAGGTCACTTGAACTTAGTAAATTTTCGGAGCAAAAATTATCATTTTTGGACGTGAATTTCCATTAATCCAAAATACAACCTCCCAATGATTTATACATCATTGCAAAGAGGACGCCGAGACCTTTCCAACGGTGTATAGTTGATCCGCGCACAAGCGGAACTTTGGTGTCAGAGGTCACTTGAACTTAGTCAATTTTCGGAGCAAAAATTATCATTTTTAGACGTGAACTTCCATCAATCCGAAATACAACCTCGCAATGATTTATACATCATTAAAAAGAAGACGCCGAGATTTTTCCGACGATGTATAGTTGATCCGCCCACAAGAGGAACTTTAGTGTCAGAGGTCACTTGAACTTAGTCAATTTTCGGAGCAAAAATTATCATTTTTGGACGTTAATTTCCATTAATCCAAAATACAACCTCGCAATGATTTATACATCATTGAAAAGAGGACGCCGAGACTTTTCCAACGATGTATAGTTGATCCGCGCACAAGGAGAACTTTGGTGTCAGAGGTCACTTGAACTTAGTAAATTTTCGGAGCAAAAATTATCATTTTTGTACGTGAATTTCCATTAATCCAAAATACAACCTCGCAATGATTTATACATCATTGAAAAGAGGACGCCGAGACTTTTCCAACGGTGTATAGTTGATCCGCGCACAAGCGGAACTTTGGTGTCAGAGGTCACTTGACCTTAGTCAATTTTCGGAGCAAAAATTATCATTTTTAGACGTGAATTTCTATCAATCCGAAATACAACCTCGCAATGATTTATACATCATTGAAAAGAGGACGCCGAGACTTTTCCAACGATGTATAGTTGATCCGCGCACAAGGAGAACTTTGGTGTCAGAGGTCACTTGAACTTAGTCAATTTTCGGAGCAAAAATTATCATTTTTAGACGTGAATTTCCACCAATCCGAAATACAACCTCGCAATGATTTATACATCATTAAAAAGAAGACGCCGAGACTTTTCCAACGATGTATAGTTGATCCGCCCACAAGAGGAACTTTGGTGTCAGAGGTCACTTGAACTTAGTCAATTTTCGGAGCAAAAATTATCATTTTTGGACGTGAATTTCCATTAATCCAAAATACAACCTCGCAATGATTTATACATCATTAAAAAGACGACGCCGAGACTTTTCCAACGATGTATAGTTGATCCGCGCACAAGGGGAACTTTGGTGTCAGAGGTCACTTGAACTTAGTAAATTTTCGGAGCAAAAATTATCATTTTTGGACGTGAATTTCCATTAGTTCAAAATACAACCTCGCAATGATTTATACATCATTGCAAAGAGGACGCCGAGACCTTTCCAACGGTGTATAGTTGATCCGCGCACAAGCGGAACTTTGGTGTCAGAGGTCACTTGAACTTAGTAAATTTTCGGAGCAAAAATTATCATTTTTGTACGTGAATTTCCATTAATCCAAAATACAACCTCGCAATGATTTATACATCATTGCAAAGAGGACGCCGAGACCTTTCCAACGGTGTATAGTTGATCCGCGCACAAGCGGAACTTTGGTGTCAGAGGTCACTTGAACTTAGTAAATTTTCGGAGCAAAAATTATCATTTTTGTACGTGAATTTCCATTAATCCAAAATACAACCTCGCAATGATTTATACATCATTGAAAAGAGGACGCCGAGACTTTTCCAACGATGGATAGTTGATCGGTGCACAAGGGGAACTTTGGTGTCAGAGGTCACTTGAACTTAGGCAATTTTGGGAGCAAAAATTATCATTTTTGGACGTGAATTTCCATCAATCCGAAATACAACCTCGCAATGATTTATACATCATTAAAAAGAAGACGCCGAGACTTTTCCAACGATGTATAGTTGATCCGCCCTCAAGAGGAACTTTGGTGTCAGAGGTCACTTGAACTTAGTCAATTTTCGGAGCAAAAATTATCATTTTTGGACGTGAATTTCCATTAATCCAAAATACAACCTCGCAATGATTTATACATCATTGAAAAGAGGACGCCGAGACCTTTCCAACGGTGTATAGTTGATCCGCGCACAAGCGGAACTTTGGTGTCAGAGGTCACTTGACCTTAGTCAATTTTCGGAGCAAAAATTATCATTTTTAGACGTGAATCTCTATCAATCCGAAAAAACAACCTCGCAATGATTTATACATCATTGAAAAGAGAACGCCGAGACTTTTCCAACGATGTATAGTTGATCCGCGCACAAGGAGAACTTTGGTGTCAGAGGTCACTTGAACTTAGTCAATTTTCGGAGCAAAAATTATCATTTTTGGACGTGAATTTCCATAAATCCAAAATACAACCTCGTAGTTTTGTATACATCATTGAAAAGAGGACGCCGAGATTTTTCCAGCGATGTATAGCTGATCCGTGCACAAGCGGAACTTTGGTGTCAGAGGTCACTTGAACTTAGGCAATTTTCGGAGCAAAAATTATCATTTTTGGACGTGAATTTCCATCAATCCGAAATACAACCTCGCAATGATTTATACATCATTGAAAAGAGGACGCCGAGACTTTTCCAACGATGTATAGTTGATCCGCGCACAAGCGGAACTTTGGTGTCAGAGGTCACTTGAACTTAGGCAATTTTCGGAGCAAAAATTATCATTTTTGGACGTGAATTTCCATCAATCCGAAATACAACCTCGCAATGATTTATACATCATTGAAAAGAGGACGCCGAGACTTTTCCAACGATGGATAGTTGATCCGCGCACAAGGGGAACTTTGGTGTCAGAGGTCACTTGAACTTAGTCAATTTTCGGAGCAAAAATTATCATTTTTGGACGTGAATTTCCATAAATCCAAAATACAACCTCGTAGTTTTGTATACATCATTGAAAAGAGGACGCCGAGATTTTTCCAGCGATGTATAGCTGATCCGTGCACAAGCGGAACTTTGGTGTCAGAGGTCACTTGAACTTAGGCAATTTTCGGAGCAAAAATTATCATTTTTGGACGTGAATTTCCATCAATCCGAAATACAACCTCGCAATGATTTATACATCATTGAAAAGAGGACGCCGAGACCTTTCCAACGGTGTATAGTTGATCCGCGCACAAGCGGAACTTTGGTGTCAGAGGTCACTTGAACTTAGTCAATTTTCGGAGCAAAAATTATCATTTTTGGACGTGAATTTCCATAAATCCAAAATACAACCTCGCAATGATTTATACATCATTAAAAAGAGGACGCCGAGACCTTTCCAACGGTGTATAGTTGATCCGCGCACAAGCGGAACTTTGGTGTCAGAGGTCACTTGAACTTAGTCAATTTTCGGAGCAAAAATTATCATTTTTGGACGTGAATTTCCATAAATCCAAAATACAACCTCGCAATGATTTATACATCATTGAAAAGAGGACGCCGAGGCCTTTCCAACGATGTATAGTTGATCCGCGCACAAGGGGAACTTTGGTGTCAGAGGTCACTTGAACTTAGGCAATTTTCGGAGCAAAAATTATCATTTTTGGACGTGAATTTCCATCAATCCGAAATACAACCTCGCAATGATTTATACATCATTAAAAAGAAGACGCAAGTTTTTCCAACGATGTATAGTTGATCCGCCCACAAGAGGAACTTTGGTGTCAGAGGTCACTTGAACTTAGTCAATTTTCGTAGCAAAAATTATCATTTTTGGACGTGAATTTCCATTAATCCAAAATACAACCTCCCAATGATTTATACATCATTGCAAAGAGGACGCCGAGACCTTTCCAACGATGTATAGTTGATCCGCCCACAAGAGGAACTTTGGTGTCAGAGGTCACTTGAACTTAGTCAATTTTCGGAGCAAAAATTATCATTTTTGGACGTGAATTTCCATTAATCCAAAATACAACCTCGCAATGATTTATACATCATTGAAAAGAGGACGCCGAGACTTTTCCAACGATGTATAGTTGAGCCGCGCACAAGGAGAACTTTGGTGTCAGAAGTCACTTGAACTTAGTAAATTTTCGGAGCAAAAATTATCATTTTTGTACGTGAATTTCCATTAATCCAAAATACAACCTCGCAATGATTTATACATCATTGAAAAGAGGACGCCGAGACTTTTCCAACGATGGATAGTTGATCCGCGCACAAGGGGAACTTTGGTGTCAGAGGTCACTTGAACTTAGGCAATTTTGGGAGCAAAAATTATCATTTTTGGACGTGAATTTCCATCAATCCGAAATACAACCTCGCAATGATTTATACATCATTGAAAAGAGGACACCGAGACTTTTCCAACGATGTATAGTTGATCCGCGCACAAGGGAACTTTGGTGTCAGAGGTCACTTGAACTTAGGCAATTTTCGGAGCAAAAATTATCATTTTTGGACGTGAATTTCCATCAATCCGAAATACAACCTCGCAATGATTTATACATCATTAAAAAGAAGACGCAAGTTTTTCCAACGATGTATAGTTGATCCGCCCACAAGAGGAACTTTGGTGTCAGAGGTCACTTGAACTTAGTCAATTTTCGTAGCAAAAATTATCATTTTTGGACGTGAATTTCCATTAATCCAAAATACAACCTCCCAATGATTTATACATCATTGCAAAGAGGACGCCGAGACCTTTCCAACGATGTATAGTTGATCCGCCCACAAGAGGAACTTTGGTGTCAGAGGTCACTTGAACTTAGTCAATTTTCGGAGCAAAAATTATCATTTTTGGACGTGAATTTCCATTAATCCAAAATACAACCTCGCAATGATTTATACATCATTGAAAAGAGGACGCCGAGACTTTTCCAACGATGTATAGTTGATCCGCGCACAAGGAGAACTTTGGTGTCAGAAGTCACTTGAACTTAGTAAATTTTCGGAGCAAAAATTATCATTTTTGTACGTGAATTTCCATTAATCCAAAATACAACCTCGCAATGATTTATACATCATTGAAAAGAGGACGCCGAGACTTTTCCAACGATGGATAGTTGATCCGCGCACAAGGGGAACTTTGGTGTCAGAGGTCACTTGAACTTAGGCAATTTTGGGAGCAAAAATTATCATTTTTGGACGTGAATTTCCATCAATCCGAAATACAACCTCGCAATGATTTATACATCATTGAAAAGAGGACACCGAGACTTTTCCAACGATGTATAGTTGATCCGCGCACAAGGGAACTTTGGTGTCAGAGGTCACTTGAACTTAGGCAATTTTCGGAGCAAAAATTATCATTTTTAGACGTGAATTTCCATTAATCCAAAATACAACCTCGCAATGATTTATACATCATTGAAAGGAGGACGCCGAGACCTTTCCAACGGTGTATAGTTGATCCGCGCACAAGGGGAACTTTGGTGTCAGAGGTCACTTGAACTTAGTAAATTTTCGGAGCAAAAATTATCATTTTTGGACGTGAATTTCCATTAATCCAAAATACAACCTCGCAATGATTTATACATCATTGCAAAGAGGACGCCGAGACCTTTCCAACGGTGTATAGTTGATCGACGCACAAGCGGAACTTTGGTGTCAGAGGTCACTTGAACTTAGTCAATTTTCGGAGCAAAAATTATCATTTTTAGACGTGAATTTCCATCAATCCGAAATACAACCTCGCAATGATTTATACATCATTAAAAAGAAGACGCCGAGACTTTTCCAACGATGTATAGTTGATCAGCCCACAAGAGGAACTTTGGTGTCAGAGGTCACTTGAACTTAGTCAATTTTCGGAGCAAAAATTATCATTTTTGGACGTGAATTTCCATTAATCCAAAATACAACCTCGCAATGATTTATACATCATTGAAAAGAGGACGCCGAGACTTTTCCAACGATGTATAGTTGATCCGCGCACAAGGAGAACTTTGGTGTCAAAGGTCACTTGAACTTAGGCAATTTTGGGAGCAAAAATTATCATTTTTGGACGTGAATTTCCATCAATCCGAAATACAACCTCGCAATGATTTATACATCATTGAAAAGAGGACACCGAGACTTTTCCAACGATGTATAGTTGATCCGCGCACAAGGGAACTTTGGTGTCAGAGGTCACTTGAACTTAGTCAATTTTCGGAGCAAAAATTATCATTTTTAGACGTGAATTTCCATCAATCCGAAATACAACCTCGCAATGATTTATACATCATTAAAAAGAAGACGCCGAGACTTTTCCAACGATGTATAGTTGATCCGCCCACAAGAGGAACTTTTGTGTCAGAGGTCACTTGAACTTAGTCAATTTTCGGAGCAAAAATTATCATTTTTGGACGTGAATTTCCATTAATCCAAAATACAACCTCGCAATGATTTATACATCATTGCAAAGAGGACGCCGAGACCTTTCCAACGGTGTATAGTTGATCCGCGCACAAGCGGAACTTTGGTGTCAGAGGTCACTTGAACTTAGTCAATTTTCGGAGCAAAAATTATCATTTTTAGACGTGAATTTCCATCAATCCGAAATACAACCTCGCAATGATTTATACATCATTAAAAAGAAGACGCCGAGACTTTTCCAACGATGTAAAGTTGATCCGCCCACAAGAGGAACTTTGGTGTCAGAGGTCACTTGAACTTAGTCAATTTTCGGAGCAAAAATTATCATTTTTGGACGTGAATTTCCATTAATCCGAAATACAACCTCGCAATGATTTATACATCATTAAAAAGAGGACGCCGAGACCTTTCCAACGGTGTATAGTTGATCCGCGCACAAGCGGAACTTTGGTGTCAGAGGTCACTTGACCTTAGTCAATTTTCGGAGCAAAAATTATCATTTTTAGACGTGAATTTCTATCAATCCGACATACAACCTAGCAATGATTTATACATCATTGAAAAGAGGACGCCGAGACTTTTCCAACGATGTATAGTTGATCCGCGCACAAGGAGAACTTTGGTGTCAGAGGTCACTTGAACTTAGTAAATTTTCGGAGCAAAAATTATCATTTTTGTACGTGAATTTCCATTAATCCAAAATACAACCTCGCAATGATTTATACATCATTGAAAAGAGGACGCCGAGACTTTTCCAACGATGGATAGTTGATCCGCGCACAAGGGGAACTTTGGTGTCAGAGGTCACTTGAACTTAGGCAATTTTGGGAGCAAAAATTATCATTTTTGGACGTGAATTTCCATCAATCCGAAATACAACCTCGCAATGATTTATACATCATTGAAAAGAGGACCGAGACTTTTCCAACGATGTATAGTTGGTCCGCGCACAAGGGGAACTTTGGTGTCAGAGGTCACTTGAACTTAGGCAATTTTCGGAGCAAAAATTATCATTTTTGGACGTGAATTTCCATCAATCCGAAATACAACCTCGCAATGATTTATACATCATTGAAAAGAGGACACGTAGACTTTTCCAACGGTGTATAGTTGATCCGCGCACAAGCGGAACTTTGGTGTCAGAGGTCACTTGAACTTAGTCAATTTTCGGAGCAAAAATTATCATTTTTGGACGTGAATTTCCATAAATCCAAAATACAACCTCGTAATTTTGTATACATCATTGAAAAGAGGACGCCGAGATTTTTCCAACGATGTATAGCTGATCCGTGCACAAGCGGAACTTTGGTGTCAGAGGTCACTTGAACTTAGGCAATTTTCGGAGCAAAAATTATCATTTTTGGACGTGAATTTCCATCAATCCGAAATACAACCTCGCAATGATTTATACATCATTGAAAAGAGGACGCCGAGACCTTTCCAACAGTGTATAGTTGATCCGCGCACAAGCGGAACTTTGGTGTCAGAGGTCACTTGAACTTAGTCAATTTTCGGAGCAAAAATTATCATTTTTGGACGTGAATTTCCATAAATCCAAAATACAACCTCGTAGTTTTGTATACATCATTGAAAAGAGGACGCCGAGATTTTTCCAACGATGTATAGCTGATCCGTGCACAAGCGGAACTTTGGTGTCAGAAGTCACTTGAACTTAGTCAATTTTCGGAGCAAAAATTATCATTTTTGGACGTGAATTTCCATCAATCCCAAATACAACCTCGCAATGATTTATACATCATTAAAAAGACGACGCCGAGACTTTTCCAACGATGTATAGTTGATCCGCGCACAAGGGGAACTTTGGTGTCAGAGGTCACTTGAACTTAGTAAATTTTCGGAGCAAAAATTATCATTTTTGGACGTGAATTTCCATTAATCCAAAATACAACCTCGCAATGATTAATACATCATTGCAAAGAGGACGCCGAGACCTTTCCAACGGTGTATAGTTGATCCGCGCACAAGCGGAACTTTGGTGTCAGAGGTCACTTGAACTTAGTCAATTTTCGGAGCAAAAATTATCATTTTTAGACGTGAATTTCCATCAATCCGAAATACAACCTCGCAATGATTTATACATCATTAAAAAGAAGACGCCGAGACTTTTCCAACGATGTATAGTTGATCTGCCCACAAGAGGAACTTTGGTGTCAGAGGTCACTTGAACTTAGTCAATTTTCGGAGCAAAAATTATCATTTTTGGACGTGAATTTCCATTAATCCAAAATACAACCTCGCAATGATTTATACATCATTGAAAAGAGGACGCCGAGACTTTTCCAACGATGGATAGTTGATCCGCGCACAAGGGGAACTTTGGTGTCGGAGGTCACTTGAACTTAGGCAATTTTGGGAGCAAAAATTATCATTTTTGGACGTGAATTTCCATCAATCCGAAATACAACCTCGCAATGATTTATACATCATTGAAAAGAGGACACCGAGACTTTTCCAACGATGTATAGTTGATCCGCGCACAAGGGAAATTTTGGTGTCAGAGGTCACTTGAACTTAGGCAATTTTCGGAGCAAAAATTATCATTTTTGGACGTGAATTTCCATTAATCCAAAATACAACCTCGCAATGATTTATACATCATTGCAAAGAGGACGCCGAGACCTTTCCAACGGTGTATAGTTGATCCGCGCACAAGCGGAACTTTGGTGTCAGAGGTCACTTGAACTTAGTCAATTTTCGGAGCAAAAATTATCATTTTTAGACGTGAATTTCCATCAATCCGAAATACAACCTCGCAATGATTTATACATCATTAAAAAGAAGACGCCGAGACTTTTCCAACGATGTATAGTTGATCCGCCCACAAGAGGAACTTTGGTGTCAGAGGTCACTTGAACTTAGTCAATTTTCGGAGCAAAAATTATCATTTTTGGACGTGAATTTCCATTAATCCAAAATACAACCTCGCAATGATTTATACATCATTGAAAAGAGGACGCCGAGACTTTTCCAACGATGTATAGTTGATCCGCGCACAAGGAGAACTTTGGTGTCAGAGGTCACTTGAACTTAGTAAATTTTCGGAGCAAAAATTATCATTTTTGTACGTGAATTTCCATTAATCCAAAATACAACCTCGCAATGATTTATACATCATTGAAAAGAGGACGCCGAGACTTTTCCAACGATGGATAGTTGATCCGCGCACAAGGGGAACTTTGGTGTCAGAGGTCACTTGAACTTAGGCAATTTTGGGAGCAAAAATTATCATTTTTGGACGTGAATTTCCATCAATCCGAAATACAACCTCGCAATGATTTATACATCATTGAAAAGAGGACACCGAGACTTTTCCAACGATGTATAGTTGATCCGCGCACAAGGGAACTTTGGTGTCAGAGGTCACTTGAACTTAGGCAATTTTCGGAGCAAAAATTATCATTTTTAGACGTGAATTTCCATTAATCCAAAATACAACCTCGCAATGATTTATACATCATTGAAAGGAGGACGCCGAGACCTTTCCAACGGTGTATAGTTGATCCGCGCACAAGGGGAACTTTGGTGTCAGAGGTCACTTGAACTTAGTAAATTTTCGGAGCAAAAATTATCATTTTTGGACGTGAATTTCCATTAATCCAAAATACAACCTCGCAATGATTTATACATCATTGCAAAGAGGACGCCGAGACCTTTCCAACGGTGTATAGTTGATCCGCGCACAAGCGGAACTTTGGTGTCAGAGGTCACTTGAACTTAGTCAATTTTCGGAGCAAAAATTATCATTTTTAGACGTGAATTTCCATCAATCCGAAATACAACCTCGCAATGATTTATACATCATTAAAAAGAAGACGCCGAGACTTTTCCAAGGATGTATAGTTGATCCGCCCACAAGAGGAACTTTGGTGTCAGAGGTCACTTGAACTTAGTCAATTTTCGGAGCAAAAATTATCATTTTTGGACGTGAATTTCCATTAATCCAAAATACAACCTCGCAATGATTTATACATCATTGAAAAGAGGACGCCGAGACTTTTCCAACGATGTATAGTTGATCCGCGCACAAGGAGAACTTTGGTGTCAGAGGTCACTTGAACTTAGTAAATTTTCGGAGCAAAAATTATCATTTTTGTACGTGAATTTCCATTAATCCAAAATACAACCTCGCAATGATTTATACATCATTGAAAAGAGGACGCCGAGACTTTTCCAACGATGGATAGTTGATCCGCGCACAAGGGGAACTTTGGTGTCAGAGGTCACTTGAACTTCGACAATTTTGGGAGCAAAAATTATCATTTTTGGACGTGAATTTCCATCAATCCGAAATACAACCTTGCAATGATTTATACATCATTGAAAAGAGGACACCGAGACTTTTCAAACGATGTATAGTTGATCCGCGCACAAGGGGAACTTTGGTGTCAGAGGTCACTTGAACTTAGGCAATTTTCGGAGCAAAAATTATCATTTTTAGACGTGAATTTCCATTAATCCAAAATACAACCTCGCAATGATTTATACATCATTGAAAGGAGGACGCCGAGACCTTTCCAACGGTGTATAGTTGATCCGCGCACAAGGGGAACTTTGGTGTCAGAGGTCATTTGAACTTAGTAAATTTTCGGAGCAAAAATTATCATTTTTGGACGTGAATTTCCATTAATCCAAAATACAACCTCGCAATGATTTATACATCATTGCAAAGAGGACGCCGAGACCTTTCCAACGGTGTATAGTTGATCCGCGCACAAGCGGAACTTTGGTGTCAGAGGTCACTTGAACTTAGTCAATTTTCGGAGCAAAAATTATCATTTTTAGACGTGAATTTCCATCAATCCGAAATACAACCTCGCAATGATTTATACATCATTAAAAAGAAGACGCCGAGACTTTTCCAACGATGTATAGTTGATCCGCCCACAAGAGGAACTTTGGTGTCAGAGGTCACTTGAACTTAGTCAATTTTCGGAGCAAAAATTATCATTTTTGGACGTGAATTTCCATTAATCCGAAATACAACCTCGCAATGATTTATACATCATTAAAAAGAGGACGCCGAGACCTTTCCAACGGTGTATAGTTGATCCGCGCACAAGCGGAACTTTGGTGTCAGAGGTCACTTGACCTTAGTCAATTTTCGGAGCAAAAATTATCATTTTTAGACGTGAATTTCTATCAATCCGACATACAACCTCGCAATGATTTATACATCATTGAAAAGAGGACGCCGAGACTTTTCCAACGATGTATAGTTGATCCGCGCACAAGGAGAACTTTGGTGTCAGAGGTCACTTGAACTTAGTAAATTTTCGGAGCAAAAATTATCATTTTTGTACGTGAATTTCCATTAATCCAAAATACAACCTCGCAATGATTTATACATCATTGAAAAGAGGACGCCGAGACTTTTCCAACGATGGATAGTTGATCCGCGCACAAGGGGAACTTTGGTGTCAGAGGTCACTTGAACTTAGGCAATTTTGGGAGCAAAAATTATCATTTTTGGACGTGAATTTCCATCAATCCGAAATACAACCTCGCAATGATTTATACATCATTGAAAAGAGGACCGAGACTTTTCCAACGATGTATAGTTGGTCCGCGCACAAGGGGAACTTTGGTGTCAGAGGTCACTTGAACTTAGGCAATTTTCGGAGCAAAAATTATCATTTTTGGACGTGAATTTCCATCAATCCGAAATACAACCTCGCAATGATTTATACATCATTGAAAAGAGGACACGTAGACTTTTCCAACGGTGTATAGTTGATCCGCGCACAAGCGGAACTTTGGTGTCAGAGGTCACTTGAACTTAGTCAATTTTCGGAGCAAAAATTATCATTTTTGGACGTGAATTTCCATAAATCCAAAATACAACCTCGTAATTTTGTATACATCATTGAAAAGAGGACGCCGAGATTTTTCCAACGATGTATAGCTGATCCGTGCACAAGCGGAACTTTGGTGTCAGAGGTCACTTGAACTTAGGCAATTTTCGGAGCAAAAATTATCATTTTTGGACGTGAATTTCCATCAATCCGAAATACAACCTCGCAATGATTTATACATCATTGAAAAGAGGACGCCGAGACCTTTCCAACAGTGTATAGTTGATCCGCGCACAAGCGGAACTTTGGTGTCAGAGGTCACTTGAACTTAGTCAATTTTCGGAGCAAAAATTATCATTTTTGGACGTGAATTTCCATAAATCCAAAATACAACCTCGTAGTTTTGTATACATCATTGAAAAGAGGACGCCGAGATTTTTCCAACGATGTATAGCTGATCCGTGCACAAGCGGAACTTTGGTGTCAGAAGTCACTTGAACTTAGTCAATTTTCGGAGCAAAAATTATCATTTTTGGACGTGAATTTCCATCAATCCCAAATACAACCTCGCAATGATTTATACATCATTAAAAAGACGACGCCGAGACTTTTCCAACGATGTATAGTTGATCCGCCCACAAGAGGAACTTTGGTGTCAGAGGTCACTTGAACTTAGTCAATTTTCGGAGCAAAAATTATCATTTTTGGACGTGAATTTCCATTAATCCAAAATACAACCTCGCAATGATTTATACATCATTGAAAAGAGGACGCCGAGACTTTTCCAACGATGGATAGTTGATCCGCGCACAAGGGGAACTTTGGTGTCAGAGGTCACTTGAACTTAGGCAATTTTGGGAGCAAAAATTATCATTTTTGGACGTGAATTTCCATCAATCCGAAATACAACCTCGCAATGATTTATACATCATTGAAAAGAGGACACCGAGACTTTTCCAACGATGTATAGTTGATCCGCGCACAAGGGAAATTTTGGTGTCAGAGGTCACTTGAACTTAGGCAATTTTCGGAGCAAAAATTATCATTTTTGGACGTGAATTTCCATCAATCCGAAATACAACCTCGCAATGATTTATACATCATTGAAAAGAGGACACGTAGACTTTTCCAACGGTGTATAGTTGATCCGCGCACAAGCGGAACTTTGGTGTCAGAGGTCACTTGAACTTAGTCAATTTTCGGAGCAAAAATTATCATTTTTGGACGTGAATTTCCATAAATCCAAAATACAACCTCGTAGTTTTGTATACATCATTGAAAAGAGGACGCCGAGATTTTTCCAACGATGTATAGCTGATCCGTGCACAAGCGGAACTTTGGTGTCAGAGGTCACTTGAACTTAGGCAATTTTCGGAGCAAAAATTATCATTTTTGGACGTGAATTTCCATCAATCCGAAATACAACCTCGCAATGATTTATACATCATTGAAAAGAGGACGCCGAGACTTTTCCAACGATGGATAGTTGATCCGCGCACAAGGGGAACTTTGGTGTCGGAGGTCACTTGAACTTAGGCAATTTTGGGAGCAAAAATTATCATTTTTGGACGTGAATTTCCATCAATCCGAAATACAACCTCGCAATGATTTATACATCATTGAAAAGAGGACACCGAGACTTTTCCAACGATGTATAGTTGATCCGCGCACAAGGGAAATTTTGGTGTCAGAGGTCACTTGAACTTAGGCAATTTTCGGAGCAAAAATTATCATTTTTGGACGTGAATTTCCATTAATCCAAAATACAACCTCGCAATGATTTATACATCATTGCAAAGAGGACGCCGAGACCTTTCCAACGGTGTATAGTTGATCCGCGCACAAGCGGAACTTTGGTGTCAGAGGTCACTTGAACTTAGTCAATTTTCGGAGCAAAAATTATCATTTTTAGACGTGAATTTCCATCAATCCGAAATACAACCTCGCAATGATTTATACATCATTAAAAAGAAGACGCCGAGACTTTTCCAACGATGTATAGTTGATCCGCCCACAAGAGGAACTTTGGTGTCAGAGGTCACTTGAACTTAGTCAATTTTCGGAGCAAAAATTATCATTTTTGGACGTGAATTTCCATTAATCCAAAATACAACCTCGCAATGATTTATACATCATTGAAAAGAGGACGCCGAGACTTTTCCAACGATGTATAGTTGATCCGCGCACAAGGAGAACTTTGGTGTCAGAGGTCACTTGAACTTAGTAAATTTTCGGAGCAAAAATTATCATTTTTGTACGTGAATTTCCATTAATCCAAAATACAACCTCGCAATGATTTATACATCATTGAAAAGAGGACGCCGAGACTTTTCCAACGATGGATAGTTGATCCGCGCACAAGGGGAACTTTGGTGTCAGAGGTCACTTGAACTTAGGCAATTTTGGGAGCAAAAATTATCATTTTTGGACGTGAATTTCCATCAATCCGAAATACAACCTCGCAATGATTTATACATCATTGAAAAGAGGACACCGAGACTTTTCCAACGATGTATAGTTGATCCGCGCACAAGGGAACTTTGGTGTCAGAGGTCACTTGAACTTAGGCAATTTTCGGAGCAAAAATTATCATTTTTAGACGTGAATTTCCATTAATCCAAAATACAACCTCGCAATGATTTATACATCATTGAAAGGAGGACGCCGAGACCTTTCCAACGGTGTATAGTTGATCCGCGCACAAGGGGAACTTTGGTGTCAGAGGTCACTTGAACTTAGTAAATTTTCGGAGCAAAAATTATCATTTTTGGACGTGAATTTCCATTAATCCAAAATACAACCTCGCAATGATTTATACATCATTGCAAAGAGGACGCCGAGACCTTTCCAACGGTGCATAGTTGATCCGCGCACAAGCGGAACTTTGGTGTCAGAGGTCACTTGAACTTAGTCAATTTTCGGAGCAAAAATTATCATTTTTAGACGTGAATTTCCATCAATCCGAAATACAACCTCGCAATGATTTATACATCATTAAAAAGAAGACGCCGAGACTTTTCCAACGATGTATAGTTGATCCGCCCACAAGAGGAACTTTGGTGTCAGAGGTCACTTGAACTTAGTCAATTTTCGGAGCAAAAATTATCATTTTTGGACGTGAATTTCCATTAATCCAAAATACAACCTCGCAATGATTTATACATCATTGAAAAGAGGACGCCGAGACTTTTCCAACGATGTATAGTTGATCCGCGCACAAGGAGAACTTTGGTGTCAGAGGTCACTTGAACTTAGTAAATTTTCGGAGCAAAAATTATCATTTTTGTACGTGAATTTCCATTAATCCAAAATACAACCTCGCAATGATTTATACATCATTGAAAAGAGGACGCCGAGACTTTTCCAACGATGGATAGTTGATCCGCGCACAAGGGGAACTTTGGTGTCAGAGGTCACTTGAACTTAGACAATTTTGGGAGCAAAAATTATCATTTTTGGACGTGAATTTCCATCAATCCGAAATACAACCTTGCAATGATTTATACATCATTGAAAAGAGGACACCGAGACTTTTCAAACGATGTATAGTTGATCCGCGCACAAGGGGAACTTTGGTGTCAGAGGTCACTTGAACTTAGGCAATTTTCGGAGCAAAAATTATCATTTTTAGACGTGAATTTCCATTAATCCAAAATACAACCTCGCAATGATTTATACATCATTGAAAGGAGGACGCCGAGACCTTTCCAACGGTGTATAGTTGATCCGCGCACAAGGGGAACTTTGGTGTCAGAGGTCATTTGAACTTAGTAAATTTTCGGAGCAAAAATTATCATTTTTGGACGTGAATTTCCATTAATCCAAAATACAACCTCGCAATGATTTATACATCATTGCAAAGAGGACGCCGAGACCTTTCCAACGGTGTATAGTTGATCCGCGCACAAGCGGAACTTTGGTGTCAGAGGTCACTTGAACTTAGTCAATTTTCGGAGCAAAAATTATCATTTTTAGACGTGAATTTCCATCAATCCGAAATACAACCTCGCAATGATTTATACATCATTAAAAAGAAGACGCCGAGACTTTTCCAACGATGTATAGTTGATCCGCCCACAAGAGGAACTTTGGTGTCAGAGGTCACTTGAACTTAGTCAATTTTCGGAGCAAAAATTATCATTTTTGGACGTGAATTTCCATTAATCCGAAATACAACCTCGCAATGATTTATACATCATTAAAAAGAGGACGCCGAGACCTTTCCAACGGTGTATAGTTGATCCGCGCACAAGCGGAACTTTGGTGTCAGAGGTCACTTGACCTTAGTCAATTTTCGGAGCAAAAATTATCATTTTTAGACGTGAATTTCTATCAATCCGACATACAACCTCGCAATGATTTATACATCATTGAAAAGAGGACGCCGAGACTTTTCCAACAATGTATATTTGATCCGCGCACAAGGAGAACTTTGGTGTCAGAGGTCACTTGAACTTAGTAAATTTTCGGAGCAAAAATTATCATTTTTGTACGTGAATTTCCATTAATCCAAAATACAACCTCGCAATGATTTATACATCATTGAAAAGAGGACGCCGAGACTTTTCCAACGATGGATAGTTGATCCGCGCACAAGGGGAACTTTGGTGTCAGAGGTCACTTGAACTTAGGCAATTTTGGGAGCAAAAATTATCATTTTTGGACGTGAATTTCCATCAATCCGAAATACAACCTCGCAATGATTTATACATCATTGAAAAGAGGACCGAGACTTTTCCAACGATGTATAGTTGGTCCGCGCACAAGGGGAACTTTGGTGTCAGAGGTCACTTGAACTTAGGCAATTTTCGGAGCAAAAATTATCATTTTTGGACGTGAATTTCCATCAATCCGAAATACAACCTCGCAATGATTTATACATCATTGAAAAGAGGACACGTAGACTTTTCCAACGGTGTATAGTTGATCCGCGCACAAGCGGAACTTTGGTGTCAGAGGTCACTTGAACTTAGTCAATTTTCGGAGCAAAAATTATCATTTTTGGACGTGAATTTCCATAAATCCAAAATACAACCTCGTAATTTTGTATACATCATTGAAAAGAGGACGCCGAGATTTTTCCAACGATGTATAGCTGATCCGTGCACAAGCGGAACTTTGGTGTCAGAGGTCACTTGAACTTAGGCAATTTTCGGAGCAAAAATTATCATTTTTGGACGTGAATTTCCATCAATCCGAAATACAACCTCGCAATGATTTATACATCATTGAAAAGAGGACGCCGAGACCTTTCCAACAGTGTATAGTTGATCCGCCCACAAGAGGAACTTTGGTGTCAGAGGTCACTTGAACTTAGTCAATTTTCGGAGCAAAAATTATCATTTTTGGACGTGAATTTCCATAAATCCAAAATACAACCTCGTAGTTTTGTATACATCATTGAAAAGAGGACGCCGAGATTTTTCCAACGATGTATAGCTGATCCGTGCACAAGCGGAACTTTGGTGTCAGAAGTCACTTGAACTTAGTCAATTTTCGGAGCAAAAATTATCATTTTTGGACGTGAATTTCCATCAATCCCAAATACAACCTCGCAATGATTTATACATCATTAAAAAGACGACGCCGAGACTTTTCCAACGATGTATAGTTGATCCGCCCACAAGAGGAACTTTGGTGTCAGAGGTCACTTGAACTTAGTCAATTTTCGGAGCAAAAATTATCATTTTTGGACGTGAATTTCCATTAATCCTAAATACAACCTCGCAATGATTTATACATCATTGAAAAGAGGACGCCGAGACTTTTCCAACGATGAATAGTTGATCCGCGCACAAGGGGAACTTTGGTGTCAGAGGTCACTTGAACTTAGGCAATTTTGGGAGCAAAAATTATCATTTTTGGACGTGAATTTCCATCAATCCGAAATACAACCTCGCAATGATTTATACATCATTGAAAAGAGGACACCGAGACTTTTCCAACGATGTATAGTTGATCCGCGCACAAGGGAAATTTTGGTGTCAGAGGTCACTTGAACTTAGGCAATTTTCGGAGCAAAAATTATCATTTTTGGACGTGAATTTCCATCAATCCGAAATACAACCTCGCAATGATTTATACATCATTGAAAAGAGGACACGTAGACTTTTCCAACGGTGTATAGTTGATCCGCGCACAAGCGGAACTTTGGTGTCAGAGGTCACTTGAACTTAGTCAATTTTCGGAGCAAAAATTATCATTTTTGGACGTGAATTTCCATAAATCCAAAATACAACCTCGTAGTTTTGTATACATCATTGAAAAGAGGACGCCGAGATTTTTCCAACGATGTATAGCTGATCCGTGCACAAGCGGAACTTTGGTGTCAGAGGTCACTTGAACTTAGGCAATTTTCGGAGCAAAAATTATCATTTTTGGACGTGAATTTCCATCAATCCGAAATACAACCTCGCAATGATTTATACATCATTGAAAAGAGGACGCCGAGACCTTTCCAACAGTGTATAGTTGATCCGCGCACAAGCGGAACTTTGGTGTCAGAGGTCACTTGAACTTAGTCAATTTTCGGAGCAAAAATTATCATTTTTGGACGTGAATTTCCATAAATCCAACATACAACCTCGTAGTTTTGTATACATCATTGAAAAGAGGACGCCGAGATTTTTCCAACGATGTATAGCTGATCCGTGCACAAGCGGAACTTTGGTGTCAGAGGTCACTTGAACTTAGTCAATTTTCGGAGCAAAAATTATCATTTTTGGACGTGAATTTCCCTTAATCGAAAATACAACCTCGCAATGATTTATACATCATTGAAAAGAGGACGCCGAGACTTTTCCAACGATGTATAGTTGATTCGCGCACAAGGGGAACTTTGGTGTCAGAGGTCACTTGAACTTAGTCAATTTTCGGAGCAAAAATTATCATTTTTGGACGTGAATTTCCATCAATCCAAAATACAACCTCGCAATGATTTATACATCATTAAAAAGACGACGCCGAGACTTTTCCAACGATGTATAGTTGATCCGCGCACAAGGGGAACTTTGGTGTCAGAGGTCACTTGAACTTAGTAAATTTTCGGAGCAAAAATTATCATTTTTGGACGTGAATTTCCATCAATCCGAAATACAACCTCGCAATGATTTATACATCATTAAAAAGAAGACGCCGAGACTTTTCCAACGATGTATAGTTGATCCGCCCACAAGAGGAACTTTGGTGTCAGAGGTCACTTGAACTTAGTCAATTTTCGGAGCAAAAATTATCATTTTTGGACGTGAATTTCCATTAATCCAAAATACAACCTCGCAATGATTTATACATTATTGAAAAGAGGACGCCGAGACCTTTCCAACGGTGTATAGTTGATCCGCGCACAAGCGGAACTTTGGTGTCAGAGGTCACTTGACCTTAGTCAATTTTCGGAGCAAAAATTATCATTTTTAGACGTGAATTTCTATCAATCCGAAATACAACCTCGCAATGATTTATACATCATTGAAAAGAGGACGCCGAGACTTTTCCAACGATGGATAGTTGATCCGCGCACAAGGGGAACTTTGGTGTCAGAGGTCACTTGAACTTAGGCAATTTTGGGAGCAAAAATTATCATTTTTGGACGTGAATTTCCATAAATCCAAAATACAACCTCGTAGTTTTGTATACATCATTGAAAAGAGGACGCCGAGATTTTTCCAACGATGTATAGCTGATCCGTGCACAAGCGGAACTTTGGTGTCAGAGGTCACTTGAACTTAGGCAATTTTCGGAGCAAAAATTATCATTTTTGGACGTGAATTTCCATCAATCCGAAATACAACCTCGCAATGATTTATACATCATTGAAAAGAGGACGCCGAGACCTTTCCAACAGTGTATAGTTGATCCGCGCACAAGCGGAACTTTGGTGTCAGAGGTCACTTGAACTTAGTCAATTTTCGGAGCAAAAATTATCATTTTTGGACGTGAATTTCCATAAATCCAAAATACAATCTCGTAGTTTTGTATACATCATTGAAAAGAGGACGCCGAGATTTTTCCAACGATGTATAGCTGATCCGTGCACAAGCGGAACTTTGGTGTCAGAGGTCACTTGAACTTAGTCAATTTTCGGAGCAAAAATTATCATTTTTGGACGTGAATTTCCCTTAATCCAAAATACAACCTCGCAATGATTTATACATCATTGAAAAGAGGACGCCGAGACTTTTCCAACGATGTATAGTTGATTCGCGCACAAGGGGAACTTTGGTGTCAGAGGTCACTTGAACTTAGTCAATTTTCGGAGCAAAAATTATCATTTTTGGACGTGAATTTCCATCAATCCAAAATACAACCTCGCAATGATTTATACATCATTAAAAAGACGACGCCGAGACTTTTCCAACGATGTATAGTTGATCCGCGCACAAGGGGAACTTTGGTGTCAGAGGTCACTTGAACTTAGTCAATTTTCGGAGCAAAAATTATCATTTTTGGACGTGAATTTCCATCAATCCAAAATACAACCTCGCAATGATTTATACATCATTAAAAAGACGACGCCGAGACTTTTCCAACGATGTATAGTTGATCCGCGCACAAGGGGAACTTTGGTGTCAGAGGTCACTTGAACTTAGTAAATTTTCGGAGCAAAAATTCTCATTTTTGGACGTGAATTTCCATCAATCCGAAATACAACCTCGCAATGATTTATACATCATTAAAAAGAAGACGCCGAGATCTTTCCAACGATGTATAGTTGATTCGCGCACAAGGGGAACTTTGGTGTCAGAGGTCACTTGAACTTAGTCAATTTTCGGAGCAAAAATTATCATTTTTGGACGTGAATTTCCATAAATCCAAAATACAATCTCGTAGTTTTGTATACATCATTGAAAAGACGACGCCGAGACTTTTCCAACGATATATAGTTGATCCGCCCACAAGAGGAACTTTGGTGCCAGAGGTCACTTGAACTTAGTCAATTTTCGGAGCAAAAATTATCATTTTTGGACGTGAATTTTCATTAATCCAAAATACAACCTCGCA
Organism: Thecophora atra; assembly: GCA_937620795.1. Taxonomy (NCBI): domain Eukaryota; kingdom Metazoa; phylum Arthropoda; class Insecta; order Diptera; family Conopidae; genus Thecophora; species Thecophora atra. The sequence goes on from OW569398.1 coordinate 28,871,561, forward strand.
ATGATTTATACATCATTGAAAAGAGGACGCCGAGAGTTTTCCAACGATGTATAGTTGATTCGCGCACAAGGGGAACTTTGGTGTCAGAGGTCACTTGAACTTAGTCAATTTTCGGAGCAAAAATTATCATTTTTGGACGTGAATTTCCATCAATCCAAAATACAACCTCGCAATGATTTATACATCATTAAAAAGACGACGCCGAGACTTTTCCAACGATGTATAGTTGATCCGCGCACAAGGGGAACTTTGGTGTCAGAGGTCACTTGAACTTAGTAAATTTTCGGAGCAAAAATTCTCATTTTTGGACGTGAATTTCCATCAATCCGAAATACAACCTCGCAATGATTTATACATCATTAAAAAGAAGACGCCGAGACTTTTCCAACGATGTATAGTTGATCCGCCCACAAGAGGAACTTTGGTGTCAGAGGTCACTTGAACTTAGTCAATTTTCGGAGCAAAAATTATCATTTTTGGACGTGAATTTCCATTAATCCAAAATACAACCTGGCAATGATTTATACATCATTGAAAAGAGGACGCCGAGACCTTTCCAACGGTGTATAGTTGATCCGCGCACAAGCGGAACTTTGGTGTCAGAGGTCACTTGACCTTAGTCAATTTTCGGAGCAAAAATTATCATTTTTGGACGTGAATTTCCATAAATCCAAAATACAACCTCGTAGTTTTGTATACATCATTGAAAAGAGGACGCCGAGATTTTTCCAACGGTGTATAGTTGATCCGCGCACAAGCGGAACTTTGGTGTCAGAGGTCACTTGAACTTAGGCAATTTTGGGAGCAAAAATTATCATTTTTGGACGTGAATTTCCATCAATCCGAAATACAACCTCGCAATGATTTATACATCATTGAAAAGAGGACACCGAGACTTTTCCAACGATGTATAGTTGATCCGCGCACAAGGGGAATTTTGGTGTCAGAGGTCACTTGAACTTAGGCAATTTTCGGAGCAAAAATTATCATTTTTGGACGTGAATTTCCATCAATCTGAAATACAACCTCGCAATGATTTATACATCATTGAAAAGAGGACACGTAGACTTTTCCAACGGTGTATAGTTGATCCGCGCACAAGCGGAACTTTGGTGTCAGAGGTCACTTGAACTTAGTCAATTTTCGGAGCAAAAATTATCATTTTTGGACGTGAATTTCCATAAATCCAAAATACAACCTCGTAGTTTTGTATACATCATTGAAAAGAGGACGCCGAGATTTTTCCAACGATGTATAGCTGATCCGTGCACAAGCGGAACTTTGGTGTCAGAGGTCACTTGAACTTAGGCAATTTTCGGAGCAAAAATTATCATTTTTGGACGTGAATTTCCATCAATCCGAAATACAACCTCGCAATGATTTATACATCATTGAAAAGAGGACGCCGAGGCCTTTCCAACAGTGTATAGTTGATCCGCGCACAAGCGGAACTTTGGTGTCAGAGGTCACTTGAACTTAGTCAATTTTCGGAGCAAAAATTATCATTTTTGGACGTGAATTTCCATAAATCCAAAATACAACCTCGTAGTTTTGTATACATCATTGAAAAGAGGACGCCGAGATTTTTCCAACGATGTATAGCTGATCCGTGCACAAGCGGAACTTTGGTGTCAGAGGTCACTTGAACTTAGTCAATTTTCGGAGCAAAAATTATCATTTTTGGACGTAAATTTCCCTTAATCCAAAATACAACCTCGCAATGATTTATACATCATTGAAAAGAGGACGCCGAGACTTTTCCAACGATGTATAGTTGATTCGCGCACAAGGGGAACTTTGGTGTCAGAGGTCACTTGAACTTAGTAAATTTTCGGAGCAAAAATTATCATTTTTGGACGTGAATTTCCATCAATCCGAAATACAACCTCGCAATGATTTATACATCATTAAAAAGAAGACGCCGAGACTTTTCCAACGATGTGTAGTTGATCCGCGCACAAGGGGAACTTTGGTGTCAGAGGTCCCTTGAACTTAGTAAATTTTCGGAGCAAAAATTATCATTTTTGGACGTGAATTTCCATCAATCCGAAATACAACCTCGCAATGATTTATACATCATTAAAAAGAAGACGCCGAGACTTTTCCAACGATGTATAGTTGATCCGCCCAGAAGAGGAACTTTGGTGTCAGAGGTCACTTGAACTTAGTCAATTTTCGGAGCAAAAATTATCATTTTTGGACGTGAATTTCCATTAATCCAAAATACAACCTCGCAATGATTTATACATCATTGAAAAGAGGACGCCGAGACCTTTCCAACGGTGTATAGTTGATCCGCGCACAAGGGGAATTTTGGTGTCAGAGGTCACTTGAACTTAGTCAATTTTCGGAGCAAAAATTATCATTTTTGGACGTGAATTTCCATAAATCCAAAATACAACCTCGTAGTTTTGTATACATCATTGAAAAGAGGACGCCGAGATTTTTCCAACGATGTATAGCTGATCCGTGCACAAGCGGAACTTTGGTGTCAGAGGTCACTTGAACTTAGTCAATTTTCGGAGCAAAAATTATCATTTTTGGACGTGAATTTCCCTTAATCCAAAATACAACCTCGCAATGATTTATACATCATTGAAAAGACGACGCCGAGACTTTTCCAACGATGTATAGTTGATCCGCGCACAAGGGGAACTTTGGTGTCAGAGGTCACTTGAACTTAGTAAATTTTCGGAGCAAAAATTCTCATTTTTGGACGTGAATTTCCATCAATCCGAAATACAACCTCGCAATGATTTATACATCATTAAAAAGAAGACGCCGAGACTTTTCCAACGATGTATAGTTGATCCGCCCACAAGAGGAACTTTGGTGTCAGAGGTCACTTGAACTTAGTCAATTTTCGGAGCAAAAATTATCATTTTTGGACGTGAATTTCCATTAATCCAAAATACAACCTGGCAATGATTTATACATCATTGAAAAGAGGACGCCGAGACCTTTCCAACGGTGTATAGTTGATCCGCGCACAAGCGGAACTTTGGTGTCAGAGGTCACTTGACCTTAGTCAATTTTCGGAGCAAAAATTATCATTTTTGGACGTGAATTTCCATAAATCCAAAATACAACCTCGTAGTTTTGTATACATCATTGAAAAGAGGACGCCGAGATTTTTCCAACGGTGTATAGTTGATCCGCGCACAAGCGGAACTTTGGTGTCAGAGGTCACTTGAACTTAGGCAATTTTGGGAGCAAAAATTATCATTTTTGGACGTGAATTTCCATCAATCCGAAATACAACCTCGCAATGATTTATACATCATTGAAAAGAGGACACCGAGACTTTTCCAACGATGTATAGTTGATCCGCGCACAAGGGGAATTTTGGTGTCAGAGGTCACTTGAACTTAGGCAATTTTCGGAGCAAAAATTATCATTTTTGGACGTGAATTTCCATCAATCTGAAATACAACCTCGCAATGATTTATACATCATTGAAAAGAGGACACGTAGACTTTTCCAACGGTGTATAGTTGATCCGCGCACAAGCGGAACTTTGGTGTCAGAGGTCACTTGAACTTAGTCAATTTTCGGAGCAAAAATTATCATTTTTGGACGTGAATTTCCATAAATCCAAAATACAACCTCGTAGTTTTGTATACATCATTGAAAAGAGGACGCCGAGATTTTTCCAACGATGTATAGCTGATCCGTGCACAAGCGGAACTTTGGTGTCAGAGGTCACTTGAACTTAGGCAATTTTCGGAGCAAAAATTATCATTTTTGGACGTGAATTTCCATCAATCCGAAATACAACCTCGCAATGATTTATACATCATTGAAAAGAGGACGCCGAGGCCTTTCCAACAGTGTATAGTTGATCCGCGCACAAGCGGAACTTTGGTGTCAGAGGTCACTTGAACTTAGTCAATTTTCGGAGCAAAAATTATCATTTTTGGACGTGAATTTCCATAAATCCAAAATACAACCTCGTAGTTTTGTATACATCATTGAAAAGAGGACGCCGAGATTTTTCCAACGATGTATAGCTGATCCGTGCACAAGCGGAACTTTGGTGTCAGAGGTCACTTGAACTTAGTCAATTTTCGGAGCAAAAATTATCATTTTTGGACGTAAATTTCCCTTAATCCAAAATACAACCTCGCAATGATTTATACATCATTGAAAAGAGGACGCCGAGACTTTTCCAACGATGTATAGTTGATTCGCGCACAAGGGGAACTTTGGTGTCAGAGGTCACTTGAACTTAGTAAATTTTCGGAGCAAAAATTATCATTTTTGGACGTGAATTTCCATCAATCCGAAATACAACCTCGCAATGATTTATACATCATTAAAAAGAAGACGCCGAGACTTTTCCAACGATGTGTAGTTGATCCGCGCACAAGGGGAACTTTGGTGTCAGAGGTCCCTTGAACTTAGTAAATTTTCGGAGCAAAAATTATCATTTTTGGACGTGAATTTCCATCAATCCGAAATACAACCTCGCAATGATTTATACATCATTAAAAAGAAGACGCCGAGACTTTTCCAACGATGTATAGTTGATCCGCCCAGAAGAGGAACTTTGGTGTCAGAGGTCACTTGAACTTAGTCAATTTTCGGAGCAAAAATTATCATTTTTGGACGTGAATTTCCATTAATCCAAAATACAACCTCGCAATGATTTATACATCATTGAAAAGAGGACGCCGAGACCTTTCCAACGGTGTATAGTTGATCCGCGCACAAGCGGAACTTTGGTGTCAGAGGTCACTTGACCTTAGTCAATTTTCGGAGCAAAAATTATCATTTTTAGACGTGAAATCGCGTGTTTAATGTCAGAGTGAGCAGTCGTGTTTTTAGCGCTCGCAATCAACGTTTTTTTGTGCTTGCTTTGTGCGTTGTGCCGTTGCTTTTGTTTTTCTATTTGGCTGCTCACCTTTAGTTTGCTTGATACTTTTTTTTTTTAGTTTGTTTGGTCTCAGTATATTATTTGTGTTTGCTTTTTCTAATATGTCAGCTAAAGTAAAAATTACCAGAAGTGCTGCTAAAAAAATTTCAACACCGACAACTCCTCTTGGCGCGAGGCCTTCATGTGGAGGTGAGTCATCCACTGCCTCTACTTCAGCTCTCTTAAGGTCTAACCTTGACTCTAAGCTGAATTGCCTTAAAGAGAGCATCATTGAAGAGATGATTAGTGCTGTTAATGCTTCTGAGATGAGAGTTTTGCAGAGGATTAGCGAGATGTCAGCTGAGCTGACAAACATTAAATCTTCGCTTCGGAATGTGGTGGCGAGAGTTGCTGTAGTTGAATCATCGTGTGCTGAGATTGCATTATTAAAGCAGCAGATTAACGATTTGAAGAGTAATCCTGGCTTTGATGGTGAGCACTCTAATGTTATTGCGCTGAATGTGGAGATCACTGATCTTAAGTCACAAATGGAAAAATTTGAGAGTGAATATGTCTCATCTGATCTCTTAATTAGTGGGATACCTTTTGAAAGTGGTGAAATTCTCTCTGGTGTGTTTGACAAAATTACCAGGGCAGTAAGAATGGATTCTATTCGCCTTCGGAATATATTTAGAGTTAAACCTACCAACAATAACAAAAATTCAATGATCATAGCTAAATTAAATACAGCAGAAGATCGTCATAGGCTCTTCAAAGCTATTGCAGTATTTCGTAAAGAGCATAAACGCAAGTTATTGCTGTCTGATCTTGGAATCCTAAGTGATCAAGCGATTTATATTCATGAGAGTCTGTCTAGAGCTAATCGTGAAATTCTGCGCTATGCTTTGGTGAAAAAAAAAGAACGCGCTCTTTATGCTGTTTTTTCGCTTCGTGGGAAAATCTTTGTAAGAGCATCTTCTGATGGTGAGGCGAAGCTGGTGACCGACAAAAATAGTGTTGATTGCGTCGTTGGAGAGTTTAGCAACATTTGATATGTTTCTCTGTTTATTTATTCAATTTTTATTTAATATTTTTTTACTATCTTTGTTTACTATTTATTTATTTATATTATTTATTATTAAATTATTCACTTCCAAACTACATTCCTTTACGTATCTTTTACCTTACTTACTTCTCCTTATAATTCTATATGCTTTCTGTACCTATTTTCGTCTATTTTTGAGCTTTTGTTTTTGCCTTGAGATTTGTGTTCGACTGCGTGCGTTTGTTCCTGGCTACTCAGCCTCTGATCTTGATGCAGGGTAGTGTAGTATCTGGTGGTGCTATTGACTGCTACAGGGCTTTACTTCATGTCATGTGCCAACGGTTTTGTGGTTTGAAAATAGTTCATTTTAATGCCCGTAGCCTAAATGCTTTAAAATTAGACTATGCGAAATATGTTTTTGAGAGTTCGTCAGTTGACGTTATCTGTGTCTCGGAGACTTGGTTCAAGTGTGATGTCTCTGATAAATTGTATAACTTGGATGGTTATAGGCTTTATCGTAATGACAGGTGTGGGAAAAGAGGTGGTGGTGTTGCCATTTATTGCAAGGCTACTCTTAATTCAAAACTCTTAAATAAGGGCAACAATTTCTGTGAGTTTGTTAATGTTGAGTTATATGATAATAATATTAAAGTTTTAGTTTCTTGTGTCTACAACCCACGGCGTAGTTATAGTTTTGTGGAGTTTTTTAATGACCTCTCTGGTAAATTAATTGACTTTGATTATTTTGTTGTATGTGGGGATCTTAATGTTAATTTATTAGTCACCGATTCGGTCACCCAAAACTTATTGTCTTATGTTTCGTTGTGTGGGTTAAGTATCATTAACTCTGACACTCCTACTCGGTACGCCCCTAATTGTGAATCCAGTTTACTTGATGTTTGCCTTGTTTCTGATCGCTCTCTAGTCTTATGCTATGACCAAATTACCTTTTTATCTGACCATGATTTGTTATTTGTATGCTTGAATATTAACCTGTGTAATAACGATCAAGTTCTTTTCTCTTATTATGACTTCAAATCAATTAATTTTGATTTGCTTTATGGGGAATTAGCCGCAGTCTGCTGGAATGACATCTGGTTTCTTGAATCTGTTGACGACAAACTTAGCAATTTTTTAAGTAGATTGAATTCTGCTTTTTGCAACCATGTTCCTTTGCGATCAGTACGTGTATATAACTCTAGTTGCCCCTGGTTTACTCATCGGGTCTTACTTGCTATTAAAAAAAGAAATAAGCTGCATTCTAAGTGGAAAACTAGCAGATCAGTGGTTGCTTGGGAAGAATATCGGTGCGCTCGCAATGCTGCTACCTTGCTATTGAGAGATGAGAAGAAGAGGTACTTTAGTTCAAAGCTTAATCATAAATTAAACTCCAAACAGTTATGGAATAATATAAGAAAACTCGGTATTTGTGGTAAATCTAATACGGATTGTGATGTTGATCCCGAAATTATGAATGACTTCTTCCTGGGTAGTTGTAATCTCAGTCCTGCTAGTTTACCTTCTAGTACCCGGGTTTCCGTTTCTTTGAATACTTTTTCTTTCAGTCCATTTGAATTTTCCGCAGTCAATGAAAATGACGTGATTAGTCATATATTTCATATTACCTCCAATGCTGTGGGAGCTGATGGAGTATCTATTAGGTTTATAAAGATTGTGTTGCCGTTTATTATAGCTCCCCTAACTCATATCCTTAATCACTGTTTAACTTGCTCGATTTTCCCAGACTTGTGGAAAGTTGCAATGATAATCCCTATTGCTAAATGTGCGTCTGCTTCTTCTCCAAATGACTTTAGGCCTATTAGTGTACTGCCGGTTTTGGGCAAGATACTGGAACGGATTATGTATTTGCAAATATCGTCGTATGTTGAATTGAATAAATTACTGTCTCCACTCCAATCGGGTTTCCGATCTGGACACAGTTGTTCGACTGCTTTATTGAAAATCACTGACGATATTCGTTCTTATTACGATCAAAATTTTCTAACTCTTCTTTGTGTAATCGACTTTTCAAAAGCTTTTGACTCTGTGGATCATATCCTACTGAGTAATAAGCTAAGCAACGTTTTTAATTTTACTAGCAGTGCACTCAAACTCATGGCTAGTTACCTGGAGGGCAGAAAGCAGCGTGTGAAAATTGGGAGTAAAGTTTCTTCTCTTAAGGATGTTAGCAAGGGAGTGCCTCAGGGCTCAGTTTTGGGACCTTTATTATTTTCAATGTTTATTAATGATGTCTTCGTTGCCTGCAAGTATGTTTCTATGCATGCCTATGCGGACGATATTCAAGTATACCTGTCTAAACCTTTGAACCTCGCTGAAGATTTGTCCTTTAGATTCAATGTTGACTTATGTTCATTAACTAACTGGGCTACTGCAAATTTGCTTTGTATTAACCCTGCCAAGACTAAAGTTTTACCTATATGTAGGACCTTTGTTGATTTCAATGATTTGCCACCTCTATACATTGGATCTATTCGCTTGAATTTTGTTAAAAAGGTTAAAAATCTTGGATTTATTTTAAATTATAATTTGACTTGCACTGATCATGTGAATATTACTGTTGGTAAGATTTATGCTATTCTTCGGTGTTTGCGCTGCTCTGCTCGATATACACCGCTTGAGACGAGAAGGAGACTAGTAAAACAATTAATTATGCCATGTATAACTTTCTTTACTTTAGTCTATTGTCGTCTTGATTCACACTCTGAGCATAAGCTTCTTGTAGCCTTTAACTCTGCTGCCAGGTATGTGTTTGCCGTTAGTCGTTTTGACCATATTTCTTTAGTGAGCAGAGGTATTCTTGGATGTGGGCTATCCGAGTATCTTAGTGTTGTCCAAATTATGTTTTTACATAGGCTTATCCACACTCGTAATCCTCGATACCTGTATGAGAAGCTTATGTTTTCTCTTTCTACAAGAGCGTTATTTTTTGTCGTCCCGAGATACAACTATCTCAATAGTAGTAGATTTTTCTTCATTAGCACCATCAGACTTTGGAATTCATTACCTTTGTCCTTGAGACGGATTCAGCTGGGCGGCTGTTTCAGGCGTGCGCTTGTTGCATTTTTCTCGGGAGTTTAAACTTTGGCTCAATCCTTTCTGTTATTTCACTTTCTTAATTTCTACTTATTTGTTTTGCTCTCTTACTTATTTGCTCTCTTATTGCTAAGATTGCTTTATTTATTTATTAGTGTTACTCACTTTGTTTTGTCTAGTTTTTTTAAGTTTATTATTATTTCTTGCTTTTAGTCATTGATGTACTATAAAAGACTTATGTCTTAGTGTACCATATTTGAATGAATAAATTGAATTGAATTGAATTGAATTTCTATCAATCCGAAATACAACCTCGCAATGATTTATACATCATTAAAAAGAGGACGCCGAGACTTTTCCAACGATGGATAGTTGATCCGCGCACAAGGGGAACTTTGGTGTCAGAGGTCACTTGAACTTAGGCAATTTTGGGAGCAAAAATTATCATTTTTGGACGTGAATTTCCATAAATCCAAAATACAACCTCGTAGTTTTGTATACATCATTGAAAAGAGGACGCCGAGATTTTTCCAACGATGTATAGCTGATCCGTGCACAAGAGGAACTTTGGTGTCAGAGGTCACTTGAACTTAGGCAATTTTCGGAGCAAAAATTATCATTTTTGGACGTGAATTTCCATCAATCCGAAATACAACCTCGCAATGATTTATACATCATTGAAAAGAGGACGCCGAGACCTTTCCAACAGTGTATAGTTGATCCGCGCACAAGCGGAACTTTGGTGTCAGAGGTCACTTGAACTTAGTCAATTTTCGGAGCAAAAATTATCATTTTTGGACGTGAATTTCCATAAATCCAAAATACAACCTCGCAGTTTTGTATACATCATTGAAAAGAGGACGCCGAGATTTTTCCAACGATGTATAGCTGATCCGTGCACAAGCGGAACTTTGGTGTCAGAGGTCACTTGAACTTAGTCAATTTTCGGAGCAAAAATTATCATTTTTGGACGTGAATTTCCCTTAATCCAAAATACAACCTCGCAATGATTTATACATCATTGAAAAGAGGACGCCGAGACTTTTCCAACGATGTATAGTTGATTCGCGCACAAGGGGAACTTTGGTGTCAGAGGTCACTTGAACTTAGTAAATTTTCGGAGCAAAAATTATCATTTTTGGACGTGAATTTCCATCAATCCGAAATACAACCTCGCAATGATTTATACATCATTAAAAAGAAGACGCCGAGACTTTTCCAACGATGTGTAGTTGATCCGCGCACAAGGGGAACTTTGGTGTCAGAGGTCACTTGAACTTAGTAAATTTTCGGAGCAAAAATTATCATTTTTGGACGTGAATTTCCATCAATCCGAAATACAACCTCGCAATGATTTATACATCATTAAAAAGAAGACGCCGAGACTTTTCCAACGATGTATAGTTGATCCGCCCAGAAGAGGAACTTTGGTGTCAGAGGTCACTTGAACTTAGTCAATTTTCGGAGCAAAAATTATCATTTTTGGACGTGAATTTCCATTAATCCAAAATACAACCTCGCAATGATTTATACATCATTGAAAAGAGGACGCCGAGACCTTTCCAACGGTGTATAGTTGATCCGCGCACAAGCGGAACTTTGGTGTCAGAGGTCACTTGACCTTAGTCAATTTTCGGAGCAAAAATTATCATTTTTAGACGTGAATTTCTATCAATCCGAAATACAACCTCGCAATGATTTATACATCATTAAAAAGAGGACGCCGAGACTTTTCCAACGATGGATAGTTGATCCGCGCACAAGGGGAACTTTGGTGTCAGAGGTCACTTGAACTTAGGCAATTTTCGGAGCAAAAATTATCATTTTTGGACGTGAATTTCCATTAATCCAAAATACAACCTCGCAATGATTTATACATCATTGCAAAGAGGACGCCGAGACCTTTCCAACGGTGTATAGTTGATCCGCGCACAAGCGGAACTTTGGTGTCAGAGGTCACTTGAACTTAGTCAATTTTCGGAGCAAAAATTATCATTTTTAGACGTGAATTTCCATCAATCCGAAATACAACCTCGCAATGATTTATACATCATTAAAAAGAAGACGCCGAGACTTTTCCAACGATATATAGTTGATCCGCCCACAAGAGGAACTTTGGTGTCAGAGGTCACTTGAACTTAGTCAATTTTCGGAGCAAAAATTATCATTTTTGGACGTGAATTTCCATTAATCCAAAATACAACCTCGCAATGATTTATACATCATTGAAAAGAGGACGCCGAGATCTTTCCAACGATGTATAGTTGATTCGCGCACAAGGGGAACTTTGGTGTCAGAGGTCACTTGAACTTAGTCAATTTTCGGAGCAAAAATTATCATTTTTGGACGTGAATTTCCATCAATCCAAAATACAACCTCGCAATGATTTATACATCATTAAAAAGACGACGCCGAGACTTTTCCAACGATGTATAGTTGATCCGCGCACAAGGGGAACTTTGGTGTCAGAGGTCACTTGAACTTAGTAAATTTTCGGAGCAAAAATTATCATTTTTGGACGTGAATTTCCATCAATCCGAAATACAACCTCGCAATGATTTATACATCATTAAAAAGAAGAAGACGCCGAGACTTTTCCAACGATGTATAGTTGATCCGCCCACAAGAGGAACTTTGGTGTCAGAGGTCACTTGAACTTAGTCAATTTTCGGAGCAAAAATTATCATTTTTGGACGTGAATTTCCATTAATCCAAAATACAACCTCGCAATGATTTATACATCATTGAAAAGAGGACGCCGAGACCTTTCCAACGGTGTATAGTTGATCCGCGCACAAGCGGAACTTTGGTGTCAGAGGTCACTTGACCTTAGTCAATTTTCGGAGCAAAAATTATCATTTTTGGACGTGAATTTCCATAAATCCAAAATACAACCTCGTAGTTTTGTATACATCATTGAAAAGAGGACGCCGAGATTTTTCCAACGGTGTATAGTTGATCCGCGCACAAGCGGAACTTTGGTGTCAGAGGTCACTTGACCTTAGTCAATTTTCGGAGCAAAAATTATCATTTTTGGACGTGAATTTCCATCAATCCGAAATACAACCTCGCAATGATTTATACATCATTGAAAAGAGGACGCCGAGACCTTTCCAACGGTGTATAGTTGATCCGCGCACAAGCGGAACTTTGGTGTCAGAGGTCACTTGAACTTAGTCAATTTTCGGAGAAAAAATTATCATTTTTGGACGTGAATTTCCATAAATCCAAAATACAACCTCGTAGTTTTGTATACATCATTGAAAAGAGGACGCCGAGACCTTTCCAACAGTGTATAGTTGATCCGCGCACAATCGGAACTTTGGTGTCAGAGGTCACTTGACCTTAGTCAATTTTCGGAGCAAAAATTATCATTTTTAGACGTGAATTTCTATCAATCCGAAATACAACCTCGCAATGATTTATACATCATTGAAAAGAGGACGCCGAGACTTTTCCAACGATGTATAGTTGATCCGCGCACAAGGAGAACTTTGGTGTCAGAGGTCACTTGAACTTAGTAAATTTTCGGAGCAAAAATTATCATTTTTGTACGTGAATTTCCATTAATCCAAAATACAACCTCGCAATGATTTATACATCATTGAAAAGAGGACGCCGAGACTTTTCCAACGATGGATAGTTGATCCGCGCACAAGGGGAACTTTGGTGTCAGAGGTCACTTGAACTTAGACAATTTTGGGAGCAAAAATTATCATTTTTGGACATGAATTTCCATCAATCCAAAATACAACCTTGCAATGATTTATACATCATTGAAAAGAGGACACCGAGACTTTTCCAACGATGTATAGTTGATCCGCGCACAAGGGGAACTTTGGTGTCAGAGGTCACTTGAACTTAGGCAATTTTCGGAGCAAAAATTATCATTTTTAGACGTGAATTTCCATTAATCCAAAATACAACCTCGCAATGATTTATACATCATTGAAAGGAGGACGCCGAGACCTTTCCAACGGTGTATAGTTGATCCGCGCACAAGGGGAACTTTGTTGTCAGAGGTCATTTGAACTTAGTAAATTTTCGGAGCAAAAATTATCATTTTTGGACGTGAATTTCCATTAATCCAAAATACAACCTCGCAATGATTTATACATCATTGCAAAGAGGACGCCGAGACCTTTCCAACGGTGTATAGTTGATCCGCGCACAAGCGGAACTTTGGTGTCAGAGGTCACTTGAACTTAGTCAATTTTCGGAGCAAAAATTATCATTTTTAGACGTGAATTTCCATCAATCCGAAATACAACCTCGCAATGATTTATACATCATTAAAAAGAAGACGCCGAGACTTTTCCAACGATGTATAGTTGATCCGCCCACAAGAGGAACTTTGGTGTCAGAGGTCACTTGAACTTAGTCAATTTTCGGAGCAAAAATTATCATTTTTGGACGTGAATTTCCATTAATCCGAAATACAACCTCGCAATGATTTATACATCATTAAAAAGAGGACGCCGAGACCTTTCCAACGGTGTATAGTTGATCCGCGCACAAGCGGAACTTTGGTGTCAGAGGTCACTTGACCTTAGTCAATTTTCGGAGCAAAAATTATCATTTTTAGACGTGAATTTCTATCAATCCGAAATACAACCTCGCAATGATTTATACATCATTGAAAAGAGGACACGTAGACTTTTCCAACGGTGTATAGTTGATCCGCGCACAAGCGGAACTTTGGTGTCAGAGGTCACTTGAACTTAGGCAATTTTCGGAGCAAAAATTATCATTTTTGGACGTGAATTTCCATAAATCCAAAATACAACCTCGTAATTTTGTATACATCATTGAAAAGAGGACGCCGAGATTTTTCCAACGATGTATAGCTGATCCGTGCACAAGCGGAACTTTGGTGTCAGAGGTCACTTGAACTTAGGCAATTTTCGGAGCAAAAATTATCATTTTTGGACGTGAATTTCCATCAATCCGAAATACAACCTCGCAATGATTTATACATCATTGAAAAGAGGACGCCGAGACCTTTCCAACAGTGTATAGTTGATTCGCGCACAAGGGGAACTTTGGTGTCAGAGGTCACTTGAACTTAGTCAATTTTCGGAGCAAAAATTATCATTTTTGGACGTGAATTTCCATTAATCCAAAATACAACCTCGCAATGATTTATACATCATTGAAAAGAGGACGCCGAGACCTTTCCAACGGTGTATAGTTGATCCGCGCACAAGCGGAACTTTGGTATCAGAGGTCACTTGACCTTAGTCAATTTTCGGAGCAAAAATTATCATTTTTAGACGTGAATTTCTATCAATCCGAAATACAACCTCGCAATGATTTATACATCATTAAAAAGAGGACGCCGAGACTTTTCCAACGATGGATAGTTGATCCGCGCACAAGGGGAACTTTGGTGTCAGAGGTCACTTGAACTTAGTAAATTTTCGGAGCAAAAATTATCATTTTTGGACGTGAATTTCCATTAATCCAAAATACAACCTCGCAATGATTAATACATCATTGCAAAGAGGACGCCGAGACTTTTCCAACGATGTATAGTTGATCCGCGCACAAGGGGAACTTTGGTGTCAGAGGTCACTTGAACTTAGGCAATTTTCGGAGCAAAAATTATCATTTTTAGACGTGAATTTCTATCAATCCGAAATACAACCTCGCAATGATTTATACATCATTGAAAAGAGGACACGTAGACTTTTCCAACGGTGTATAGTTGATCCGCGCACAAGCGGAACTTTGGTGTCAGAGGTCACTTGAACTTAGGCAATTTTCGGAGCAAAAATTATCATTTTTGGACGTGAATTTCCATTAATCCAAAATACAACCTCGCAATGATTTATACATCATTGAAAAGAGGACGCCGAGACCTTTCCAACGGTGTATAGTTGATCCGCGCACAAGCGGAACTTTGGTGTCAGAGGTCACTTGACCTTAGTCAATTTTCGGAGCAAAAATTATCATTTTTAGACGTGAATTTCTATCAATCCGAAATACAACCTCGCAATGATTTATACATCATTGAAAAGAGGACACGTAGACTTTTCCAACGGTGTATAGTTGATCCGCGCACAAGCGGAACTTTGGTGTCAGAGGTCACTTGAACTTAGGCAATTTTCGGAGCAAAAATTATCATTTTTGGACGTGAATTTCCATAAATCCAAAATACAACCTCGTAATTTTGTATACATCATTGAAAAGAGGACGCCGAGATTTTTCCAACGATGTATAGCTGATCCGTGCACAAGCGGAACTTTGGTGTCAGAGGTCACTTGAACTTAGGCAATTTTCGGAGCAAAAATTATCATTTTTGGACGTGAATTTCCATCAATCCGAAATACAACCTCGCAATGATTTATACATCATTGAAAAGAGGACGCCGAGACCTTTCCAACAGTGTATAGTTGATTCGCGCACAAGGGGAACTTTGGTGTCAGAGGTCACTTGAACTTAGTCAATTTTCGGAGCAAAAATTATCATTTTTGGACGTGAATTTCCATTAATCCAAAATACAACCTCGCAATGATTTATACATCATTGAAAAGAGGACGCCGAGACCTTTCCAACGGTGTATAGTTGATCCGCGCACAAGCGGAACTTTGGTGTCAGAGGTCACTTGACCTTAGTCAATTTTCGGAGCAAAAATTATCATTTTTAGACGTGAATTTCTATCAATCCGAAATACAACCTCGCAATGATTTATACATCATTAAAAAGAGGACGCCGAGACTTTTCCAACGATGGATAGTTGATCCGCGCACAAGGGGAACTTTGGTGTCAGAGGTCACTTGAACTTAGGCAATTTTGGGAGCAAAAATTATCATTTTTGGACGTGAATTTCCATAAATCCAAAATACAACCTCGTAGTTTTGTATACATCATTGAAAAGAGGACGCCGAGATTTTTCCAACGATGTATAGCTGATCCGTGCACAAGCGGAACTTTGGTGTCAGAGGTCACTTGAACTTAGGCAATTTTCGGAGCAAAAATTATCATTTTTGGACGTGAATTTCCATCAATCCGAAATACAACCTCGCAATGATTTATACATCATTGAAAAGAGGACGCCGAGACCTTTCCAACAGTGTATAGTTGATCCGCGCACAAGCGGAACTTTGGTGTCAGAGGTCACTTGAACTTAGTCAATTTTCGGAGCAAAAATTATCATTTTTGGACGTGAATTTCCATAAATCCAAAATACAACCTCGCAGTTTTGTATACATCATTGAAAAGAGGACGCCGAGATTTTTCCAACGATGTATAGCTGATCCGTGCACAAGCGGAACTTTGGTGTCAGAGGTCACTTGAACTTAGTCAATTTTCGGAGCAAAAATTATCATTTTTGGACGTGAATTTCCATCAATCCGAAATACAACCTCGCAATGATTTATACATCATTAAAAAGAAGACGCCGAGACTTTTCCAACGATGTGTAGTTGATCCGCGCACAAGGGGAACTTTGGTGTCAGAGGTCACTTGAACTTAGTAAATTTTCGGAGCAAAAATTATCATTTTTGGACGTGAATTTCCATCAATCCGAAATACAACCTCGCAATGATTTATACATCATTAAAAAGAAGACGCCGAGACTTTTCCAACGATGTATAGTTGATCCGCCCAGAAGAGGAACTTTGGTGTCAG
This sequence comes from Thecophora atra, assembly GCA_937620795.1. NCBI lineage: Eukaryota > Metazoa > Arthropoda > Insecta > Diptera > Conopidae > Thecophora > Thecophora atra. The sequence continues at coordinate 28,888,147 of OW569398.1, forward strand.
AGGTCACTTGAACTTAGTCAATTTTCGGAGCAAAAATTATCATTTTTGGACGTGAATTTCCATTAATCCAAAATACAACCTCGCAATGATTTATACATCATTGAAAAGAGGACGCCGAGACCTTTCCAACGGTGTATAGTTGATCCGCGCACAAGCGGAACTTTGGTGTCAGAGGTCACTTGACCTTAGTCAATTTTCGGAGCAAAAATTATCATTTTTAGACGTGAATTTCTATCAATCCGAAATACAACCTCGCAATGATTTATACATCATTAAAAAGAGGACGCCGAGACTTTTCCAACGATGGATAGTTGATCCGCGCACAAGGGGAACTTTGGTGTCAGAGGTCACTTGAACTTAGGCAATTTTCGGAGCAAAAATTATCATTTTTGGACGTGAATTTCCATTAATCCAAAATACAACCTCGCAATGATTTATACATCATTGCAAAGAGGACGCCGAGACCTTTCCAACGGTGTATAGTTGATCCGCGCACAAGCGGAACTTTGGTGTCAGAGGTCACTTGAACTTAGTCAATTTTCGGAGCAAAAATTATCATTTTTAGACGTGAATTTCCATCAATCCGAAATACAACCTCGCAATGATTTATACATCATTAAAAAGAAGACGCCGAGATTTTTCCAACGATATATAGTTGATCCGCCCACAAGAGGAACTTTGGTGTCAGAGGTCACTTGAACTTAGTCAATTTTCGGAGCAAAAATTATCATTTTTGGACGTGAATTTCCATTAATCCAAAATACAACCTCGCAATGATTTATACATCATTGAAAAGAGGACGCCGAGATCTTTCCAACGATGTATAGTTGATTCGCGCACAAGGGGAACTTTGGTGTCAGAGGTCACTTGAACTTAGTCAATTTTCGGAGCAAAAATTATCATTTTTGGACGTGAATTTCCATCAATCCAAAATACAACCTCGCAATGATTTATACATCATTAAAAAGACGACGCCGAGACTTTTCCAACGATGTATAGTTGATCCGCGCACAAGGGGAACTTTGGTGTCAGAGGTCACTTGAACTTAGTAAATTTTCGGAGCAAAAATTATCATTTTTGGACGTGAATTTCCATCAATCCGAAATACAACCTCGCAATGATTTATACATCATTAAAAAGAAGAAGACGCCGAGACTTTTCCAACGATGTATAGTTGATCCGCCCACAAGAGGAACTTTGGTGTCAGAGGTCACTTGAACTTAGTCAATTTTCGGAGCAAAAATTATCATTTTTGGACGTGAATTTCCATTAATCCAAAATACAACCTCGCAATGATTTATACATCATTGAAAAGAGGACGCCGAGACCTTTCCAACGGTGTATAGTTGATCCGCGCACAAGCGGAACTTTGGTGTCAGAGGTCACTTGACCTTAGTCAATTTTCGGAGCAAAAATTATCATTTTTGGACGTGAATTTCCATAAATCCAAAATACAACCTCGTAGTTTTGTATACATCATTGAAAAGAGGACGCCGAGATTTTTCCAACGGTGTATAGTTGATCCGCGCACAAGCGGAACTTTGGTGTCAGAGGTCACTTGACCTTAGTCAATTTTCGGAGCAAAAATTATCATTTTTGGACGTGAATTTCCATCAATCCGAAATACAACCTCGCAATGATTTATACATCATTGAAAAGAGGACGCCGAGACCTTTCCAACGGTGTATAGTTGATCCGCGCACAAGCGGAACTTTGGTGTCAGAGGTCACTTGAACTTAGTCAATTTTCGGAGAAAAAATTATCATTTTTGGACGTGAATTTCCATAAATCCAAAATACAACCTCGTAGTTTTGTATACATCATTGAAAAGAGGACGCCGAGACCTTTCCAACAGTGTATAGTTGATCCGCGCACAATCGGAACTTTGGTGTCAGAGGTCACTTGACCTTAGTCAATTTTCGGAGCAAAAATTATCATTTTTAGACGTGAATTTCTATCAATCCGAAATACAACCTCGCAATGATTTATACATCATTGAAAAGAGGACGCCGAGACTTTTCCAACGATGTATAGTTGATCCGCGCACAAGGAGAACTTTGGTGTCAGAGGTCACTTGAACTTAGTAAATTTTCGGAGCAAAAATTATCATTTTTGTACGTGAATTTCCATTAATCCAAAATACAACCTCGCAATGATTTATACATCATTGAAAAGAGGACGCCGAGACTTTTCCAACGATGGATAGTTGATCCGCGCACAAGGGGAACTTTGGTGTCAGAGGTCACTTGAACTTAGACAATTTTGGGAGCAAAAATTATCATTTTTGGACGTGAATTTCCATCAATCCAAAATACAACCTTGCAATGATTTATACATCATTGAAAAGAGGACACCGAGACTTTTCCAACGATGTATAGTTGATCCGCGCACAAGGGGAACTTTGGTGTCAGAGGTCACTTGAACTTAGGCAATTTTCGGAGCAAAAATTATCATTTTTAGACGTGAATTTCCATTAATCCAAAATACAACCTCGCAATGATTTATACATCATTGAAAGGAGGACGCCGAGACCTTTCCAACGGTGTATAGTTGATCCGCGCACAAGGGGAACTTTGTTGTCAGAGGTCATTTGAACTTAGTAAATTTTCGGAGCAAAAATTATCATTTTTGGACGTGAATTTCCATTAATCCAAAATACAACCTCGCAATGATTTATACATCATTGCAAAGAGGACACCAAAGCGGAACTTTGGTGTCAGAGGTCACTTGAACTTAGTCAATTTTCGGAGCAAAAATTATCATTTTTAGACGTGAATTTCCATCAATCCGAAATACAACCTCGCAATGATTTATACATCATTAAAAAGAAGACGCCGAGACTTTTCCAACGATGTATAGTTGATCCGCCCACAAGAGGAACTTTGGTGTCAGAGGTCACTTGAACTTAGTCAATTTTCGGAGCAAAAATTATCATTTTTGGACGTGAATTTCCATTAATCCGAAATACAACCTCGCAATGATTTATACATCATTAAAAAGAGGACGCCGAGACCTTTCCAACGGTGTATAGTTGATCCGCGCACAAGCGGAACTTTGGTGTCAGAGGTCACTTGACCTTAGTCAATTTTCGGAGCAAAAATTATCATTTTTAGACGTGAATTTCTATCAATCCGAAATACAACCTCGCAATGATTTATACATCATTGAAAAGAGGACACGTAGACTTTTCCAACGGTGTATAGTTGATCCGCGCACAAGCGGAACTTTGGTGTCAGAGGTCACTTGAACTTAGGCAATTTTCGGAGCAAAAATTATCATTTTTGGACGTGAATTTCCATAAATCCAAAATACAACCTCGTAATTTTGTATACATCATTGAAAAGAGGACGCCGAGATTTTTCCAACGATGTATAGCTGATCCGTGCACAAGCGGAACTTTGGTGTCAGAGGTCACTTGAACTTAGGCAATTTTCGGAGCAAAAATTATCATTTTTGGACGTGAATTTCCATCAATCCGAAATACAACCTCGCAATGATTTATACATCATTGAAAAGAGGACGCCGAGACCTTTCCAACAGTGTATAGTTGATTCGCGCACAAGGGGAACTTTGGTGTCAGAGGTCACTTGAACTTAGTCAATTTTCGGAGCAAAAATTATCATTTTTGGACGTGAATTTCCCTTAATCCAAAATACAACCTCGCAATGATTTATACATCATTGAAAAGAGGACGCCGAGACTTTTCCAACGATGTATAGTTGATTCGCGCACAAGGGGAACTTTGGTGTCAGAGGTCACTTGAACTTAGTCAATTTTCGGAGCAAAAATTATCATTTTTGGACGTGAATTTCCATCAATCCCAAATACAACCTCGCAATCATTTATACATCATTAAAAAGACGACGCCGAGACTTTTCCAACGATGTATAGTTGATCCGCGCACAAGGGGAACTTTGGTGTCAGAGGTCACTTGAACTTAGTAAATTTTCGGAGCAAAAATTATCATTTTTGGACGTGAATTTCCATTAATCCAAAATACAACCTCGCAATGATTAATACATCATTGCAAAGAGGACGCCGAGACCTTTCCAACGGTGTATAGTTGATCCGCGCACAAGCGGAACTTTGGTGTCAGAGGTCACTTGAACTTAGTCAATTTTCGGAGCAAAAATTATCATTTTTAGACGTGAATTTCCATCAATCCGAAATACAACCTCGCAATGATTTATACATCATTAAAAAGAAGACGCCGAGACTTTTCCAACGATGTATAGTTGATCCGCCCACAAGAGGAACTTTGGTGTCAGAGGTCACTTGAACTTAGTCAATTTTCGGAGCAAAAATTATCATTTTTGGACGTGAATTTCCATTAATCCAAAATACAACCTCGCAATGATTTATACATCATTGAAAAGAGGACGCCGAGACTTTTCCAACGATGGATAGTTGATCCGCGCACAAGGGGAACTTTGGTGTCAGAGGTCACTTGAACTTAGGCAATTTTGGGAGCAAAAATTATCATTTTTGGACGTGAATTTCCATCAATCCGAAATACAACCTCGCAATGATTTATACATCATTGAAAAGAGGACACCGAGACTTTTCCAACGATGTATAGTTGATCCGCGCACAAGGGGAATTTTGGTGTCAGAGGTCACTTGAACTTAGGCAATTTTCGGAGCAAAAATTATCATTTTTGGACGTGAATTTCCATCAATCTGAAATACAACCTCGCAATGATTTATACATCATTGAAAAGAGGACACGTAGACTTTTCCAACGGTGTATAGTTGATCCGCGCACAAGCGGAACTTTGGTGTCAGAGGTCACTTGAACTTAGTCAATTTTCGGAGCAAAAATTATCATTTTTGGACGTGAATTTCCATAAATCCAAAATACAACCTCGTAGTTTTGTATACATCATTGAAAAGAGGACGCCGAGATTTTTCCAACGATGTATAGCTGATCCGTGCACAAGCGGAACTTTGGTGTCAGAGGTCACTTGAACTTAGGCAATTTTCGGAGCAAAAATTATCATTTTTGGACGTGAATTTCCATCAATCCGAAATACAACCTCGCAATGATTTATACATCATTGAAAAGAGGACGCCGAGGCCTTTCCAACAGTGTATAGTTGATCCGCGCACAAGCGGAACTTTGGTGTCAGAGGTCACTTGAACTTAGTCAATTTTCGGAGCAAAAATTATCATTTTTGGACGTGAATTTCCATAAATCCAAAATACAACCTCGTAGTTTTGTATACATCATTGAAAAGAGGACGCCGAGATTTTTCCAACGATGTATAGTTGATCCGCGCACAAGGGGAACTTTGGTGTCAGAGGTCACTTGAACTTAGGCAATTTTCGGAGCAAAAATTATCATTTTTAGACGTGAATTTCCATTAATCCAAAATACAACCTCGCAATGATTTATACATCATTGAAAGGAGGACGCCGAGACCTTTCCAACGGTGTATAGTTGATCCGCGCACAAGGGGAACTTTGTTGTCAGAGGTCATTTGAACTTAGTAAATTTTCGGAGCAAAAATTATCATTTTTAGACGTGAATTTCCATCAATCCGAAATACAACCTCGCAATGATTTATACATCATTAAAAAGAAGACGCCGAGACTTTTCCAACGATGTATAGTTGATCCGCCCACAAGAGGAACTTTGGTGTCAGAGGTCACTTGAACTTAGTCAATTTTCGGAGCAAAAATTATCATTTTTGGACGTGAATTTCCATTAATCCGAAATACAACCTCGCAATGATTTATACATCATTAAAAAGAGGACGCCGAGACCTTTCCAACGGTGTATAGTTGATCCGCGCACAAGCGGAACTTTGGTGTCAGAGGTCACTTGACCTTAGTCAATTTTCGGAGCAAAAATTATCATTTTTAGACGTGAATTTCTATCAATCCGAAATACAACCTCGCAATGATTTATACATCATTGAAAAGAGGACACGTAGACTTTTCCAACGGTGTATAGTTGATCCGCGCACAAGCGGAACTTTGGTGTCAGAGGTCACTTGAACTTAGGCAATTTTCGGAGCAAAAATTATCATTTTTGGACGTGAATTTCCATAAATCCAAAATACAACCTCGTAATTTTGTATACATCATTGAAAAGAGGACGCCGAGATTTTTCCAACGATGTATAGCTGATCCGTGCACAAGCGGAACTTTGGTGTCAGAGGTCACTTGAACTTAGGCAATTTTCGGAGCAAAAATTATCATTTTTGGACGTGAATTTCCATCAATCCGAAATACAACCTCGCAATGATTTATACATCATTGAAAAGAGGACGCCGAGACCTTTCCAACAGTGTATAGTTGATTCGCGCACAAGGGGAACTTTGGTGTCAGAGGTCACTTGAACTTAGTCAATTTTCGGAGCAAAAATTATCATTTTTGGACGTGAATTTCCCTTAATCCAAAATACAACCTCGCAATGATTTATACATCATTGAAAAGAGGACGCCGAGACTTTTCCAACGATGTATAGTTGATTCGCGCACAAGGGGAACTTTGGTGTCAGAGGTCACTTGAACTTAGTCAATTTTCGGAGCAAAAATTATCATTTTTGGACGTGAATTTCCATCAATCCCAAATACAACCTCGCAATCATTTATACATCATTAAAAAGACGACGCCGAGACTTTTCCAACGATGTATAGTTGATCCGCGCACAAGGGGAACTTTGGTGTCAGAGGTCACTTGAACTTAGTAAATTTTCGGAGCAAAAATTATCATTTTTGGACGTGAATTTCCATTAATCCAAAATACAACCTCGCAATGATTAATACATCATTGCAAAGAGGACGCCGAGACCTTTCCAACGGTGTATAGTTGATCCGCGCACAAGCGGAACTTTGGTGTCAGAGGTCACTTGAACTTAGTCAATTTTCGGAGCAAAAATTATCATTTTTTAGACGTGAATTTCCATCAATCCGAAATACAACCTCGCAATGATTTATACATCATTAAAAAGAAGACGCCGAGACTTTTCCAACGATGTATAGTTGATCCGCCCACAAGAGGAACTTTGGTGTCAGAGGTCACTTGAACTTAGTCAATTTTCGGAGCAAAAATTATCATTTTTGGACGTGAATTTCCATTAATCCAAAATACAACCTCGCAATGATTTATACATCATTGAAAAGAGGACGCCGAGACTTTTCCAACGATGGATAGTTGATCCGCGCACAAGGGGAACTTTGGTGTCAGAGGTCACTTGAACTTAGGCAATTTTGGGAGCAAAAATTATCATTTTTGGACGTGAATTTCCATCAATCCGAAATACAACCTCGCAATGATTTATACATCATTGAAAAGAGGACACCGAGACTTTTCCAACGATGTATAGTTGATCCGCGCACAAGGGGAATCTTGGTGTCAGAGGTCACTTGAACTTAGGCAATTTTCGGAGCAAAAATTATCATTTTTGGACGTGAATTTCCATCAATCTGAAATACAACCTCGCAATGATTTATACATCATTGAAAAGAGGACACGTAGACTTTTCCAACGGTGTATAGTTGATCCGCGCACAAGCGGAACTTTGGTGTCAGAGGTCACTTGAACTTAGTCAATTTTCGGAGCAAAAATTATCATTTTTGGACGTGAATTTCCATAAATCCAAAATACAACCTCGTAGTTTTGTATACATCATTGAAAAGAGGACGCCGAGATTTTTCCAACGATGTATAGCTGATCCGTGCACAAGCGGAACTTTGGTGTCAGAGGTCACTTGAACTTAGGCAATTTTCGGAGCAAAAATTATCATTTTTGGACGTGAATTTCCATCAATCCGAAATACAACCTCGCAATGATTTATACATCATTGAAAAGAGGACGCCGAGGCCTTTCCAACAGTGTATAGTTGATCCGCGCACAAGCGGAACTTTGGTGTCAGAGGTCACTTGAACTTAGTCAATTTTCGGAGCAAAAATTATCATTTTTGGACGTGAATTTCCATAAATCCAAAATACAACCTCGTAGTTTTGTATACATCATTGAAAAGAGGACGCCGAGATTTTTCCAACGATGTATAGCTGATCCGTGCACAAGCGGAACTTTGGTGTCAGAGGTCACTTGAACTTAGTCAATTTTCGGAGCAAAAATTATCATTTTTGGACGTGAATTTCCCTTAATCCAAAATACAACCTCGCAATGATTTATACATCATTGAAAAGAGGACGCCGAGACTTTTCCAACGATGTATAGTTGATTCGCGCACAAGGGGAACTTTGGTGTCAGAGGTCACTTGAACTTAGTAAATTTTCGGAGCAAAAATTATCATTTTTGGACGTGAATTTCCATCAATCCGAAATACAACCTCGCAATGATTTATACATCATTAAAAAGAAGACGCCGAGACTTTTCCAACGATGTGTAGTTGATCCGCGCACAAGGGGAACTTTGGTGTCAGAGGTCACTTGAACTTAGTAAATTTTCGGAGCAAAAATTATCATTTTTGGACGTGAATTTCCATCAATCCGAAATACAACCTCGCAATGATTTATACATCATTAAAAAGAAGACGCCGAGACTTTTCCAACGATGTATAGTTGATCCGCCCACAAGAGGAACTTTGGTGTCAGAGGTCACTTGAACTTAGTCAATTTTCGGAGCAAAAATTATCATTTTTGGACGTGAATTTCCATTAATCCAAAATACAACCTCGCAATGATTTATACATCATTGAAAAGAGGACGCCGAGACCTTTCCAACGGTGTATAGTTGATCCGCGCACAAGCGGAACTTTGGTGTCAGAGGTCACTTGACCTTAGTCAATTTTCGGAGCAAAAATTATCATTTTTAGACGTGAATTTCCCTTAATCCAAAATACAACCTCGCAATGATTTATACATCATTGAAAAGAGGACGCCGAGACTTTTCCAACGATGTATAGTTGATTCGCGCACAAGGGGAACTTTGGTGTCAGAGGTCACTTGAACTTAGTAAATTTTCGGAGCAAAAATTATCATTTTTGGACGTGAATTTCCATCAATCCGAAATACAACCTCGCAATGATTTATACATCATTAAAAAGAAGACGCCGAGACTTTTCCAACGATGTGTAGTTGATCCGCGCACAAGGGGAACTTTGGTGTCAGAGGTCACTTGAACTTAGTAAATTTTCGGAGCAAAAATTATCATTTTTGGACGTGAATTTCCATCAATCCGAAATACAACCTCGCAATGATTTATACATCATTAAAAAGAAGACGCCGAGACTTTTCCAACGATGTATAGTTGATCCGCCCACAAGAGGAACTTTGGTGTCAGAGGTCACTTGAACTTAGTCAATTTTCGGAGCAAAAATTATCATTTTTGGACGTGAATTTCCATTAATCCAAAATACAACCTCGCAATGATTTATACATCATTGAAAAGAGGACGCCGAGACCTTTCCAACGGTGTATAGTTGATCCGCGCACAAGCGGAACTTTGGTGTCAGAGGTCACTTGACCTTAGTCAATTTTCGGAGCAAAAATTATCATTTTTAGACGTGAATTTCTATCAATCCGAAATACAACCTCGCAATGATTTATACATCATTGAAAAGAGGACGCCGAGACTTTTCCAACGATGGATAGTTGATCCGCGCACAAGGGGAACTTTGGTGTCAGAGGTCACTTGAACTTAGGCAATTTTGGGAGCAAAAATTATCATTTTTGGACGTGAATTTCCATAAATCCAAAATACAACCTCGTAGTTTTGTATACATCATTGAAAAGAGGACGCCGAGATTTTTCCAACGATGTATAGCTGATCCGTGCACAAGCGGAACTTTGGTGTCAGAGGTCACTTGAACTTAGGCAATTTTCGGAGCAAAAATTATCATTTTTGGACGTGAATTTCCATCAATCCGAAATACAACCTCGCAATGATTTATACATCATTGAAAAGAGGACGCCGAGACCTTTCCAACAGTGTATAGTTGATCCGCGCACAAGCGGAACTTTGGTGTCAGAGGTCACTTGAACTTAGTCAATTTTCGGAGCAAAAATTATCATTTTTGGACGTGAATTTCCATAAATCCAAAATACAACCTCGTAGTTTTGTATACATCATTGAAAAGAGGACGCCGAGATTTTTCCAACGATGTATAGCTGATCCGTGCACAAGCGGAACTTTGGTGTCAGAGGTCACTTGAACTTAGTCAATTTTCGGAGCAAAAATTATCATTTTTGGACGTGAATTTCCCTTAATCCAAAATACAACCTCGCAATGATTTATACATCATTGAAAAGAGGACGCCGAGACTTTTCCAACGATGTATAGTTGATTCGCGCACAAGGGGAACTTTGGTGTCAGAGGTCACTTGAACTTAGTCAATTTTCGGAGCAAAAATTATCATTTTTGGACGTGAATTTCCATCAATCCAAAATACAACCTCGCAATGATTTATACATCATTAAAAAGACGACGCCGAGACTTTTCCAACGATGTATAGTTGATCCGCGCACAAGGGGAACTTTGGTGTCAGAGGTCACTTGAACTTAGTAAATTTTCGGAGCAAAAATTATCATTTTTGGACGTGAATTTCCATTAATCAAAAATACAACCTCGCAATGATTTATACATCATTGCAAAGAGGACGCCGAGACCTTTCCAACGGTGTATAGTTGATCCGCGCACAAGAGGAACTTTGGTGTCAGAGGTCACTTGACCTTAGTCAATTTTCGGAGCAAAAATTATCATTTTTAGACGTGAATTTCCATCAATCCGAAATACAACCTCGCAATGATTTATACATCATTAAAAAGAAGACGCCGAGACTTTTCCAACGATATATAGTTGATCCGCCCACAAGAGGAACTTTGGTGTCAGAGGTCACTTGAACTTAGTCAATTTTCGGAGCAAAAATTATCATTTTTGGACGTGAATTTCCATTAATCCAAAATACAACCTCGCAATGATTTATACATCATTGAAAAGAGGACGCCGAGATCTTTCCAACGGTGTATAGTTGATCCGCGCACAAGAGGAACTTTGGTGTCAGAGGTCACTTGACCTTAGTCAATTTTCGGAGCAAAAATTATCATTTTTGGACGTGATTTTCCATAAATCCGAAATACAACCTCGCAATGATTTATACATCATTGAAAAGAGGACACGTAGACTTTTCCAACGGTGTATAGTTGATCCGCGCACAAGCGGAACTTTGGTGTCAGAGGTCACTTGAACTTAGTCAATTTTCGGAGCAAAAATTATCATTTTTGGACGTGAATTTCTATAAATCCAAAATACAACCTCGTAGTTTTGTATACATCATTGAAAAGAGGACGCCGAGATTTTTCCAACGATGTAAAGCTGATCCGTGCACAAGCGGAACTTTGGTGTCAGAGGTCACTTGAACTTAGGCAATTTTCGGAGCAAAAATTATCATTTTTGGACGTGAATTTCCATTAATCCAAAATACAACCTCGCAATGATTTATACATCATTGCAAAGAGGACGCCGAGACCTTTCCAACGGTGTATAGTTGATCCGCGCACAAGAGGAACTTTGGTGTCAGAGGTCACTTGAACTTAGTCAATTTTCGGAGCAAAAATTATCATTTTTGGACGTGAATTTCCATTAATCCAAAATACAACCTCGCAATGATTTATACATCATTAAAAAAAAGACGCCGAGACTTTTCCAACGATGTATAGTTGATCCGCCCACAAGAGGAACTTTGGTGTCAGAGGTCACTTGAACTTAGTCAATTTTCGGAGCAAAAATTATCATTTTTGGACGTGAATTTCCATTAATCCGAAATACAACCTCGCAATGATTTATACATCATTAAAAAGAGGACGCCGAGACCTTTCCAACGGTGTATAGTTGATCCGCGCACAAGCGGAACTTTGGTGTCAGAGGTCACTTGACCTTAGTCAATTTTCGGAGCAAAAATTATCATTTTTAGACGTGAATTTCTATCAATCCGACATACAACCTCGCAATGATTTATACATCATTGAAAAGAGGACGCCGAGACTTTTCCAACGATGTATAGTTGATCCGCGCACAAGGAGAACTTTGGTGTCAGAGGTCATTTGAACTTAGTAAATTTTCGGAGCAAAAATTATCATTTTTGTACGTGAATTTCCATTAATCCAAAATACAACCTCGCAATAATTTATACATCATTGAAAAGAGGACGCCGAGACTTTTCCAACGATGGATAGTTGATCCGCGCACAAGGGGAACTTTGGTGTCAGAGGTCACTTGAACTTAGGCAATTTTGGGAGCAAAAATTATCATTTTTGGACGTGAATTTCCATCAATCCGAAATACAACCTCGCAATGATTTATACATCATTGAAAAGAGGACACCGAGACTTTTCCAACGATGTATAGTTGATCCGCGCACAAGGGGAACTTTGGTGTCAGAGGTCACTTGAACTTAGTCAATTTTCGGAGCAAAAATTATCATTTTTGGACGTGAATTTCCATAAATCCAAAATACAACCTCGTAATTTTGTATACATCATTGAAAAGAGGACGCCGAGATTTTTCCAACGATGTATAGCTGATCCGTGCACAAGCGGAACTTTGGTGTCAGAGGTCACTTGAACTTAGGCAATTTTCGGAGCAAAAATTATCATTTTTGGACGTGAATTTCCATCAATCCGAAATACAACCTCGCAATGATTTATACATCATTGAAAAGAGGACGCCGAGACTTTTCCAACGATGTATAGTTGATCCGCGCACAAGGGGAACTTTGGTGTCAGAGGTCACTTGAACTTAGTAAATTTTCGGAGCAAAAATTATCATTTTTGGACGTGAATTTCCATTAATCCAAAATACAACCTCGCAATGATTAATACATCATTGCAAAGAGGACGCCGAGACCTTTCCAACGGTGTATAGTTGATCCGCGCACAAGCGGAACTTTGGTGTCAGAGGTCACTTGAACTTAGTCAATTTTCGGAGCAAAAATTATCATTTTTAGACGTGAATTTCCATCAATCCGAAATACAACCTCGCAATGATTTATACATCATTAAAAAGAAGACGCCGAGACTTTTCCAACGATGTATAGTTGATCCGCCCACAAGAGGAACTTTGGTGTCAGAGGTCACTTGAACTTAGTCAATTTTCGGAGCAAAAATTATCATTTTTGGACGTGAATTTCCATTAATCCAAAATACAACCTCGCAATGATTTATACATCATTGAAAAGAGGACGCCGAGACTTTTCCAACGATGGATAGTTGATCCGCGCACAAGGGGAACTTTGGTGTCAGAGGTCACTTGAACTTAGGCAATTTTGGGAGCAAAAATTATCATTTTTGGACGTGAATTTCCATCAATCCGAAATACAACCTCGCAATGATTTATACATCATTGAAAAGAGGACACCGAGACTTTTCCAACGATGTATAGTTGATCCGCGCACAAGGGGAATTTTGGTGTCAGAGGTCACTTGAACTTAGGCAATTTTCGGAGCAAAAATTATCATTTTTGGACGTGAATTTCCATCAATCCGAAATACAACCTCGCAATGATTTATACATCATTGAAAAGAGGACACGTAGACTTTTCCAACGGTGTATAGTTGATCCGCGCACAAGCGGAACTTTGGTGTCAGAGGTCACTTGAACTTAGTCAATTTTCGGAGCAAAAATTATCATTTTTGGACGTGAATTTCCATAAATCCAAAATACAACCTCGTAGTTTTGTATACATCATTGAAAAGAGGACGCCGAGATTTTTCCAACGATGTATAGTTGATCCGTGCACAAGCGGAACTTTGGTGTCAGAGGTCACTTGAACTTAGGCAATTTTCGGAGCAAAAATTATCATTTTTGGACGTGAATTTCCATCAATCCGAAATACAACCTCGCAATGATTTATACATCATTGAAAAGAGGACGCCGAGACCTTTCCAACAGTGTATAGTTGATCCGCGCACAAGCGGAACTTTGGTGTCAGAGGTCACTTGAACTTAGTCAATTTTCGGAGCAAAAATTATCATTTTTGGACGTGAATTTCCATAAATCCAAAATACAACCTCGTAGTTTTGTATACATCATTGAAAAGAGGACGCCGAGATTTTTCCAACGATGTATAGCTGATCCGTGCACAAGCGGAACTTTGGTGTCAGAGGTCACTTGAACTTAGTCAATTTTCGGAGCAAAAATTATCATTTTTGGACGTGAATTTCCCTTAATCCAAAATACAACCTCGCAATGATTTATACATCATTGAAAAGAGGACGCCGAGACTTTTCCAACGATGTATAGTTGATTCGCGCACAAGGGGAACTTTGGTGTCAGAGGTCACTTGAACTTAGTCAATTTTCGGAGCAAAAATTATCATTTTTGGACGTGAATTTCCATCAATCCAAAATACAACCTCGCAATGATTTATACATCATTAAAAAGACGACGCCGAGACTTTTCCAACGATGTATAGTTGATCCGCGCACAAGGGGAACTTTGGTGTCAGAGGTCACTTGAACTTAGTAAATTTTCGGAGCAAAAATTATCATTTTTGGACGTGAATTTCCATCAATCCGAAATACAACCTCGCAATGATTTATACATCATTAAAAAGAAGACGCCGAGACTTTTCCAACGATGTATAGTTGATCCGCCCACAAGAGGAACTTTGGTGTCAGAGGTCACTTGAACTTAGTCAATTTTCGGAGCAAAAATTATCATTTTTGGACGTGAATTTCCATTAATCCAAAATACAACCTCGCAATGATTTATACATCATTGAAAAGAGGACGCCGAGACCTTTCCAACGGTGTATAGTTGATCCGCGCACAAGCGGAACTTTGGTGTCAGAGGTCACTTGACCTTAGTCAATTTTCGGAGCAAAAATTATCATTTTTGGACGTGAATTTCTATCAATCCGAAATACAACCTCGCAATGATTTATACATCACTGAAAAGAGGACGCCGAGACTTTTCCAACGATATATAGTTCATCCGCGCACAAGCGGAACTTTCGTGTCAGAGGTCACTTGAACTTAGGCAATTTTGGGAGCAAAAATTATCATTTTTGGACGTGAATTTCCATAAATCCAAAATACAACCTCGTAGTTTTGTATACATCATTGAAAAGAGGACGCCGAGATTTTTCCAACGATGTATAGCTGATCCGTGCACAAGCGGAACTTTGGTGTCAGAGGTCACTTGAACTTAGGCAATTTTCGGAGCAAAAATTATCATTTTTGGACGTGAATTTCCATCAATCCGAAATACAACCTCGCAATGATTTATAGATCATTGAAAAGAGGACGCCGAGACCTTTCCAACAGTGTATAGTTGATCCGCGCACAAGCGGAACTTTGGTGTCAGAGGTCACTTGAACTTAGTCAATTTTCGGAGCAAAAATTATCATTTTTGGACGTGAATTTCCATAAATCCAAAATACAACCTCGTAGTTTTGTATACATCATTGAAAAGAGGACGCCGAGATTTTTCCAACGATGTATAGCTGATCCGTGCACAAGCGGAACTTTGGTGTCAGAGGTCACTTGAACTTAGTCAATTTTCGGAGCAAAAATTATCATTTTTGGACGTGAATTTCCCTTAATCCAAAATACAACCTCGCAATGATTTATACATCATTGAAAAGAGGACGCCGAGACTTTTCCAAAGATGTATAGTTGATTCGCGCACAAGGGGAACTTTGGTGTCAGAGGTCACTTGAACTTAGTCAATTTTCGGAGCAAAAATTATCATTTTTGGACGTGAATTTCCATCAATCCAAAATACAACCTCGCAATGATTTATACATCATTAAAAAGACGACGCCGAGACTTTTCCAACGATGTATAGTTGATCCGCGCACAAGGGGAACTTTGGTGTCAGAGGTCACTTGAACTTAGTAAATTTTCGGAGCAAAAATTATCATTTTTGGACGTGAATTTCCATTAATCCAAAATACAACCTCGCAATGATTTATACATCATTGCAAAGAGGACGCCGAGACCTTTCCAACGGTGTATAGTTGATCCGCGCACAAGCGGAACTTTGGTGTCAGAGGTCACTTGAACTTAGTCAATTTTCGGAGCAAAAATTATCATTTTTAGACGTGAATTTCCATCAATCCGAAATACAACCTCGCAATGATTTATACATCATTAAAAAGAAGACGCCGAGACTTTTCCAACGATGTATAGTTGATCCGCCCACAAGAGGAACTTTGGTGTCAGAGGTCACTTGAACTTAGTCAATTTTCGGAGCAAAAATTATCATTTTTGGACGTGAATTTCCCTTAATCCAAAATACAACCTCGCAATGATTTATACATCATTGAAAAGAGGACGCCGAGACTTTTCCAACGATGTATAGTTGATTCGCGCACAAGGGGAACTTTGGTGTCAGAGGTCACTTGAACTTAGTCAATTTTCGGAGCAAAAATTATCATTTTTGGACGTGAATTTCCATAAATCAAAAATACAACCTCGCAATGATTTATACACCATTAAAAAGAGGACGCCGAGACCTTTCCAACGGTGTATAGTTGATCCGCGCACAAGCGGAACTTTGGTGTCAGAGGTCACTTGAACTTAGTCAATTTTCGGAGCAAAAATTATCATTTTTGGACGTGAATTTCCATAAATCCAAAATACAACCTCGTAGTTTTGTATACATCATTGAAAAGAGGACGCCGAGATTTTTCCAACGATGTATAGCTGATCCGTGCACAAGCGGAACTTTGGTGTCAGAGGTCACTTGAACTTAGTCAATTTTCGGAGCAAAAATTATCATTTTTGGATGTGAATTTCCATCAATCTGAAATACAACCTCGCAATGATTTATACATCATTGAAAAGAAGACGCCGAGATTTTTTCAACGATATATAGTTCATCCGTGCGCAAGCGGAACTTTGGTGTCAGAGGTCACTTGAACTTAGTCTATTTTCGGAGCAAAAATTATCATTTTTGGACGTGAATTTCCATAAATCAAAAATACAACCTCGCAATGATTTATACACCATTAAAAAGAGGACGCCGAGACCTTTCCAACGGTGTATAGTTGATCCGCGCACAAGCGGAACTTTGGTGTCAGAGGTCACTTGAACTTAGTCAATTTTCGGAGCAAAAATTATCATTTTTGGACGTGAATTTCCATAAATCCAAAATACAACCTCGTAGTTTTGTATACATCATTGAAAAGAGGACGCCGAGATTTTTCCAACGATGTATAGCTGATCCGTGCACAAGCGGAACTTTGGTGTCAGAGGTCACTTGAACTTAGTCAATTTTCGGAGCAAAAATTATCATTTTTGGACGTGAATTTCCATCAATCCGAAATACAACCTCGCAATGATTTATACATCATTGAAAAGAGGACGCCGAGACTTTTCCAACGATGTATAGTTGATCCGCGCACAAGGGGAACTTTGGTGTCAGAGGTCACTTGAACTTAGTCAATTTTCGGAGCAAAAATTACCATTTTTGGACGTGAATTTCCATCAATCCGAAATACAACCTCGCAGTTTTGTATACAACGTTGAAAAGAGGATGCCGAGACTTTTCCAACGATGTATAGTCCATCCGCGCACAAGGGGAACTTTGGTGTCAGAGGTTACTTGAACTTAGTCAATTTTCGGAGCAAAAATTATCATTTTTGGACGTGAATTTTTATCAATCCGAAATACAACCTCGCAATGATTTATACATCACTGAAAAGAGGACGCCGAGACTTTTCCAACGATATATAGTTCATCCGCGCACAAGCGGAACTTTCGTGTCAGAGGTCACTTGAACTTAGTCAATTTTCGGAGCAAAAATTATCATTTTTGGACGTGAATTTCCATCAATCCGAAATACAACCTCGCAATGATTTATACATCACTGAAAAGAGGACCCCGAGATTTTTCCAACGATGTATAGCTGATCCGTGCACAAGCGGAACTTTGGTGTCAGAGGTCACTTGAACTTAGTCAATTTTCGGAGCAAAAATTACCATTTTTGGACGTGAATTTCCATCAATCCGAAAAACAACCTCGCAATGATTTATACATAATTGCTTGTTACATAATTGCTTATACATAACAGCTTGTTCCAACACCTTTTACAATCATCAAAAACTTTTGGTGCACTCGAAAGGCATTGGTCACAGTGACCACTTCATAATTGGCCTTATGCAGAGCAAATCTGCTGATTTTGTCATTTTTCGCGAAAACTTTTGTTCACGAAAAACACAATCTGACCAAGTGGAATATGTGGTTCAAAAGCTAGTTCCAACACCGTCCGGAATCATCAAAAACTTTTGGTGCACTCGAAAGGAATTGGTCGCAGTGACCACTTCATCATTGGCTTTATGCAGAGCAAATCTGCCGATTTCGTCATTTTTCCGCGAAAACTTTTATTCCACGAAAAACATAATCTGACCAAGTGAAATACGTGTTTCGAAAGCGTGTTTCAACACCTTTCACAATCATCAAAAACTTTTAGTGCACTCGGAAGGCATTGGTCACAGTGACCACTTCATCATTGGCCTTATGCAGAGCAAATCTGGCGATTTCGTCATTTTTCCGCAAAAACTTTTATTCCACGAAAAACATAATCTGACCAAGTGGAATACGTGTTTCGAAAGCTTGTTCCAACACCTTTCACAATCATCAAAAACTTTTAGTGCACTCGAAAGGCATTGGTCACAGTGACCACTTCATCATTGGCTTTATGCAGAGCAAATTTAGCGATTTCGTAATTTTTCCGCGAAAACTTTTGTTCCACGAAAAACATAATCTCACCAAGTGGAATACGTGTTTCGAAAGCTTGTTTCAACACCTTTCGCAATCATTAAAAACTTTTGAGGCACTCGGAAGGCATTGGTCACAGTGACCACTTCATCATTGGCCTTATGCAGAGCACATCTGCCGATGTTGTCAAAACTTTTGGTTCACGAAAAACAAACGGCTGGCACAGCTGCTACGCCCCTTTGTCCACGAGATTTCGCAACATGGTGGCAACCAGCTGACGCTCCGTTTACTTCGAACTCAGTACTGGATCCCGCGTGTTAAAAACCTTATCAAGGCGGGGCTCCACCTTGTGTGCTGTACAAAAAAATGCAGCGGACACAGATCATGGCAGCACTCCCTTCTGAGCGATCTACGTTTTGTCGCTCCTTCACTAACACCGACGTCGATCTAGCAGGACCTTTTAATATTAAAAACTACACCGGCCGCGACTGTTTGATAACTAAAGGGTACGTGTGCATTTTTGTTTGCCTCTCGACCAAGGCTATTCACTTAGAAGCCACCAGTGAATTGTCAACAGCAGCGTTCCTGGCTGCCTTTACCCGCTTTGCAGCCCGCCAAAGCTGGCCTTCCCGAATGTACTCAGACAACGGCACTAACTTCGTCGATGCCTCCAGACAACTGTGAGATTATCGAGATCAAATACTCTCATCAAAATGTCGCGTAGCATTTTATTCCGGCTGGCGCCCCTCACATGGGAGGCTGGTGTCAAAAGTCTCAAGAGTCACCTGTTCAAGGTGACCCCCGCCGTGAAGCTCACCTTGCGTGCTTAAACTCACGCACCATCCATCCTCAATCTGGGGACCCAACCAATCTAGAGGCGCTAACGCTTGGCCACTTCTTAGTCGGAGGCCCCCTTTTAACCCATGCTGAGCCCGAAAGGCTCGACAACTCGTTATCGATCCTCAACCGCTGGAGGCGCGTGCTGGCCCTAGCGCAACATCTCTGCCACCGGTGGAAATGTGACTACCTTCAAGAGCTCGCCCGTCGCACGGCTGCGTGGGCAACCCCAGCCCGCAGACATCGGGATGTCTGGGCGAGTCGCCCAACACGCGCCTACTTCATCGCCAGTGAACCCCAGCGGCGGAAGCCAGCCCGAATGCTGGAACTCCGGTGGCACCTTCGCGCCCGCTTGTCTTCAACCAATCGCAGCAAGTCGGGTATGAACGAGTGTTCATCATGAGTCGCCCTCGGCGCCCTCGCGTGCGCATCGCCTCGCCACGCCACGATGGTCCGCCGAACGACTCAGGGAACTACCACAATGCTCGGGGTCGAGAACCAGCTCCCCCGCCCACGCGCCGCCAAGGATGCTGCCCAATCTGCCGGCGGAATCACCCCCTACGCCGTTGTGAGTACTTCCTCGACAAGCCGGTTGCAGCACGGCAGGATATCGATCGACGATGCCTACAGTGTGGACGCCCACACCACACCCTGCTGCACCCGGGCCTGCAAAAGCTCCCCCGGCCGAGTGGTCTCTCGTTGTTTGCCCGGTGTCCGTGTTTTCTCTCCATCTACGCCGACGCCGGGCCGACTATGAGAGACAAGCAAAAGGTCGACTGCTGTCCGCCTTTCTCTGGTCTCGGTTGTGACGAAACTTTTTGCTCCAGATTGGCTCGCCGGTTGCCTAGGGGTTCCGTCCCACAGAAATTTATTTATCGAGGACTAACGAGAGACAGAGGAAACACACGCCCCGATGCCACGAAGAAAACACACTTTAATTTCTTTGAAAACTTTTTTCCTTTATTAGATTTTTCCTGTGTTTAGCTCCACCTTTCGCCTGCTGCTTGCTTGCTGTACGCGCGGTGGGCACTCGCGCGGCGTCGGATACTATCGGATCTCATCGGGTGCGGTCGGCGGGATTCGCGAGTTGTCGGACGAGGGCCGGTTTGGCTGATCTCGTCGGGTGCTGTCGGCGGAGTTCGCGAGTGCTGTGGACAGCGGTGCCAATGGTGGCGGCGACGCTGGTAGTGGTGAGACCTTAGCCCGTCTATCGATGTGCCGTGCTGTTGGGTGTGTTGGTGGCGTCAGCAAGAGGCGACGAGATTGTGGGCCCGAAGATATGCCTGAATTGTGGACTGGGATTTTGACACCAGTGCCCGGCCGCGATCGCTTCTTCGCTGGTTCGTTGGGAATATGGTCGAGCAGTTGTATTCTCGGGCGCGCGTCCCTCTCTGCCATGACTCGCCGGTGGAATGCGGCGGCTGTTCGCTGGAACTTGCAGTTCGTAGTTGGGCTGTGCCTTTGCATCGTGTCTGTAAGATGAGAATGCGTTAGTGCGGGTTTGTCGCTATCGGTTCGTCGAGTGGTATGCTTTTAGTTCACTGACGCGTGCGGTCCGGTTTTTGATAGGGGGTGTCTGTAATTGCAGTTGCACGATTACCGGCGATATGAACCTACAACCGTGTACGGCCCAGCGTACTTTGGCCCTAACTTGGCGTTGAAGTCGTCGGTTGCTTTGGAAAAGAGATGCTGTTTCACCAGGACTTGTTGGCCTATGGCGGGTGTCCAGTGTCGTCGGCGTAGGTTATAATGTCGGGACTGCTCCTGTGATGCCTGGGTTATGCTATGGCGTACAATTTCGATGACTTCTTGCAGCTGCTGCGCCAGTTCGGTCGGGTGCCGCGGTTGGGTTCCCGTTCCCACCGTGACCAGGTCGTAAGTAGTTCCGGGTAGTCGTGGCTCACGGCCCTGCGTCAAGTAGGCTGCGCTGAAACCAGTTGTCTCTGACACGCTCGTGTTGACCGCCAAGGATATTTCTGGTAGAAGGTCGTCCCAAGTCCTCTGCTGGTTTTTAGATGTTCGATGATAGTTTTCACCGTGCGGTTCGTTCTCTCCGTGGGATTCTCCAGCGGCATGTATGGTGCAGTAAACTGCTGGCGGGTCCCGATGTCGTTATGAACTTTTTGAACTTATGGCTGTTGAACTGCGTTCCGTTGTCACTCAGGAATACCTTCGAAGCTCCGTACCGTGCCAGGATTCGCTCCCTCAGGGCTTTGATCAGGGTGTCTGAGGTTGCTTTGCGTAGTGGGATCAGCTCCGCCCACTTGGAGAATCTGTCGACGAGGACCAGTAATATCGCGTTCCCGTGTTTCGAACGCGGCAATGGTCCCACGAAGTCGGCGCAGATTATGTTCCACGGCTCGTCAGGGATCCTGGATAGCATCTCTCCTGCTGGTGCTTGTTGACTCGCCTTATAGCGCTGGCATGAATCGCAGTTACGAACGTAACGGCTGATGTCGCGAAACATCCCTGGCTAGTAGTATATATTGACGATCCGATGTATGGTTTTCCGTATTCCCATGTGTCCGGCCGAGGGGCTGTCGTGATTTTCATACATGATTTGTCTTCGTAATGGAGTTTCTACACATAACTTCCATGGCGAGCAGTCTTCATCGTATGCGCTACGTGGAAAATGACGATACAACTGTTCGACCGCCTATTCGGGGAACCTCTCTGGCTGCTGTACTACTTCGTCGAGTCTTTTCTGGTGCCATGCACATGTTGTTGCTCCGTCTTCGTTGGTGGGCGGTTCGGCGGCTCTCGTGAGCAGCTGAAGCGTCTGCCTGGGTTGGCGTGAAAGTGCATCGGCGACCACGTTGCTCTTGCCTCTTCGGTACTGCACGGTGAATTGGTACAGTTGTAGCTCCAGGTCCCAGCGGGCGATCCGTCCGGTGGGGCTGTTAATGGAATTTAGCCACTTGAGCGACAGGTGGTCTGTGACGACGGTGAAAGCGTAGCCCTCTAGGTAAGGCCTCATTTTGCGAATACCCCAAATAATGGCCAAGCACTCCTTTTCGGTCGGAGAATAGTTCTTTTTGGCGTTGTTCAGGTGGCGAATGGCATAAGCGATGACCCTTCGGCCCCATCGAGAACCTGTGTTAGGACGGCTCCAAGTCCAAAGTCACTTCCGTCTGTCTGCAGCGTAAACATCTGAGTGAAGTCCGGGCAGGCCAGGACGGGTGCTTGTGTCAGCTTCTGCTTGAGTTCCTCGAAGGCTGACTGCTGTTCTTCTCCCCACTTCCAGTGTTTGCCTTTCTTTAGTTGTGTGGTCAGTGGTTGTACAATGGTAGCAAAGTCGGTACGAAACGTCGGTACTACGAGGCGATTCCCAGGAAGCATCGTATCTCTCGTACATTCTGTGATGGCTGCAGCTCCATGATAGCTGCCACCTTGTCGGGGTCCGTGTGTATCCCTTCTTCACTGACGACGTGTCCGAGGTACTTGACTTTTGTCTGAAAGAAGTCGCATTTCTCTTCATTGATGCGAAGGTTGGCCGCTTTCAGGCGTCGGAAGACCTCCTTGAGGTTCCGCGAATGGTCCGCTACGGATGTTCCGGTGACGATGATGTCGTCCAAGTAAGCGAACGCAACCGGCTCCATTTCGGGTGCTATCGCCCGGTCTAATGCTCGCTGGAAGGTGCCAAGCGCCTGTCCTCTTTTTCACCAAGACAATGGGTGCACTCTACGGGCTGTGTGATGACTCAATACACCCCTTTTCCAGGAATTTGTTGATTTCCTCATCTATTATAGCTTGCATGGCCGGATTCCTTGGCTTGTATCGCTGTTTGATCGGCTGGTCGTTGCTCATGATGATCTGGTGTTCGATGATGTTTGTGACTCCCGACATACCTTCAAGGTGCCGAAGTTCGTGGCGAAGGAATTCTTCAATCACCTCGGTTTCGGTGGGTTTGTTACTGGCGGCTATCAAGAAATTTCCTGGGAGGCTCGCCCTGTCTTTCGTCGTTCATTATTAGGGTACTTCCACCCAAGCTAAGAGTAGCTCCTGCGGCCCGCAGGAAGTCAAGGCCTAAGACCACGTTGTCGGTTGAGGTTGGCATCACGATAAATGTCGTCCGAGCCAGCAAGTCTCCTAATGTAACTTGTGTCACCACTGCCTGCCTGAGGGCTTGGGTGGATGCGGTTTCCATCGTCGCGGAGGTCGTTGTTGGAAGACCCTTTTATTGGGAGGTGGTCTTCCCGCGTGCTTGACCACCTCCGGCGGCGTTTCCATGTTGCCTACAGCAGTGGATAGTGCGGATCCCTCCGCGGCCACACTCCCATCAGAAAAGCAACGGCTGCTAGTCCAGATCCTCTTTCCACAGGTAGTATACCCACTTAGTAGATGGCATGTTACTGCGCCGATTTTATTTTGGTATATCTGTGATGAAACTATTAATACCAGAAATGTATGCCGTAAAATAAAACTCAGCGGAAAAAATTTTCATAAACTTTATTTAATAATTTTGTGTTAAAAGGTGCCGCCGACGTCGGCTTGAACTGAGCCCCACAGATTTGTTAGCCTGCCCCACAGATATAGCAAGAAAGTGTATAGTAATTTTTTTTTTTTTGTTTTATATTTTGATAGCCACGGCACTTATTGTATGTTATGTTCGTCGCACGCGTAGTTGATTTCTTTGATTTTCCCCAATTTTAATTCACTTTTCTTTAGTAATAACGGCACTTATAGTATCTTTTCCCTTCAATAATAATCGCGTCGTCTTTAGTATTACTATATTTTTTTTTATTTGAAATTTCACTCGTTCCGGATACAGAGTTTTTAGTTCGCGTTTGGAAATGTCCCTTGCGTAAATTGGTCACCAGACTGATCTTTCCCGTGTTTTCCAAAAAACCAAAATTCTTTCGGAAGTTGTTATGGTTTCACTGGAATTGGGTTACACTGATCGAAAACTATTCTCTAACACTTTCGCTGAAATGTTCCATTGGTTTTAGATAATCCTTTGTTTTGTTGTATTACAAATTATTTTAACTTATTATCGGGTTTTTCCCCTTTTTCACTGTTTATGCCATAAATTACCCACGCGCAGTTTTATAGGCTGTGACTGCCATTTTGTTTTACTTGTGGCTTATGTTTATATAATAAATAGCTTGCCACGCTTTCTTTCTTTTTTTTTGTAAGTATTACTTATGTCTCTTGTTCTCTTTTCTTTTTTTTTTTATCGCGCTGTGTCACTGTTCACTGATCACTGTTGTGTGCACTGTATTTATCTTTATTTATCTTAGTTCTGTTTATTATTTTTTCACTTTGTCACTGGTTCGGGTGTTGTTTTTTTTCCCCTTGTTGTTTGTTCTCTCAGCTCAAGTCCCTTTTCGGGCGCCACTGTGACGAACCTTTCTGCTCCGGATTGGCTCGCCGGTTGCCGAGGGGTTCCGTCCCACAGAAATTTATTTATCGAGTACCAACGAGAGAGAGAGAGAGGAAACACACGCCCCGATGCCACGAAGAAAACAGACTTTAATTTCTTTGAAACCTTTTTTCCTTTATTAGATTTTTTCTGTGTTTAGCTCTACCTTTCGCCTGCTGCTTGCTTGCTGTACGCGCGGTGGGCACTCGCGCGGCGTCGGATACTATCGGATCTCGTCGGGTGCGGTCGGCGGGATTCGCGAGTTGGCGGACGAGGGCCGGTTTGGCTGATCTCGTCGGGTGCTGTCGGCGGAGTTCGTGAGTTTCGGACGAAGGCCGGTTTGGCTGATCTCGTCGGGCGCTGTCGGCGGAGTTCGCGAGTTGTCGGACGAGGGCCGGTTTGGCTGATCTCGTCCGGTGCCGTCGGCGGAGTTCGCGAGTTGTCGGACGAGGGCCGGTTTGGCTGATCTCGTCGGGTGATGTCGGCGGAGTTCGCGAGTTGTCGGACGAGGGCCGGTTTGGCTGATCTCGTCGGGTGCCGTCGGAGGAGTTCGCGAGTTGTCGGACGAGAGCCGGTTTGGCTGATCTCGTCGGGTGCTGTCGACGGAGTTCGCGAGTTGTCGGACGAGGGCCGGTTTGGCTGATCTCGTCGGGTGCTGTCGGCGGAGTTCGCGAGTTGTCGGACGAGGGCCGGTTTGGCTGATCTCGTCGGGTCTTGTTGGCGGAGTTCGTGAGTTGTCGGACGAGGGCCGGTTTGGCTGATCTTGTCGGGTGTTGTCGGCGGAGTTTGCGAGTTGTCGGACGAGGGCCGATTTGGCTGATCTCTCGTCTGTGCGCTGGCTGCTGGTCGACTGTCTTGAGTTCGAAGTTGCTACTCCTTTTATAGCAGTCAGTCAGCTGTTTGGTGATAACGATCGTCTGTCGTCGTTTCCGCGTTGAGATAGCCTTAAGGCTATCCCCTTTCTTAATAGGGTGGTTTACAACATAAGTTCTTAACTTTAAGATACAACTACTTTTGTTTTCTAGCAGCCCTATATTGCAGCTTATTTTTTAATTTCCTTAAATTTTATTTCATTTCATTAACTTCATTTGTTGAAAATTTCTTATCGGCTTTAATACCACTAACTAAAAATATGCACAATATTATTTGAGAATTTCTCATGGGTTTCACGCCACTTAAACTAAAACTAGGAACAATGTTATTTGTGAGACTTCCTTATAGGTTTCATACCACTAACTAAAATTAGGAACAATGTTATTTGCGAATTTTTTATGGGTTTCATACCACTTAAACTAAAACTAGGAACATTATTATTTGTGAGACTTCCTTATAGGTTTCATACCACTAACTAAAAATAGGAATAATGTTTATTTTTCTTGTGCTGGTTGTGCGGCGCAATTGAGCCCGCGACTTGCGTCGTTACACGGTTGTGTGCTAAAAGTCACTCTCGATTGTGCTATCGCCGAAACCACATCGTTCTCAGCCGTTGTCGTTGAAGCAACCGCACCGTCTCGCGTTCGTGACATCAAAATTCTATTTAATTTTACCTAATTCATTTTATTATCGAATTCACTGCGATTCTTACGCAGTCGCGTTGTATAATAAAACACACTCATTTCGTTAATCGCTTAAAGAAAAACATATTGTGAAATAAACATTGTCAAACAAACATAAGCATTGTTAACTGCACATTTAAAAATAAACAGTCACTAAGATCAACGCCAAACCAAGTTTCCGTAATACAAATAACGTCGGCAGCTGAAAACTCCAACAAAGGTCTG
Source organism: Thecophora atra (assembly GCA_937620795.1). Taxonomy (NCBI): domain Eukaryota; kingdom Metazoa; phylum Arthropoda; class Insecta; order Diptera; family Conopidae; genus Thecophora; species Thecophora atra. The sequence goes on from OW569398.1 coordinate 28,914,763, forward strand.
ATGTAATCCATTTTATTTCCATTTAAACGGCGAGCATTGAACGTTGTTTACATAATATATCAATTTCTGTTTTCTGATTAACATCAGCACCAACAAACGTGTTAGGCATACTCATTAACAATCAATACAAGAGAAGAGTGAGCAAAAACAAACTGCTGATATTTGCTAAAATAAAATGGAAAGATACACAAAAAATGTGAAACTGTCATATACGATAACGAATTTTGTGAAAAACGAAATAAAAAAAAGTCTTAAGGAAACAGGTGTTGTTCTTCTGTTTTGCTCCTAGCAGACTGGATCAATTTTTTGAATGGCTAAAATGTGTATTTTTTTTGCTGCACCAGTTCCACAAATGTTATTACTTTTGCGCTCGTTTTTTCCATTTTTACTAGAAAGAGTTATTAGGAAGCTTTTTTGTGGAATGCGTATTTATTAATCAGCTGATTTATTTTTTTCAAACGTACATAATAGAATAAATGTCACAATCTCTTTCAACATCTAGTTGACAGGACGTTTGTTAACAGTATGTAAGCATGGGTTTAACCGAACATTATGAAAACGGTCCTAAAACAAACAATGAGTTTTTATTATATGAAGTTATTAAAGAAATTCATTTTAAATTATTGATATGCATTGATAGTATCCAGTGTCAAGTATAGGTATACATACTTTGTTATGTAAGGTTTAGCTTAAGTAGGCTAATTAAGTGCAAACAAGAAAAGCGTTCATTCGATTAAATATTTTTTTTAGAACTGCTGGTACAGTTGGTGCTGTTGTGACATGTCCTTTGGAGGTTGTTAAAACACGTCTGCAAAGTTCTACATCATTTGTTGCGCCGCTCCGTCTATCTGATCCGCTCACTTCAATAAACGGCTCCTCTGAGCTTCACCGACCTGAACAAAGACGGAAACTCTCTACTACAATACTACGAAAAAGGGCACAGCCACAGGTGATTTGGGGTATACGTAGTGTAGTACAATTTTTATAATATTGCTTATTACTTACTCCAACTAAAATCGTGCTATAAATGGAAATATATATATTTTTTTCGCTTTATTTTTTAGATTATCAATATTTCACATTGTGGAATCTCGTCCACATCTAATAAATCTATGAGTATTATCCAGTGTCTCAGGTAAATCTTTTTCAAGCTCTGGTCTAGCAAATCTTAACAAATTTTCACCATTTACCATTATTCAATGCAGACAAATAGTACAAAATGAAGGGCCACGTGCGCTGTTTAAGGGTCTTGGACCAAATATCATCGGCGTGGCTCCATCAAGAGCTATTTATTTTTCCACCTATTCTCAGACAAAAAACACTCTAAACAATTTAGGGTAAGTCAAAGTATAAGCTAAATGTACAGCTTATTAATTGTAGTACTAGTTGTAATTGGAGAGATTCCGAATATGATTCTCTTTTAAGGCGTGTTTTGTGCCATAAAAAAACAACTGTTGTGCTTGTACGCTACGCTCTTTGTTAATTCTTCTATTCACTTTGTGCATAAATGTGTAACGCATAGAAGTGAAGGAAACAAATACAGGAAAGTATGTATAATACTAATCACCGTCACCTCCTTATTCGATTTAGCCATGTCCGTCCGCCAGTATCTCTGTTTGTTTATTGAAATGACGATCACAGGAGGAGCGTTAAAGACATTGAAATAAATTAGGCAGAAATATTCTTTGTTATAGCGGGATGTTTCCTCTTGAAATTGTGTGAAATCGGACACTTTTCTACTTTTTATGTTGAGAAGCTACCTATATTTTCATTCTAATAATAATGGTGAACAAATTGCATTTGTCTATATAGAGTAGCATTATATTCTAGTATGACAAAATAGGCGTGCTTGAATTACCGGTACCAAATATTTAGATAGCAGAGGAACGTATGTAAAAATCCAAATAAATTAATATCTAAACAAATAAAACTATTGTCCATTTAATATTTTAAAAGCTTTTAAGTGTATATTATTCAGTATGGCGAATATAACATTGTTTTAGGTTTTACTTCTTTCACTTAACTACTAACGCTTTAATTTTCTATTACAAAAAAATTTTGCGTGGTCATAAGTAATCACATTTTAGAACATTTAAATTTTATAGAAATGGATTTAAGAAAGGTAGAAAAAGGCGAAAATTCTCAGATTTTGGAAATGATCTGTTTTTTATAGAGAATTTTATATTTGATTCTGCTGTTTGGTTAGGTTGGAAAGAACCGAAAAGGCATTACCCTAGTGGTAGTGTTTGTTTGCCTCACCATTACAGACCTTACCTCAAACATTGGTCTTCTAGGCCAAAGTCATATATCTTAGCCACTACATCATTTCCAATTGTAATTGAGAAAAGAACAATTGAAATTGAGCTTTTCTATTTAAAATTAAGAATATGGAAATTGAGGTCTTTCAATTATAATTGAGAAAATAACAACTGGGATTTTCTTTTTGTAATTGCGAATATAATAATTGAAATGGAGAAAAGAACAAATGAAATTGATAAAACAAAAACCAATGAATTTGTGTATATAAAAATTTCTTGTCTGCTTGTTTGTCCGGCCTTATCTCCGAAACTGTAAATAATTACACGCTGAATACTATATTAGTACTGCCCAATATTTCTTAAATTAGTTATCTTTTATACATTTTCGTTATCTTCCAGCTTCTTCACATTTATCCTAAATAAATGGCAAGTGAAAAAATTAGTTGAATATTTTTTCTTGTTTTCACATCATTATTGAAAACGACGCTCTTTTGTGGTTTTGGCTCTGCGTTGATAAGAACGACCGTGTAGTGTCTTCATGGTGCGACGATAAAAATGGCTGTCTTCCTTCTCGTAAATAACCCATGTTCACATTTGAACATTCTGCCAGTCAGCTATAGCGCGTGGAATTTTAAAGTCTATCGTAATGAAAATTATTAACATGATAATTAGGTTTAGAAGTAGGATTACCAGAGCTAAATGTCCGCTTATTGTATGGAACTACCAGTGTGATTTGGGTTCTGCGATAGACATACGAAGCGTGTAATGGTACAATCATGCGTGATTCCACCATGGATCATTTGGATCATTATTTACATTTCTTTATTACATATTTCAAATATTAACACAGTAACTGAATTAATTTGTTTCTTTTATTTTTTATATCTTATGTATTATATTGAAACACGCCATTAAATGAATTTCCATTTGTTAAGTTTATTAAGAGAAACAAACAAACAAATTGTTAAGGAAAATTGAATAGAATATAAGAGTAGAAGAGAATGGTAGATTCTCGCTCGAAGGAAGGCGGATTCACATGCATACATAAGGTGCACAACGAAACAATGCTATTCGACGAGAGTAAACACAGGCTAAGTAAAAAAGACAGACCAAAGCGGGAGCGAAGAAATTGGAATACAGACGCGAACACGCGAACTTCTTGAAAGGGGTTCGGCACGATAGTTGAGCATGGAAACGGAGTTCGGATGCGAGCCGACTTCATTGGGTGATCAACTGCTGAATCGGACAGTCAACGACTCATGACAACTTAGAATATTTTGAGACAGTGACGACACCGCAAGGAACCGGTAAGCGACCAGCACATTTCGGATTAAGCGATTATTTCAGTGGTTAGGGGAACAGCGTAGACTTACGCCGCAAGATTTTATATATATTCGAATGTATTGATATCTCGGTGGTGTACCTGGGTGTCAATACAAGAGTCAATCGTGGGGTCTACCTCTGCTCGAATATATATATTCAACCGTCTCAAATTTATCGGAGAACCGCGATCACAGTTATCAGTTCCTAGATAAATGTACTTGAGAGACCAAACAAAACGAACGCGGGAGACTCAGCCACACAAGGCCAGTAGCGGGCCAAGCCAGCGTAAAAGAGTATTCCTTCTTTCTTCGCAGTATCGGTAGCAACCGCCAAATGCGGTATTTATTAAAGTTAAAAATTTCTAGACGGAAAATTACAGAGAAATAAAGATTGTTGTACTTCTCGACAGAAGCAAATTCTGCGCAACTAAATAACCAAAATACCATTTTCTTACGAAACTATGTTATTCATATGCAAAGTGTTGTTATGAAAAGAAGATAAGCGAATGGCTCGCTATTGAACAAAAGCGAATGCGAAGTGCGCATTTTGGTTCCATTTGGAGCAGCTGTAGTCGCTATTTGACAGCTAATTCGATGAAAAACGAAGCGATCACAAAAACACAATCACACTGTACAGTTTCCTTAGTTCGATGTACGTTGTGTAGAGACTATCCAGCTCTCTGCACATATCGTTTAGTTGGGTACCATTGGTTATACGAGCCTTCAGTGGATTGATATGCCATGAAGTAAGTCCGCTGATGTCCTTCTACCATATGATGTTTTTGATTTTCCTGTATGAATGTTGCTGCTTCGATACATCTAAGAAGACCTGTGAGGAGCTTTCCCTACATCCTTATCTTAGTACTACAATATCCTAACAATTATGAATTTAAGTTGTTATATATAATCAGATATATAATCATAGAGTTAACAATGTTTAGCTTCCCAATGTTATCATAATATAAATACGTCAACAAAATTTAAGAGGGTGTTACTTTTATTCAATTTTAATAAATGATGCATAATTTACAGGTATTTTCCTGCTTTAATGCAGTGGTAGAAAATTATAGATCCACCTGTTTTTTCGCAATGAAATTCGCGTTTTTCTCTTCGACCAATATATATGCACTTTCTCTCACTTCATTCCATTTATACAGAGGAGAATGCAAGGTTTTTATTTTTGCTTTTTATGCTTCATGCAAACACACATCTCATAACATTTTCTGAGCGCTGATTGCAAAAGCATTTTGCTTCAATACATTTAAATGTGAGAGAGGTAAAAAACAGAATTTTGTTGTTATTGAAATGGCAGTTGAGAACACATCTTTAACATTTTTGTTTTTGCGCTGTTGAATACAGTGGCAAATAAAAGTAAGTTTTTAGTATAGAGAGAGGAAGGCAAAATTAATTATCAATTAATGATGTTATCAATAGTATTTTTGTCTATGTATGCACTGCATCAACCGATTATCTGCATGTAGTGTTGTTTTGTGGGTATTTTCAACTAGTTGGTCCGCTATGTTTCTAATTATACATTAGCGGTGGTCGTTCTATTCCTCCTCCAATTCGTAAGGTACCATCTGTCTAAAAGTTGTTTAATATTGCTTCTTCTATCAACTTGTCTACTTTTTCTAATAGAATGGATCTCCTCGGAAAAATCTTTCTGTTGTTTATACCTTGTGATACTTGGATGCTTTAACCAAAATTCTTTGGCTGTTAGATAAGGCATCCCGTTCGTTTTGCAAATTGTTTCCACCTTCGTATAATTGGATATTTTATGTAAAAAGGCTCCATAAAATGTGTTTGTGTTGTGACTGTTGCGATGATTATGTTTTTATTTGATAGTTGTTGTCCACAAATTAAATCCATATTTATGTAATAATTTTTTAAGATCTTCTTTGTAGTTTTTACATTCGTTGATTGTATCTGCGCTTGTTAAAAGATCGGCCATATAAAAGTGTGATTTTATGATTTTGCGCATTTTTCGGCTATATCCTTCATATGTCCATTGTTGCTACAAACGGTGAACATGCTGTCCCACATGTAACTGTCGTCAGCTGGAATTCCCTTATCGATTCATTTTTGCTTTTTCGCCATAGAATGGTGTGCTATCTTAATCTGCGTTACTATATATAAAATCTCCATTTTAGTATAATTTCAAAGAGATCTTTCTGAAGTCTACAACTAGGAGCACATCGTTTAAACTACGTCTATTGGTAGTTTTCGATCCATCGAAAACTATTCTGACTTTTGTGGTTAAACTATTTTGCTTATTTTGCAATTACCGCTTTTTGTGCTATGTAATATCTGCCTTCCTGATGTATTACTTTTTTCTTCATATGCCCTAACTTGATATATTCCTCCATAAATTTTACATAGTCCCTACGTAGATTTGAATTTTTGTCTAATTTGTTTTACTGAGGAATCTTGCTAATGCTTGTTTTCTTGAATACCCTAGCTGATTTTCTTCTAGGAATGTAGCTTTACTATAAATTTACCATCTCAATCCTGTTTGGTGTTTTTGTGGTATTGTTGAATATATTTATACGTTTAGTATTTATTTATTTATAGGTTCTATTTGAGATTCCTCTTCAATGATGTCCTCTGCTTCCAAAATTTTTTTTTTCATAGCTGTGATGATTTTGTTGTGTTGTAGGTATGACTTTAATACCCTTGACAGTATCCATCCTTGTTTTGTAGCTTGGAGTATAAGTTTCCCAATTTTATGAATTCCTACTTCTAAAATCGTTGAATAGATATCGCGCCTAACACCAATTTGTATTTGCTGTACTGTATAATTTTTCCAATTGTAATTGTTGTACAGGGTGGCGATTAATGACCGATATGGTTTTAATGTTTAATAACTTTTTAAATTTTTTATTTTTTTTATTTTTATTTCAGAATTTTGTGAAGAACACCTGGGGAATTTGAAATGGAATACTACACAACAGAACAGCGATCAGCAATTGTTGAATTTTATTTCGAACGCATTATTTCACGCAGAAGCGATAAATTGGCCCCTACGTTCTTCCGATTTGACAGCGACAGACTGTTTTCTTCAGGGTTATTTGAAAAAAATGGTATACATTAATAAGCCAGCCACCATACCACAGCTAAAAGAAAACATTCGCAATGAAATTCAAGCCATAACACCGGAAATTTAACGAAAAGTTATGCAAAATGTACTGGAAAGGGCACGAATGTGCGGAGCCGAAAACGGGCATCACTTGCGGGATAAAATTTTTCATACTTAAGCCATAAATAGTCTTAGTGCTTATTAGGCATTATGGCTTCAATCAACAGCTTTTCATTGCTTAAAAACTTTGGCCGCACTTCCAAATTTAATTTTGATGTTGATATACCGATGATTGTATCTCCAAGGCCGTGTAGTTGTGTCTTCTCCTTTAATCTCGGTAGTTCTAATATCTAGGCTTCTTCCTCAGAAAAAGTTGTTGTTCTGTGAACCTTGATCTATCAGAGTTCTTTGTGTGATCTGCTGTTTTTACTGTTATCTGCCCCGTTGCTAATAGCATTGTTGAAACCTACTCTAGTCCGGTTATCATATATATGCTTTTTCCGTATTTTTTCCCACTTTCTTAAATTCCACAATATAATGAAGAGTATAATGATTTTTTCCACTTTTCTTGCAGTTTTGCATACCGTTTACACTGCCGTCCATAAGTTTCCGGACAAGCCATTTTATTCCACAATTGTGCAATTCTTTGCCTGTAGAAGACTGAGATGGACACTCAGATGGACAATTCTTTCAAATTTTATTAGTAAAATATAACCCCTCCTTTTAACACAAAACAGGTAACAGGATTTTAGGTAAAGACCGAAAGGTACCTGTTCACCGGTGCATTTGGTAATAATGAAAAATGTCTAAATTGGTTGAACCATCATAAAACTTATGGAAAAAGATGAATGCTTCTTTTTACTAGGGGGAAAAATGTTTACATCTTCCAGGTAAATAATTAGTAAAGTCGAATGCATTTTGATTTTGCCAAAAAATGGCACTATAAAAGCATTGATCATGTGGTTTTCGGATCAGTTGTTCTTAACGTCTACAATCCTAAAGCTGTGCTGAAAAAGCTAAAAAAATTTATAAAAATGGGCAGAAACAAGGAAAATTCTGAGCCAGAACGCTTTGGAATAATAACTTTACACAATGAAGGATATACTGTGCGCGAAATTTCAGAAAAGATGAAAATACCTAAGTCCACAGTCCATGACACTATAAAGCGCTTCAGAGAGACGTCCAGTATTGCCAGCAGGCCAAGAAGCGGAAGACCCAAACTGACCTCAGTTCAGGAGGATCACACCATCAAAATGATCAGCAAGAGAAATCGACGGCTTACAGCTCCAGAAATCTGCGCAGAATTCAACAGTTCGCATTCAAAGAAGATATCGGTGACAACGACGAAGAGACGTTTAGCTGACGCAGGCCTCCATGGTAGAATAGCAATACGAAAACCGTTGCTACGACCACAAAATAAAATCAAGCGATTAGAATGGGGAAGAGAGCATCAGGAATGGACACAACGCCAATGGTCGAAGGTTATATGGACAGATGAATCCAAATTTGAAATTTTTGGCCAAAAGAGAAGAATCTTCGTTCGACGGTCAGCTGCAGAAAAGATGAATCCTAGCTGTGTGGTTCCAACAGTGAAGCATGGCGGTGGTTCTATAATGGTCTGGGGATGTTTTTCTTTAGACGCCGTTGGAGACCTTATCCGTATTGATGGAACCATGACTGAGGAAAGGTACAAAGAAATTTTAGAATTGCACACCATCCCATCAGGTTTGCGGTTAATTGGACGTGGATTTATCTTGATGCAGGATAATGATCCAAAACATTCTTCTAAGCTCTGCCGAGGATATGTGGAAGAAGAAGAACGCAAAGGAACCTTAAAGAATATGAAATGGCCGGCCCAATCACCTGACCTTAACCCCATAGAGCTACTTTGGGATCACCTGGACAGGGAGGTTCGAAAAACATGTCCCACATCGAAAAAAGATCTTTGGAATATTCTGCAAGAGGCATGGAGATCCACACCACTTCGAATAATACAGAAGCTAATCGAAAGGATGCCAAAAATATCGTCAAAAGTAGTAAAGGTGAAAGGAGCATTTTTTGACCAAAAAGATATTTGAAACGAAATGTATTTCTTTTTAAATTATATTGTTAAGTTAAGGTAATATGATCTAATATTCAACAAAATATATTGTTAACAAAACAAAATAAATATTAGTTTAATTTCTAAAATGAAAATATCTGATGTGGGCAACACATAACTTCCTTGTATGACGGCAATTGTATGGTTATATTTCAAGAGTGGTTGATATATTTTATTTATATTGTAAAATTGAAGTTTTAAAAATTTTAAATATTTTTACTTCCATAATGAAAAAAATTTCATAGGCTTCTCTTAATTTAAATAATTTAAATAGTAGTAAGTAAAAACAAGGAAGTACAAATTAGTTTCTACACAGCTTTAACTATCAATCGTAGTAATTTTGATTTCCCTGTTTAGTTCTGTAAGGGTACAACCAATTTTTGTAAAAGATATAGCAGCATAACATTCATTTATCATTATCATTTATGTAATTCGGATAATGCATGCTTCGTGTTCCTTTGGCGAAGAGTCCTTTTGGTGCGAACCATCATTAAAATTGGAGCTACAAAATTGTGTCTTATGTAAGGCCCAATATACTTTCTAGGAGTGTTTGTTTTTGAGTAATGTATGAAATTTGAAAAAAACTATATGAGAAGTGTCCTTTTCGCGCAACCGATTGCATCCAAAAAGGGAGGTGCACAACTAGGTCTTATAAGAGTCTCAAATACCAAATTTCAAGTTTCTACGATTCTCCGTTTTTAAGTTATTGAGGATACGTACACACGTACAGACGTACAGACGTACAGACGTACATACGTACATACGTACATACGTACACACGTCACGACCAAACTAGTCAAAATGGACTCCGCGATGGTCAAAATGTGTGTTACCATCAAAATCTCAATATCGAAATTTTTCATGATTACAATACTTTCTTGTATTTACTACGTATACAAGGAAGTAAAAAGTGGAGATTTTCATAAGTTGTAAGGAAAAAATGGCATGTCCGGAAACTTATGGACGGTATATATTTTATATCGTATTTGTGGTTTATGCAACGGTAGCACAATTTATTCTTTCTTATAAAATTTCTTCTCTCTAGAGTTGTGTAGCGCCGAACCTTAATCTTTCCAGGAAATATTTTGGATGAAGGAAAGAGTGCGAAGCACTCCGGAAACAATTTCTAAATGTTTCCGCACCGAACCGAGCCGCAATGACATGAGTTACGAAGCAACTAGCTTTTTAAGAAACATATGTTATATAAATTATTTTAACATAGAACATAAACCTGCAATGCATAGAACCCAATTAGTACGGCACAACGGTTAAGTAACATAATATTATCGCGGATTTGTAAAGTTCATTTTAACCGATCCGTGGAATGATTCTAATAAGTCTAATATTTCCGCGAAAATGTTTCCATGTTTCTGATACTTCGGAACCTGAATGAAGCGTGGCCAGCTCGAAAATTTTATTATAAAAAGTGTACTCTTACAAATCAACACTCATCAAAATTCAAATTGTTTACATAGAAAATTTTATAATGCTATTTAATATTTTCTATTCTGTGCTATAACAGTGTTTCATAATATGTATGTATGTCCATATACATATAAGAAATAATTTTAAATTATTTTATGCATTAAAATAATATTTTGCTCTCCTTCTATTGTATTAATCTTTCTTTAAAATACATATTTTTGGTTATAAAATACTCTTTAATATTTTAAATACTTTTTTGTATTAAAAATGGGATTTCGAGAAATATTTCAGTAAATTCCCGGAAATATTTCCAAAGCTAAAAGACAAATATACTATCCAATCCGCTTCCGGGATCAATTTCACAACGCTACTTCTCGCAACGTTTTTGTGATAAATGGGATGCGCTAGGCTGTTTCTGATTAGTTTTGAAATTGTTGCCTTGCTTTTTGCATTTATATGATTCTAATGCTCAGTATTGCTGCTCTAGTAAAGAAGAACGTCTTCAAGTATTTGGCTCTCCTTAGATTTTACACTTTGCTTAGAAATACGCAGTCCATCTCTGTCTAATTTTCTGACGATTACCCTTGCTATAAACGGTTGTGCGTCGTCAATCTTTTTATTAAGGCCTTTCAATGCTTGAACACGTTTTTTTGTTGTATCCAACAGTTCCTTTACATTGAAGGATGACTCAGTATTTATCTTTGGATGATCCAAAATCTTATCTACATGTGTGGTAAACAGCAATATTTTCTTTTCATACCTTATTGTTAATATACTCCAAGCAGCTTCATAATTAACGTCTGTCACCTTTAAAAGTTGAATAAGGCTTTCAGCTCTGATGTTCCTCACCTCTAATGTAATTCTTTAGGCGATACATTTTTTATGCATTTGACAAATGCTACTCTGCTAACTCTGCACTAAATTCTTAAATAGGTTGTGAAATTATGGTCATTCAGCTATGTTGCCAGAAAAGGCTGGAATTTTTATGTTTTATCTCTTGTTGTTCCACTCGCTTTACTGTAAGTCTTTACTCACGAGTAAAGTTCTCTTATTCCTCCTCAATATCTTCGTTTATCATTATTCTGCACAGATTTGCGTATTCCTCTTTTATTCCTTTGAAGTGCTCCTCCATTTCTGCCCTTGTAGCTGTTAACTCAGTTTTCTTCTTATAGTTCATTTCTTCATGGGCTTCATCTATTAGTTCTTGTAGCCTATATATCCTCCTTTAAAATTGTGGTTGTGGCTATACCTGACTGCTAACACTTTGCTTCTCCTATTGGTATTTACTTCCCGATTATCCTTTATTTTAGATGATACGCTTTGCTGTTCTTTATGTGTTTTTTTTAATGCAAGAGCCTAAACGCTTCTTTAATTATTCCAGTAATGTCCTGAAAATATTTTTTTTTAAAGTATTGTTACTCATTTTTTCACATTGCTCTTAATTTGTTGTTGTTAGTTGAAAACTGGTCTTTAATCTTTTTCAAACGCTTAAAAGTTTCGCTAACTTGCGTTAATCGGAATTTTTCTTCAACAATCTTGGGCAATTCTTTCTTTTTTTCTTTCTCTCTTTTTTTTTACTCTTTACACTTAAGCCTCAGATTCGTTTTCACTTTCCGATGTTTTAGCCTCGGATAAACTTTCACTTTTCGATGTCTTAGCCTTGGATACGCTTTCACTCTCCGATGTTCTAGCCTCGGATACGCTGTCATTTTCCGATGTTTGAGCCTCGGATACGCTGTTTTCTTAGTATAGTTTTCCTTGCCTTTAGCGGCTTCAGAAATTTGTACACTTTGACCAGCTAAAATTTCTCTAAGTCTCTTACTAATGGTGGGGGAAAACTCTTAGGTTGCTCCAAAGGACCAAATGTAAATAATTACACTCTTTTAGTATTGTCAAAAATTCTTAGGAAATGCAAATGGATGTTTAGTTATTCGAATATCACAATCTAAAGATGGAATATATTTGGATCAAAAAATTTTATTGACGATGTATTGAGGAAATATAATATGTGTAAATGTAATCCAATCCCAACTCCAATATAACATAATGTTAACTTGACAAAAGATATGTCACCAAAGTTAAATCGGAAAAAGAAGAAATGGATGGTGCTCCATATCAGGAAGCTATTGTAAGCTTAATGTTTGCATCACAATGCACTTGACCATATATCTGTCTGGAAGTTAAAAAGGTTAGTTAATTTAATAAATGCTATGCTAAACAGAATTAGGCCGCCTGTAAGAGAATTTTTAGGTGCCTGAAAGGGACATATAAACAAACAAGGAAGCGGTAATTGACAGTTTGTTAGGACTTAGATTGCGCAAGTGATTGTGACGAAAGCATGTAAGTGACAGGATATGTGTGCTTTATGAAAGGTGTTGCTATATTACAAAGCATCAGCCGATCATTGTGAACAACAGGAGCTGAATATATGGATCTTTCGGGAAATTTTCAAGAAGTTGTTTCACTTCGTGAACTTGACGAAAAATTAAATCCAAGTTTCAACAAATCTACAAGAGTTTATTCCGATACTTAGTGCCTTTCATTTGGCGTCACCAAGTATATAAGCAAGATCCAAACATATTGATATACGACATCATATCATAAGAGAAACGACACACAATCAAATTGTCTACTTTGCTGGAATTGAAACTGATAAAATGGTGGCAGATTATTTACCTAAAGCAGTGTACAGTTTACCGAGTGGGTGTGTTGAAATACACTTTATAGCAGAATTACATTGTATTTAAAGGCAAACAAAAACGTATGTTGTTTGATTTTATAGAAAATAAACGTTATTATTATTTTTCATGTTTCTTAAAATAGACGGATTCATTTTACTTTGCTAATACGCATCAGTTCCTTAGTTTGCAAATCCTCCAGGGCATGAGCTACTTGTCCTTTACTTCTAACGGATGGTGTGGGATCCGGCGGGCAGTTTTAGTGTCACCACATTGCCTGTCTGCACTTTTTGTAACACTTTGTAAGTTCTTGCCTACTTCTCATAAGTTTCTATTCTATTGTTGCCAATAGTTAGGTCTAAGACCTTCTCCCTGTCCTACATTGTAAATATGTAGCTAGAACTATTGAAGTATTCAAAGAGCTACTCATCCCTAGTATTCACATCATAACTACCCAAGACCGTGTGATGTGCCTCAGCATGGCATCCAATGAGTGGTGGTCTATCTTGTCATCTACAATATTCCACTAGCTTATCCAGCGAAATGTACTTATAATACTTATAATGGCATAATAGCTAATTGGCTTGTGAAGCAAACATAAGGTCCTATTGCGGTTGTCAATCGACGATTGATACGACAAAAGTCAATCGAGTCAATAAATTTCTGAATTGATAATGTCTATTACAATGTTCTGGTATGTTTGGCAGATGGATGCTTTGAGTGATTAAAGGAGAAAGCAGATGTGAAAGACAAAAATTGTTATAAATGTTATTATTAATTAAATTACATTCTTGTGTCTCGCAGTTGCAAAAAACAACTTTTAGTTATCATAGTTATCATTTATTCAGTTATAACAGTTATCATTGTTTGATATTATGTCGCAAATTTGGAATTTTTAAACACACGGAACAAAGAATTTGGATGACCTCAGTATTTTAAATCCTGGTCTATATAATTGACTAACTCAATCAATGAAGTGTGCGGCCAAATTTATATTTTTTACTTTTATCGTGTTTATAACTAGTATTTATATCAAAAGTTCATGTAAAGTTTGAATTGATAACCGCGTTGCGATTGACAAGGAGCGAGCGAAAAAGAGTCAATTCTCAATTGCACTTGATAACGGCAATACGTATTCACAAATGACAATTGATAACGAACGTTTATTAATCGTCGACTGACAACTGCAAGAGGGCCCATAGTTAATCGAATAACACGCCATCTATTTTTACTTACGTCTCAAACCTCTAATCAGGCCCGTGTACACCCAGAGCTCCTGTATTAATCTCATGCTCAGGGCTGATTTGGCCTTTACGTGATTACGATTAACCTGTGCTATACTGAACCGCTGCTCTGCTTCTAGTCGTCACCTTAATGGGTGGCACATCGACCTCCATTAAAGTGGTGTCCTTTTCGTGAGTATATACGCGGTCTACGCTGCAGTACGAGCCAGGTCAATGCGCTCGAGTAATTCCTGCAAATAGGGCTACATCTATTTCTACGCCAGTTCTCATCGCTTTATATACAGATAAGACTAGTTAGTTTGGAGGGGGCCAACTATCGGGACACTGTTGGCGACTACGCTATTTTTATACTGGATTCCCAGCCAAGCTGATCCTCGGCATGGGTCGTATGACACCTTGACCCGTCCCAGGGGTATTGTCCGGTGTTTCGGGGAAACTAATCTGCTAGCGAAAGGATCGTGTAGGCCTTGCCACTATCCGCAACCTGTGGACCCGCTTGACAGCTGGCCTGTCTCCCTACATCAGCTCGAGTGGAATTCAGGAAAAGAAGATATAAACTTGCAAAGGGAACCGCGACTGCAGAAAGAAAATTGGATTTCAACTTTCCAACGAAAATGCTGTGTTTAATGGAGTCTAAAAGTTTTAGAGAAGTGAAGGAAAACTCCTATTCAAACCGCTGCGGATATCTTCACACACTTAGAGTCTCATGTCAGATACGCACTCGCGTGACGGACGGTCCATAGTTGTTTATTCTCTTTTGTGTTTTTCGTTGTTTTTCTTCGTTTTTGACACCAGCGTTGATAGTTTTCGAAGAAACTGCGCTGCCAAAAACCCAGACGAGCCTCCGTTAGACGCTGGCGGACGCTTCATAATTTTGTTGGTATTTTATCTGTTTTGCAGACATTATCAGTTGTCATTCGTCGGATGATGCATTTCGTAAAAACCTAGTCGAATGGAATTGAGACGGGAACAGAATTCTGTCTAAAACAAAAATGAAGAAGTGGTTGACAGAAATTTTTGTAACGAAGTTTTTAATAAATAAATTTATAATTGTTAAAGAAATTTATTTATCAATTATTATTTTAATATTTACTAATTTAATAGTTATTAAATTAATAATTACTAATTTATTAATTATTAAATTAATAATAATTTTTTAATTATTAATTAATAATTAATTTAATTAATTAATTAATTTTTAATTATTAAAGGTAGATTTATTAAATTATTAATTATTTATTTGTTAATGAAGAACATAATTTTTCGTAGAAAAAACGGAGCCAACGTTTGCCTCCGTTTCGGCTACGCTGGCATCTCGGGCGCTCGCAGCGTGTGCGTATCCGACATGAGGCTGTTAAAGTAGGGCAGTGGTACACTCATGATTAGCTCCAAATCATTATTGGTATTATGTTATAAGTTCATTGTTGTCGAGCTTTATTTATCTGCTAATCATTTTCACGGAAGCCTTACTAAGGAACGATATTATTGTAATTGGACGATAGTTAGTTCAATGCCGAGTTGACGACTTTAAAATCGGTATAACTTTAGATATCTTCCAAGTAGAATGGAAAATAGACTTCGTAATTTCAAAATACGAAGAGACATATCCCTGCTATCTCGGGAAGGCTTATTACGACTTCATAAACGTGAACGTGTCAAAAACTATATTCCCTTCCTTACAGATTTGGACATTTTGTTGTCTAATAATTTATTTTAACCAATAATGTTATCGTTACTTTCATGTTGGCAAAAAATTTTCAAATAAAAATTCGAATGATCAAAGCTAATATAAAATATTATATAATATAATAAATTTATTTTTAGTAACCTTAAGGAGTACATTTTTGTATATGTTTTGTCTTTCTGTTCACAACATTTCGTTGCATACGTGCGAAAACTATATTCCACATTTTTACTAATTTTTATATCGGACTGCCATAGAAGAGATGTTGAGGTATATAACTGCGCTCAGCATAGATCTTTTGGGCGACTGAATGTTATGTTTTAAATAGTGAGATAGCTTACTTGCGTCAAGCATTTGTAGATCTACAAAGTTGATCCATATTTTCATTTTGGTCGGAAACCCATGTCGCAATACATTCATTGATCTCTGCCTCAGTAATTATTTGAAGTAATAAAAAATAATAGTTTTTTGGTGGATATATTCTATATTAGCTATATTTTTCTAGTTCTGTTCTGTATATTGCACTTATTCCTATGAGCAATATTCTTGTATATCATAACCACATATTATATCCTATATAAAATATTAACTTTTGTAAACCATTTGCATGCTTCGTGGACTCTGCTGATAGTAAGAGTAATTATTTCTTTATTAACTTTAAGATCAAAGCCAAGCCAATCCAAGCCTTGTTCACTATCTTGAGATGTATTGATTCGGTAGCCAACATACCAAACTGCCAACTCTCCTTAGGATTGAACACAATCGGAGAAATGTAATGTGCATAACGTGCAAATACACGCTATTAGGCACACATCCTGTCAGTTCCATTGTTTAAAGGATATATCTGTAAAACCAAATGAAAATGCAATCACGATGTTTGTTGAAGAGATGTTTTTAATTTTACGTACTGTTTGGCCTCTTTTGGGTGGCTCGCATTTTCTTTTAGGAACACACATGCGAAACTTTAAATAATGAGAAATAATTTTTTAATATTTTCAAAATATCGTTTCACTTATTTCAAAATCACAAATTCTTACCTTCTTTTGTAAATTTTCTTTGACAACTGAGATGAAATGAAATTTCGTTCCAATGTCTGCATAACGGCTGAGGCGAACATTGGTCAATATACCATACAGTGTACATGAAAAGCCGATCGAAAATTGATAAAATTTTTTTTACGGAGTGTAACATTTGATTATCTCTGATACTACACGCAGAAAATGTTTATGTTAAAAACAACCGGGAATTTGCTGTAAACTAATCGATGTAGTCTGTTATTAAAGCTACTACCAAGCGAATTATTTAAAAATAACTAAGTCTACTCTGTTGAAAATAACCTATCTTCTCAGTTCTAAATAACTGTTAAAAATCTTGGCCTAAAATTAAAAATACGAATGTATACAAATACCTATTGGCATTTCTTTTAACGCTATTATATAATTCCGAATAACTTTTTTGACGAGAGTGTTTCTGAAAATTATTTACTTAAACTTTATATTTCCTGACATCCAGTGAAAATCGACCACAGTCCTATGATTGGCAGACTCATGCATAGCCAATGAACGCAATTTGCTATATCTATTTGTGGGCCAACGTACAATTGTTTCACAGCATAATTCTATGCGTCCCGATGGTCTCAAAATCGTTTTTAAATCGCCTCTGGCAATCCAAACGTCGACTTGGCTTAATCGTCTCTGGCGTAAAATGTACGTAAAATGTTGCCATTCAATAGACTATTGAAGCCGTAATTGAGACGATTACATTCTATAATAAGACGATTGTCAATTAGACGTCGTCTCTTAGTAAATAGTTAAGTGTAATTTCTTTCGTTTTTTTTTTTTGTGGTATTCGTATTTTTGGAAACCCAAGAATGGTTTCTAATCAAAAGTTACTTAAAAGTAACGAAAACGCGAGCACGATTACAAGCTCGACTTATATCCATGCTTTGAAGACTTCACTGCTTTTCGAAGGTATCCGCTAACTGAAATTGGCCAGGTTTTATCGAAGTTTCTATCCATCTTTGGGAAAATTTGCAAATTTTCTAATTCTTGCGTGTTTGTAACATGATTTTTTGGTAAAATGTATATATAACAATATAACAAATGTGTATTTACTAATAATAATATGTAATATGAAATGTAATATTTTTCGGTTCCAAAATGTTGAACAGAAAAACATAAAATATAAAATAAAAATGTATATAAATGTATATAAAATATGTATATGTATAATATATATATAAATTCCATAATATAATATATTAGGTTCTAAGCTAATAATTTTTATTAAATATTAATATATAATATATTATATATTATAATAATATATATTAGTATTATATATTAATATTATATATTAAATATAAATATATTATTATATATTATTATTATTATTGACAAAATGTACAAAAAGTGGCGTAAAAAGCCAAAAGATAAAAGCCTGGAAAGACAATACAAATCCTACAGAAATGAGGTTAACAGAATTCTGCTTAGAGCCAAGAATAATTACTATAGAGACATATTTCAGAAGTTTAAGTATGACGCTAGGAAAACATGGCAAACTGTGAATGAAATCCTAGGCAGGAAAACACAAAATTTGGACGTCTTTGTACTGAACAATTTTGATAAGCAAAAGTCAAACTTACCGGACGAATTTGCGGAATATTTTCGGAGTAATATAATTAACGCAGTACACGATTGCCACATTGAACTATTGCAAACGAGAGCCGAATCAAATACAAATTGGATGTACTTTAGTCAGGGCACTAAAGAAGAAGTGTGTGCTATTATCCCTAGTATAAACGCAAATAAAGCTCCAGGTTGTGACGGGATAAGACAAAAAGACCTGAAGAGCAACAAAGAATTTCTTACACCAATGTTAACCAAACTTATAAATTTGAGTCCTAATACGGGGAAAGTACCAGAATCTCTAAAGCAGTCAATTGTAAGACCAATTTATAAAAAGGGCATAAAAACCGCAGTGGAAAACTATCGTCCAATTTCGATTCTACCATCATTGAAAAAAATTTTGGAGGAAATTGTATGTCAAAGACTAAAAAGTTTCATAGCCAGATACAACATAATTCATCCATGTCAGTACGGGTATCAGAGTGGCAAAAATATTAACAAGCTTTTGGGTAATTTTGCAAATACTTTAAATGACAGCGTAAGTAAAGGTAATCACAGCCTAGCTCTATTCTTGGATTTAGTAAGGCAAGGAGACTATCTACGCCTGAGAACTCTTTTCACGTCAAAGTCGCCGGAAAATTTAGTCAAGAAACCGGAATCTCACATGGTGTGCCACAGGGATCTAAATTAGGGCCACTCATGTTCATTATATATACGAACAGCATGCTAAAGGCAATAAGATACGGTAAAGCATTCGCTTACGCGGATGATAGAGCATTGGTGGTTTCTAACGCAGACTTGAATGTAGCTATAGAACGTATGCAAGCGGATTTCACTGCTATCGCCAGATGGTCGCACGACAACGGATTGCTGTTAAACGTATCGAAAGCAAATATTATGCATATCAGACCACCGCATCTTTTGTATAGTCCAGTGGAAATCATATC
Source organism: Thecophora atra (assembly GCA_937620795.1). NCBI lineage: Eukaryota > Metazoa > Arthropoda > Insecta > Diptera > Conopidae > Thecophora > Thecophora atra. The sequence goes on from OW569398.1 coordinate 28,934,125, forward strand.
GCACGACCGAGAATACCTTCATGCAAATCATGGTGAAAGAGAAAACATTACGTGCGGCACGTGTAAGACACATATTGAATTGGTTAGAATTTATAAATATTTGGGAGTCATAGTTAATGAACATCTGAATTGGAACGCCCATATAGAGACACTTCAAAAAAAAACCAACAAAATATCTTATTTCCTCTACCATCTATGCAAGCCATGCAGTTATCCGGTCCTCAAACAAATTTATCAAGCGCTGTGCGAATCTACTCTTAGACACGGTATTACAGAATGGGGATCATCCATCAGATGCAAACAATTACAGAAGAATCAAAATAATATCCTAAAAAACTTAGCCAAAAGGAAAAATGCCAACTTTTCACGTTCGGACGCCATTTCATTGCCAAGCTATTTACGTGTATTGAACTTGGACGGCATCTTTAAATACACAACATTAATGGAGTTTTATGAAGACACTCGCTTTAGAAATACGATACGACATTCATACGAAACAAGACGCAGGACAGAAGGCAGATACACAGTTCGACAATATCACAATGATTACGGAAAAAACACACTTGACGTCACAATTCCCAGAATTCTTAATCAGCTTCCAATAGAGCTGCTTACTATACCAACCATAAATCGGCGGAAAATGAGAATTAAGGAATATTTGATAAATCACGAAGATAGAAATTTCAGTTATATTTAAAACATATATACTTTGTTATTTTATGTACTTTTTTAAAAATCCAGTTATTTTTCTATCATTCTTCACATTTCACTTTAAAAAACTACACTTTTTCATATGATTTGGAGTTGCTATTGTATTTAAATTGGATTGCAATATAAGATGGTATGTCAAGTCGCATTACAATTTTTTAGTATTTATCACTTAGATGAGTTTTTCAATCCTGCAAACAAGTCCTAAGGACTTCGCGGGATAACTAATTGAAACTGTTATTATGTACTATGTTTATCTTAAATAAATAAAATGAAATCAAATGAAATATATTATATATATATATTTTATATAAATATTTAATAAGGATTATTACCTTAGAACTTAATATATTATATTATGGAATTTATGTTATTTTATAATATCAAATACTCATTTAATAATATATTATTTATTAACTCATAATATTTTAATATATAATAATTATACTATATATTAATATTTAATAAAGGTTATTTCTTTAGAAATGAATATATTATATTATGAAATTTATGTTATTTTATAATAATATATAATATAAATATAACGGAGTGTGTAACGCATAGAACTAGACAAGAAAGGTATGGAAAAGTATGTATATTCTTGATCAGCATCACCACCAAAATTGAAATAACTATGTCTGTCCGTCTGTCTGTCTGTCTGTCCCTTGAAATCACGATCACAGGAGAACGTATTAAGATTTAAAGATAAAATTTGGCAAAAATATTCGTTGCTATGTTGGAGTGTTTTGCATTGAAAATGGGCAAAATCTCCCAAGGACCACGCCTACTTTTTATATCGAGAGTGCAGGTACCTCTGTTTTGCCTATTAAAAAAGGCCATCTCAGCATCACTTTTTGAGAGAAGACAAGAAAATTTTATATGTAGGTTTAGACTAATGCTTCCAGTTAATATGCCAAATATGGGCGTGATCCGCCCACTTTCAGTTTACATAGGTCATGGAGGGTTTTACATGGATTGTATTGAAAAGTATATAAGTTTCCTGAATAATGGTGTACATAATATTGTAGTTTGTGAACCAATAATATTCTGTTGGGAAAAAAATTGCAATATATTTTTATACCCTACACCTAAATTTTGAGAGTAAACGCACTTAGTACCGGTGTTTGTAACGCACAGAAATAGTTAAGCAGCTATAATTATAGTTTATCTTCCGAATTTGGGCGTGAGCCGCCCACTTTGAGTTTACATAGGTCATGGAGTATATATGCAGCTTTAAGGTGTAGGGTATTTCAGCTACAGCCCTGCTGTAGACAACACCTTTACTAGTTTTTTGTTATTATTTCTTATTTTATAATATTTCCTTTTTTTATTACAGTAAATTAATAAAAATAAATTATAAACAAATAAAAACATAAAAAAACATATAGAACAAATTACGAGATCCGCCAACTACGTGTTTCGAATGCACTAGCATACGTCACATGAGCAAGACATTTTATCCGGTTTTTCTCTCCCACGTATTCACCGCCGAACGTTTGAATTCGCAAACAGTTCAAACATCACACGACGTATAGGATGCTCAAACTGCACACTAGTTGGAGAAGTTGGAATCCATCCAAAGTCGCTTGCATTCGACTGCTAAGACTTTGCGTATTTTTGAAAAACAATTTCCGACTTCCACTATCGACTTCGGTCACCAGTGTCCAACACTATTTGGCACTATCGGCTTTGGCCACGAGCAACCGCACTATCGAGATGCTATCGACTTCGGTCACCAGTGTCCAACACTATTTGGCACTATCGGCTTTTGCCACCAGCAACCGCACTATCGAGTTGCTATCGACTTCGGTCACCAGTGTCCAACACTATTTGGCCGTATCGGCTTTGGCCACCAGCAACCGCACTATCGAGTTGACAGTCGTTAGTAATTCGGGAATACGTTGTATGTTAGAGGGTTGCGAGACCCCTTTAACGAACCCTGGACAGACTGAGTCTTTTCCCAGCCTAAGAAGCAAAACGCGTTATAAATGGCGCCCGAGCAGGGACATTCTTCAGAAGAAGAAAGTTAAACAACAACAAAAACACGTAAAGAAATCGACGAAACGTCGACCAGCTGGGTTTATTACATAAGAAGAGAAGAATTAGAAAAATATCTCGAGAAAAAGGGCTATCCACTGATGGTACGATGAGAGACATTCGAAAGCGAATCAGCAACTACCTTCACTCGCAAGAAGGAAGGACAAAGATGAAAAACAAACAACACTTGTGCATACTCCGACACAAGTTTTATGTAATGACACGCCTACTGGTACATGGCAACCACTCGCACATCAAAACAACAATAATGTCGATAGGAATCGACCATTAAATGAATTCCTAGAAACAATAGAAGAACTAGCTGACTGTTATTACGATCACCTTCTGCTGCCACTGAACGAAATCTGCAAAGACAGAGCCCGAGACTGGTGGCGATACAAAAGAAGCGAAGTTTACACATAGGCGGACTTTCGAACAGCAGCAAATATCTTTTTCCAACCTCCCAGACATTTACTCAGGCTAGAAGAAGAGATAATGCGGGAGAAAACAAAATAATTGCGAACGCACCAAAGATTATATTCTTCCCTTAATGACACTAATAAGACAGCACCCGCACATGAAAAGCGAGCAGCAAATCGAACGAGCATACGAGGGACTGCGCCTTGAATACCGATTGTACATCAGACGCAACGATTTTGATAATCTCGACGAACTCATGTCACAAGCTGAAGAATACGAGCACCGCGAAGGTGAGGAAACGAGAATGAGTCGACATGCTAACAACTCAGAGTCAAACAAAGAAGTTGTTGTTCTGCTCGCACTGCGGGGAGATGGAAAACCTATCTCGTGACTGCCAATGTCAACAAACGAGAAACAAAAACAAAAACCACCCGTCCCTGGCCGATATTATATGCAGGTAGAATGCGCTGAATATACAATTAATGCCTTAGTTGACACCGGAGCTTCCCTAACATTCATGGGAGATGACCTCAAAAACAAACTAAGCCATCCCACTACATTGAATCGCACGTAAGAAATACCGATTGCTTTAGCCAATGGGGAAACCGTTTCCGTCTGTAACTACGGAAAAAATAAAATAAAAATAAATAATAAAACATATTATCACCACCTGCAATACATGCCAGGATTAACCGAAGACTTAACACTCGGCATGGACTTTCTAGAAATAATCGGCATTCGCATCAGCATTGGTGGGTGCGAACTAAAGCCGAGATCACCACATCACAACCTCGCTCTCTATTCCATCATCAAAATAAAGAACAAATACAACTCCAACAATCGATAGGCGAAACAAAGAATCGCTTGGAAAAAAAACGTGCAATATGTAACATACGTGTAAACACCGACGTACCATCTAAACAAAGGTACCACCCACGAAACACACCGAAACAAGAAGAAATAATAGGAGAACGCAATCCTCATAGCCAAAAACACATGACCAAAGGAGGCAACCTCTATCGATACATAAAAAACCGATCATCAGACGGACCGCATACCAAACAATGGCGATCATGCGTCCGCAAGGAAAATCGAAAAAAAACTCCCAAAGAGAAACATGGTGCCGTCACCGCTGGACACATAGGCATATATAAAACACTATCGAAACCCAAAGCAAACCTCAACAAAATTAAAGCAGCTCTCCAGAAAACCCGCCAGGAATACCGTACCAGACATATTCCACAACCACGAAGATCACAAAAAACGCAATCAACCACCGAGGGGAGCACCAAAGACTGAAAAGCATCCACCAGTCATCACCACCAGCCATCACAAGCCAACAAAAGAGGATGGCTTCAACAAATAAAAATACCACCACAACGGCTGGGCAAAAATCAGCTATCAAGACCAATGGAGAATTTTCACTACCAACCGCAACCATACCCAGAACCGGACCTTTTAGAAAGCGTGCTGCTGTAGTGACAAACATAAGCATTACAACTACAAACACACACAAACTACAGCGAGTTATTTTTACAACATTTATGTAATATTTTCCTTAAACGAATGTATGTATATACAAAGCATTATAAACATTAAGTGAAACGAAAAACTACAAAAGGAAGAAAAAGAACATTATTTTTATATTCACATTATATTTACAAAATTACAAAAAACACTATTAGACAACGAAATAAAATACTATTATTTTAAGGAAAAGAATATACCAATTGGAATAAAGAAAAAGCCCTCTATAAGATAAGATAATTATACAAAAAAAAAAAAATCCCAACTGAATAAATAGGTTCTACGTCTTACACAAATATATATATATTTGTATATATATTATATTATATTCTTTTTTTTATTATTATTTCTTATTTTATAATATTTCCTTTTTTTATTGCAGTAAATTAATAAAAATAAATTATAAACAAATAAAAACATTAAAAAAAAACATATTGAACAAATTACGAAATCCGCCAACTACGGGTTTCGAATGTACTAGCATACGTCACATGAGCAAGACATTTTATCCGCTTTTGCTCTCCCACGTATTCACCGCCGAAGGTTTGAATTCGCAAACAGTTCAACCATCACGCGACGTATAGGATGCTCAAACTGCACAGTAGTTTGAGAAGTTGGAATCCATCCAAAGTCGCTTGCATTCGACTGCTAAGACTTTGCGTATTTTTAAAAAACAATTTCCGACTATCTACTTCGGTCACCAGTGTCCAACACTATTTGGCACTATCGGCTTTGGCCACCAGAAACCGCACTATCGAGTTGCTATCGACTTCGGTCACCAGTGTCCAACACTTTTTGGCACTATCGGCTTTGGCCACCAGCAACCGCACTATCGAGTTGCTATCGACTCCGGTCACCAGTGTCCAGCACTATCTGGCACTATCGGCTTCGGCCAGCGGCGAGCAAAACTATTTGTTCACCAACTAGGTAGGGCACCTAAACGAGGTACCAAACCAGAGACTATTTGTTGGTGGAAGCTCAGACGTCACCAAATAAATTAAAGGCCATCTGCCGAGTAGCGCTTTTGCTCTCACTCTAACAGAAACCTCTCGCCTTCCGCATATGAAGGCCTTCTGCCAAGAAGTAGTTACACTTCCTACTACTCACCGCGTCTCTCTTGGTGCTTTGACTAGGTGACACATATTGTGCAGCCCTCTGCTGCGGGATACTCTATCCCCCTCTCCCATTGTACGTATGATTAGGTATAAAAATTGTTAAGTATTAGTATAAGTATAAGAATTTTTAAGCGAATAAATAAAAGAATAAAAAACCAATAACAACGTCCGAGCTGAACTCTTTACAGAGTCAGTGAGTAATTCGGGAATACGTTGTAGGTTAGAGGGTTGCGAGACCCCTTTAAGGAACCCTGGACAGACTGAGTCTTATCCCAGCCTAAGAAGCAAAACTCGTTATAAGAAAAGTTAAGCAAAAGGTTTTATATTTGTTAAAATTTATCAAAACCTGCTAATAATAAAATTACATATGGAAGCAGACACTTTGTGATATAAAAACACAGAAAAGCAAATAAATTTTCGATAAAATATAAATATTTGTGAAGGTTGAACATGTCGATCGCCTCCCGCACTTTTCCTTCGTTTTTTTCGCTGTTTCAAGTTCAGAGACATCTGTAAGAAATAGAAAACAAAATCAAAACGAATGATTAAAGTGAGTTATGCAGACATTGCAATAAGGCCGTACCCAACGATTTTGTAAGGTGCCAGCAGTGTAAGGCTGGCTATCATTTCTCTACATGTTGTTTCCTATCAGAGCGTATTGTAGTTATGCACAATATACAGTAGACAAGCGAAAGGAGTCGAAATATCAACACTGTAGACAAAGAACGAAGTCCGCCTCTTCGGCTGGTGGATCGCCAGGGGCTGCATCTGACGGTGCCATAGGTCAACAACCAGCTCAGAGTCTCTCCGGTGATTCGATGGACAGTGGAAATTGGGCTCGTGAGATGAACACATTATATATCAATATTTCAGAGCTTAAAACTGATACGAAAGGAATCAAGAAGGTTGTCGAAAATCTTGGTCAGCGCATATCGTTCTCCTAAGATCATATAAAAATTCAGCTTTCAAGTGCATTGAATAAAATAAACGATGCGATGACTCAATTAACGGAGCAGGTGAGAGAACTGTATGTAGAAAACGAAGAGAAGTATGAAAGAATCAAACTGTTAAAGCAGAAAATCAATCAATGCAATTGAACAGCAATCGTTAGAGGAAAACATTGAAATAAGAAATGATCCGGCACAGCTGCGAATGTGGAAATCCGAGACAGCGACGTAATTGATACCTATGTGTTGAATCAAAAAAATAAAATCATCAAATCAAAAAAATCATCAAATTTGACAAGCGATGATGGAAATTCGTTCCAATATCTTTCAAAATCATAGTTAAATTCTCCGATGTCAACAAAAAGAGAGAAATGATGCAAAAAACGAAGGAATAGGTGAGTGCGGCATTATTAGCAACAAGAACTACAATTTCAGCTTCGATTAATGATAGTGCGAACATTGTTGGCAATTACACAAACAGAATATTTATAGGTGATCAGCTCACGCAACACAATCGTCATTTACTATGGATGGCAAGAAATAGAGCCAAATCAAAAAGTTGGAAGTTTGTGTGGGTCAGTCAAGAGAAAATTTTCGGTAAACAACACGAATCCAGTACTGCCATTAAAATTGTTACACAAAAAGATGTTAATTTAATTAACTAAATTAGAACAAGCGAAAATATTTTTTTTTAAATACTAATATTGAATTTAACTATCATCAATCAACAAAACAAAACTCATCAATCTCAGTTTGCAACATGGGAGGATTCCAGACTCTCTTAAACAGCCGATTGTAAGCCCAATTCGTAAGACAGGCTCTAAGTTAAATCTTTATAATTACCGTCCTATATCGATACTACCAGTACTAGAAAAAATGCTGTAGGAAATAAAAGCGTGAAGACTTAAACAATTTATAGAGAAGTACAAAATAATACATCCAAGCCAATATGGATATCAGAGTGGCAAAAATATCAATAAAGTATTAGGAACTTTTTCAAACGACTTGAATGAAAGTCTAAGACAGGGTCAACATAGCTTAGCGCTATATTTGGACTTCAGTAAGACATTCGACACATTGTCGCATAAAAAAATAAATACATCGCTGGAACGTGCAGGAGTTCACGGTGAAGTTTAATTGTGGTTTAAAGACTATTGAAACATGAGAACCTCCCGCGTAAAAATTGCGAAAGAAATTAGTGAGGAAATTAACGTCTCATACGGTATTCGACAAGGATCAAAGTTAAGACCGTTAATGTATATAATTTACGCTAATGATATTTTGAGAGCAATCAATTATGGTAAAGCAATTGCATATGCGGACGACACTGCGCTAGTGGTTTCGAATCTAGATTTGAACGTTGCAATTGAAAGAATGCAGTCGGATTTTAACGCAATTACGAGATAGTCACATGATAATGGCCTCCAATTGAATGTATCAAAAACAAAAAATATGCACGTGAAACCACCACATTTTTTATATGCAGAAGTCCGCATTTTATTCCATGACTGCAGATGCCTTCATGCAAAAGCATGCAGCGGTGCAGCTAGTTACTCGCGCGAAAACTGTAACACTTGCATAGAATTGGTTAAAACCTACAAATACCTTGGTGTGATAGGTGATGACAACTTAAATTGGCACGCCCGCTTCGGAAGAAAATGAACAAGGGGTCATACTTTATTTATCACCTTAGTGGTTCATGCAACTACCCTGTACTCCATCAAGCTTATAAGGCGCTTCGTGAATCTATCCTTGGGCACGGGAGCACAGCATGGGGATCATCAATTAGATCCAAACAGTTGCAGAAAACCCAAATTTATGTATTGAAACTATTGGCCAAAAATAAAACAATAGCATCGTTGTCAGAATACTTAAATGTCCTAAACATTAAGAGCATTTTTGAATTTACTGTGATGATGGAATTCTATTAGGACCACAGATTTGATTTAGGAATGAGATCTAACACGCGTACGAGACACGAAGGAGAAAAAATTGTAGACGCAGGGTACAGCAATATTATAATGATTATGGAAAAAAATACCCGAAATGTTTTAGTTATCATGATGATGAAGGGACTAACGAAAGAGCTGAAAAGTCTGAAAGGTGTGTTTCAGCAGCAAAAAGTCATTAAAGAGTATTTGCTCAGTAATTGAGGATGACACTCACTTCAATCTCGCTTCGAACTTATTTTGTAATATGTTTCACAATCCCCTTTACATCCAAGACGTGGAACTACACCAACAAACGAATGTACTATGAGAGGCAGTCCCACAAACAAATAGCTTGAATTATATAAAGTACGTAAATTCCTGTAGACAAGTCCACAGGGCTTCGCGGAATACCTAACTACATTATTAAAACGAATAGAATTTTAAATTTTGTATTACTGTACTGTGAAATTATAATTTAAATTTTGTCGTAATGAAATATGAAATAAATAAATCAATATTATTTTTCTTGAATGAAGAACTAACTTCTCAATAAATATTTTACAACTAACTTATATTTAAATTTATAGGCTAGCATGAATTATTATAATTTGTAGTAAATAATAGCTATAAAAAAACAATAATTATTATCTAAATATTTATATAATATACGTAAATATAATAATTATTATATTTATATTTATATAATATATATATATAAATATATATATATTTTTCGTATTTTTATTACTTCATTATTCTTTGTTACAAAAAGTACAATAACTCGGAAATCCGGCCTTCGGAATCCCTTCGGACTTGTCTGCAGGAACAAAAAAATGTGCACATATTCAATTTGAAACAATATTGTTGGTTTTAGTAGCATTAAAATTAAACGAATTTAAAAATTCATATATAAATCGTAAAATTTAACAAGACTAACTAATTAACGCAGTGTCTAAGACAACTCGCAATTGTAATTTCTAAGATTTATAATGGCTTTCAAATAAGAAACAGGTAAATTTAAGGAACAAAAATTCTGTTTTAATTTCCAAACGCTTCTTCAGTGTTTATCAGATGTTTTCTAATAAGCTTCCTCCGCCGATGTAACAATGATATATTTACAAAATTCGTTGGAAGCTGATTTAGCAATTTTGGCACCGAAACACTGAGAGCATATTTCCCGTAGTCGTTAAAATAGCTTCTGACTGCATACCGCCCTTGTACTCGGCTCCGCGTTTCGTAATAGTAAGCAATTGTTTGTCTAAACCGTGATTATTCGTAAAATTCCTTTAGCAAAGTATACTTAGAAATGTTCTCGATACTAAGCACAGATACGACGTCGAAGACCTAGTGTCCAATGCTGTCGAATACGTATTCAAACTGCCACTTCGCTTACTCCTTGTCAATATTTTCAAAATATAATTTTGATTTTAGTTTTCGTCGCATTTAGTATTAATCCATTGTCATGCGACCAGCGCGTCACTGAATTGAAGTCGGTTTGTATATTTTCCAATGCAATGTCTAAGTTGAGATTAGTTACCACCAATGCAGTATCATATGCGTATGCGAACGCGTAGTTATTTTTAATACATTTGAGCATATCATTGGCGTAAATTATTTACATACGTGGTCCTAATTTAGATCCCTGCGGTACCCCATAAGACACTTTCATTTCGCTGCTCAGCTCTCCGCTGACTCTTACACGAAATTTCGTAAACGCGAATAACTACGAAATTACATTAAACACTGTCCGCGCACTTTCGCTCTATGCAATGACGGGGTAAGCGTTGTGTGTGACAGCGTATCAAATGCCTCTCTGAAGTCCAGAAATAACGCCACAGAGTGATGTCCTTTACTTAATCCTTCATTCAAAATGTTAGCAAAGTTTCCCAAGACTTTGTTAATATTTTTCCCACTCTGGTATCCGTATTGACTTGGATGAATGATGTTATGCTTGGCGATGAAACCCTTTAGGCGTGTTGCAATTATTTCTAATTTTTTCCATCACGGGCAAAATTAATACGGGTCTATAGCTCTTATTATCGGATTTGGGACCACTCTTGAATTTTTCCCTCTTTAATGCTTAGATTATTTAGCTGCGTTATAACTGGTGTCAGAGTCTCCGCATTATTTCTTAAATCATTTGGCCTTTTGCTGTCACATCCAGGGCCGTTTTGTAAATTCAAATTCGCGATGATATTGTACACCTCCTGCTCAGCTGTCTCAACATGACATAAACCGACTGACCAATGGAATCATTCGTGGTACATATGGTTTTAATCTGACAGTCATGTATAACATTTCTTGTAGTACTGTCAAAAAAGTCTGTCTATCTGGTAAATTTTTCTGTATACTCTCATCTAGATTTTGTGTTCTTCTCCCAAAACTTCATTATTAGTTTTCCATGGTTTTTTAATCTCATTCCTATGTTCATAAAATTTTTCTTAATAGTATTTATTTTTCGTATTTAGTAACTTCTTATTGAAATTACGTATTCTCTTGCCTTGTCATTCATTTTGTCTCGCCATCTCTTGTACAGTTTATCTCGTTTATTGCAGTATTCTAGCAGTTCAGCGTTTATCCATGGATGCGGCTTCCGCTTGTTGCCTTCTTTTCTGACTGATTTGGACTTATTGTAAATTTCACTAAAAGTGGTTTGTATAATTTTGCAGAGGTTATCTACATTTTCAATAGCCAACAGTGGGACCCAATTTGTTCCTCTTATTAAGTCATTCACCCTGCTATCTTCTATATTGGTGCTTCGTTGTTGCGGTATGATTTCTGTTTGCCTGACGTAATATAATTTTAGGAGCACCATAAAGAGAAATGATCTGATACATCCGTTATCACTACATTTCAGCCTCAATTTTAGCCCTACTATATTTAACAAACAAATGAACAATTCAGGTTTCCGTTCCCGTTCTGTTGTCAACTCTTGTGATATCTGTAATGCAATTTTGCAAACCAAGAAACGAAAGCATTTCAAGATATGCTGCCGTGGCCGCGTAAGTGGAATATTTCAAATCTATGTTCATATCTCCCATCAGAATATAGTAATGTTCTCATGTATACTAATATTATTAATTATCTGTTCTAATTCTTCTATGAAAACATTAATGCTGTGTCCTGGCGCCCGATAAACTGCAATAAAGGAAGCATGACATTGTTCGATGCGTACTGAAATGTTGAGATATTCAACACTGAGATAAAATTACATTGTGCTATCTTATATGATATGGAGTTTCTTAAAAACATTGCAATGCCACCTCCCCTCCTACTTTCTCTGTTAATATACTCCATATTGAATCCTGGAGTCTGATACAGATCTGCTTCATCATTGGTGATGTTCGTTTTTAGCATACATCATGTTCGTATGTTAAAAAATTTTTTCGCAAAGATCTTATATTTAAATATATGCACGACATGTTGTACTTACTATATTTTTGTTTGTCTATGGAATCATAAGAAATAAAATATTGTTTAGGTAAATTCATTAGATATAGATTAAAGTTTTTCTGTCGGCTATTCTTAATTTATTAAATCTATATCTTTTTTCGCTGCAATTCTAATAATGTTAGCAGATTCATGCTGTTTGGCAAAAATATTTCTTTGGCTGTAGTTTTCGCAATCCAAAGCAACTCACGATTAATGGGAGTTAGTTGATCGCCGATAAATATTTGTTGTGCATTAGTACTGTTCTCACTCTCTCCCAATGAGGTTAACGCATTTGATGAACTTGTCTCGTTTGCTTGCACTTTGCCTCGCGTTTTTCTCAGCAGTTCTCTCTTTTTGTTTACATCAGCAAATTTAACAACAATGTTCTTATTTTTTTGTTTTACTCTATACACATTAGAGAGCTGTACAAGACGTCTTGAATATCATACGACAATGTGTCACAGTAGTGCAGTGTAATGTCGTGTCGTTCAAAAATGAACGCTTTCAGCCAAAATTGTTGAACGATTCAAGACATCTGCCGAACAAGACATTGTGGCGCATTGACGTCTACTCAAACCAATCAAATCGTGTCGTTCATGCAAGAAGACACCACTTCACAATATTGTTGAACGCTTTAGGCTCGACACTATGACACTATTGCATATGAAATGCACTTGATCAACCCAGACTGCTGGTTTTATGTATTTCGTTTCGAGGTATGGCGACGCTGATGTTTACAATAAAAACAATAAAAAAAAACACAATCCGCTTCTGCGTAAAATGTATTGCGTTGTTGTTGTTTCTTTGTTTGTTTTCTTTTACGGTCGATTTATTTGTTTTTATTTACGCACGTTGTGATGCGTTGTTGCTAGTGTCGTGCAGTGCAGTGTAGTGTCGTCCGCCATGTTTGAAGTCATTTGTTGTCATTCTTTCAATCAAGTCTTTCTGTTCAAGATCGTAATGCATTGAAGCAAACATTATTATCGTGTCGTGTCGTGTCATCGGGATACTTCGTGTAGTGTGGTGTCGTTCATTAAGCTGGCAGACGACAGTCAATGTCTGGATTTGATTGTAACAGAGACACTGCACTGCACGGGTTGAAATTTTTGGTATGTCTTGAAAGTGCGTTCAAGACGTCTTGTGCAGCTCTGTAATACATATCTACAATATCTCTCTCACAGATCTCCACGTTTGCTGCTCTCCCAATATCAATTACAAATTTTTTAAAATCCTCACTAGGAATATTCGGTGCGTTTCTTATCTCCGCATTATTTTCAAGTCCCTTTGCTCTAAAGCGTTGACCTTCTGCTTTAGGTAACTGAACCTTTGGCGAATTTTTTCAATAATTTTAATAAAAATTTATTTCAAAGCAGTTGTAGCTTATATTTAAGAAGAAATGGGTTACAATTAATTTATTAATGAATTTATTTATGAAAAAAATATTGGACAGTAAAAATTTTTATTTTAGCTCTAAAATATGCACACATCGCCCGTCACTCTTATTATTACGGTAAGATAAGTCTTAACATATTAAATGTACCGGAAGGTGTATCTAGAATCCAATTTAAGCTTATTTAGTAAAGTATTTAATTTACATTGAAGTGATTTTGTGCAAATCAATATATATCGATAAAAATTATTTATTAATAAAGTTTGATTGTGAAGTACTTTGTTAAAAATATTTGTATATTTTAAAGTTAGTATAGATGTAGAAAAAATAAATTTAATTATAGTTTATTAGTAATGAATATGAATATTGAAATACATGAAAAATGTTTAGTTTATAAGAAAATTTAATTTATTGTAGCTTGTGTATCAGGGTTTTTTAAATCTATATATAGAAAAATCAATTGCTGTGCGTTAGTATCGCTAAAACTTGAGAACGGTTGAACGGATTTATCTTATGTTGGTCTTGAAATGTTCGTGGAGGTCCAGGGAAGGTTTAAACCAGAGATAACGAGATGCCTGACTTATTCCAGCGCTTGTTCGGCTTCTCCTTCCGGTTCCAGAAGTTTGTTGGTGTTCATGAAAAACTTCGAATTTTGTATAGAATTGTTCGTCAAAAATTGAAAATTTGATGAATAACTCCCCACCAGAGACCCCTATTCACCTCTTGACGCCCCGTTGATAAGGGGTCGGAGACACAAGATTTTGCTTTTGTTTAAAATATTTTATGTATGCCTTAAAACTTTGTTTTGAGATTTCAACTCAATTGTAAACTTGTAAAAATAAAATAAATTATTTCGATTGAACGCATATTGATTTTATCTGTGATTATTACTTTACATTAAGAGTATATATATATATATATAGTGATGGTATTAAATGTTCGCAGAACAAAAAATCTGAGGGAATATTCTAATATGTCTTGTATTTACAGGAAATTTAATACACGTTTTTATTATGCGTATAATACCCAACTACATATTTTGGGTTCCGTTTACAAAGTAAAATTATTTCTTATATTTCAAGACTTTTATTTTTGGCATAAATAATACATTTTAGATTTTTTTACAGCTTTCTAGTTGTTAACATAGAACGTTTTATTTCCTTAATGATTGTAGTTCATATCGAGGACTTTAAAGTATTTCGTTGGCTGCATTTTAACTTTAAATTAATCCAGTCCTCATAAAACACTTCAATAATATTTTTCTTACTTATTTATGTGAATAGAAAAAATAAATTATACATCTTCTCTAAAAAAAATAATAATAATAATAATAATAAAATAATAATAATAATAATAATAATAAATTGAGGTTATGAATTAATATAAGGAAAATAGCATCAATGTAGTATTGGCATATCCACAATTTCATTTCCACCTTACTAGTGAATTTTATTACCCGTTTGCAAACTGCGTATGTTTTCGCGTACTTTTGCATGAATTATGGTACTTAAGTAGTGTTAGTATATTACTAGTTTTTGTGGAAAAACATGTTTTCGCTACATTAAAATTACACTAATATGTTTGAAATTTCTAATTGATTATGTAATGCGTTATGTTATTTTCCTTTTTGAGTTATTTTTAAAAAATGAACATTATTAAAGTACAATTTTGGTACCATACAGTTTTGGCAATTTCGTACTGTAATAATTTCATGAAATTCGTTATCTTTCCACCTCAAAGAAGAAGAAGTAGCATTTCATAATTTTATTTAGAATATAATAAGATAAAAACATGAGTTATTAATGCTCTCATGTAATTGAAGTATTGAACAATATTATCAAATACATATTGACATATATATATATATATAGCAGAATTCATTTTTGAAGAGTGCAGTACCATAAACGAATGTGTGCTTTATGTCCGCAGCAACATCAGCATAGTTCAAAAAGCCAATCAGATGTGACGTCGCGTGGTGAATAAAACGTACAGTGTACGTGAAGAAATCGAAAAAACGAAGTCACAAATCTTCGGAAACCCGAGCGAGTCTGGCATCTCGTTATCTCTGGCTTAAACGGAGAGAAAAATTCGAATAATTGCCGGGAAAACCCTTAAAACAGCGTTTTTCTTACGAATAAAGACTTCGGAAACGAACCTGGCAGAAAACATAATAGGTTCGTTTCCTAAGTCACTCTTTATACTAAGCGGTTAGCGAGGGAGGCATGTGGGGAATGGCACGCCCACATTAAACGCTGAAAATTTAATTTTTAATACAAAGCCGTAAACGTATGTATGTTATTGTATTGTCCAGCTACACGGGCAGGGTTACTCTAGTAAAATATATTATAATAATAATAATTATTTATAATTATTTTTAATAGATTATTAGAGGTAAAAAATCAACCGGGTTTAAAGTTATCTATTTTTTTTATAAATAAATTTAATTTAGAATATATAGATTATTAATATTATTTATATAATTTTAAGAATTTTAATTTAATATTTTATGGGATAAGCTATAAAATATAATAATTATATATAGTAATTTAAATAAAGTAAGCTTAAACATATTCATCTATTTAAAGTTTGTTATAATTTCATTTATAAAAAAAGTTATTTATGTATTCTTAAAATTTTTATAAAAAACTTTTTAAAATAAACTAATTTTCATTCACACACATCGTAAACTCGTGCTGCTCGTCGTCCAGCAACACAAAAATTCTGCGGATAACACTTGGTTACTATAAGAATGCACTTCATGAATACCTTCTAATATCCATAAAACAGTTAAGAACTCATTATTACGCTTCAATATTTATAATCATACTTTAAGATTTAAACTTAAAGATTTTGAAAATTCTTTCGATATTAATTTTCTTATATAATTAAATTTCAATGATAACTTAGTATTACGCTTTAATGTATTAATTGATGAAAACTTGTTACTTGGAATATATTGCATTGATATTTGGATACAAGTGAGTCCTTTTAATACTTAGTTAGATTTATAAAATTGGTGAAAGGTGTACACCACCCTGTATTATTTAATTCCTCCAATACACATGAACGAATAAATATTAGAATATAAGAGAATTGAATTGTATCACCTAGAATGGAGAGCACACTGGAACACATAGACACAAGGCACAGAAGACACAAGAAGACAACCAAGAAAACGTTCATACATACGCACGCCTACAACATCGGCCGTTCCACTGGTTGCGACGCCTAGTTATTCATCGCCGCATCTCAACGACTACAATGCTCATCGGTTGCAACAGCGCAACCATTGAACGCATTTCCCCTACATCGCCACGTTACATCGCTTGCAACTCGCGAAGCCGGCGCATTCACAGTGCCTGGACGAGGATTATTCTAATGGAAGATGATGCCTTTCGGGCTCCACTAGGCACCTTCAACCTTCCAACGAAATCTGGGCAAAGGGATCAGATGAGTCCTTGTTTGTTTGACGTGGGTACCTGCCTATGTGTCCTAACCCCATGGCATGCCTAACATGCTTGGATCTTTTAAGCTGATCAAGCCCCTCAATGAATTGAGTACCGAACTAAAGATTGCTTAAGGGCATATCTTGCCCTTCGGTGAAGGGACGAGGCACTTTCTCAACCTCTTTAATTGCAATGCACGAAGAACCTTCAGCAAAGCAATTCTGCCAACCACAGCCACCACGATGCTCCCACAAGGGGGTCTTCCTCAATGACCAGAATGGGCGAAGGAACCGCCCAAGGGCCAATTCTGATCCCCGTGGTACCGAAATATAGCTGTCGGGTGCAGCTTTCGTAACCGAGTCTACTCCCAGTTGGGTTCCATAAAACCCGGACTGGTCACCAGAAGCCAATCAGAGAAGCTGAATGACAAAACATAAAGAGACTAGTGCATACTCGGCTACACTAGCCTCAGGTCGAAGTACATGCCTTTCCTGTGGAGTTGCAGCCGAAGCAAAAGCAACATATCCTACAGGATAGCGGTTACCAAAACGACCGTAAATCATAACTTACCGCGGACTACAGCTCCTATAGACATCCGTCTAGCACTCTTCCTGAAAAGACAAACTCAATAATACTTATTATTCACTGCGAAACAATATTTTCAAAAAACTATAAGCAATAACTTCTCCTATGAGCATTAATGTGCTCCTTTTCCAACTTCAAATTCCACTAGCCTCTTCCTGAAAAACTTGACAATTCCACTAGCCTCTTCCTGAAAAGAAAAACTTGAAAAAATATTTAATTACTGTAAAATCAATATTCCTATAGATCAAAAACCAAAAACATTATTATTAGCTTTTAGATGTACCCCTCTTCATCTTCAAAATTAATAATAACTATTGGTGAGTACGAATATTCGCAATTTCTTCTAATCTAAGCTTTCTCCTAATAAAGACAACCCTAGCAAAATTCTCAATATAGCTCAGATTTTCCCTATCTAAAACCTTACTAAACAATTATTCCCCATTAGAGAAAGAAATTCCTAACAAACCTAGGTGCCTTATGTCTTCGTATGGAGGACATGTGCATTAAACATGGAGCCAATCTTCCGATTGGGCTCCACAGAGGCACGCAGGCGTACTACATAAGTTTCTATTATATAAAAATTTGTTCATGGACACATGTCCAGTCAACAAATACCCAAGGTACAAACTAAGACCAAAATATTTTCTTACAACAGCATAATCTACTCTCGGAATAAAAGCATATGTAGCCCTACCAGAAGAACTCTCTTCCCATCGACGTTGCCACAGCAACATTACTTTCTCATTCAGCAGAGCCTTAATAGAACTTCGACTCAACCCTCTACCTCCTGCTCTGTTAACCAATCATTCTCATCTAAAACAATATTTTTCCTAATTTTATAAGCAACAACTACCTTACTCTTAACAACAAGATCTAAAGGGGGAGCACCAAAGAGCACCTGCAAGGCCTCGGTTGAAACCGTCCGGCAAACTTGCAATGAACTCAAAAGAAATATTCTCTGGCAACTAATCAACTTTTGGGCAGCGCATTTATTCTTTAAGGAATCAAACCAGATGGGAGCCCCATACGTTGCACAAGCAACAAACATACCCCTATATAATATACGCATAGCCCTTCTGCTAAGCCCATAATGAGATTTAAGTATACGTCGAAGTATACTTACCATCATGACAATTTTGTCATGAAGTGCAACTAAGTGTTGCGAAAAACACAACCTTTCGCAAACCGTTATCCCCAGATATTTTACTGATTTCTCATACTTAATTCTAACCTCATCAAGCCGTATTACCGGATAATGATCACCTAATCTTCCCTTTAAGAGCATTTGCACTGTTTTTTGAGAAGAAATACCTACACCAACCTCAGAACCCCACTGACAAACTACTGACAAAAATCTTCTACTCAATTCTTCTAAATTTTGCCTAGACTGACCTTCTACTAATATAAGCAGATCATCTGCGTATGCACAAACCCTAGTCATCGAATCTAACTCTATCAATAAGGAGGCCATCATTAGGTTCCAAATATATGGACCACATATGGACCCTTGTGGACAACCCCTAGTAACATACCGCCAAGCTACCTGACATTTCCCTACTGAACAAGCTCTCCTTCCGGAAAAGTAGCTTTTCCAGATAAGAGAATCATCACATCCTAAACTCCTAATTTTGCTAACAACAGCTTCCCAAGACAAATAATCGAAAGCGCCTTTAAAATCAATAAAAATCCCTAATACATATTTCGAATTTGACTCTTTGACGTACTGCTTTACGTACATCCACGCATCGTCTGTACGCAGAACCCCCGGGAATGCATTTGTAAAGGCGTTCAACCATTATCCGTTCTAATATTTTTCCAAATACCGGGAGCAAGCTTATTCCACGGTAGGATCGGACATCAGTTCTGATCCTGCTAGGCGATTTCAATAAAATAATGACGTTGGCGGTCTTCCATACGTCAGGAAAATATTGATCATTAACGCATCTACTGTACAGCACATGAAGATATTCAGGGATTGCTTTCCAAAGAGCTTTGGCCATTTCACCCGTAATACCATCAAGCCCTGGTGATTTGCGGCTTCTAGCACGAGAGAAGGCATAATCCACTTCTTCTTTCGTAACAGGCGTAGGTTGCGGCAAGGCTTCTATATTCGCATTCGGTTCAGTTTGACGTTCTTCCAACGAGAAGAAACTGCTAAGGAGTGCGTCTGCACATTCGCGCCAGGTAGTCAGCATGTCATCACCATCTTGTATAGAACTCATTTCAAGTGGTTTCTTCCTTCGGATGAATTTTTACAAGTCACCCCAGGGGTCAGAGCTATTTGTAGCAGCGAATGCACGCCAGTCTTCTTCTTTAGTGGCAACAATAAGTTTCTTGAATTCTGCTTGCTTTCGTCTGAAGATAGTATTACGCTGCGCATTTAATGAGGCATTAGTTGTGTTCGACCTGTTGGTCCGTTGGAATTGTTTACGCAGCTTTCGGACTTCCTTCTGTTTTGATCGAAGTTCTTCAGACCACCATTTGACCTTCCTTCTTGTAGTGATGGTACTTCTTTTGAAGAGCGAGTCATTGACGCGACAGACAAGGTCATGTAGAAAAGCCACTTGTCTATCAATCTCTTCATCAGCGAACGCCTCAGTAGACATCTCAGATACCTCGAGCCTGATCTTCTGCACGTACCATTCTCAGTCCGCTTCGTGAATACGCCATCTCGTTTGAGGAATTCGCTCACCCTGTATCCTCATATGAAACTGTAGTTTGTAGTACGTTATGATCGCTTACACACAATTGTGGTATTATTTGCCAAAGAAAACTAAACAATCGCATAGCAGGACCATTTACCATAGTAACATCTAGTATGGAAAGTGTACCACCTAGAAGGCTCATTGAGCACGAAAACCTGACTGCAAATCATCAAATTTGCAAGCTGTTCCCCACGGTCCCATCCCCTAGACATAGCACTTCTACAAGAGTGCTAGCTATGCCACATGGCAGATGATGCATTGGCATCAGTCCCTATAATTAGTGGGCTATTCCCAGCTAATCGAAGTACAAGTCCCATATATTCTATATATGGATCTATTTCTTCATTATATTTACAGTAAACGCTACACAAGAGGATCCTACCAAAACTTCCCTCTACACTAACACATAGTCCATAAGGACTGGAGTTAACAAGGATGCATTCAACATCGGTGTCATCCACAACAATAGCCGAAGTGGCTCTCTCATTGGCAAAAATGCGCATATCACGCGAAGACCAATTAGTTTTAATGCATTTCTGTATTTCCTAATTTCAACCCCTAAACTACACATAACGCTATTAGAGCGTTGACAATTTAACTGACATATTTTCAAATCTAACATCTAGAATTAATCTTTGCTACCACATTAACATAAACGGGACAACTACTTCCCAATGTAGTATGCCCAGAAGGCTTACCTTTACCTTGACATACTCTACAATTCTCTGCCCTATTACAATTTTGTATCTTGTGGCCTTTTTGACCACAAAAACGGCACCACCAATCGTTCTCAGGACAATCAGCTAGCCTATGCCCCACTTGCAAACATTTAAAACAACCTACAATATACTTAAACCTTTCTACTCTATAAACCTCCCAACCAATAAAAACCTTTTTCTTATTCAACAAAGCATCAATAACGAACTCCTCTGCTTCAACAACCACATTAACTGTACCCGAATCAACTTCCCATGGACGACTAACAATTCTAACCTTCTTTCTAAATTCTTCTTCTGATACCAGACTTCCCATGTTAAGACTAAACAAACCACTAAGAAACTCTGCAACCGAATACCTCTTCGAAACTTTCTTAATTACGCATCTACGGCCAATCTTCGCATTCACCGATGCTGTCAACCCATTTCTAATCAACATCTCGGAAGCAAAAATTCACCTCCTATCTTCTTCGGAAGGTGTACTTACGAGCACAACCCCACCCAAAATTGGTTTAATCTCATTCACTCGTACCCTGAGTGAGGGTGTGACTTTGTTAACACTAGAACTACCGATGTTTAATATATACCTAGTTTTACCGAACCCGTCAAATTGACGGATTTTTGATTATGGCTTTCATAGTAACTTTCCAACCATTCCTAACCAACCTAACCATTCCCTAATTCTTCCCATTCAGTACCGTCGACAGCAATGCTTTTTTGCGGGTTTTCTTCGGTTTCTGCTTCGCTATCCGATTCAGTATCTGAAAAAATTCTCAACCGTTTTCTGCGTTTCTGGCTCTTACTTACATTCTTACTGAATCTTCACTTTGATATTCATCTTCTTCACTTTGTTCAATATCTTGCATTTCAATTTCATCTGAAGATTCTTCAGAATCTAAAAATTCAGTTTTATTTTCCACGCAAGATATGTCCAAATCATTATTACCTGAATTAGTATCCGAACAGTCTTCATTTATAGTTTTTTGAATTCTTCAAAAACATTTTTGCTTCCTGGAAATCGTTTCATTGTTGCATAGGGTTTACAAAAACTAAATTTCAATTTTTCCGAGAATGGACTTCTCACAGGTTATCACAGATTGCACTTTTCACCAAGAACTTTATCACTTTATCAAAAACTACTGTGTCCTGAATACATTTACCAGTTAGAGCTATTAGTTCTAAACTAACCGCGTTATAACGGCTTTCTCACACTTTGGATCATTCAGTACAAATGTCTGGAAGCGACGTAATGAATGTAAATATGTATATGTCCATCATTGTGTATATCTCCATCATTGTGTAGATGATATACATATAAATTATTATAAACGTCATTTTGACGGGTGCTGGTATAAATAGGTATAGGTCATACTGATTATGGAAATTAAAGTCGGTGAGGGGAAATTGAATAGTGATAATTAACTGTTCTTATATTTTATTAAAAGTCGTAATAAAACTCTAGAACAATTATATAAATTATATCAAATTTATAAGCATGTAATTTGAAAACCGTCAAAATGACGGTCTTGGTAGTTCTAGTGTTAAGTAACACCTCCATAACCTCCTTTGGAGATTCTAACCCCTCCTTACCCTTAACTACAACAGTGCAGCTTTTTGGCAATACTTTGGAATTACTCCCTACAACAGTAACTCTTTTACCCACAGAAGAGTTACCCCTAACACCACTATCAACCTTACTACTAACTTTACTACCAACCTTACTATCAACCTTACTACCAACCTTACTACCAACCTTACTACCAACCTTACTACCAACCATACTACCAACCTTACTATCAATATCCCTATTATTTCTAACCCCCGTTATTGACTTCTGCTCCGCCTGATTACTTCTAGCAACCATAGCAGTTACAGAAGCATATGTCGGTACAGCATGTACCTGCTTCGCTTCTGCCTCAATAGCTGCTTTAGTGGACATTACTGCCTTATTTTCAATAATAAGACGCGTATTAGACTCGTGCAGTGCGTCACAACGAAAACCTAATCTCTTATTCTCAATTAAAAGGTTATGCAATATAACCTCATATTCAACCCACTATGAAATCATAGAGCTTTTCACCATCGTACTTTCGGAAAGCAGACAAAACTCTTGCCGAAATTGCTTTCATTGCATCAATTGAACTATCTTCCCTTTTATCTTTATCTAATCTAGCTTCATCAAGCACCCCCTTAATGTTTTCCTTACTATCCTCAACCTCCATTCCCTCTACCAAGGTATGCCCCTCAAAACCCCTATCCCTAATTCGCTGCTGCTTTCTCTTCAACTGTACTATCGCCCAATCCCTAATATTGTCTTACAGACTCTTACTATATAACCTTTTCATATGAATTAGTAATCACAAGTTTAGTAATCAGTTAGTAATGTATTCCGTAATCTATAACTAGTAAGTAATAGGTTAAGTAATCGATCGGTAATCAGTTCAGTAACCGGTAAGTAGTTCGTAATCGCTTCGGTAATCGGTAACTAGTCCAAGTAATTGCTCAGTAATCAGTTCGGTAATCGGTAAGTGGTTCGTAATAGGTTAAGTAATCGCTCGGTAATCAGTTCAGTAGCCGGTAAGTAGTTCGTAATCGCTTCGGTAATCGGTAACTAGTCCAAGTAATCGCTCAGTAATCAGTTCGGTAATCGGTAAGTGGTTCGTAATAGGTTAAGTAATCGCTCGGTAATCAGTTCAGTAACCGGTAAGTAGTTCGTAATCGCTTCAGTAATCGGTAAATAGTGTAAGTAATCGCTCAGTAATCAGTTCGGTAATCGGTAAGTGGTTCGTAATCGTTCCCGTAACGAGCAACTAGTCCAAGTAATCGCTCGGTAATCGTCCGTAGGGTTCAAAATCCATCAAAATACACAAAACAAACAAAACAACAAAGACTTATCCTACTTGCTTGGAGTTTCAAAAATTTTCAAAAATTTTTCCTATCCAAATGTCAATTGTCAAAAATTAAATTAATTTTCAATATTTGAAAATACTGAAAAATTTTTTTTTCTTTTGAAAACTTTTGCAACTCCTAGATGAGTCAGAACAGACCCACCCAAAAAACTCGCTCAGTGTCTCCGGCCGATACGGACGGACACCAGCAGATGCACCTTAGAGCTTTAAAAACTTTCAAAATTGGAGCTTCAAAAATTTTCAAAATTTTTTCTATCAAAAATGACAACTGTCAAAAATTAAATTAAATTTTCAATATTTGAAAATATTGATTTTTTTGAACATTCTTGAAATTCCTGGATAAGTTGGAACAGACTCACCAAAAATCACATTCAGTGCCTCCGCCAGATGTAGACGGACACCAACCAATGATGCCTGCTGCGTATTTTCGCTCTTTGTAGCTTTGCTGGATTAATATCTGAAAAAGTCTTAATTATTCAAAATTGCACGAATTAATCGCGAATTTTCCGGTTTTTTCCTCTCAACGCGTACGCGAGACGTATTAATACGCGTTTTCTAATCTTTCGGTTATTTTTACGAGTTTTCCGTAATTTTTTTCGATTTATTTATTTATTTGAAAAATTCGAACGATGTTTACTCAATGCGATCAAACGTAGAACCAGAGATAACGAGATAGCTGACTTATTCCAGCGATTGTTCGGCTTCCCATTCGGGTTCCAGAAGTTTGTTAGTGTTCATGAAAAACATGGAATTTTGTATAGAAGTGTTCGTGAAAAATTGGAAATCTGATGAAGAACTTTCCACTAGAGACCCCTACTCACCTTTTTGACGCCCTGTGGATGAGGGGTCGGAGACGACAAGATTTCTTGACGCCCCGTTGATGAGGGGTCGGAGACGACAAGATTTTGCCTTTGTTTACAATATTTTATGTATGCTTTGTTTTGAGATTTCAACTCAATTGTAAACTTGTAAAAATAAAATAAATTATTTCGATTGAACACATATTGATTTTATCTATGATTATTGCTTTACATTAAGCGTATATATATAGTGATGGTATTAAATGTTCGCAGAACAAGAAATTTTAGTGAATATTTTAATATGTCTTGTATTTACAGGAAATTTAATACACGTTTTTATTATGCCTATAATACTCAACTACATATTTGGGTTCCGTTTACAAAGTAAAATGATTGTTTATATTTCAAGACTTTTATTTTTGTCATTAATAATACATTTCAGATCTTTTTACAGCTTTCTAGTTGTTAACATTATAGAACCTTTTATTTCGTTAATGATTGTAGTTCATATCGAGGACTTCAAAGTATTTCGTTGGCTGCATTTTAACTTTAACTTAATCTAGTCCTCATAAAACACTTCAATAATACTTCACTTATTTATGTTAATACAAAAAGTATATTATACATGTTCTCTAAAAATAATTTATTAATTGAGGTTATGAATTAATAGAAAGAAAACATCATCAATGTAGTATTGGCATATCTACATTTTCATTTCCACCTTACTAGTGAATTTTATTACCCGTTTGCAAACTGCGTATGTTTCCGCGTACTTTTGCATGTACTATGGTAATTAAGTAGTGTCACTATATTACTACTTTTTGAGGAAAAACATGTTTTCACTACATTAAAATTACACTAATGTGTTTGAAATTCTTAATTGATTATGTAATGCCTTATTTCATTTTCCTATTTGAGTTATTTTTAAAAAACGAACAATATTAAAATACAATTTTGGTACCATACATTTTTGGCAATTTCGTACTGTAAAAATATCATGAAATTCCTTATCTTTTCACCTCAAAGAAGAAGAAGTAGCATTTCATAATTTTATTTATAATATAATAACATAAAAACATGAATTATTAATGCTCTCATGTAATTTAACTATTGAACAATATTATCAAATACATATTGACACATATAAATACAGCAGAATTCGTTTTTGAAGAGTACAGTAACATAAACGAATGTCTGCTTTATGGCAGCAGCAACATCAGCATAGTTCAAAACAGTTCAAAAAGCCAATCAGATGTGAATTCGCGTGGTGAATAACACGTACAGTGTACGTGAAGAAATCGAAAAAACGAAGTCACAAATCTTCGGAAACCCGAGAGAGTCAGCCATCTCGTTATCTCTGCGTAGAACTGGACAAAGGGATCACCCTAGACCTGGAACCGTATGCATTTGCATACTTAGACGATATTATCGTCACAGAATACGAAACAGGAACACATACAAAACCTCCGCCGAGTTTTCTAGAGGCTTCGCTCCACCAACCTACGTGTCAACGTTGAAAATTGCGAATTTTTCAAAACCGATGTGAGGTATTTGGGTGCCGTCGTGAGCAGAAGAGGAATTTACTCCGACCTCGAAAAGGTCGCAGCCATTAAGACGCTGAAGCCACCAACCAACGTTAAAGAATTACGTCGATGGCTCGGCGTCGCTTCTTGGTACCGCAGATTCGTGTCTGACTTCTCGACCATTGCTCGCCCGCTCATTCTTTACTAAAGAAAGGAAAGCACTGGAAGTGGACCGACATACAAGTGGCCGCCTTCGAGCAATTGAAGCAGAAACTTACAGAGGCACCTGTGCTCGCTTGTCCGGACTTCACCAAGACATTTTCCCTGCAAACAGACGCCAGTGATGGTGGACTACGCGCGGTCCTAACTCAGGCATTTATTAGGCCATTATTTAGAGGGATATCACTTCAACGGGATCAGGAATCATCTGACCTGAACAATATAGACAACACATCGGGAAGAATAGCGAGGTGTGCGCTGGAACTTCAACAATATCGGTTTGATGTCCACTATCGCCGAGGAAAGTTCAATATTATAGCCGACGCTTTATCTCAACAACAGTTGGAAGCATTGGGCAGAGCAGTCGCCAGCACAAGTGAAGAGCCACCATGCGCGTGGATTACGAAGGTGACATTACAACTACAGCACGATCCATAACGACTGCCGGATTACACTGCAGAAAATGGGCAGGTTTATAGACACGTCCGTTCAAGAGACAACTCAACTGGACCTCCATGAAAGCTGTGTGTGCCAAAAACATCATCTTAACTGGTAAAATGTTAAGCCTGACTAACGTGGATGAACAAATCATGGTCGATTGTCAGTGCCGACTTAATGGGACCTTTACCGACTTCCAAACACGGAAACCGTACTCGTCTTCTTCAATAAATTTTCGAAATGGGTGGGAGTCATCCCAATCCGAAAAGCCACCACCGAGGGTCTACTTGAGGCATAAGTAGAGGCTAATCGCTCATTTCGGAGCTCCGAAACTGTCTCTATCCGACAACGGCTCTCAATCACGAATCGCAAGTTTAAGAAGTTTCTGGAGGAGATTGGCACAAAACGACAATTTACTGCACCGTATTGCACACAAGAAAATCTAACTCCGAGGGTTAATCGCACCTTAAACACCCGGAGCTGGCACTGGCAGTCAACTCGTCCAAATCAGATACCACAAGTTACAGCCCGCTTATCCGATCCAAGGCCGCGAACTGCGCCTGCCAAATACGATGTACGTAAGGTTCTAGGGTATAGTCAATGACGTCGAGGTCCTAATAAAAATTGCTTTATCGGTTTCCTCAACCATTAGCGATGTAGTAAAATTATTTACTAAGGAACAAACTTTTCCAAGAGTATCAAATTATTTACCTTATTATTTTTTCCCAGTATTTTCTTTATTTTCATCTCTATTATTATGGTTATGTATACCTTACTTAATTAATTTGTTCTCTTTAAATTTAGGAATTTTATTTTTTTTATGTTGCACTAGTATAGGGGTTTATTCAATAATGATAGCGAGATGATCATCTAATTCTAACTATGATCTTTTAGGGTCTTTGCGGAAGTTGGTCAAACAGTTTCTTATGAAGTAAGATTTGTTTTAATTTTATTGGCACTGATGTTTTTAGTAGGGGGATATAGTTTAATAATGTTCAATTAAATTTAATTTTCAATTAAATTTGTTGTTTTTAATTTATTTATTTCCTTTAGCAACAATCTGGTTTGAAAATTCTCTTGCTGAAACTAATCGAACTCCCTTTGATTTAATTGAAGGTGAATCTGTATTAGTATCAGGATTTAATGTAGAATATAGAAGAGGAAGGTTTGCGTTAATTTTTTTATTACTATTATTAAATTTATTATTTAATTTTAAATTAGTTTTTATTTAATTTTTATTTATTTGAACACTAGGAACCCTCTCCCGGTTTCGTTTTAAAATTAATGTATTTAGCTTGAAAAAGTTTTCTCAACTTTTCTTTAAATTATTTAATATTTGTAATTGGGTTAAAAATTTATTTCATTAATTTATTGTTATTTATTACAATTAGTGAAGTTAATAGAAATTATTTTTCTATCTTATGTTTTCAAGACATAAGCTTATTCAAGCTCATTAACTAATTTAAAATTTTTGCTCAAATTTTTAAAACTATAGGGTTAATTAAATAATAAGAAAAATAAATTACAGTAAGAATTTGTCCAAGTATAATATACGGTTTTTCTACTGGAGAAGCACCGATTCAAGTTAATAAAATTACAGTAATTAATATAAACCAAAACAAACATTTATTTAAAGGGTAAAACTGAACTCACACTTTTCAATACAATCCATGTAAAACCCTCCATGACCTATGAAAACTAAAAGTGGGCGGACCTAACTAAACCTACATATAAAATTTTCTTGTCTTCTCTCAAAAAGTGATGCTGATATGGCCTTTTTACTTCCTTGTTTAATAGGCAAAACAGAGGTACCTGCACTCTCGATATAAAAAGTAGGCGTGGTCCTTGGCCGATTTTGCCCATTTTCAATACGATACACCCTAACATAGCAACGAATATTATTGCCAAATTTCATTTTCAAATCTTAATCCGTTCTCTTGTGATCGTGATTTCAACGGATAGACAGACGGAGAGACATCGTTATTTTAATTTTGGTGGTGATGCTGATCAAGAATATATATACTTTTCCATACCTATCTTGTCTAGTTCTATGCGTTACACACTCCGGTAGAAAGTGAATATACCCTCAACCTTATGGTGTAGGGTATAAAAAAACGAGGCCCCATTTGCATGTATTGTACGAAGTAATCACCATTAATTTACATCTCGACAATTATGATTTACTCTTTTGAAAGCTATATTAATATTTGCGGTATAATTTTTTGCTAAAAATAACCCTGCTAAATTATTAATTTGAATTATCAAACATAACGCTAATAATGACCCAAAATTTCATCACATTGAAATGTTTGAGGGGTTTTAAGATCTACTAAAGAGTTATTAATTATTTTAGTAAGTGGTTGAGATAGACGGGGTAGGTTTATTCATTAATATATTTTTCGAAGGGGCCCTTTATTATAATTAGTAGTTTTTACTAAAACAATTAGAGTTTTTAATAAATATAGTGTTAATATAATATTTATGTTACTTGGAGGAAAATTATATAACTTATCTAAAGAAATAGAATTTTTTATTAAATAATGTCAATTATTTAAATTCACTATTTCAAGATTTATATTTAAATAAAATATAATTATTTTATCTAAAAATATAAATAAGCTAAATAAACAAATTAATATAATACTAATGTTAAAATATAGCTTTAATTAAAAACTAAATTTTTCATTTGAAGCAAAAGAAACAACATAAATAAATAAAATCAGTAAACCCTCTAAAAAAACTAAAAACTGTATATAAGAAAATCAAAATCTATAAGTTAAAAGACAAAAGTGCGTGAAGCTAAATACCTTTCGAACTTTAACAGAGTTTGCAACTCTGTAAACGATCGAAACGTCGCTAACTTTAACAGAGCTCTGTTAACTCTCCGTTCTTATCAAATTTAGTAAGTAATTGCAACTAAAGTGCATGAAGATAAATACGTTTCGAACTTTAACAGAGTTTGCAACTCTGTAAACTATCGAGACGTCGCTAACTTTAACAGAGATCTGTTAACTCTCCGTTCCTATCAAATTTAGTAAGTAATCGCAACTGCACAAAGAGAGTACAATTAATAATAGCATATCTACGCTGCAAGACTATATGAATATTGCATTTTAAGAAACAAAAAGCTCTGAGTACTCGTTTTTTTAAAAAAAATTTTTGGAAAATTGCATTGTTTTAGTCAAGTGCCATACAAACATCGGAATGATGAATTGGACACTGCGCGGTCCAAGACAGATGTGTTAACATGAGGCGTACGACAAACGAAAGGTGGCTTCTAGGAGCATTAACGCTAAGATAATCAGAGGGCTCTGAGAAGCCGTTTTTTGTTAATAACTTTTAGACAATTGCACTGTTTGCGGTCAAGTGCCATACAAAAATCTTAATGACAAAGTGGACAGTGTTCGTTTTCTTTTCTCAACAAAATTATGCCTCCGCTCTGCACTCGTTTTTCGGATTTCTGAATTTTTTCCGTTCTATTCCACAAAAAAAGTGCAACCTCGTGAAATGTATCGTGTTCTTTTCTCGAAAGTGCTGTCCCGAAAAGCGTAAAAAGTGCAGAACTTTCTGCTCCGTCGATTTGTAGAGTGCAGACAATTCTGACCTGCAGAGCTACCAACCGAAAGCAATTAAACATCAAAGTTTGTTTAACATTTCTCAGATCAATTTATTTGTAAGCAGAAATGAACGCAAAATAATCAAATGCTTAAAAATGTCTGAGGAGAAAATTTTACTGGCAGCTTCGCATTTTCTACAAAATGAATTCATTTTGTATACCAGACCTCATCGTCTTCATTAGATAGAGAAGAATTTTTGGCTTCAAAAAGCAGAAATGTTGCACAGAAGCGGATAAAAAATTTTGTCGAGGATATTGTAGGTCAATATTCAGAAAATTAGGTACGCATAATATATATATATATATATATATATATATATATATGCTTTACGTTCAGTTTGAATTTTTTTCCCATTGTAGTTCAGGAGCAACTTTCGGCTATCACGCGAATGTCCCACATATTTGACGGAAACGTACAAGGGAAGTTATACATTGAAAGGACATATAAAGGCGGTAGACCGCAGAAGACAGCAGAAACGGAAATGTGGTCTTTCTTGTGGTAAATAAAAGAAGTGCTAATAACTGCATCTGTAATACAAATATCACAATTACTTTTTAAGGTTCAGCAACAATAAAAACAGCTACCGAGAAGTTTCAAACATATTCAACATGAGCATTTCATATTTTAAATCATGCATGGACAGTGTTTTATCTTTTATGATTGCGGAGATTTCGCCTGAAGTTATGACTTCCCTACAAGCGACGAGGAGAAGGAAATCATTGCAAAAGAATTTGAAAAGGTAAACCCAAAACGAATAAAATGTTGACCTACCTCAAATATATTATTTTACTTCTTTTATACTTTCAGATATCAGATTTTCCTAATATGTTAGGATGTATCGATGGCACTTATGTAAGTGCAAGGGCTCCTAAAAACAAAATAAGATCGACCTATGCCAATAGACACGACGGCATGTCGATAACAATGCAGGGAATTTGTGATGCCAATTTAAAATTTCTGGACGTTTACACTGGAATACCAAGCAAAATGCACGATTCCCGTATTTTTAAACTATCCTTCATATCGAAAGGCATACCGGCATTATGTGGGAAAAAGTTCCATTTGCTAGAAGATGCTGCATATCCGCTCCGTGAATACCTTTTGACTCCATACCGCGACTATGGAAACTTGAGCGAAACTGAAAGGCAGTTCCACTTCAAACTCGAGTAAGATTTCAAAATGCATTTGGAATGTTAAAAAGTCGTTTCCGTCAGCTAGTGAGGCTCGATTTTCATGATGTTGAGATTATGGCGAAATTTGTGCTGAGCTGTTGTGCTTTACATAATATTTGCCTGCTGAGGAATGAAACTTGGACCATAGAGGAAACCACAAAAGATCTGACAAACGATACTTTGTCTGACGGAGATAGAAGACAGCGTCTACAAACGCAGTTAGGAGAAATTAGAAGAAATGAAATCAAATATAATATTTGTAAATCCTAATGAAATCTGATCATCTGATGTAGAACATTTTGTAGCACTTTGAATGTTATTTGTGCAGCATGTGTAAAAAGGAATTGTAAATGGATCATAAATACAAAAACCAACTATAAAGCAAATCCTATTAATTTTAAGGAACAATTTACAAACCAGCCTGGGTGACTTGAAAAAGAATTCGAATAAAAGCAATTTTTGGGGTGTATCATATAAAGCCAGTCATTTATTTTAAATATTAAATATAACAAGAGTTGCAACCATTCGGTTTCGTTTTTATGTGAATAAAATATAAAACTTAAAAAAATAAAAAGTATTTCCATTAGTTTCTTTAATAATAATGAGAAAAAGACATATCCTTTATAAAATTAAAATAACACATGATTTCGAAGACATTGTTTTGCTTACTTCTATGATGACTATAATGCATGTGGGAACAAAAATATTTCAATAATTCTTTCTTTACTTATCATGAATAATCATGCGACGGAATATTTTGTTATTAAACCCGTCGTTTCATTATTAAAATCATATGAAAAAAATATTTCAAGAAAAAGTGATATAGGCAAGAATGTTTGTTTGAACTATATTTTTCCGAACTTATTCGTTCTCACTTTTTATTAGTTGGGCTAGAAGATATTGTAAGCCATCGGCCTTTCCCATTTTCTCCCTGTGCCTTCTCTCCCTTGCCTCTTCTTTCTTCATAAAAAACTCGAGCATACTTTCCTGTGGTGATTTTTTTTTTTGGTCGCTTAGGTCGCAAATCTACCTTTGTAATTTCTTTCCTTTCCATATTCTGGCTGCTTATCTGGAAAGCCGGTTCTACGGAATCATCGCATTCCGCAATTTTTTCCAACTTCTGTTGAAACTCAACACATTTATTTATGGCACCGCTAGTTCTATTATTGTTCAATTGATTTTTTTTCAGTTTTTTTTAAAACGGTTTTTAAAACCGTTTTAAATCTCTGCTCTGCTTGCTTCCAATATCTGCCAACCTCATCACACATTTTTTCCACATTTCTCTTTTATTTTTGAAAGATTTCATTGGTCCGATCCTGGGTAAATACACGGAGTACTTATCTAAAAGCAAGCGTGTTTCGCCTTCGGTCCATACTGTAATTGGTATAAATTAATCACAACGTAAAACAAGACTTTACTTCACTTACACTGGATGGTTTTCAGCGGACTTTTGTTTTCGTCCATACCATTATTATCGTCTTTATCCTATTGATATGATAATTCAAAATCTGTAGATTATAAAAATTAATTTGCTTCAATTTATTGCAATTTATTTCACTTTTACATACCTTCAAACACGTTTTCCTCCATTATATATCTCCTTTGCTGTTCTTTCACTGAAAATAACATGACATGCAAAACGACATGGCAGCCAACTTAGCGCTGTTCAGAGTTGCGGGTTTTTTTTTTGTTTTATTCTCGACTGAGATCAGAGTAACATTTTTTGAGTGCAGTTCAAAATATAACATCTTCTGACCTCGATTAGTGCAAAATTTTGTGCCGAGAAAAGAAAACGACATTAAATAAAAGAGCCACAGTGGGTCGCTTAAAATACAAGAGTCGTTTGCACGGTCGATATTTATTACACGATGCCTTCTTGGGGTCAACAAGATACCTTAAAAATGTGAACCTTTGTCGTTTATTGCTGCGTTACTAATATATTAGTGTTTGCATCAGATCAAAGGCTGATTTGCAATATTCGGATAAGCTCGTTAAAAGCGACAATCGAAATAAAGCGTGTGTGAATCGTAAGGTATTTCCAATGGAATCGGCCGTGAACGGAGACAAATCCCATTCCAAACAACATTTTGTCCGTCGGCTGTTTGCTACTTATTCGCATGTCTGCATATATGTCAGTAGATGTATGTTTTCTGGTTTTCTCTACTTGATCTGGAAATGTACATATTTGTGTTTTTGTGTAGCTATGTGTTCGTAGTGTTTATTTATTTATATGCGGTCACTTGAAAGGAACAGGTTTTGCGTATTATTTCCAGTTTTATTCTTCGTGGTCGGTAGTAGTGGTAATATAGCGGTTCTGGGCCAAAGGAAATCGAGGGATTCGAGGGATTCGTTTTTTGGTTCGTGTCTTAGCTATAAAAATGTGTAAGTATTGTTATGCTTGGTTTATATCTGTGCTATATTTGCTTTTTTGGTATCGAAAAATTATCGATTTCGCATTATAGGTTTGTGGCTTTACTACAAAAAATGTATTTTCTTGTTATAGGTTGGTATAATTGCTAATGTTATTCTGATTTAGTGAATTTAATTTTTTTTTGTAGCATTCTTTTGAGGGTATTACTTTTAAATAGTGGTTGGTATATTTAGTTTGGTTATTGTCCAGGGTATTTTGTAGATTTTTATACACGTAAATTTGTATTTCTTTTGTGCAATAATATCATTTAGGTGTATTTCGTAGCTAGAATATCAATACACGTTAGGTGGCAGCACTCTTTTTGCTGGTTTTAGGAGACCCAAGTGGGAAAATTGTTAGTTGTTCAAGATAAAATTAAATTTAAAAAGCGTGTGTTTTGTTTTCTTTTTGAATTGTGTTACCAATTTATATAATTGTCTTTTATTTAGGGTAAGAAGCACTAGGTAAAGAGCTAAGCTATGAGTTTATTGTAGATGGCGTAATCGTGGGTGTTTTCCTTTTTGACTGAGTACAGCATTTTCCAATTGTGTTGCAGTTGCTTGTATGTATTTTAACTGCTAAAAAATTCCTATCGTGGATGCTTTTCTTGTTGGCCTGAGTTCAAGTTTTTGCTTATTGTCTTCTACTTTGGTTTGTGTGTATTTTAACTGCTAAAGAATTCCTACGGCAAGATCGTGGGCGTTTTCCTTTTTGAATGAGTACAGTATTTTCCAATTGTGTTGTAGTTCATGCAGTTTGTGTGTGTGTGTATTTTATATGTTGACAAATTCCTATGGTGCGATCGAGGATGTGTTTCTTGTT
This sequence comes from Thecophora atra, assembly GCA_937620795.1. NCBI lineage: Eukaryota > Metazoa > Arthropoda > Insecta > Diptera > Conopidae > Thecophora > Thecophora atra. Next base: position 28,968,994 of record OW569398.1, read on the forward strand.
GGCCTGAGTTCAGGTTTTGCTTATTGTCTTGTAGTTGTTGTTGTTGTTTTGTGTATTTTAACTGTGATCATCCCTTAAAATTAAGGTGCACCAAGTGTGGCAGCAAACGCTATTCACATGATCGCCGTACTAAAATTATCGCTGATCGAGCCGTAAATTACAAAAGGAAAAATTTCATTGACGTTTTATGGGTTTTTTCAGGAATTTTCCATTAGAAGAGAAAAAATATTTATATCGAAAGGCAATAAATTAGGAAGAAGTGATGAGACTCTGAATTCACAGGATTCCTTGTGCAGGTGTACAAATAAACGTGATTCGTAATGGAATCGTCCCATAAACCAATTATCCCTTATCTAACAAAGCCAATTAGAGGAAATTCGGTTGTTTGAATTTAATGACGTTTTGTAGGAATTTTTTCGAAAGGAGAGAAGAAGAAGAAGAAAACGAAGAAGAAGAAAATGAAGAAGAAGAAGAAGAAGAAGAAGACAATTTTATATAAAAAGCAACAAAATTTCAGACAAGACTTCAGTTTCTGATATCACTCAGTCATCACACGACCAGCGAAAATTAAAACAACAAAAAATCAATATAAAGTGAAGCAACTTAAAATTGTGAAAGAAGACAATACCTAAATAGTGAAAGAATATAGAAGCAGAAAATTTCAATCGGTGAGTATAATTACATCTAAGTTCTTCTTTTTGTTATATTTTTATTTTTTGTTTGTTTTTGTCCATAGTTTGCATAGTTTCAAATTCCTTTGTTTTGTGTTTCGTTTTTTAATTTAGTATCTACATACATTTAAACAACATTTGCTGTGCTCATTTTAAAAACCACATAAAAATTTCAAAATGAATTTCATCTGTGAAAAGTGTTCAACAACCTTCACTTTCAAACACAATTTATTGAGGCATATTAAAACAAAGCACATGAACAAATTGTTCAAATGTGAAGAGTGCCAACAAGAATTCGCCAGAAATTATAAATTGGTGGAGCACAAAAAGGCAGTGCATGCAAAAGTAGAAGGTGGGCCTTTAGTTGCGCTGAAAAATATACAAAGCAGCAATTCTTATTGCAAAGAATGCAAAATCAACGTTGAAATCAAAAATTGGGCATTTCATATAAGAACCAATAAACATAAAAAGAATTGCTACGTACCTACTGCTAACAACAACATAAAATATATAAGGTCCGCCTTCAATAAAAGGATTGAATCTTTTGTTTATGAAAACAAAGATGAAGGTTTGCTAATACCCGAAGAATTCTTTCTGAGAAGTGAGATTGACATAGTGCAAGAGCTAAAAAGTAGCTTAGATAAGCACATGTCATTGAAATTTAATATTGAGCTCTTTTGCGAGTATATAAAAATTACCTCAGATGATGATATGATCGTGGAATTAAAAGCATTCCAAACGAGAATGCAAATACTTCAGCTGGAGCAACAAATAGTGCCACTTCTCAGGGAAAAATTTGAGGTGATTAGCAGAAAAATGAGCGAATTTCAGGAGAGAGATAGTGGGTGGAGCCTGGCGAAAATCTGCCATATTGAAATAAATATAAATCAGTATCGGCCAATAAGAGGTTCGTCATACTTGCCTCTACCAAAAGTCCTGGATAAGAAGAAGGCCTGCATTAATGTCCAAAACAACGACGAATATTGCTTTAAATGGACTCTCATCGCTGCTCTGTGTCCGAAGGAATGCCATTCATATAGACCGCAAGTTTACAACATTCCTAATATTGCGGATAGCATCATCAGTCTTTCGAATGGAATTGTTTTAAATTTTGAGCGTTTAAGATTCCCTCTACCTTTGAAAGATATTGAGCAGTTTGAGAAAAACAACAGAGACATAAGCGTCAATGTATTTGGATATGATGAAGAAGTTAATGCTATAATAGGGCCATACTACAGCACAAAAATGGAAAAAAGACATCATGTCAACATGCTTCTTATCCAGGACTTGGAACTTTCGCATTATGTGTGGATTAAATCTATTTCAAGGTAAGATATAAATATTTTACAATACTATTTCCCAATTTATACTTAATATTTTTCAACATTTTATTATGAAAGTTATTTAATTGATTAGAATGTATTATTTTACCAAATTTTATAATTGATGTGTTTTAATTGTTTCTTTTTAATAGACTTGTACGCTCGCAAGTTACACGTTACGAGCACGCAGCGCATTTCTGCAATGGTTGCTTGCAGTACTCCGGCAATTCTGATATCATGCAGCATCGCCATATATGCACAAAGACTGTGACGGTGATGCCGAACGAGGAGCACAGTAGTATATTTTTTAAACATTATGAGAGAAAATTAGACGTTCCATTCGTTGTCTACGCTGATTTCGAGTGTATACTCAGTAGTGTAGATGACAGTGGTAACAATAAGTTAGTCAATAAGCACATACCGGTAGCGTTTAGCTATAATATACATTGTAGCTTTAATGATAGGTTTAGCAAATTCGTAATATATTCGGGGGAGGATGCCCCTAAAAAGTTTGTAGAATACATAGTTAGGAATATTTTAGATATTTACAATAATCATTTAAGTGTAAATATACCTAGGTCGCCCTTAACAACCGAGCAGTCAAGACATCAATTTGAAAGCAAAACTTGTCACATTTGTAGGAAAGAGCTAGGTGCAGATAGAGTAGCAGACCATTGCCACCTTACTGGCAAATATAGAGGTCCAGCACACAATAGCTGCAATCTACAACACCAAATTGCCAATTTCATCCCAATATTTTTTCATAATTTTTCCGGGTACGACGCTCACTTGTTCATGAAAGAACTTAACCTCATTGAAGGTAAAATAAATGTTATACCTCTGAACAAGGAGTTGTACGTATCCCTTTCAAAACATATCCAAGTAAGCGAAAAGAAAACAATAGAATTACGGTTTTTAGATTCATTTCGATTTATGGCCGCAAGTTTAGATGATCTAGCTCAAAACTTATCAACATCCAACTTTGAAACAGTTCGCAAAATGTATCCAGTGGAAGATGATTTTAGCCTTCTAACCCGAAAAGGTGTATTTCCCTACGAATACGTAAACTCGACTGAACGCCTTAACGAAACCTCCCTTCCTTCTCTTGATAAATTTTACAGCTGTTTGACAGACAAGACATGTTCACATGAGGATTATGAGCATGCTGTTAAAATTTGGCAAACATTCCAATGTAAAAACCTCAAAGACTACATGCTCCTATATCTCAAAACAGATGTTCTTATTTTAACAGATATATTTGATATTTGATTTGGCTCTAAGAGACATGCAAAGGCGAACAATAAATATATGGTGGATTATGATTGTAATAATCCATCAGAATATTTAATGTATCTGGATGCTAATAATTTGTATGGTTGGGCAATGTCTCAATACCTTCCTTACGGAGGTTTCGAATGGGTCAAAGATGTTGATAATTTTGATGTCTGGAAAATTGATGAAAACTCATCCTTCGGCTATATCTTTGTGACGAACGTTTTTGCTCCGGATCGGCTCGCCGGTTGCCGAAGGGTTCCGTCCCACAGAAATTTATTTATTGAGGACCAACGAGAGAGAGAGAGGAAACACACGCCCGATGCCACGAAGAAAACACACTTTAATTTCGTTGAAACTTTTTCCTTTATTAGATTCTTCCTGTGTTTAGCTCCCCTTTCGCCTGCCGCTTGCTTGCCGTACACGCTGTGGGCACTCGCGCGGCGTCGATTACTGTCGGATCCCGTCGGGCGCTGTCGGCGGAGTTCGCGAGTTGTCGGACGAGGGCCGGTTTGACTGATCTCGTCGGGTGCTGTCGGCGGAGTTCGCGAGTCGTCGGACGAGGGCCGGTTTGGCTGATCTCGTCGGGCGCTGTCGGCGGAGTTCGCGAGTTGTCGGACGAGGGCCGGTTTGACTGATCTCGTCGGGTGCTGTCGGCGGAGTTCGCGAGTCGTCGGACGAGGGCCGGTTTGACTGATCTCGTCGGGTGCTGTCGGCGGAGTTCGCGAGTGGTCGGACGAGGGCCGGTTTGACTGATCACGTCGGGTGCTGTCGGCGGAGTTCGCGAGTCGTCGGACGAGGGCCGGTTTGACTGATCTCGTCGGGTGCTGTCGGCGGAGTTCGCGAGTGGTCGGACGAGGGCCGGTTTGACTGATATCGTCGGGTGCTATCGGCGGAGTTCGCGAGTGGTCGGACGAGGGCCGGTTTGACTGATCTCGTCGGGTGCTGTCGGCGGAGTTCGCGAGTGGTCGGACGAGGGCCGGTTTGACTGATCTCGTCGGGTGCTGTCGGCGGAGTTCGCGAGTTGTCGGACGAGGGCCGGTTTGGCTGATCTCGTCGGGTGCTGTCGGCGGAGTTCGCGAGTGGTCGGACGAGGGCCGGTTTGACTGATCTAGTCGGGTGCTGTCGGCGGAATTCGCGAGTAGTCGGACGAGGGCCGGTTTGACTGATCTCGTCGGGTGCTGTCGGCGGAGTTCGCGAGTGGTCGGACGAGGGCCGGTTTGGCTGATCTCGTCGGGTGCTGTCGGAGTTGACTTACCTGTGCGCTGGCTGCTGGTCGACTGTCTCGAGTTTGAAGTTGCTACTCCTTTTATAGCAGTCAGTCAGCTGTTCAATCGTCTGCCGTCGTTTCGGCGTTGAGTTAAACTTAAGGCTATCCCGTTTCTTAATAGGGTGGTTTACAACATAAGTTCTTAACTTAAGATAAAACTATTTTTTTGTTTCCTAGCAGCAATACTGATAATATATATAATAATATAATATATTTAATAATATTTCCTTGAATTTTATTTAATTTCATTAACAATGTTCTTTGGGGATTTCTTATAGGTTTCATACCACTAACTTAAAAAATAGGAACAATGTTCTTTGGGGATTTCTTCTAGGTTTCATACCACTAACTTAAAAATAGGAACGATGTTGTGCGGCGCAAACGAGCCCGCGACTTGCGTCGTTACACGCCCTCCTTACTTGCGGGGTGGGAGCTCTCGAACTCGTACATAGCCGCTGCGCCGTACAGTGAAACTCAGGGCCCGCCCTTGCAGGGTCTCACAGAAGGTCTGCCGGAACTTAGTTTGTCGTTTGCGCCATGCGCCGCGCAGTGCTATGTTGATGTCCCGCTGTAGGGATGCTTGAAATGCTTCGCCGTCCAGCCCTACCCATGGTCCGGTGGGTGGAAGATCTTCCGTGTCGGATCTAGTGGCCTCGGCCTCTCTCTCCGGGGTGACCTCGGTGGGAGTGGAAACGGCGGTATTGGCTGGCGCAACCTCGAATGGTGCGTGCGGAGCCGGTTGTCGCTTGGGTACCTCGCTGAGTTGCTCGTCGTCGCTGCTGTTGTCGCTGTTGCTGTTGCTGCTGTCGCTGCTGCTGCTAGTGATGTCGCTAGTGCTGTCGTTACTGCTGCTAGTGATGTCGCTACTGCTGCTGCAGTTGTTGTCGCTAGTGGTCAACTCTGGTAGGCCAATCTGCGGCAGGGGCCGGCCATTTCCGTGGCGTGCATGTAGCGTTCGTAGGAGTCAGCCCAGCTTACGACGTTGTCGGCCGGCGACTCGCTCGTTTCCCCAGGCTGTCTCTTCGATGTCGGCCAAGTCGCCCCTTTTGTCAATATGACCTCGGCGAACCATAATAAGAAGGCGCCGCAGTCGTCCGTATTTGGCTGCGTGGGTACCCGCAGTAACCGGGTGGGAAATGCTTCGGCAGAAAAGAGCTGCGGGCTGAGCGCGCCACCCTTCCGGGCCTGGTACTCGCAGGCGAGATACTCACGGCATCGCTGCAGCCTATCGTCGTAATCATGTGGTGGTAAAGAGTCCAAGACGTTTATATACATGGCCTTCGTGCCCACGTTGTTGAGGCCCTGAATATCTATTAGGTACCAGTGCCCCTGGTCGTTAACGGGCATCAGTACGTGGCTCTTTCCGAACAGGTCCACGTTCTTGGTCCAGCGGCGAACCTGCCAATGGCGGAGTTGTGGCCCCATTGCTGGATCCAGCGACGTCAGCTTTGCCATGAACAGGGCACTGTAGCAGTGGGCGCGTTGTTGTTGGCGTTGAGGCAGCCTCTCCTGGAGGGCCCATTGGAGATAAACATCGATGAGGACGTCGTTCAACCAGCGTCCCGTAGACGCCCTCATGTAGTCTTTGACGTATACGCTGTGGCCTCGGGCCGGCGGATATCGGAAGCGGAAGCCGTCGTCTTCGGCGTTGGCGTTGAATCTTTTCATCGTCGTGGTGGGGTTGTGGTTGCCCTTCCCCGGCTGGGTCGCGTTGGCACGGGCCGGTGGTGGTTCGATTGCACTGTTGTCAGCGCAAATGGCCGCACGTTCCGGTACCTGGAGCGTGGTTGGATCAGTCGCTGTCGATAATGTAATAACGAGAGACGCTGATGGCGGTGAGACAACTCCTGTGTCAGGAATGGACCTCCGTTGGTCGCCTTGGTCCGGCTGGGCCACGTCGGGACGGACCGATGGTGGTTCGTTCGGGCAGTGGGTTCCGGCATTACCGGTCGGGTGTGTTGTTGCTGTCATGGTCGTCAAACGAGCAGCCGTCTGGCGATCGGCGTACTGAGCGTGATGACTGGATGGCGCCTGCGTGGTGATAGTCAAACGCCGTACGTCTGTTTTTGGCAACGCGACCAGTGGTGGAGTGCCCAGTAAGTTGCACCGTGTTCTGGGACAGGCTTCGCTTGCTGAATGTGCCGTGGACAGTGGTGCCAATGGCGGCGGCGACGCTGATAGTGACGAGACCTTAGCCCGTCTATCGATGTGCCGTGCTGTTGCGTGTGTTGGTGGCGTCAACGGTGGTACACCGGTTTTGCAAGATGCGACCCGAGATCGTGGGCCCGAGGATATGCCTGGAGTGCGGACTGGGATTTTGACACCAGTGCCCGGTCGTGATCGCTTCTTCGCTGGTTTGTTGGGAATCTGGTCGAGCAGTTGTATTCTCGGCCGCGCGTTCCTCTCTGCCATGACTCGTCGGCGGAATGCGGCTGCCGTTCGCTGGAACTTGCGGTTCGTAGTTGGGCTCTGCTTTTGCATCGTGTCTGTAAGAGAAGAATGCGTTAGTGCGGGTTTGCCGCTATCAGCTCTCGGACTGTCGTTCGTCGAGTGGTATGCTTTCAGTTCACTGACGTGTGCGGTTCGGTTTTTAATCGGGGGGGTCTGTGATTGCAGTTGCACGATTACTGGCGATGTGAATCCCACAACCGTGTACGGCCCAGCGTACTTTGGACCTAACTTGGCGTTGAAGTCGTCAGTTGCTTTGGAAAGCAGATGCTGTTTCACCAGGACTTGTTGGCCTATGGCGGGTGTCCAGTGTCGTCGGCGCAGGTTATAATGTCGGGACTGCTCCTGTGATGCCCGTGTTATGTTATGGCGCACAATTTCGATGACTTCTTGCAGCTGCTGCGCCAGTTCGGTCGGGTGCCGCGGTTCGGTTCCCGTTCCCACCGTAACCAGGTCGTAAGTAGCTCCAGGTAGTCGTGGCTCACGGCCCTGCGTCAAGTAGGCTGCGCTGAAACCAGTTGTCTCTGATACGCTCGTGTTGACCGCCAAGGATATTTCTGGTAGAAGGTCGTCCCAAGTCCTCTGCTGGTTTTTTGAGAGCTGGGCGATGATAGTTTTCACCGTGCGGTTCGTTCTCTCCGTGGGATTCTCCTGCGGCATGTATGGTGCAGTAAACTGCTGGCGGGTGCGGATGTCGTTGATGAACTTTTTGAACTTATGGCTGGTGAACTGCGTTCCGTTGTCACTCAGGAATACCTTCGGAGCTCCGTACCGTGCCAGGATTCGCTCCCTCAGGGCTTTGATCAGGGTGTCTGAGGTGGCTTTGCGTAGTGGGATCAGCTCCGCCCACTTGGAGAATCTGTCGACTAGGACCAGTAATATCGCGTTCCCGTGTTTCGAACGCGGCAATGGTCCCACGAAGTCGGCGCAGATTGTGTTCCATGGCTCGTCAGGGATCCTGGTTAACATCTCTCCGGCTGGTGCTTGTTGACTCGCCTTATAGCGCTGGCATGAATCGCAGCTACGAACGTAACTGCTGATGTCGCGAAACATCCCTGGCCAGTAGTATCTATTGACGATCCGATGTATGGTTTTCCGTATTCCCATGTGTCCGGCCGAGGGGCTGTCGTGATTTTCATACATTATTTGTCTTCGTAATGGAGTTTTTACACATAACTTCCATGGCGAGCAGTCTTCATCGTGTGCGCTACGTGGAAAATGACGATACAACTGTTCGGCTACGACCGCGTAATCGGGGAACCTCTCTGGCTGCTGTACTACCTCGTCGAGTCTTTTCTGGTGCCATGCACATGTTGTGGCTCCGTCTTCGTTGATGGGTGGTTCGGCGGCTCTCGTGAGCAGCTGAAGCGTCTGCCTGGGTTGGCGCGAAAGTGCATCGGCGACCACGTTGCTCTTGCCTCTTCGGTACTGCACCGTGAATTGGTACTGTTGTAGCTCCAGGGCCCAGCGGGCGATCCGTCCGGTGGGGCTGTCAATGGAATTCAGCCACTTGAGCGACAGGTGGTCTGTAATGACGGTGAAAGCGTAGCCCTCTAGGTAAGGCCTCATTTTGCGAATACCCCAAATAATGGCCAAGCATTCCTTTTCGGTCGGAGAATAGTTCTTCTCGGCGTTGTTCAGATGGCGGCTGGCATAAGCGATGACCCTCTCGGTCCCATCGAGAACCTGTGTTAGGACGGCTCCAAGTCCAAAGTCACTTGCGTCTGTCTGCAGCGTAAACATCTGAGTGAAGTCCGGGCAGGCCAGGATAGGAGCTTGTGTCAGTTTCTGCTTAAGTTCCTCGAAGGCTGACTGTTGTTCTGTTCCCCACATCCAGTGTTTACCTTTCTTTAGCTGTGTGGTCAGTGGTTGCACAATGGTAGCAAAGTCGGGTACGAACCGTCGGTACCACGAGGCGATTCCCAGGAAGCGTCGTATTTCGCGTACATTCTGTGGTGGCTGCAGCTCCATGATGGCTGCCACCTTGTCGGGGTCCGTGTGTATCCCTTCTTCACTGACGACGTGTCCGAGGTACTTAACTTTTGTCTGAAAGAAGTCGCATTTCTCTGGATTGATGCGAAGGTTGGCTGCTTTCAGGCGTCGGAAGACCTCCTTGAGGTTCCGCGTATGATCCTCTATGGATGTTCCAGTGACGATGATGTCGTCCAAGTAAGCGAACGCAACCGGCTCCATTTCGGGTCCTATCACCCGGTCTAAGGCACGCTGGAAGGTGGCTGGGGCGGAATGGAGTCCGAACGGCATCACCCGCCATTGGAAAAGGCCACGTCCTGGGACGGTGAATGCCGTATACTTCTTGCTGTCGGCCGCCATGGGTATCTGCCAGTAGCCGTCTTTCAGATCCAGGCTGCTGATGAACTTGGCGTTGCGCAAACGCTCTAATATGTGGTTGATACGAGGCAGCGGGTATGCGTCGGCTACTGAGTGACTGAGTGACAGGTAGTCGATGCACAGGCGCCAAGCGCCTGTCCTCTTTTTCACCAAAACGATGGGTGCGCTGTATGGGCTGTGCGATGACTCAATACACCCCTTTTCCAGGAGTTTGTTGATTTCCTCATCTATTATAGCTTGCATGGCCGGATTCCTTGGCATGTATCGCTGTTTGATCGGCTGGTCGTTGCTCATGATGATCTGGTGTTCGGTGATGTTTGTGACTCCCGACATACCTTCAAAGTGCCGGAGTTCGTGGCGCAGGAATTCGTCAATCACCTCGGTTTCGGTGATTTTGTGACTGGCGGCTATCAAGAAATTTCTGGGAGGCTCGCCCTGTCTTTCATCGTTCATTATTAGGGTACTTCCACCCAAACTGAGAGTAGCTCCTGCGGCCCGCAGGAAGTCAAGGCCTAAGACGCTGTCGGTTGAGGTTGGCATCACGATAAATGTGGTCCGAGCCAGCAAGTCTCCTAGTGTAACTTGTGTCACCACTGCCTGCCTGAGGGCTTTGGTAGAACCGTCGGCCAGGGTGACGTCGGTGTCGATAGGTATGATTTCGCAGTCGCTGCTAATCTGTTTGGCGACTCGTTGGCTAATGAAACTCGCGGAAGCTCCGCTGTCAATGGTAGCAAATGTTTTCATACTGCCGACCACCACTTTCGCATGGATGCGGTTTCCATCGTCGCGGAGGTCGTTGTTGGAAGACCCTTTTATTGGGAGGTGGTCTGCCCGCGTGCTTGACCACCTCCGGCGGCGTTTCCCTGTTGCCTACAGCAGTGGATAGTGCGGATCCCTCGCCGGCCACACTCCCAACAGAAAAGCAACGGCTGCTGCTGACAACCGCGCGCCGCATGCCCGGTCTGGCCGCATCGTCTGCAGGCGGTCCTTGGATCGATGTATCGTTCATCGCGGGTTTGTGTTCTCTCGGTTGTCTTCGGTCCTTGTGTGGGTTGCGGTTTTTCTTCCGTGATGAGCCGGTGTTGCTCCCGCCGCGCTGGCGCAGGATACCGCTCCCTGATCCGTTCGAGGTCTTCGGCTAGTTCCACCAGCTCCGCGAGTGTTGTGAAATCCCTTCGCCGAATATACCATTGGTAGTCGGGATGTAGGTTCTCAAAGATGCGCTCGAGCTTCCGTTCCTCGGAGTAGTTCGCGTGCCGCATAAGGTTTTGAATTTCCAGCAGGTATGCCTTGAAGGATTCCTTCGGCTTCTGCAGTCTTCCCCTGATGTCGTCGTCGAGGCCGGTCCAGAACCGTGGGGGTAGGAAGAACCTCAGAAAGTCCCTTCGGAAGTCGCTCCACGTAGTCCAGTGCTGATTGTTGTTCCGGAACCAAATGAGCGCGCTGTCTTTTAACAGTTCCGGCATGGTGCGGGGTAGGCAGTCTATCTTCATCCCGTACGCGTCGGCTAGTTCCTCGATCCGCTCGATGAAGGATATGGGATCCTTGGTCCCATCAAACTTCACTGCCCACTTCCTTACCTGCTCAATCAGTACGGGTGTGGGGTTGTGGTGAACCGGTTTACTTGGCCATTCCTGGTCCGGTGTCTTACTTCTTGACGGGATTAACTGGGGTGGTGGCGCGCAGCCCTTTGAACTAGACGCGCCTTCCATCTATACCGTCGTTGGTATCGGGAGCGTTAGGTCCTCCCAGTCTGCAGCCGTGTAACCTCCGGTCTTCTGGCTCTGTTGGTTTGGTGAAACAGTTCGCGCGTAGGGCGCTTCAAATTCGGCGATGCGTTGCTGAGTTTCTGGGTCATGTCCGGTTTCGTTGAAGAACGCGACCAGCTGTTTCCGCAGTTCCTGAACGGTCCCAAACGTATCCAGGTTGAATGCCTCGCACAGGGTAACCAGATCCTCTTTCCGCAGGTAGTATACCCACTTAGTAGATGGCATGTTCCTGCGCTGGTTTTATTTTGGTATACCTGTGATGACTATTAACAACAGAAATGTATGCCGAAAAATAAAACTCAAAGGACAAAATTTTCATAAACTTTATTTAATAATTTTGTGTAAAAAGGTGCAGCCGAAGTCGGCTTGAACTGTGCCCCACCGATTTGTTGGCCTGTGCGCTACAGATATAGCAATAAAGTGTATAATAAATTTTGTGTATAATAAATTTTTTAATTCGTTTTATCTTGGTTTTATCTTTTGATAGCCACCGCACTGATTGTATGTTATGTTCGTAGCAAGCGTAATTGATTTCTTTGATTTTCCCAAATTTTAATTCACTTTTCTTTAGTAATCACGGCACTCGTAGTATCTTTTCCCTTCAATAATAATCGCGTCGCATTTAGTATAACCTTACGTTTTTTTTTTTTTGAAATTTCACTTGTTCCGGATACCGAGTTTTTATTTCGCGTTTGGAAATGTCCCTTGCGTGAATTGGTCACTACACTGATCTTTCCCGTGTTTTCCAATGAAACAAAATTCCCTTCGGAAGTTGTTATGGTTTCACTGGAATTGGGTTACACTGCCTCTAAACTCTTCTGACACTTTCGCAGAAATGTTCCACTGCTTTTAGATAGTCCTTTGTTTTGTTTTATTAGAGACTATTTTAAATCGTTATAGTGTTTTTCCCTTTTTCACTGTTTAAATTACCAACGCGCAGTTTTATAATCTGTGACTGCCATTTTGTTTACCTTGTGGCTTATGTTTATATAATAAACAGCTTGCCACGCTTTGTTCACTGATGTTTCATATTTTTGTTTTTGTAGCTATTACTTATGTCTCTTGTTCTCTTTTTTTTTTTTTGTGTTTATTTCGCTGTGTCACTGTTCACTGATCACTATTGTGTGCACTGTATTTATCTTAGTTCTTGTTTATTATTTTTTCCCACTTTGTCACTAGTTCGGATGTTGGTTTTTTCCACTTGTTGTATTTATCTTAGTTCTGTTTATTATTTTCCACTTTGTCACTGGTTCGGATGTTGTTTTTTCACTTGTTGTTTACTCTCTCAGCTCAAGTCCCTGCTCGGGCGCCACTGTGACGAACGTTTTTGCTCCGGATCGGCTCGCCGGTTGCCGAAGGGTTCCGTCCCACAGAAATTTATTTATTGAGGACCAACGAGAGAGAGAGGAAACACACGCCCGATGCCACGAAGAAAACACACTTTAATTTCGTTGAAACTTTTCCCTTTATTAGATTCTTCCTGTGTTTAGCTCGCCTTTCGCCTGCCGCTTGCTTGCCGTACACGCTGTGGGCACTCGCGCGGCGTCGGTTACTGTCGGATCCCGTCGGGCGCTGTCGGCGGAGTTCGCGAGTCGTCGGACGAGGGCCGGTTTGGCTGATCTCGTCGGGTGCTGTCGGCGGAGTTCGCGAGTTGTCGGACGAGGGCCGGTTTGGCTGATCTCGTCGGGCGCTGTCGGCGGAGTTCGCGAGTTGTCGGACGAGGGCCGGTTTAACTGATCTCGTCGGGTGCTGTCGGTGGAGTTCGCGGGTGGTTGGACGAGGGCCGGTTTGGCTGATCTCGTCGGGTGCGGTCGGCGGAGTTCGCGAGTGGTCCGACGAGGACCGGTTTGGCTGATCTCGTCGGGTGCTGTCGGCGGAGTTCGCGAGTCGTCGGACGAGGGCCGGTTTGGCTGATCTCGTCGGGTGCTGTCGGTGGAGTTCGCGAGTTGTCGGACGAGGGCCGGTTTGGCTGATCTCGTCGGGCGCTGTCGGCGGAGTTCGCGAGTTGTCGGACGAGGGCCGGTTTAACTGATCTCGTCGGGTGCTGTCGGCGGAGTTCGCGAGTTGTCGGACGAGGGCCGGTTTGGCTGATCTCGTCGGGCGCTGTCGGCGGAGTTCGCGAGTTGTCGGACGAGGGCCGGTTTAACTGATCTCGTCGGGTGCTGTCGGCGGAGTTCGCGAGTCGTCGGACGAGGGCCGGTTTGGCTGATCTCGTCGGGTGCTGTCGGTGGAGTTCGCGAGTTGTCGGACGAGGGCCGGTTTGGCTGATCTCGTCGGGCGCTGTCGGCGGAGTTCGCGAGTCGTCGGACGAGGGCCGGTTTGGCTGATCTCGTCGGGTGCTGTCGGAGTTGACTTACCTGTGCGCTGGCTGCTGGTCGACTGTCTCGAGTTTGAAGTTGCTACTCCTTTTATAGCAGTCAGTCAGCTGTTCAATCGTCTGCCGTCGTTTCGGCGTTGAGTTAAACTTAAGGCTATCCCGTTTCTTAATAGGGTGGTTTACAACATAAGTTCTTAACTTAAGATAAAACTATTTTTTTGTTTCCTAGCAGCAATACTGATAATATATATAATAATATAATATATTTAATAATATTTCCTTGAATTTTATTTAATTTCATTAACAATGTTCTTTGGGGATTTCTTATAGGTTTCATACCACTAACTTAAAAAATAGGAACAATGTTCTTTGGGGATTTCTTATAGGTTTCATACCACTAACTTAAAAATAGGAACAATGTTCTTTGGGGATTTCTTATAGGTTTCATACCACTAACTTAAAAATAGGAACGATGTTGTGCGGCGCAAACGAGCCCGCGACTTGCGTCGTTACATCTTTGAAGTAGATCTAGAATATCCAACATATCTTCATGAAATCCATAACGATTTACCGTTCTGTGCAGAAAATAAAACACCTCCCAATTCTAAGTATGTAAAACTTATTACTGATCTGACTAACAAGACTTCTTATACAATACATTATAAGAATCTACAACAATGCCTGAAGAACGGATTACATCTAAGTAAAATACATAGAATCTTAAGGTATAAGCAGTCTTGTTGGTTAAAGCAGTATATTGACTTAAATACGCATCATAGAACATTGGCTAAAACCACTTTTGAGAAAAACTTTTTTAAATTACTTAATAATGCGGTGTATGGAAAGACTATGGAAAATGTCGATAAAAGAAAAGATGTGAAAATCGTTGATGGATGGGAGAGAAAAGGAAGACGTTTAGGAGCTCGAGCTCTTATAGCAAAACCAAATTTTCATAGTATATCACGTTTCACAGACGATATGATAGCTATACAGATGAGAAGAGCACGCTCCACCTACAATAAGCCAATATATTTGGGATTTGTTGTGTTAGAGCTTTCAAAGTGGAAAATGTATGATTTCCATTATAATTACATGAAGCCAAAATTCACAACAAGTCTCAGTTTAAATTATATGGATACGGATTCCTTTATATACTCCATTAGGTGTGACGATTTTTATAACGATATTCGTGACGATATCGACTCGAAATTCGACACATCTGAATATTTACCTACAAATCCTTTCCATATGCCGCTAAAAAATGGTAAAGTCTTGGGAATGATGAAAGACGAAAACAAGGGAAAAATTATGAAGGAGTTCATAGGATTACGATCAAAAATGTATTCGATTGATGTCGTTGGCTGCGAAGAAGTTAAAAAAGCTAAAGGCGTCAAGGGTACCGTATTAAATAAGTTAACTTTAAGCGATTATAGGGACTGCCTATTTAATAATAAGATTATATATGGAGACATGTATACATTTAGATCTAAGCTCCATCAAGTATATACGCAACATATTCGTAAGATAGCTCTAAGTTATTTAGATGATAAGCGCTTTATAAAATCCGATCGCTTTCACACATATGCCTGGGGACATTACAAAATAGATGTCATAAGGGACTTGGAACTAAGTGACAATGAACAGTTCTTTGAGAATTTGGATTTTTAAATACCATTTATTCAACAACTCAATGAAAGAAAGCTATACAAATAATAAATGACCATGTAATATATATTATGAATGAATAAAGTTTTTATTGAATTGTAAATATAATTATATAAATCATGCTTTTTATTTATATCAACTGTAGGCGATGCAATCAACTTAGACTATTTTCTTTATTTCGCCGCTGACTGGAATATATTCAAAGATTCTATCATGTATCAGTACACAGTATGCAGATGTTTCAGCTGAAATGTTCTTCATTGTTTTGAACTCAATCCTAATATCAATAGGCCCATTTTTTATTGATTCATTCTGATGTGTTACATCCAAAACAATTATTGGTGCTTTTTCTTTTAATTTTTCACGTTGAAGTAGAGGTTGTGGTTCACGCATAAAATAACTATGTTGAAATTTTGCATACATATCATATAAAGTAGCATAGCGAACCGAATCAAATTTCAGGATCATCGTATGGATACTTTTCGCAATTGAGATGTACTTTTATATCCGTCAAATCACAATGTGTGAATTCATTTTCTCTTCTGAAGGCAATCAAAATATAGCGTGGCCTTTCATTTTGTGCAGCTAACATTAATTTCACCGCTGACTGGAATATATTCAAAGATTCTATCATGTAATGAGTACACAGTATGCAAATACAAGAGTAGGAATGTTGTTCAATGTTTCGAACTCAATTCTAATATCAATAGGTCCTAATATCAATAGGTTCTGATGAGTTACAACCAAAGTGGCAAGTGCCAAATGTCTTCTTCAATATATTTATTTTCTTTACCATGTCCTTGAGTAATTTTTCATCACTCAAGGTACTTATTTGCACTTTATTAGCAAATTATGTGATGTTCAGGTTAACGTTGGTGATCAGGTTGATGTTGATGTTCACGTTGATGTTCAAGTTGATGTTGATGTTCAGATTGATGTTGATGATCAGGATGATGTTGATGATCGGTTTGATGTTGATGTTGAGATTGATGTTGATGATCAGGATGATGTTGATGTTCACGTTGATGTTGATGTTGAGATTGATGATCAGGATGATGTTGATGTTGATGTTGATGTTGATGTTGATGTTCACGTTGATGTTGATGTTCACGTTGATGTTGATGTTCACGTTGATGTTGATGATCAGGTTGATGTTGATGTTCACGTTGATGTTGATGATCAGGTTGATGTTGATGATCAGGTTGATGTTGATGTTCAGGTTGATGTTGATGTTCACGTTGATGTTGATATTCACGTTGATGTTGATGATCAGGTTGATGTTGATGTTCACGTTGATGTTGATGATCAGGTTGATGTTGATGTTCAGGTTGATGTTGATGTTCAGGTTGATGTTGATGATCGGTTGACGTTGATGTTGAGATTGATGTTGATGATCGGTTGATGTTGATGTTGAGATTGATGTTGATGATCAGGATGATGTTGATGTTGATGTTGATGTTCACGTTGATGTTGATGTTCACGTTGATGTTGATGATCAGGTTGATGTTGATGATCAGGTTGATGTTGATGATCAGGTTGATGTTGATGATCAGGTTGATGTTGATGTTCAGGTTGATGTTGATGTTCAGGTTGATGTTGATGTTCACGTTGATGTTGATGTTCACGTTGATGTTGATGTTCACGTTGATGTTGATGTTCACGTTGATGTTGATGATCAGGTTGATGTTGATGATCAGGTTGATGTTGATCGCGTTGATGTTGATCAGGTTGATGTTGAGGATCAGACGATCATCAACATCATCCTGATCATCACCATCAACCTGATCATCAACATCAACGTGAACCTCAACATCAACGTGAACATCAACATCAACGTGAACATCAACATCAACGTGAACATCAACATCAACCTGAACATCAACATCAACCTGATCATCAACATCAACCTGAACATCAACATCAACCTGATCATCAACATCAACCTGATCATCAACATCAACCTGATCATCAACATCAACGTGAACATCAACATCAACGTGAACATCAACATCAACATCAACATCATCCTGATCATCAACATCAATCTCAACATCAACATCAACCGATCATCAACATCAATCTCAACATCAACGTCAACCGATCATCAACATCAACCTGAACATCAACATCAACCTGAACATCAACATCAACCTGATCATCAACATCAACGTGAACATCAACATCAACCTGATCATCAACATCAACGTGAATATCAACATCAACGTGAACATCAACATCAACCTGAACATCAACATCAACCTGATCATCAACATCAACCTGAACATCAACATCAACCTGATCATCAACATCAACCTGATCATCAACATCAACGTGAACATCAACATCAACCTGATCATCAACATCAACGTGAACATCAACATCAACGTGAACATCAACATCAACGTGAACATCAACATCAACATCAACATCATCCTGATCATCAACATCAATCTCAACATCAACATCAACATGAACATCAACATCATCCTGATCATCAACATCAATCTCAACATCAACATCAACCCGATCATCAACATCATCCTGATCATCAACATCAATCTGAACATCAACATCAACTTGAACATCAACGTGAACATCAACATCAACCTGATCACCAACGTTAACCTGAACATCACATAATTTGCTAATAAAGTGCAAAAGGGATGAAAAATTACTCAAGGACATGGTAAAGAAAATAAATATATTGAAGAAGACATTTGGCACTTGCCACTTTGGTTGTAACTCATCAGAACCTATTGATATTAGGACCTATTGATATTAGAATTGAGTTCGAAACATTGAACAACATTCCTACTCTTGTATTTGCATACTGTGTACTCATTACATGATAGAATCTTTGAATATATTCCAGTCAGCGGTGAAATTAATGTTAGCTGCACAAAATGAAAGGCCACGCTATATTTTGATTGCCTTCAGAAGAGAAAATGAATTCACACATTGTGATTTGACGGATATAAAAGTACATCTCAATTGCGAAAAGTATCCATACGATGATCTTAATCTGAAATTTGATTCGGTTCGCTATGCTACTTTATATGATATGTATGCAAAATTTCAACATAGTTATTTTATGCGTGAACCACAACCTCTACTTCAACGTGAAAAATTAAAAGAAAAAGCACCAATAATTGTTTTGGATGTAACACATCAGAATGAATCAATAAAAAATGGGCATATTGATATTAGGATTGAGTTCAAAACAATGAAGAACATTTCAGCTGAAACATCTGCATACTGTGTACTGATACATGATAGAATCTTTGAATATATTCCAGTCAGCGGCGAAATAAAGAAAATAGTCTAAGTTGATTGCATCGCCTACAGTTGATATAAATAAAAAGCATGATTTGTATAATTATATTTACAATTCAATAAAAACTTTATTCATTCATAATATATATTACATGGTCATTTATTATTTGCTTTTGTAATTCTTAACTTATTTCACAAAATACAATTGGATAAGGACTGTTATTTGTATAGATTTCTTTCATTGAGTTGTTGAATAAATGGTATTTAAAAATCCAAATTCTCAAAGAACTGTTCATTGTCACTTAGTTCCAAGTCCCTTATGACATCTATTTTGTAATGTCCCCAGGCATATGTGTGAAAGCGATCGGATTTTATAAAGCGCTTATCATCTAAATAACTTAGAGCTATCTTACGAATATGTTGCGTATATACTTGATGGAGCTTAGATCTAAATGTATACATGTCTCCATATATAATCTTATTATTAAATAGGCAGTCCCTATAATCGCTTAAAGTTAACTTATTTAATACGGTACCCTTGACGCCTTTAGCTTTTTTAACTTCTTCGCAGCCAACGACATCAATCGAATACATTTTTGATCGTAATCCTATGAACTCCTTCATAATTTTTCCCTTGTTTTCGTCTTTCATCATTCCCAAGACTTTACCATTTTTTAGCGGCATATGGAAAGGATTTGTAGGTAAATATTCAGATGTGTCGAATTTCGAGTCGATATCGTCACGAATATCGTTATAAAAATCGTCACACCTAATGGAGTATATAAAGGAATCCGTATCCATATAATTTAAACTGAGACTTGTTGTGAATTTTGGCTTCATGTAATTATAATGGAAATCATACATTTTCCACTTTGAAAGCTCTAACACAACAAATCCCAAATATATTGGCTTATTGTAGGTGGAGCGTGCTCTTCTCATCTGTATAGCTATCATATCGTCTGTGAAACGTGATATGCTATGAAAATTTGGTTTTGCTATAAGAGCTCGAGCTCCTAAACGTCTTCCTTTACTCTCCCATCCATCAACGATTTTCACATCTTTTCTTTTATCGACATTTTCCATAGTCTTTCCATACACCGCATTATTAAGTAATTTAAAAAAGTTTTTCTCAAAAGTGGTTTTAGCCAATGTTCTATGATGCGTATTTAAGTCAATATACTGCTTTAACCAACAAGACTGCTTATACCTTAAGATTCTATGTATTTTACTTAGATGTAAGCCGTTCTTCAGGCATTGTTGTAGATTCTTATAATGTATTGTATAAGAAGTCTTGTTAGTCAGATCAGTAATAAGTTTTACATACTTAGAATTGGGAGGTGTTTTATTTTCTGCACAGAACGGTAAATCGTTATGGATTTCATGAAGATATGTTGGATATTCTAGATCTACTTCAAAGATATAGCCGAAGGATGAGTTTTCATCAATTTTCCAGACATCAAAATTATCAACATCTTTGACCCATTCCAAACCTCCGTATGGAAGATATTGAGACATTGCCCAACCATACAAATTATTAGCATCCAGATACATTAAATATTCTGATGGATTATTACAATCATAATCCACCATATATTTATTGTTCGCCTTTGCATGTCTCTTAGAGCATTGGACAATGCCTCCCCTTATACTCCTCTGAATAAAAAGATACATGTCTACATCTGTAAACAGTTCCAGTTCTACTTGAGTGGTCTTGAGCATTGCATCCCAGGATAGGCTTGGTGCGGTGTAGTATTGGCAAGGATCCAACTCATAAATATTTTTGCATACTTTTCTGAAATTTTCAAATATATCTGTTAAAATAAGAACATCTGTTTTGAGATATAGGAGCATGTAGTCTTTGAGGTTTTTACATTGGAATGTTTGCCAAATTTTAACAGCATGCTCATAATCCCCATGTGAACATGTCTTGTCTGTCAAACGGCTGTAAAATTTATCAAGAGAAGGAAGGGAGGTTTCGTTAAGGCGTTCAGTCGAGTTTACTTATTCGTAGGGAAATACACCTTTTCGGGTTAGAAGGCTAAACTCATCTTCCACTGGATACATTTTGCGAACTGTTTCAAAGTTGGATGTTGATAAGTTTTGAGCTAGATCATCTAAACTTGCGGCCATAAATCGAAATGAATCTAAAAACCGTAATTCTATTGTTTTCTTTTCGCTTACTTGGATATGTTTTGAAAGGGATACGTATAACTCCTTGTTCAGAGGTATAACATTTATTTTACCTTCAATGAGGTTAAGTTCTTTCATGAACAAGTGAGCGTCGTACCCGGAAAAATTATGAAAAAATATTGGGATGAAATTGGCAATTTGGTGTTGTAGATTGCAGCTATTGTGTGCTGGACCTCTATATTTGCCAGTAAGGTGGCAATGGTCTGCTACTCTATCTGCACCTAGCTCTTTCCTACAAATGTGACAAGTTTTGCTTTCAAATTGATGTCTTGACTGCTCGGTTGTTAAGGGCGACCTAGGTATATTTACACTTAAATGATTATTGTAAATATCTAAAATATCCCTAACTATGTATTCTACAAACTTTTTAGGGGCATCCTCCCCCGAATATATTACGAATTTGCTAAACCTATCATTAAAGCTACAATGTATATTATAGCTAAACGCTACCGGTATGTGCTTATTGACTAACTTATTGTTACCACTGTCATCTACACTACTGAGTATACACTCGAAATCAGCGTAGACAACGAATGGAACGTCTAATTTTCTCTCATAATGTTTAAAAAATATACTACTGTGCTCCTCGTTCGGCATCACCGTCACAGTCTTTGTGCATATATGGCGATGCTGCATGATATCAGAATTGCCGGAGTACTGCAAGCAACCATTGCAGAAATGCGCTGCGTGCTCGTAACGTGTAACTTGCGAGCGTACAAGTCTATTAAAAAGAAACAATTAAAACACATCAATTATAAAATTTGGTAAAATAATACATTCTAATCAATTAAATAACTTTCATAATAAAATGTTGAAAAATATTAAGTATAAATTGGGAAATAGTATTGTAAAATATTTATATCTTACCTTGAAATAGATTTAATCCACACATAATGCGAAAGTTCCAAGTCCTGGATAAGAAGCATGTTGACATGATGTCTTTTTTCCATTTTTGTGCTGTAGTATGGCCCTATTATAGCATTAACTTCTTCATCATATCCAAATACATTGACGCTTATGTCTCTGTTGTTTTTCTCAAACTGCTCAATATCTTTCAAAGGTAGAGGGAATCTTAAACGCTCAAAATTTAAAACAATTCCATTCGAAAGACTGATGATGCTATCCGCAATATTAGGAATGTTGTAAACTTGCGGTCTATATGAATGGCATTCCTTCGGACACAGAGCAGCGATGAGAGTCCATTTAAAGCAATATTCGTCGTTGTTTTGGACATTAATGCAGGCCTTCTTCTTATCCAGGACTTTTGGTAGAGGCAAGTATGACGAACATCTTATTGGCCGATACTGATTTATATTTATTTCAATATGGCAGATTTTCGCCAGGCTCCACCCACTATCTCTCTCCTGAAATTCGCTCATTTTTCTGCTAATCACCTCAAATTTTTCCCTGAGAAGTGGCACTATTTGTTGCTCCAGCTGAAGTATTTGCATTCTCGTTTGGAATGCTTTTAATTCCACGATCATATCATCATTTGAGGTAATTTTTATATACTCGCAAAAGAGCTCAATATTAAATTTCAATGACATGTGCTTATCTAAGCTACTTTTTAGCTCTTGCACTATGTCAATCTCACTTCTCAGAAAGAATTCTTCGGGTATTAGCAAACCTTCATCTTTGTTTTCATAAACAAAAGATTCAATCCTTTTATTGAAGGCGGACCTTATATATTTTATGTTGTTGTTAGCAGTAGGTACGTAGCAATTCTTTTTGTGTTTATTGGTTCTTATATGAAATGCCCAATTTTTGATTTCAACGTTGATTTTGCATTCTTTGCAATAAGAATTGCTGCTTTGTATATTTTTCAGCGCAACTAAAGGCCCACCTTCTACTTTTGCATGCACTGCCTTTTTGTGCTCCACCAATTTATAATTTCTGGCGAATTCTTGTTGGCACTCTTCACATTTGAACAATTTGTTCATGTGCTTTGTTTTAATATGCCTCAATAAATTGTGTTTGAAAGTGAAGGTTGTTGAACACTTTTCACAGATGAAATTCATTTTGAAATTTTTATGTGGTTTTTAAAATGAGCACAGCAAATGTTGTTTAAATGTATGTAGATACTAAATTAAAAAACGAAACACAAAACAAAGGAATTTGAAACTATGCAAACTATGGACAAAAACAAACAAAAAATAAAAATATAACAAAAAGAAGAACTTAGATGTAATTATACTCACCGATTGAAATTTTCTGCTTCTATATTCTTTCACTATTTAGGTATTATCTTCTTTCACAATTTTAAGTTGCTTCACTTTATATTGATTTTTTGTTGTTTTAATTTTCGCTGGTCGTGTGATGACTGAGTGATATCAGAAACTGAAGTCTTGTCTGAAATTTTGTTGCTTTTTATATAAAATTGTCTTCTTCTTCTTCTTCATTTTCTTCTTCTTCTTCTTCTTCGTTTTCTTCTTCTTCTTCTCTCCTTTCGAAAAAATTCCTACAAAACGTCATTAAATTCAAACAACCGAATTTCCTCTAATTGGCTTTGTTAGATAAGGGATAATTGGTTTATGGGACGATTCCATTACGAATCACGTTTATTTGTACACCTGCACAAGGAATCCTGTGAATTCAGAGTCTCATCACTTCTTCCTAATTTATTGCCTTTCGATATAAATATTTTTTCTCTTCTAATGGAAAATTCCTGAAAAAACCCATAAAACGTCAATGAAATTTTTCCTTTTGTAATTTACGGCTCGATCAGCGATAATTTTAGTACGGCGATCATGTGAATAGCGTTTGCTGCCACACTTGGTGCACCTTAATTTTAAGGGATGATCACAGTTAAAATACACAAAACAACAACAACAACTACAAGACAATAAGCAAAACCTGAACTCAGGCCAACAAGAAACACATCCTCGATCGCACCATAGGAATTTGTCAACATATAAAATACACACACACACAAACTGCATGAACTACAACACAATTGGAAAATACTGTACTCATTCAAAAAGGAAAACGCCCACGATCTTGCCGTAGGAATTCTTTAGCAGTTAAAATACACACAAACCAAAGTAGAAGACAATAAGCAAAAACTTGAACTCAGGCCAACAAGAAAAGCATCCACGATAGGAATTTTTTAGCAGTTAAAATACATACAAGCAACTGCAACACAATTGGAAAATGCTGTACTCAGTCAAAAAGGAAAACACCCACGATTACGCCATCTACAATAAACTCATAGCTTAGCTCTTTACCTAGTGCTTCTTACCCTAAATAAAAGACAATTATATAAATTGGTAACACAATTCAAAAAGAAAACAAAACACACGCTTTTTAAATTTAATTTTATCTTGAACAACTAACAATTTTCCCACTTGGGTCTCCTAAAACCAGCAAAAAGAGTGCTGCCACCTAACGTGTATTGATATTCTAGCTACGAAATACACCTAAATGATATTATTGCACAAAAGAAATACAAATTTACGTGTATAAAAATCTACAAAATACCCTGGACAATAACCAAACTAAATATACCAACCACTATTTAAAAGTAATACCCTCAAAAGAATGCTACAAAAAAAAATTAAATTCACTAAATCAGAATAACATTAGCAATTATACCAACCTATAACAAGAAAATACATTTTTTGTAGTAAAGCCACAAACCTATAATGCGAAATCGATAATTTTTCGATACCAAAAAAGCAAATATAGCACAGATATAAACCAAGCATAACAATACTTACACATTTTTATAGCTAAGACACGAACCAAAAAACGAATCCCTCGAATCCCTCGATTTCCTTTGGCCCAGAACCGCTATATTACCACTACTGTCGGTTTGTATTCTTTATGTTTTGTTTTACTCTGTTTGTCGTTCGGTAGGTATTTTTGTATGTACATCTGGTTAACGCGAGTGTAAGTTTGATTATTTTTATTTCGTCTTCTGCTTTGCTCTTCATAATTAACTGATGTATGTATGTAAATATGTGTATCTAATTGTCTAATCTAAATCTTTATAATAAAATATTATTGTAACGAATTGTGGTCGTTACAAACTTTATAATTTACTGACTTTAGTTAAAATACCTATTGTGACATCCCTCGTAACAAGATCCGGTTTCTATAATATAAAGTAGGGCAAGAGTTTAACGAACTGTCGGATACTGCAATTTAGCCGCTAGTGTTACCGACCCAAGGGCTCGGTTAACCCGTGTTAAAAATAGCTGACATTGCATTGCATTAATTACCATAGTTTGTGTGTGCATTCTTTTCGTTCAGTACTTATTAGCAACTAGTTGAACTGTAGAATAAGCAATTAAAAAGTATAAAAGCTAAATAAAAATGTAAAGAAGGGGAGTAGTAAAGTAGCAACCAAAAGACCTTGTTTCTTTTCAAACATCGGCAGACTTGCCTAATAGAAATCAAGAGGACTAACATCGACATCCTTGCCAGTGGCCCATCATCTACAAGCCTAATATCGGCATCCTTGCCTGGCTCCAAAAACCACTAAAATCGGCATGCTTGCCAGTGGCTCATCGTCTACAAGCCTAATATCGGCATTCTTGCCTGGCGCTACAACGTGGAGCAGCTCAACAACGTCCGAGCTCGGCGCGACGGCCGACATCGCACTATATTGTTAGTTCATCTATGACTTCCTAAAGCTCCTATTCACGGTCTATAATTTTAGCTGGGATTATGTTAAAATAAGGGTGTACGGGATATTACGGGTATTTCCTATAATAATATCTTATTAAATACATATTATTAAAATATAATTTTATCTGAATCTCCTTTAGTTTAGTGGAGGGTGTTTTAATAAAACTAATCTGTTTACGTCAAACTGATTTAAAATCATTGGTTGCTTATTTATCAGTAGTTCATATAGGAGTAGCTTTATCAGGAATAATAACACTAATAACTTGAGGTTTAAATAGAACCTATTGTTTAATAAATGGACACGGTTTACATTCATCGCGTTTATTTTGTTTAGTTTAATATAAGATATAAAGAGACGAAGCGTATTATTAAATAAAGGAATAATTGTATTTATACCTTCTATAACTCTATTATGATTTTTACTAAGATCCTCAAATATAGCAGCACCACCGTCTTTAAATTTATTAGGAGAAATTTCTTTAATTAATAGAATTATAAATGAAGCAATTTGTCAAGATTTAGTTTAATATTAATTTCATTTTTTAGAGCAGCTTATACTATACTTTATTTTTATTCATACAGTCAACACAGACTGCCTGTGTCAAACTCTAATTCTTGAAATCCAGGGTATTTACGGGAATATATTCTTTTAATATTACATTGATTTCCGTTAAATTTAATAATTTTAAAAATATATATATGTTTTATATGATTATATTTTAGTAGTTTAATTAAAACTATCTGACTGTGACTGTCTCTATATCTCTAGATTAGGAACTAGAGATATATATTTTATGTGAAATATTGAAATATCTTTTTTCTGCTTTTATTGGTTTTCTGCTTTAATAATTTTAAGAGTTTGTTTCTTTTTATTAAGATTAAATGTTTTAATTAATAATCTAAGAATTTTTATAGAATGGGAATGTATTACAGTTAACTCTAATTTAGTGTTAATAACTATTTTATTAGATTGAATATCTTTATTATTTTTATCTTTTGTTTTATTTATTACATCTTTAGTGATTTTATATAGATATGAATATATATCATCCGATAAATCTATTAATCGATTTATTATATTAACACTTATTTACGTTTATTCTTTCAATAATGTTTTTAATTATTAGCCCTATCTTCATCAGAATTTTATTAGGATGAGACGTGTTGGGATTAGTATCCTATTGCCTTGTTATTTATTTTCAAAATATTAAGTCTTATAATGCAGGAATATTAACAGGTCTTTCTAACCGAATCGGAGATGT
Organism: Thecophora atra; assembly: GCA_937620795.1. Taxonomy (NCBI): domain Eukaryota; kingdom Metazoa; phylum Arthropoda; class Insecta; order Diptera; family Conopidae; genus Thecophora; species Thecophora atra. Next base: position 28,995,431 of record OW569398.1, read on the forward strand.
AACTTTATTAAAATTAACTGACTCCCTGCGGCAATAGCAGCTCATACCCCAATGTCAGCTCTTGTTCCTCATCTACTTTAGTAACTGCGGGCGTATACTTAATAATTCGATTTAATGTAATATTTGAAAATTATTATATAATAAATTAATATTAATATTATTAATTTCTGGCCTTACGATATTTATAGCGGGTTTAGGGGCAAATTACGAAACAGACTTAAAAAAATTATTGCAGTATCTACATTGAGACAATTACGATTAATAATAAGAACTTTATCTTTGGGTTTTTATAAATTAGCTTTTTGTCATTTATTAACACACGCAATATTTAAAGCCTTATTATTTATATGTGCAGGAATGTGCATTCGAACAATAGGAAGAATAGCAAATTATATACCTTATACAGCTGATGCTTTAATATCTCTCATCTTGCTTTATGTGGGATACCCTTTTTAACTGCATTTTATTCAAAGTATTTAATCCTTGAAATAGTAAGAATAATAAATTTAAATATTTTATCTTATTTTTTATTTCAACAGAGTTAACTGTAAGATATACTTTTCGCTTAATTTACTATTCAATAAATAGAATAAGAAATTTTAATCCATTAAATATATTAAATGATGAAAGATGAATTATATTAAAAGGAATAACAGGGTTAAATTAAATAAAAAGTATTTGTTTAACTCCTATAATAAAATTTATAACAATATTAGTTCGTATTATAGGCGGTTTAATAGGATATTTTATTTCAAAAAACGAAAGAATAGATTATTATAATAACTTTTGTAAATCTATTATAAGTGTTGTATATTAGCAAATCTACATTTTATTAATGCTGTAGTACTTGTAGTACTACAACCTTCAAAACACTCTGTTAATAATGTATACGTTTTATTTTGTTTATTGTCAATCATTCTTGACAGATAATATTAAAAACTTTTCATGTTCAATAAAATCTTTGCCAAGCAAACATCTCAAATTATTCTCACAATATAACTAACAGGTTATGGACCCAGAAATCTTCCATTAAAGAAAGTAATATTTTGAAGAATATTACAAGAGAATACAAAAATTAATAAAAATTAGTTTTACAAGTGTTAAAATTGAACCACTCTGGAAGGTTAATTTCGATTCTTGGCGAATTCAGGCTAAAGCAATTCTAGTAAGGACTGGAACATAGAATTACTTAAGTGGACGTTGCATGAAACCGAGTTCACCAGCTGAAAAAGTCGCCGAGTGCGAAGCTGAAGAAGCAAAGGCTAGATCGGATTTCATCCTTTCAATATCTCCATCAGAAATAAAACAACTAAAAAAATTGTGATACCTCGCAGGACATGTGGAAAAGTTGCATAATATCCTTCAATCGAAAGGACATAACGGTGATGATTCGAGAGATCATATTAACGAATTTTTCAACATCGTCGATAAGTTAGAGCAAATGGACTTAAAAATAATTGATGACCTACTTACAATACTATTGTTGTATAGTATTCCAGACGAATATGAGTCCTTTGGAATTGCCATCGAAACTCAAGAAAAACTCCTCAACCCAGTAGCAATAAAAGTGACACTCCTAGAAGAGTATGAGGCAAGAAAGCGACATACAACCGAAGCATCTCCTGGTGCAATGATAGTGCATAAGAAGATACATAAAAATCAAAAAAGATTTTTACAACCTACAAAAGGAATGTTTTAAGTATGCGTGTCAAAAATTTTCAGAAACCAATCAGCCAGAATCAACCCATAAAGCAGAAGTTTTGATGCAGATATGAACTGAATGTAGATGGCGGTGTAATTTACCAGAATGGTAAATTCGAACATTTACAACCTCCGGAAGTTACTACACTTAATTTGGTTAACAACGAAACCACCAAAATAGATAGAAATGGTACAATCAAGTTTCAATCTAAGGGAGGATTTCCCATCAAATTCCAGAACGTTTTATATGTTCCTGATCTGAGGGCAAATTTGTTGTATGTTTCGAAGATAACAAAATCTGGTTTTGATGTCATTCTCTGCAATAATGATGGCAAAGTTATAAATCCTAGAACTGGAAAGCAAGTGATGTCTGCAAGACGAGAAAATGATTTATATTACATTAAAGAAGAACACGCCGAAGACTGCAGAAACGTAGAAAAGTTAACAATGAAAGATTGGCATGAACGATTTGGTCATCTGAATGTGAAAGATTTAAGTAACATTGGTAATAATGACAAAGTAATAGGAGTTAAAATCAAAGCAAAGGAAACATTAACTGTTTGTGAAGTTTGTGTGAAAGGTAAACAAACAAAGAAACCTTTTCAAAGTTCAAATACAATGTCATGCGAAATACTAGAACTGGTACATTCAGATATCTGTGGCACCATGCGAGTTAACTCTCTCAGCGGTTCCAGCTATTTCGTAATTTTCATAGATGACAAGTCAAAATGGTGCGAAATATATTTATATATTTCGAATATAAAAATATGGCTGAGAGAAAACAGACAGAAAAATTAAAACGCTAAGATCTGATAAGGGAACCGAATAAACTAATCGTAACTTCACCAATTATCTGCTGCAGGAAGTTGTAGAGCACCAACTTAGTGTATAATACACACCTCAGCGAAACGGTGTGGCGGAGTGACCCTTGTTGAAATGGCACGCTGCATTCTTGTTCAAACAGGACTACCATCTACTTTTAGGGCAGAAGCCTTACTTACTGCAAATCATATCCGAAGCAGATACCCATCCCGCAGTTTATCTGGTGAAACTCCATTCCAATGTGCATTATTTTCAAAAGTTTGGCACAACAACATACGTTGTGGATAAGAAGAAAGGAAAAGGAAAATTTGATCCGAAGTCAAAGAAATGTGTATTCATTGTGTGACGGAAAATAATACTTTTATTTGCCTCACAACGTACGGGTGTAGAACCTGGACGCCACCCCACTTGAGCTGATTCCTTGAAGATCGCCTTCAAGGAATGCAGTAACTTTGAATTGTGCGCAGCCAATTCAGAGTGGATTTAATTCTGCATTATACAATGCAATCAAAATATACGATGCAGGGCAAATGATCATTACAATAGCTCAACTGAAGCAAAACGAAGGGACAATCACTGCACAAAAAAATGATTAAGTAAACACACATAGAATTGGTTTTGGTACAAAAACAATACAACGCAACTTTAATTAAAACAAAATCGGGTAAACAAAAGAATTAATACAAGGTCAATGTAAAATTATGTACAACGATTTTGCACACGGCACTAATTGTTAGACAAAACGCATAACCGGTTTTACATGCTGACGACTCCGAAAACGAAGAAGACGAAAAACATAATAAGAAATAATACAATAACAATTGTATTGTTTTCGGCTCAAAGTATGCAAACATAATTAGCATAACGAGAAAACGCCAAAATAAATGTGCCGGTGTAAATATGTGAGTTATCACATAAAAAGTATTCAGACAATAACTACCGTTATCCTGAATGGTATTAAAGCGCGACTTTTGCATGCAAAGCTTTACTTTTGTATACGGATCCAAAGCGGTGAGTGCCTTCTTTTATAATAAATTACTAATCCTTGTCTTGTGCTCTTATGCGGAGACATCCTTGATCCTTGCTAAGCTCGATCCTTGTCTTGTGCTCTTATGCGGAGACATCCTTGAGCCTTGCTAAGCTTGATCCTTACAACTCATGATCCTTGTCTTGTGCTCTTATGCGGAGACATCCTTGATCCTTGCTAAGCTTGATCGTTGCAACTCTTCATCCTTGTCTTGTGCTCTTATGCGGAGACATGCTTGATCCTTGCTAAGCTTGATCCTTGCAACTCTTGATCCTTGTCTTGTGCTCTTATGCAAATACATCCTTGATCCTTGCTAAGCTTGATCCTTACAACTCTTGATCCTTGTCTTGTGCTCTTATGCGGAGACATGCTTGATCCTTGCTAAGGTTGATCCTTGTAACTCTTGATCCTTGTCTTGTGCTCTTATGCTAATACATCCTTGATCCTTGCAAAACTTGATCCTTGGAAATTTCGATCCTTGTCTTGTGCTCTTATGCGGAGACATCCGCGATCCCGAAATATTGATCCTTGGTCCTTGCTTGCATGTGGAAACTAATTAACGTCATAATTTACTACAAAGTGCCTAGTAATGCCTTGTAATTAATAAGTAAAAATTAAACGTCACAATCTCGCGAAATGCACGCGTCCGACCAGTCTAGGCTAACCGGTCTAAAGTAAGTAGTTTGCCGTAATTTCTCCACCGGAGTGAATTCAACACAACTAAACCGGAACCATAACTAGTCCAGTTATGGACAACGGGAACTGGGCTCCCGTAATGAGCCAGCAAGGAACCATAACATCAGCAGCATAGAAATGAATAACTAATATTAAGCCATGGCATATATATACAATTAAACTGTTAGCTAGTAGTCGTAGACATCAAATATTAACCAAATAAGGATTAGAATACACAATATTTTTTTTTTTTTTTTGATTAATCACGAACGTTGGCTACGGCGATACCGATAGTGCGGTAAGAATTATACAGAGTGCGATAAACACTATATTAAACACAGTAGAAATAAAACCGGTCTCAGTAAAAGTAAAACCGAGCGAAGAATCGAATTCCGACATATATGAATAGCGCGAAAACTGATTAAATTAAGTGATCGACTTACATTAAAAAAAAAACTAGTAAAGGTGTTGTCTACAGCCGGGCTGTAGCCGAAATACCCTACACCTTAAAGCTGCATATATACTCGTATATATATTTAGAAGTGGTGCGATATAGTATACTCGTATATATATACAATATATATATTATATATCTAATAATAATTATACAATATATATATAATAATAATAATAATTATATCGCACCACTTCTAAAAGGCAAAACTTTATACTCCTATGAAATTTCTACACCTATGCCGTCATGATGGCTGTATGCAGTTTCATAAGTGAAAGCATAAGGAGGCGTGACCCGCCCATTTTTTTCCAACAGAATATTATTGGTTCACAAACTACAATATTATGTACACCATTATTCAGGAAACTTATATACTTTTCAATACAATCCATGTAAAACCCTCCATGACCTATGTAAACTAAAAGTGGGCGGATCACGCCCATATTTGGCATATTAACTGGAAGCATTAGTCTAAACCTACATATTAAATTTTCTTGTCTTCTCTCAAAAAGTGATGCTGATATGGACTTTTTTAATAGGCAAAACAGAGGTACCTGCACTCTCGATATAAAAAGTAGGCGTGGTCCTTGGGCGATTTTGCCCATTTTCAATACGAAACATCCCAACATAGCAACGAATATTTTGCCAAATTCATTTTGAAATCTTAATCCGTTCTCCTGTGATCGTGATTTCAACGGACAGACATGCTGATCAAGAATATATATACTTTTCCATACCTATCTTGTCTAGTTCTATGCGTTACACACTCCGGTAGAAAGTGAATATACCCTCAACCTTAAGGTGTAGGGTATATAAATTAAAATTATTTTTGAAATAATTTCCGGCTCAGGTTGATTTAAAGGCAAAGTGACTTAAATTATATTCGAGAATAATAACTTAAACCACAATCGTGCTAATATCGAGCGTGCAGTCGTCAGCCATCGTCGCGATGGAAATTGGTATTCGTTTGGAAACAGCGACATGTAGAATACCGTTACTCATTCTGAAGGACGCCACTCACCACGTGATCTTGGGTAATGCACATTGGTGCCTCAATTAGTTGTGGAGGTGAAACGATAACTCTTGGCAAAATGGAGGCCGACAAACGGAAAAGGCAACATGTGCAACATTAGCGACGACTAACGACACGAAGCCAGAAAACCATAAAACTCCCTCTCCACATACGGAAGACGAAGCGAAGGAAGCATGTGGGTCACAAGGACTCATAAAAGCGTTTCTGGACGAGGAGTTAAAAAAATTTGATTGTCTTACAGGATCCTCCAATATCACAACGCATAGAATCACAATGAAGGATGACAGACCGATAAAGTAGAGATATTATCCCAAAAAACCGCGCGATGTAAGCTATTATAAATGCAGAGATAGATAAGTTACTTGAAAAGGGCTGCATAGAACCCTCGTATAGCCCCTACAGTGCACCAATCGTCCTGGTGAGGAAAAAGAATGGAAAGTGGAGAGTATGCATAGATTACCGACAGCTAAATGCACGATTCGTCCCAGATGCATACCCCCTTCCGAGGATACAACATATTTTAGACAGAGTGCGAGATGCGAGATATATCAGCAGTCTCGATCTTAAAAACGGCTACTGGCAAATCCTCATGAGTTCTGAGAGCACGCAGTACACGGCATTCACAGTTCCAGTAAGAGGACTTCTCCAGTGGAAAGTCATGCCATTCGGCTTACATTCAACACCCGCGACTTTTCAAAGAGCTCTCGACGGCGTTATTGGCCAAAAAATGGAACCACACGCGTTCGCATACTTAGACGACATCATCATAACAGAAAGGAACTTAAGGGAACACATGGCAAACCTACGGGAGGTGTTCGAAAGATTACTTCAAAATCAACACAGAGAAATGCGAGTTTTTCAAAGAGAACGTGTAATATCTTGGTCATGTCGTCAGTCGCCATGGAATTCATACCGAATCACAAAGTTCCCGACAAAGTTGCGGCGATTAAGGAGTTAAAACCCCCTCAAGTGTTAGAGACGTTCGTAAATTTCTTGGTGTGGCCTCGTGGTACCGCCGCTTTGTACCAGACTTCGCGAAACTAGTGACTCTACTTACAAATCTTTTAAAAAAGGGGCAAACGTTTGAAATGGAGTGAGGAAGAACAGGGTGCTTTTGAAGCATTGGAGCAGAGACTCACGGAGGCACATATTATAAGCGTGCCCTGATTTTACCAATTCATTCACACTTCAAACGGACGCGAGTAACTACGGACTGGGGGTAGTTCTCACACAGGTCCACGAAGACGGAGAGAAGGTAATTGCATATGCAAGCAGACATTTGAATAAAGCTGAACAAAACTACTCTACGACAGAAAAGGAATGCCCCGCCATCATTTAGGGAATCAGGAAGATGCGTCCATACCTGGAGGGCTATATGTTCTCTGTCATCACAGACCACCTATCTTTAAAATGGTTAAATTCGCTGGAAAACCCGTCAGGTCGTATTGCAAGATGGGCACTGGAATTGCAAAAGTATACTTTCGATGTGAAGTACAGAAAAGGTAAAGAAAGTGGAATGTTGTTGCAGACAACCTATCAAGGCAGCCAGTAGAGAGCCTTAACAAGATCACCATAAAGAACCACAGGTGTGCTTGGACTGAATCGCAGAAGTACGAAAAAATCCACGGAAATTTGCTGATTACACCATAGAAAACGGGCAACTATATCGACACATCCCGGGCACATCAAACGACGAAGATAGTGCAGCGTGGAAATTGTGTACCTTCTACAACGAGTTTTGAAGGCAAACCACGACGACCCAAGTGCCGGACATGCGGGAATTAGAAAAACCATAACAAGAATCAACAATAGGTATTACTGGCCAGGGATGTACCGTGATGTCTGGAAATATGTAAAATTTTGCGAATCATGACAACGATACAAGCCAGTACAAGATAAACTAGCAGGGAAAATGCTTACTCAACTTCCCTACGAATCATGGAGCATCCTTTGCGCGGACATCATAGGTCCATTACCAAGATCAAAACATGGAAACACAATGATCCTGGTCTTCTTCGACAAGTTCCTGAAGTGGACCGAAATTGTGCCGCTACGAGAAGCCACCACCACAGAAATCTCGTTGGACATAAACACCATGGTATCGGAAACAACAGGATTCAGCCCTGCTTTTCTCACACAAGGGCGAGAGGCACGCCTTCTTGGTGCACTCTTCGACTAAATCACCATCGGAACGCAAACACTTCCACAGAGCACAGAGAACAAACGAAACCGAATCAGAGAAATTTTCAACATTGTAAAACGGAATCTGGAGAAGGCATCAAAGGACCAAGCCCGTCATTATGATTTGCGGCGAAGACATTCCAAATAGCACAAGTGCTGTTAATTTTTTTTACGTGGGCACCTGTCTTTACGACTTATCCCACGGCATGCTTCATGCTCGGATTAAAATCTAAATCAAAATCCCAAGTAGATTAATCAAATAAAGGAAAAAGCCATTGGTTCCAAATTTTTACTCGAATCATGTTTCATAGTACATTCATCGTTACTGCTTTGGTCGACAGTTTTTGTTACTTTCGAAGTTAATTCCACGGCCACCACGAGACCTACCTCAAATCGCTCTGAGGCTTGGAACGTGTGAGCGCCCATGGTACCAGTTATATTAGGGTGTAGTCTTCTACACCCTCCATTTATTACGTAGGAAACCTCCAGGAAGAGAACTTGGAGGAAAATGGATTAAGGCGTAACTATGTATCTATAAACCAGTATACAAGTTACCTATACTCTAGGAAGAGAACCTAGAGTACTTAGAGCATTCAAAGCTTATGTCAAAACATAAGCAGTAACGGGTGATACCCCCGAGCAAATACCCATGATTCACGTACTTGACCTACTGCCTTCCCTAGCTACTTTTATAAGTGAGCTAGCGGTAACTACGCAATCTTTACGTAACACTACTTTCACTAAAGTGATTTCGCGCTACTACTGAATCTACGTAGTGATCTTAGATCGACTTTGAACTATTTAAACACTAGGCCGACTCATCGTGTCAATGATTCAGAATCAATGACTGAGCTAATTTGCAAATCAAGGTCAGTGCAAAGGACAAACCATCCGCACTATAATTGTCACTAAATAATGACATCGTTTTGAAACCTGCCATGCTGATTCATGGTCTTATAGAGATGTTAAAGCAACGAACGATGTCTATGCATGTTTTAGCCGTCATGGGGCAGAGTTCAACGTCGCATTTAAGCGAGATTAAGCCTCATTAATGACGCTATAATCAGCTGAGCTCTTTCCATGACGTTGCCCAGGTCCCGCCACGGGGAGGCACATGCTATTGGGACCCTTGCGGCGAAGACAGTGTAATCCGGCTGTGGGAGCATTGGTCTTGGTGAAAACTCACCACTTGTCCAAGGCGGTAGATAAATTCATGGCGAAGTTGGCGCCAAAATACGACGGGCCCTTTCGGATTACAAGATATATTTCACCAGTCATCGTAGAATTACAGCATCCTGAGAACACTCACACCCGCACGGCGCACGTCAAATACTTAAAAAGGAGTATCATCACGCGGACGTTACTCTATCTAACCAAAACTAACAATTGTAGAAATCCATGTGAAGATCCTTGTCGTGCTATCCATGATAATGACTTTAAACCTTCGAGTAATGAACCTTACTTTTATAGATAAATATACAGCGATCATTATGTCCAACACCAACAACGAGGCAGGTAAAGTGGTACAAGTGACCCTCGGCCGAATCACCATCGACAATGCCGTCACCGATGTGAGCAGCAGCGAGGTAATCGTACGATACCCAGCGGAACCCATAAGATATGGAACGATTGGCGCCAGGCCGGTTCCTGAACGACGCCATCATTGAGTTCTGGTTGCGGTACCTCCTGGAAAAGACTCCGCTTGTACGCCGACAACGCATCCACCTGATGAGTATGTTCTTCTTCTCAAAGATCAGCATGCCAAACCGAACAGCTAGGGAACGAAACCAAAGCGTTAGCAGATGGACTAAAGGTGTCGACTTGTTCGAGAAGGACCATGTGCTAATACCAGTTAATGCCAACGAACACTGGTGGCTTATGGTAGTGTGCTTCCCCGGAGAAAACGGCACGCGGTTCGCAGAGAAGAAACGCCTAGACGGTTTATACTGCATCAAGGTGCCTTGCATCTAGCAGTTAGACTCGGTCAACCCAGTGCCGAGAAACGACTCGGCCAAGTACATTCGCGACTACTTGGAAATCGAGTACCAGACCCGTCGACCAGGTTTAAAGCGCATCTACAACGAAGCAACCTTACCATTGATCGTCAATGACGTGCCCCAGCAGGGAAACGGTACCGACTGTGGAGTATTCCTACTGGAGCTTTTAGTACAGGCACCACCGGAAGACTACCGGTTCAACGAATGGAACTTCAGTACTTGGTTTAGCCAGGAGGAGGTCCAGCCGAAGCGAAAAAGAATAAAACAGACTATCCGAGAACTAGCGACCAAAAACACCACAGAACAAAAACATCAACATCCAAACATCGAAGTGGCCCAGCCGGAACAACGGTATTTTGATGCGATCACTGGTACGTTCTACGACGATCTCTGCAGCGAAGTGGAAAAGCTGATGCCAGGAGTCTCACATGAATCCGGAACCGCCACGGAACCAACGACTCCGCCGAAGACCAAACTTACAAAGCTGATCCAGCGATACCAGAGTATTGAGGATCTGGAAACATGCGCGCACCACCTCACATCGGAAACCGTAAACCAAATCCGCGAACGGTATCAGAAGCTGAACCAACTGGTCAAGAAGAAGGAGAAACGGGTCCAGTTCTATTATCAGCGGCAACGAATCACCGTGAAACCCGGCAGATCACAATCGTCACCGAAGAAGAGGGGGAGTGTGACGGAAAATAATACTTTTATTTTCCTCACAACGTACGGGTGTAGAACCTGGACGCCAACCCACCTGAGCTGATTCCTTTAAGATCGCCATCAAGGAATGCAGTAACTTTGAATTGTGCGCACCTAATTCAGAGTGGATTTAATTCTTCATTATACAATGCAAAAAAAATATACGATGCAGGGCAAATGATCATTACAATAGTTCAACTGAAGCAAAACGAAGGAACAATCACTGCACAAAAAAAAATGATTGAGTAAACACACATAGAACTGGTTTTGGTACAACAACAATACAACGCAACTTTAATTAAAACAAAATCGGGTAAACAAAAGAATTAATACAAGGTCAATGTAAAATTATGTACAACGATTTTGCACACGGCACTAATTGTTAGACAAAACGCATAACCGGTTTTACATACTGACGACGCCGAAAACGAAGAAGACGAAAAACATAATAAGAAATAATACAATAACAATTGTATTGTTTTCGGCTCAAAGTATGCAAACATAATTAGCATAACGAGAAAACGCCAAAATAAATGTGCCGGTGTAAATATGTGAGTTATCACATAAAAAGTATTCAGACAATAACTACCGTTATCCTGAATGGTATTAAAGCGCGACTTTTGCATGCAAAGCTTTACTTTTGTATACGGATCCAAAGCGGTGAGTGCCTTCTTTTATAATAAATTACTAATCCTTGTCTTGTGCTCTTATGCGGAGACATCCTTGATCCTTGCTAAGCTTGGACCTTACAACTCTTGATCCTTGTCTTGTGCTGTTATGCGGAGACATCCTTGAGCCTTGCTAAGCTTGATCCTTACAACTCTTGATCCTTGTCTTGTGCTCTTATGCGGAGACATCCTTGATCCTTGCTAAGCTTGATCGTTGCAACTCTTCATCCTTGTCTTGTGCTCTTATGCGGAGACATGCTTGATCCTTGCTAAGCTTGATCCTTGCAACTCTTGATCCTTGTCTTGTGCTCTTATGCAAATACATCCTTGATCCTTGCTAAGCTTGATCCTTACAACTCTTGATCCTTGTCTTGTGCTCTTATGCGGAGACATGCTTGATCCTTGCTAAGGTTGATCCTTGTAACTCTTGATCCTTGTCTTGTGCTCTTATGCGGATACATCCTTGATCCTTGCTAAGCTTGATCCTTGCAAAACTTGATCCTTGGAAATTTCGATCCTTGTCTTGTGCTCTTATGCGGAGACATCCGCGATCCCGAAATATTGATCCTTGGTCCTTGCTTGCATGTGGAAACTAATTAACGTCATAATTTACTACAAAGTGCCTAGTAATGCGTTGTAATTAATAAGTAAAAATTAAACGTCACAATCTCGCGAAATGCACGCGTCCGACCAGTCTAGGCTAACCGGTCCAAAGTAAGTAGTTTGCCGTAATTTCTCCACCGGAGTGAATTCAACACAACCAAACCGGAACCATAACTAGTCCAGTGGAAGTGGACTCCCGTAATGAGCCAGCATAAAACCATAACATCAGCAGCATAGAAATGATTAACTAATAATAAGCCATGGCGTATATATACAATTAAACTGTTATTAGCTAGTAGTCGTAGACATCAAATATTAACTAAGTAACGATTAGAATACACAATAGAGTTTTTTTTTTTGATTAATCACGAACCTTGGCTACGGCGAGTATATCCTGGAAAAGAAAACATCGTTACAATTGGTTATTCGGAAATATCGAAAGCATATCGGCTTTTGGATCCTGAGTCAAAGAAAGTTGTTCAAAGCAGAGATGTTATTTTTACGAATGTATACCAATCAACGGGCTACTCTGAACCTAGCTGTAAAAAGCTTGCCATCATATGATTACGTAATAAATTTCGTTTCAAACAAATCGCAAAGTAAAGAAGATAAAGAGAAAACTAATGGAACACTGAATCAAGAAGTCGACCAAAAAATCAATCACATTATTCCTGAAGAACATAGTGAGCAACAAGAAGCAGTCGAAGGATTTCATACTCCAACACTTTGGAAGAAAGGTCTTGGGCGACAAAATGACTTTTGACAAGTAAAAAAGGCAGACCTAGAAAGCTATTTCGGATGATGCAACAAACTGAGGATGTTCGTAATCCACAACGTGATTCTGCGTACTAAATACAGAGCTGATGAAACCATTGAACGGCAAAAAGCACGACTAGTTGCGAAAGGTTACACTCAAGTGCCAGATATAGACTATAACGAAACTTAGTCCCCAGTTGCTAGAATAGGATCTATTCGAAACATAATGGCAATTTCAGCTGAACTGGGTCTCGAAGTTCACCAGTTAGACTTTGTGAGTGCTTATCTCAATGGAGATAGCGAAGAGAAAATTTTTATGAATATACCTAACGAATTGTCCGAAATCTTGGAAGAAGACGAAATCTGTAAGTATTCTGCAAATAACGTCTTAAAACAAAATTAGCAAAATTAAATTTAAATTTAATTAAATTTTTTGCCATAGAAGTCAAACAAAATCCAATAATAAAGAAATAACAATGTGCCAATCGCTGTATATAAAAATATTTTAAGTCATTTTAATATGCAAAACTGTAAACCTGTGGCAACACCTATGAACCTAAACGAAAACTTATCTAAAGTGGCTGTCCTAATACTGATGAAGAAAGAAAAGAAGCTGAACATTTTCCCTATCAACAACTTATTGAGTCTCTCATGTACTTAGCAGTTTCAACTAGGCCAGATATCTCGTACCCGGTAAGTGCATTAACCCAATTTAATTCCAATTTTGGTGACAGCGAAACGCATATTAAGGTACTTAAAAGGGACGGAGAACTACGGATTAACATTCAAGAAATCTGAACAGAGACTTCTTGGATATGGCGATGCAGACTGGGCCTCCAATATAGATGACAGAAGGTCTTACACAGGATACGTTTTTATATGGGCGAATGCAGCTATTAGGTGGTTAACAAAGCAAAGAACTGTAGCAATGTCGAGTACTGAAGCAGAGTACACGAGTCTCTCAGAATCTGCAAAGGAAACAGTTCATTTAAAAAAATTTTTATCAGACATTTTAGGACCACAAGAAGCAACTATAATTTTTAATGTCAACCAAGGTGCAAATCTCCTAAGTAAGAATCCTGTATTTCACAACAGAACGAAGCATGTTGATATACGGCACCATTTTGTCAGAGAAACAGTCCAAGAAGGTATAATTGAAGTGAAATACTTAGCAACGGATAAAATGCCTGCAGTTTTTTTAACAAAAGGTTTATGTTTAACCAAACATAAAAATGGTTTATTGCAGCTTGGAATTAGTACAAATACTACTGTGTAATATGAATACAGTATGTAAAATGTAAATTGTGGGGAAGTGTTGCATATTACCAAATATACATTTTTTTAATACTGTAGTACTTGTAGTACTACAACCTTTAAAACACTCTGTTAATAATGTATACGTTTCATTTTGTTTATTGTCAATCATTCTTGACAGATAATATTAAAAACTTTTCATGTTCAATAAAATCTTTGCCAAGCAAACATCCCAAATGTTTCTCACAATATAACTAACAATAAGAAATATAGGATTTATACCTGTAATTGTTACATATGGGGTTTGTTTTTTTCCCTTAAATATAGGAAAAATTTTATATAAAACAATACCCAGGGGTGATCAGAAAAATTTGGAAGACAAAATTTATATAATAATTTTAAAAAATCTTCACTAATTTACATATGATTCCAATCTTATTTAGCTTTATGCGAATCTAGCCTTCGTCATGGAATAGCGGTGTGGGGATAAAGAGTGCACTGCAGACGTCTTCAAAACAGCCAGAATTCCATCATTAAGATATTTACTAAATCCTTAAAATACTTACTAAATGCCGGAATGCAGGATGGTTTTTAAATATTGACGGCATTTTCAAATACTGTGTACTTATGGAATTTTGTGAAGATAACGAGTTCAGGGTCGGTTTAGATCATCCTTTTGGTACACGACAAAGAATAGAAGGAAGGTATCACATCCCGCAATTCTACAATAATTACGGCAGGAATACGTTTAATGTACTTCTGGCAACTTTGCTGAATCGGCTGCTTCTGCACTTAACTAACATAGCTAATATTTCGAAGTGGAAAAAAGAAGGCAAAGCGTTCGTAATGAATAATATTAGTTATTATAATGAAGTTATGCACATTATCAATAGAAGGTAGAACAGAAAAGTAAGAAATATAAGAGAAATTGGAACATGATTAAAGGCCGCATTATAGCTACGCTCAATAAGCCACGAGAAATGGTGGATACATTGAGAATTATTAGTTACAATTAATTTATAAATTACAATTGGAATGAATATTTTTGAATACTTCAGCAATAACTTAATTTACATTGTTAGATAGTAAAACCCTGCAGAAAAGCTTTTTTGAGCTTCGAGGGATATTTGTAGTAGCAATTACGATATGTACATTGAAATGAATAAATTGAATTGAATCTAATACTTTAAAAATCTATTTACAGCCTTATAATGCATCTATTGCGTTTGCGTTTCTTGCTCGTGTTGCTTTGTTCTTTTCGTTGTTTTGGGAGAATTGAGAGCGCGAAATAGCGTAAGACTCTCAAACGCAGTCCAAACGCGAATGCGAACGCAAGAGAGAATTTGTTGGTAATTTCATCCTTTGCAGTCCCCGTCGCGTTCCCGAGGTATAACCGAGTAGTCACTTCGTCGAAATTGGATCTCAAACCAAGCTATTGAAAAATTATTGCGTTTTTAAGATTGTACTGAATTTTAGTATGCCAATATGTTTAATAAAGCCATTAATAAATGTGAATATTTTTCAATTTTTGGATTTTTGTGCGATATTTTTATAACTTTATTTTCCGAAAAATTAAAAAAAAAATTCATTCATTTAAGTAATTTAGAAACATAACTATTTATTAAAAAATAATTTGCAAACATAATATTCATATATATTCAATAATAATAATTCATATCATATTCAAAAATATCGAAGGCAACAACTGAATAACTTGCAGAAGAAATACGTAAAAATGCCGAGAAATCATAAAAGAAGCGATACATAAGCTCTTTCTTCAACAAGCAGTTGTGCACTAAAATAAGCGTAAAAAGCAAAATGCCAGGTTTCTTTATATTACCGTATATCGCCGCCTGCCAATAACAAACAAATTCTGATTATTCAAAGCCATAATGAATACATAGCGATCTCTTGCTTTCTGCAAACAATGCTCTATGATGCACGGCTAATCTCGACGCGTGCTTCGTATTTCGCACACATGTGCTTTCGTTCGTTTGTGATGCGCTCATTGGTATAACCGTGTGTCATAGGCAGCGTGGTTGTCTGCAGGAATACTTATGTTTTTGTTTCCCCTCAAAATCTCAAAAGCAGGTTACTCGATAAAGTTCCATTATGCCATTTCAAACGCATTGCGTTTGGTGTCGTGGTTGAGTTTGGGTTTGCGTTTGAGATCCATTATAAGTCTGTAATAACATTTGTTATATGGATTTCTATTTAACAAATGATATTCTTATTTATTTCTTTTATTTAAGAGAAATAAATATATTTTTAGATATAGTGAATTAGTATTAGTATATAAAAGATAAGTTTATTTTTATAATGAAAATGTAATGTTTTTATTAAACTATATAAAAGAGCTAAAAATTGAATTTAACTATTTAAATAAGGAGTTGTTGCTCCTATTTGTCTTCTTAATTAGAATATTAAATACACCTCTTTTTGGCTTTAATTAAAAATAAGGGCTAAAGCCTAATTTTATGTCGAAACTAAATGCAATATATCGGTTCATATTTAAGATAGGCTGAAACAGTACCTTTTGAATGCAAATCAAATGTTATATTTAACGAACATTTTAATAAATATTTACATAATAAACTTAAGATAAAAACCCCTGATTTAATTCATAATACAAACCACCTAATAATATTAAAATAAACATAATTAAATTAAATGCTCAATAAATTATATTAGAAATTTTAATTAGTAAAACAACAGATAAAAGTAAAGCAATTTCTACATCAAAAATTAAAAAAATTATTGCAATTAAAAAAAAGAAACTGATTTTGAGTCAAATCCACACTCAAATGGGGACGATTTTTCACGGTCAGAAAGGGATTTTTTAGATAAAATAGATGCAATTAGTGTTACTAATATAATAATAAATGAATTATTAATATTACCTTATGATTGAAAAATCAAATATACTAATATACTATATATATAACTACTTTCCCCATCAATAAATTGATACATATAAAACTAATCATACAACAGCCTGGAGTCCAAAATGATGAAAACTTGAAAATTGATTATTTAAATGACATTATTAGAACTAAACTTACTAATAATAATTTATTATTAGAACTAAACTTACTAATAATAAAGAAGTACCAATTAATACATGAAGACCGTGAAAACCGGCAGCTTTAAAAAAAGAAGAGCCGTATACAAAATCTCTAATACAAAAATTATTTGTATTCTTAATGAAGCATTTTCATATTTTTCGTTAGTTCATAAGTATTTATTAATATTATTATTACATGTTATGCTAGCTTATATTTGTATGGTTAGTTGCATTATTTTTTTAAATTTGCTATTTTTTGTGTACGCTGAAGCACTAAAAAAGATTCATCTTAGTGTGCTGTATTGTAATTGAAATAATTGAAATTGAAATAAAAGAAGCTTCTATTTTTTCATAAGCCTGTAAAATAGAAAAAACCCCTAATAAAACAGTAAAAAATAAAGCTTGAGTAACTTGAGAATAATTTCCCCCCATTAAACTATGGTGAGCTCAATTGACTGTAATACCTGACTTAAGTAAAGGAACTGTATTTAATAATGGAATTTGCAAGGGGTCAAAACTATTAACCTCCCCGGTGGTCAAATTTCTCCGATTTCAATTGAAGGATATAATCTTCTATTAAAAAATCTCAAAAAAATTATACAAAAAATAATACTTCGGAAAGAATAAAAAGAATTATTCCTCATCGTAACCCTTCTACCACCCTCTTTGTATAATATTCTTGAAAAGTCCGCTCTTGACACACATCTTGGCCCCATTGAAATATAGTTAACAATACAATAATATTACCTAAATACAATAATGATAAATCATATCGATGAAATCATTTTACTAATTCAGATACTGTGGTTATTGTACCAATTGATCTTGTAATTGGTCATGGGCTATAATCTACCAAATGAAAAGAATGATTTAAAGGAACTGACACTAATTTACTTCTCTAGAATATAGAGTTGTTAAAACTAAAAAAACATATAATTGAATAATAGAAACAGCATATTCCAATGTTATTAATATAATTTGTACTAATATTAAAACTCTTAATAATAGATTCAACAATGAACCTCTATTTCCTAATAAAGTTATTAATAAATGCCCAGCAATTATATTTGTAGTTCAACGGACAGCTAAAGTTCCGGGACGAATTAAATTTCTAATTAAAGTTGATTATGTGGTGACCAAATTGTTGTATGAAGTTTTTTTCAATTTTAGGCTGATTTAGGTCAAATAAATTATTAATTTATTATTATTGTTTTTCCCAACGTTTCGTGGCTTGTTTGGCCACTTCTTCAGGGGTTAAATTTATTTAATTGAATTTACTTATTTACATGTTACTACTTTGATCATAAATACCTGAATGTGTACATTAGAAATTAGTTAGTACACTTATTTTTGCAAAACTTAAAAATAACTGTAGTCTTGTTTTATTTGACTACTGTTGTGTAGATTTTGCTAATTTTGTCCGTGTCTTCTTTTCTGTTCATTTTTCTTTCTATTTTTTGTTGGATTCTAAGAGCTTCCAATGTATACCGGGTGTTGTGTTTATTTTCCTTATCTAAAATTTTAATTTCTTCGAAGTTGGCTATGTGATCGTGTTCAGTTAAATGTTGGGCCAATGCTGTCGTCATTTTTTTTTTATTAATATCCCTTTTATGTTCCATCACTCTAGTTTTTAAAGTTCTTTTTATATATATTTTATTGCATTTTTCATGTTTGTTACTCAGACAGGAGATTTCGTAAACTACATTGTTGTTGTGGTCTATTGGTACTTTATCTTTCTTGTTTGTAAACAACGATTTAATAGTTTTATTTGGTTTATATGCAAATCTGATGTGATGTTTTACAAACATTTCCCTTAGTGTTGACGGAGGAATTATATTTGGTAAATATGGCACAGAGAAAAACCGTACATTGTTATCCAAGTTATTTTTTGTGGATAGTCAAGTTATCTATAGTATTCTTTTTTTCGTTACTGCTTTGTTTTTTTATGAGGTTGTCAATCAAATAATTGGGATAGTTATTCATTCTTAAAATTCTTCTTACTTTGATAAGATTTACATTCATGAATTGTGAATCACTGATTTTTATTACGTTATGTATAAAATTGTTTACTGTATTTATTTTTTGTTGTAAAGATTGATTTGAAAAATAGTTTATCATTCGTCCAGATGAAAAAGGTTTTGTGTGCCAATTCATGACAATTGTATTGTTAATTCTATGTTATTATAAGTAGATTAAATGGATGAAAATAGGTAATAGGCTGTAAATTTATAAAATTCTTTTTAATCAGCCTTATAGTCAAAAATGATACTAGACTGCAATTCTAGAGGAGTAAATTTACTAAGGCTTAGAAGATCCTCTACTATTTTAAACTTTTAAGCTTAAAAGTTTAATTAACTTAAAGCCCTAAAATAAAAAATATTGTATCTCATGGGCTGATCACTCGTGTGAGCAATTGGAGGGTTTCGGATGAGCATTCCTTCTCTGATCATAGGTACATTGTCTTCAACCTTAAGGGGACTTCTGTTGATCAAACTTGTCCAACTCGTAATGTTAGGAAAACTAACTGGGTAAAATATAGGACTAAACTTGCGGAAATCCTCGGGTCTGGGAGACTGGGGAGTATCGCAGACAGAGAGGAACTTGATAATAGATTAGAGTTCTTCTTAAGTGCTCTAAATAGAGCTCTAGAGGTCTCGTGCCCTTTTAAAAATCATAGAGGGGAAAAAAAAACCACCTTAGTGGAACCCTGATTTAATGGAGATGCGTAAGAGGTGTAGAAAAATTTTTAATCTTGCCAAATCAGCAAGTGATTCTCATCTCTGGGCTGAATACAAGGCTGCCTTAAGCAGATACAAAAAACAATTACGTGCAGCAAAGAGGAACTCATGGAAAAAATTCTGTGAAAATATTATGAGTTCCTCGGAAGCTAGCAGGCTAAGGAAAATCTTATCCTCTAATCCGGCCGTTGTTGGCTCCATAAAGAAGGATGATGGCTCTTGGACTACACCAAGAGCTGAATCACTAGAAGTTCTAGTTGATACTCACTTTCCAGGAAATAGTCGCCCTGAGGACTATGAGTATAATCTTTCCTGCTCTCCTATATGGGACTTGCGCCATCTGGTAACGGACAATATGTTTGGATGGGCTATAAGTACTTTTAAGCCTTTTAAGTCCCCTGGACCGGATGGTATCTTCCCAGCTGAGCTGCAGAACTCTTGTGATTTAGTAATGCCTTTATTAACTGCTATCTACACGGGCTGCCTAAGTATTGGATATGTTCCTCAGAAGTGGCGTAGAAGTTTGGTGGTGTTCATTTCTAAAGCGGGTAAACGCTCGCATGAAACAGCCAAAGATCTGCGACCCATAACTTTATCCTCGTTTCTATTAAAGATTCTGGAGAGGATTATCGATCTGCACATAAGGGATAAGCATATAGTGCAGTTTATCTCCTTTATTGTGGAATTTGGTGGTCGATGGACTGCTGAAAATTCTGGAGCAAGAAGGTCTAGAGGTTATTGCATATGCGGATGATCTTGCCATAGCGGCCTCTGGCAAGTACCCATGTGTAATCAGGGACCTTGTACAGCTTGCTCTAAACACTCTAAGGAGATGGGCAGCTCCTAGGGGATTGAGTGTAAACCCACGGAAAACTGAATTGGTTCTTTTCACGAGGAAGTATGAAATTCCGCGAATTGAACCTCTAAGGATGGGTGCAGCTAGGATTAACTTCACGGATGAGGCAAAATTTCTTGGTCTCATCCTGGATAGAAAATTAAGCTGGAAACCAAATATCATCGAAAGAGTAAACAAAGCAACGGTGGCTTTTTACTCTTGTAGGAGAGCCATTGGTAATAAATGGGGCCTCAACCCATCGATAGTACACTGGCTGTATGTAGCAGTAGTCAGGCCCATACTGCTATATGGGGTGGTCACTTGGTGGCCAGCTCTGACTAAGGTAACAAACTGCAGATTGTTGGAAAAAGTCCAAAGATCTGCTTGTTTATGTATAGGAGGTGCGTTAAGGTCTACACCGACAGCTACTTTGGAGGTGCTGTTGCACCTCCTACCAATAGACGTAATGGGCAAGTTGCTAGCTAGGTGTTCGGCTATAAGGCTAAATGCTGTAAAGAGATGGACCAATACTAAAGTTGGTCATCAGACTATTTTGGAAGGATTATCATCCTCCTTTGAAAACCTTGACTACACCATTCCAACCTTACTACCAGCACAAAAATTTCGAACGGAAATTCCAACCAGGGGTGACTGGGAGGCTGGAACTCTGCCAGGCAAGAAAGGTATACATGTGTATACTGATGGTTCGAAGATGCGAGGCAGAGTTGGTGCTGGGGTTTTCTGCGAAATTCTTGGAAGGGAGGGCAATTTTCGCTTTCCGGACCAGCGTCTTCCAGGCGGAAGTGATGGCAATTCGGGAGGCACTGTCCTGGCTAAAGGATAATCAGACATTCTCCGAGGATGTCTGTATTTATACCGATAGCCAGGCTGCGATAAGATCCCTGGAATCGACCTTCACCACTTCGTTGGTGGTAAAAAGCTGTCACCAATCTCTTAACGAGATTGCGGAACAGATATCTTTAAAATTGTGCTGGGTCCCAGGACACAGTAACATTCCAGGGAACTGCCGAGCGGATGAATTAGCCCGCCTGGGTACTGAATCAGGCATCATAACAGATAACCTAGACACGGGTATGCCATTTGCTACCTGTAAGTATTTATTGAAAACAGAAGCCTTAATGGAGGCTAACAAAAGGTGGGAGGAGAAGGTGACTTGCGGTATTGCAAGACAGCTATGGCCTCGGTATCACTGGAAGAACTCGCAGGACCTCCTAACGTTGAACAAGGAAAACATCCGGCGAGTGATAGGAGTCTTAACAGGACATTGCCTTTTTGGGGCTCATGCTAGGAGGCTGGGCTTTTTCTCGAATGATTTTTGCAGGAGCTGCAGAGATGAGGAAGAGGAGGAGACCGTTTCTCATCTCTTATGCAGCTGCCCAGCCCTAGCTCAAAGAAGACAGGCCCACTTGGGTGTCTACTTTTATAAGGACCTTTGTGATGTGAGTCCACTCAATGTGAGGGATTTAAATCGCTACATAAATAGCACTTTGTGGCTGACATAGCCTTGAGGGGGAGAGATCCATATGGCATCACAATGGACCTTCATGGTTTAAGTGTGTTCGCATGAACAGCCATAACTACCTACCTACCTACCCTACCTACTGAAGCACCCGCATAAGCAATAACAGACAAAGGGTGGGAAACAGTCCGCCCTGTCCCAGCACCATTTTCAACTACTCTACATGTTACCATAATATTAGAGAAGGACGAAGTATTCAAAATCTTAATACTTAAAGCTCTTAATATAAGAGGAACTAACCACTTTCCAAACCCTGCATTAAAATAGGTATAACCATAAAAAAAATTATAACAAAAGCGTGAGCAGTAACAATTACATTGTAAATTTGATCATCACTAATTAAAGACCCTGGATGACCCAATGCTATCCGAATTAACATTCTAAGAGAAGTTCCTACTATCTCTGCTTAAGCTCAAAAAAAAAAAAAAAAAAAATATATAAATTTCCAATATCCTTATGATTTGTTGAAAATAATCATTGTCGCAATAGATTAAATGGATGAAAATAGGTAATAGGCTGTAAATTTATAAAATTCTTTTTAATCAGCCTTATAGTCAAAAATGACACTAGACTGCAATTCTAGAGGAGTAAATTTACTAAGGCTTAGAAGATCCTCTACTATTTTAAACTTTTAAGCTTAAAAGTTTAATTAACTTAAAGCCCTAAAATACAAAATATCTTAGTCTAACCAATAAAAAGCAAAAAGAGAAAAAAATAATATAAATAAAGAAAAAGAAACCATATAATTTCTTATTATAATATAATACTAAGAAAACTCGAATCAATTTAACATTAAAGAACTATAAGCTAACCGTAAATAAAAAATCGCGGTTAATAAAGCAGTTAATACTAAAACTAAAGTTGTAAAAATATACAGATTTCTTACTATACAAAAAATTACTATTCACTTAGAAAAAAACCCAATAAAAGTAGGCAGACCCCAAAGAAACTAAACATAAATAAAACCTTTAATTGTGAAGAATACTTAGTAAAACAAAACAATTGGTTAATAAGAGAAATATTTATCCCACTAAAAAACGATAAAATATCTATTTATAAAAAAGAATATAACAAAAAATAAATTAACCAAATTGTCTCATGCAAACAAACTGCAATAATTATCCACCCTAAATGATTAATAGAAGAAAATACTCTCAACTCACGTAGAAAGTTTTGACTTAAGCCCCCTAATGACCGAACAGCTGCAGAAAAAATAACTCTTAAATTAATTAATCAATTAAAAGAAAAATAAGAAATAAATATTAAAGCACCAATTTTCTGTCAGGTAAGCAAAAGCAGCCCATTTATTCACGACAAACCTTCTATTACTGAAGGAAGTCAAAAATTAAAGCGAGCCGCCCCTATTTTCATTAAAAGATCCGAAAATATTATAAATTAACTACTAAATCTATTTGTATCATTATTTTGAATATTTATCAAAAATAAAATTGTATTAATATTGAAATGTTACTTCTGAGGACTTCAAAAGGGACAAACACATAATTTATATATACTATATATATAAATATTTTTCTATACCTTTCAATTGGTCGCCATTGTACTTCGGCATTCGTTTTATTCAAAGTTCCACCATACACACATATTCAATATATATATATATATATATATATATATATATAGTAGAGAAAAATATTTTTGAAGTTAAAGATGGATTGGTTGTGCAGTCGGCAAGGAATTGGATTAATATTGAATTGTAAAAAACAAATAATTTTAATGAAATTTTGGAAAAAAGGAAACAACCTTCTTTTATCAGTAAAATTATAGAAGGTTGTTTCTTTTTTTTCCAAAATTTTATTAAAATTATTTTTAATAATTTTGCGGCTTCTCAACGCATAATTTAATATGTCAGAAAATTCAGAAGAAAAGAAAACGAAATTCACTGATGTCTAAAATTCGCTTTAAAGGATAAGGGCAAAATTAGGCACAAAGAAAAAAAATTGCCAAAAAATCCGAATGAAATCTCCTTCAAAGAAAAAGAAGGAAACTATATTTGAAAGAAAGAAACTGAAAAAAACGAGAAATACTTTGAAGAAAGAGAAGCGAAATTTTCAAACGACGAGAACGAAATCATATGAACTAGAACAAATGGAAGACAACGTGAACTAAAGAAAACAAAATTGCAATGAGAAGGGAAAGAACAATACGACATATTAATAGGAAATTTTCTAGAGGAACGCAGTCTGCAGTAACTGGTATTCTTTTTAAGTATAAATTTCAATTTGAATTTTTAAATATTGTTCCTAAACATTGTATAGATTTAATATTTCAGTTAAATTAAATAACTTTATTTTGTATAATTTCAAAAACTTCATTTAATTTAATTATATAATTTTAAAATCAACAACGTCGACTTCACAATATGGAGAGGCAGAAAGTTTTATAGTTAAGAATAGATGAACTAAGATTAATATTAGTTAAAATAAATTTAAACTCCACTTGAAAGTAGAATTACAAGATAGACTGTTAGGTTATTATGCCCTAAAGAATGGAGAAAATGATAGTATTAGTGAAGAGGAATTTCATATCGAAGACGCGGCGATAAGTAGCACTCAAACGCGAAAACCTTCTTAACAATTAACCTTACGTGATATCGCAGAGAGTATTTATTATTTTTAGGGAACAGTTACTTATAGTGTTAATCAGTGGTTTATATATTTCGGGGATTTAGTAGAGATGGGCTGGCTGACCTAAAGAAATATGTGTATGCTAAACAACTTTAAAAGTGTGTGTTAAGTTATTAGTTAGTGTACTGATCAAGGTGAGAAGTTCGAAGACATTGAAATGTTTTAATACTTTATTTAATATAACTAAAGCTGAAAAAAAGACTTGAAGAAGAAATGACATTTTTAAAATTTGAAATCAGTATTGTCAGCGTTACGGTATGATATACTATAATGCAATAAATAGCTACAGTCGAATTCGATTACAGCGACTGCGTTTAAAACTACCAACCGCTTTCAATGAGGTAAACTCAACCTCAAATTTAGTTTGCACACACATTATAATGAAAATACATCTGGTTAAAACGACCCCGTTTATTTTTAAGAATTTTGTTTGAATCGTTCGTTTTTAACACAAATGCACTGCTTACGCTAGACTTTGAAGCAAAATAGAACTTTAAAACTTATAGATTTGCGTATATTTCATCTTCTCCTTCTTCTTCTTCTATCTTCTATATATATAAAAATAAGTTGTCCTAAGTTTGTGATTTTATAACTCGAGAACCGAACCACTCAATCGATTTTCAAATGAGTACATGCGTTGGAAAGGTCTACTTTCAGTGATGGTTTATATAAAAAAACATTTTTACGAATATGCGTTATACGTGCACTTTTAAGATGGTGTGTTTTCTCTATATATAATGTATTTTGTTTCTTATGCGAATTACATTTTGTCGGTATTAGGCTCTGCTTGTTCGCGTCACTTGACTTATTTAATTTCTGTGTGTTTATTGATTGCCATTTAAGTTTACAGTGCAAGCATTGACATTTTTTAATTATTTGTAATCTTTCACTTATAACTAAAATCTTTTACATAACCAAAAAAAAAATTATTCAACAATACTGCGACAAAGACGTTCACGTTCAAATACGTTTAAATAGATCTTATCAGGATGAAGAAGAGTGATGAGAAAGCAATGAAATAGCAAGGCAACGAATGGCACGACCAACATCTAATCAAAATCAAGAACAAAGAGAAGAACGAATTGAAAGTTTGAGAGTTAGAAACAGAAGAGGTCGTGAACGTATCACTGAACGTGACCATCAAAATATGCAACAACGGAGACGTAGCCATCCAAATGGCAATACTAAAAATGTCGTTTACTACCAAGCTTCGCTATAAATTTCGTCGTTTTTTGATGTTCTCTCTTTAAAAAATTTAATTTTTACTATAAAGACGTCAACGTATGTTATTATATTATTCAGCGGGGAGGGTTAGTCTAGTATAGTATACATGTATCTAGTATCACATACGAAGACTTACCGACATACGCAATACTTAACGTACATACAAATCCATCCTTCGAAAATACAAAATACTTTACTTTTTCTAATTTAAAAATTTGATATGTTCGTTTGGAAATAATGTTAAAAAATCAGATATAAAAACTGTTAGTAAAATGCTGTCGCTGTGGTGCGAAAGCGCGGGCCATCATAAAACAAGCTTGCAAATTTTATCAGCATTTTGTACTTATGATGAATATAAAATTGTCTTAGTATTAAAATATTAATTGATAAAGCCAAACAAAATTAAAAAACGATCGATTGGAAGTGAACATAGGTGTTTCAGGAAAAATGGGAGATGGAATATTTTTTCATTCTAGAAAAAGGCAAAATGTTATATTTGATATGTCGCAGTCTATTTCAGTGTGCAAGGAATACAATGTGAAAAGGCATTACTACCTCCATAATGAAGAATATAAAAATATTGTTGGAATAATGCATGGGGAAAAGTTGGTCGAATTAAAGTCAGTTCTTCGTAAACAACAAAGCATTTTCACTAAACCAGTTGCGGAAAATGCGGTTGCCGTGAAAGCTAGTTATCGGTTATCCCATGCAATTACCAAAAAATCAAAACCATTTGTAGAAGGCTAATTTATTGGAGAATGTTTTTAGTAATAGCAGCTGAAGAGCTATGCCCCGATATAATACATAAATTTAAAAGCATTAGTTTATCCAGAAATACAGTTGCAAATAGAGTCAATGACATTGCTTCAAGTTTAAGAGGGAAACTTCTCTCCGTTGCCTCTAGTTTTGAAATGTTTTCAATTGCAATCTATGAGAGTACTGATTCCAGAGATATAGCACAGTTAGCAGTTCTTATTCGAGGATGTGATTGGAATATGACAATAACCGAAGAGCTATTAGAAGTCATTCCAATGCATGGTACAACAACTGGATATGATATATTCGACGTACTTACGAACACCATTTAAAAATATGATCTTCCAATTAATAAGTTAACATCTTTGGCAACTGATGTAGCTCCTTCTATGATAGGAGTTACACGGGGCCTGGTTGTGAGTTTAAGAGATTATATTAAAACTCATCATAATAAATCTATACACCACTTCCACTTTATTATTCACCAGCAAGTTTTATGTTCAAAAGTGATAAAAATTGACAGTGTGTTCAGAAAAGTGGCTACAATTGTCAACTTTATTCGAGTACGTGGACTAAACCATCGGGAGTTTATGTCATTACTGAAAGATGTGGAATCGGAATACGAAGATTGGCCTTATACTGAACTTCGTTGGCTTTCAAGCCACAAGGTTTTACAAGGATTTTTACAGCTGTTAACCGAAATCATATTTTTTTTAGAAATTAAAAATTATGACTGCTCAGAACTGAAAGGTATAAATTGGATACAAAATTTGGCTTTTTCAGTTGATATTACTGGGCATCTCATCCAACTCAATACGAACCTTCAAGGTAGAAATGTGCTCATAACTTCATTATATGATCAAATTAATTCCTTCAAACAAAAAGTATTGCTGTGAAAAAGACAATTAAAAAAAGGGAATTTATCAAATATTTCTAGTTGTAAGACTCTTTTGGTAAAATATACCAAAATATTCAGAATTAAAATTTGAAAAATTTAAAATACAACTGAAAATGTTGGAAAAAAATTTCGAAGAGCGGTTTTCAGATTTTCAAAGTAGCGAGATTCATTTCAATATTTTTTGCTCTTCAATGTCTGTTGACATTGTTGACAAATTTGCAAATGGAGTTTATAGAACTGCGATGCGACACCTTATTGAACCAGAAATATAGGGAAATTGGAGTTCCTAAATTTTACAAGTACTTATCTGCAGATCGTTTTCAAGAAATTCGACAATTTGTTATTCGCATATTGTCCATGTTTGGTAGCACATATCTTTGTGAACAGCTTTTCTCTCAAATGAGGATAAATAAAACTGCACAACGAATCAGATTACCTGATGAACATTTAGCATCGATTTTAAAAATTACATCAAGCCAAAATATAACACCTAATTTTGATGATTTGACAAATAAGAATCGGTGCATAATCTCCAGCAAAAAATAGTTTATATTCTTTCTTATTATTAATAATATTAATAAATACGTTTTTATAAATTCTTTTTTGTTTCCATAATGGTGAATTCCACACGTAATATTCAAAGCACTTTCTAATTTTTAATAAAAATAAGCAGGTTGTGGCCTACAATAGAATTTGGAATAGAATTCACTGAAAATTCGGCCCGTATACTAAAATGAATTTGACATGCCTGCTGTAACACCAAAGCGGCAGCAGAGTTGAAGTTGTTTTCTGCGGTTACTGTACTGTTTCTTTCAAAGCCCAATACTAAACAGTTCAGTCGGAGTAAAATTTCAACAGTTGTGATGTGATGTTATTTTAACTTCCAAATAACTACAGACAGACAGTATAAATATGTATATAAATATATAGGTATATAAATACTTATACTCTCTGTAACAGAAGCCGCAGTTCTTTGTATGTTTTCTTCTTTCAGCGAATAAGTCCACAAACACATTTGAACTTCCGCAGCAAAACTGACTGACGAAAAATAATGACTGCCGTCATGCTGTCGTGCTGTTACTATGGATTCATTGATTGTTATTGTACACGCTATTTTTTAAAATATAATTAAGGACATCAATCCAATTAATCGGCGTACCATTGCACATTTATCTCCGGACATCCATCCAATCCTACATGTATGTTATTGTTCTTTCGTGCGCTCTAAATATTTGATTAATCTTCACATAGCAACGGGTGTTCGCAAGCGAACGGTGAATATCTGCAATATATATTTGGATGAAATGACATTTGTTACCGCTAAGTGTTACAGACACGGTTAAGTAATCAATTCGCATGCATTGCAATGACCTCAAAAGAGCTCTTTTTCTAGTTAAGGTAAGTTTTATAACACGACGCTTGGAAGGTGGTGAAACAAATAAATAATCTTAATCTTTCGTATTCAATAATATCCACTATTAAGAAAAATAAACATATGATAAAACCCTTGTTTGATTGCAATGCTAAAGTTATCGCTTCGGATTTAGCGTTGTAGTACGCTTGCAGATATTTGCTTTTTCTTGTCCATAAAATTCAATTTTCGCATTGTTATAGGTTGCTAATTTTATTCTGTTTATTTTATATTTTTTATAGCGTACTTTTCATGGTTTTATTTTTAAATAGTGGTTGTTATATTCAGTTTGGTTATTGTGCAGGGTATTCTGTAGATTTTTGTACACATCGATTTGTACCTCTTGGTGCAACAATATCATTTAGGTGTAAGTCGTAGCTAGAAAATCAATGGTCGTTAGGTATTTCGATTTGGCAGCACTCTTTATGCTCTTCTTAGTCACAAGTAATAAAATTGTTGTCTAAGATAAAATTTATTTTATATCGCGTGTCTTCGGTTTTCTTGCAGAATAGTGTTGCCAACTAATATATTTGTGTTTTATTTAGGATAGCAAGCAGTAGGGAAAGAGCTAAGCTATAAGATTATTGTAGTTGGCGGGACGTGGATTTTCCTTTTGTATTGACTACAGTATTTTCTAATTGTTGTAGTTGTTGTGGTTGTTTGTTTGTATTTTAACAGCTAACGAATTCCTATGGCGCGAATTTGTATGCTTTTTTTAAAAAACAGCTGAGTCATAACCTTATATCCCACGAGCGGTTGAGTGCTTGAGATTGATAAGAGCATTTGTTTGGGTTTGTTTCACAATATTGTTACCAATTCATGTAATTGATTTTGCTTTATTGTTTTAAAATTCGACAGTTTTAACAGAGCTTATGTAAAGAGGTACGTTTAGCGTTAGTTATAGATGACGCGGTCAAGGATTTGCCTTTGGTTCGTCTATAGTATAGTATAGTTTGTGTTTTGTTTTTGTTGTTTGTTTGTATTTTAATTGTTGACGAATTCATATGGCGCGTTGGTGTTTTTATGGTTGGTCTGACGTTAGGTTTTGTTTATTGTCCTGTAGTTATTGTTATTGTTCTTTGTGTGCATTTTTAATGCAATCACCCCTTTAAATTAAGGTGCACTAAGTGCGGCAGTGGTAATATTTCTTATCGTCCTAGTGTTTTAACTGCTAACGAAATCTACGGCGGGATCAAGGATTTTCTTTTTGGTCTGTTGTTTTTATTTGTATTTTATTTATTAAGACCTACTCCTGTGATGAAATAGAGTGGCAAAAATATTGACTTTCCTTTTGTTTTTTACGGATCCGCAGCTGTTGTGCCAGGTGTTGAGCCGTAAAATGTATTACGTAGATTGAAGATGTTGTATTGCGTTTGCAGTGGAATACGTTTGCAGGCTGTGATTATATTGAACTTGATTTATTAAGATTAGTTGCTCGTTTTAATTATTGAGACGCCAGCTCCATTGGATAATGCGTATGTTCATTGCTATAAGTAGAAAAAATATATAATAGGGCTACAAATATGATTAGTAAAAAAAATTACAAATTAATGATCTTAGCTTACTGTTGCGAGTTGAACCTGGTACTTGCACCGAGGTTCACCTTGATGTGTTGTGAAACTTAGCACTTGAACTAAGTCTCGATGTTGCAGATAGATTGGACACTTTCACCGAATCTACCTGTTATTGTTTTGGTTTTATAACCAACTGTGAAAGAGAGCACGTTCCTTTCTTGATGTTAAAATTCGCACTTTAACCATAGTTTAGTTTGGGAAAATAAAACTGCTCGCTTTCGTGACGGTATTAATAATCATTAAATTGATTGGTTTTCATTCTTTATATACACTTTTTTTATGTTAGTTACAATAATAAATTTCCTTAATCGTATAAAATACCTGACACAACAAAACTTTACACAAAAAAAGGTTGCATTTGCGAAATCAAAACAAAGTGCATATTAATGATAATTAATTATTTCGAGGCCTTAACCTACTGCAGCTGTAACTTGACGCAGACCGTAGTCGATGGCTTCAACACGGAAGCGTGCATTGATTTTCTGACCAAGCTAAAGGTCGACGACTTTGCGTTGGTAGCGTCCACTTACTAATGTACCAATCGTAACCTAAGGACATAGTTTCGTCTGCAATAGATTTGTTATGCTTGTTGGAACAATTTGTGTTTGCTATCTTATTTTTAAGAATAAAGTTTTTGACGTCCGCTTTCATCCTCTTCGATGTCCGTATTGGTGTATATGACAGATTTTGAATGGGCGTTCGGATTATGCGTAGTTGAGGAGGTCCCCCCTTTCGCTGAACTCGGTGTCGCTGTATACTGTAGTCAGACGATCAGGTGAGTTTGCGTGGATGGCGAAGGTTTTCTCGATGAGATGAGTAGCAGCTAACTGGTCCGGCAAAGTTTTTGTTGGGTCGTTCGGAGTAGTGAACTGTGGGTGTTTGATAATTCTGTTATTTGCGGTTATAAGAGTAGATTTAAATGTAGAGGAATTTTTATGTCTGTCTTCATAAATTTTTTTCCCAGTTTTAAAATTTTTTTTTTTACATTTTTTGAGATGGGTTTGAGAGATGGCTGTGTGGTTTGCCACATTTTGGTGGTTTTCTTTGCATTTAATGCGACTATGGGTTCAGTATATTTTTCTTTAGGGCTTATTGGTCCTTGTTAGAGCACTTAACGCATAGTTTAACATTTTTGCAGAAGTTTCAAGTGTGTCCAAATCTAAAACATTTGAGGCAGTGTAATGTTAGCACAATGTACGATCTGTCGTTGATCTTCTCGTAGCCGATGAATAAACTAAAGTAAAACCTGTTTTAGTACCTTTCCGCCTTAGCACTTAACTCGTTTTAGTACCCAACATCTGCAGACACTATGGCATTTGTAAAAAATATCGAACAAAGTTACCCTTTTAAGTGCCTCCCAGCTTTAATACTCAACCCGCCTAAGTACCATAATTTGTTGGGCATTAAATAAAATTTTACGTACGTTTCTCCCCCCCCCCCCCCTGTACTTTTTTGAATACAATTGTTTTTTAAACCGCCAACAATTTATAATCAATTGTTTATTTATACCATTACTAATTTATCGAAAAACTCGCATAAATACATATCTGTCAAAATAAATATGTAATCAAGATACATAGAAAATAAAGAATCGTAAAAATGCCTGGCAAATATGTTTGTATAAATATAATATATATAAATAATTGTGTTTAAATAAGTTATTTTCAATATTCTTAAAACTCTTCAGAATGTTTTGGTGAGCTAGCTCCTTTAGGATTTCCCCTTCAGGAATACCTCTGAGGTCATTAGAATAGATAACTCCTTTCGAGCAGCTGAGAGAGCCGTGTTCGGTAATTTGATCTTTTATTGTTGGGGTGAGCGACGTTTGTTTACCAAGTCCGATCCTTGAGATGAGTTTTCTATTTTAATGAGAATATTACCGCTACGCAGTTTTTTGCAACTTTCGATTTCTCTGTAGCTTACCTTGTCAATTACCTTTTTTAATAAAAATGGCGAAACGTTCGCAACAGGTCTGTTCTTGTCATTATTTAAAAATTGGGGCCTTCAGAAGTGTTTTTTAAGTACAAAGAAGTATCGGTGCTGAAATGCATACGGTTTTCCCCAGTCCGGCGGTACCCCCATTTTAGAACGCTTTTTGATTTTTGGGTTTTATAATTATATACCTTAAAATCAAGCAGCACTCAGTGCGTGTCTATCTTTCACTGTCGTTGTTGTAATTCCTTCAATTGTACGCAGTTTCGTCGTTGGATTCGTTGTTGTTGTTTTATGAACGGTTTAGAAATGTGTGATCCATGACATTCGTGAAATCTCGTATATTATTAATCTTTTTTATTTTCAGTGAATGAAATTAAAGCAATTAAGTGAGTTTTGAAGGTGAAATCTCGGCGTGCTGCAAATTTAGCTAACGCGTCGTCGACAGAGTTAGTGTAAACAATTTTGGCGATTTTCTTTTATTATACTCTACATCCTTTAAAGGGTTAAGGGTATATTTATTTTGTGCCGAAATCTGTAACGAAAAGTATATATATTCAATCAGCATCACCTCCTCATTTTGTTTTTCTGTCTCACGATCACAGGAGAACGATTACAGAAAATCACGATCACAGGAGCTAAAGGTATCGGAATGAAATTTGGAAGAAATATTCTTTGTTCTGGCGGAATTTTTCCCATTGAAAATAGGGAACTTTTACAAGAAAAGGCTCGAATACAAAAATATAAATTAATTAAAATCTAAATAAATAAATTTTTTCAAATGTGTTGTGTTTAGGGTATTTAAGATTCGGCCAGACCGAATTCTTTCTCGTTCCTTATGCTTTAGACATTTATTTTTGTGATTGTCTGTAAAGATTTTTTAAGTGAGCGAAGTAGAGCCGAAAGAGTTGGTGTATTCAAATTTCGATTGTTTGCTTAATTACTTACGGAGTGTTTGTTTTTTTTTTAGTAGAACGGACCTCCGCACAGTGGTTCGTCTAGAGCAAGCTAGCTGAACAAATTTTTTTTATTGGTTTTGTTGTATTGGTTAGGTTGAGCCAAAAAAGAAAATGTATAGGAAGTGGCGTCGCTTTCTCCCGGTTTTGGCCAGAGGGAGAAATTGTAGTGGCAGACCGTGTCCACATATCTCCTAAACCAGAGGAGCGATTTTATTAATAGTAAGCTTTGTCTTTGGTGTTAGTAGATATTACTGTTTTGTTTAATTGTTGCATGTGGCATATGTTTGTTTTGTAGAAAATAAACTCAAGATTTCCCCTCACAGCAAGACCCTAAGTCTTCCAGTTGAATGATTTGTGTGGAAAGGTGTGAATGGAAGGTGTGAATGGAAGTGTGATTGAACAGGGAATTAGGGAAAGTGGGAATTGTGAATGGAAGGGGGAATTATTGGAAAAGATTGGAAGGATGGGAATCGGAACGGGAGGAAGAAGAGATGAAAAAAGAAATGGAGTTGATAGTTTGGTTGATGGTGGAGGAAGGTTTTGTTTTGGTAGGATTGAAAAACAAATCAAAGTGCAGAAGAACAAACGCGCATATTGAAAATTGAAACATACAAGAGTACAAACAATTGTCGAACTTAAGTTAAAATAATCAACACATTTACTTGGACAAATGGTACCAAACAAAAACCATGGGAAATAAACAAAATTTATAGAAAAAAAACTTATGTGCTCGCATACATAATTTCCCGCCAAATAATTTATGTGCCAAATTCAACATAGATAAGCAAAGAAAATCACAAATAAATACCTTAGTTACAGAAACAAAAAACAACAACAACAAAACACATATACAAAGAATTCCCGCCAATTGTTTTGTTTCAACAACAAAGCTAAGGCAAATATAATAAATATATTTTGACCAACATCATATTCTAAAACATCATCAAGACTTGTAGCAGCTTTCAACAACAACAACAACACAACCAGTAAATAATCACAGTACAGAAAATAAGAGGAGAACATGCATACTATATACACGTGCAAGGGCAGGCAAAAAGCAAAGCAAGCAGGGTTACCGTTGTGCTGAAATTAATATAAATCTTAAAATCATTTTTACCTGTTATTAGTTTATATTACCTTATTTCTATAATTTTCTTCTATATTATCTATATATATTATATATAGATAATATATATTCTTCTATATTATATCTATAGTATTAATTTGAATTAACTAAAGAAAAAAAAAAAAAAAACTTTATATTATAACGAAAAATCACGTTCAGGTGTTGATAATAGGAAAGAAGAGTAGATTTTGTCCCAGTAGACTCTTTAAGCAAGTGCGGTAGCTTGGTGTTTGGACGACCTCCAAATAGTGAAGGGGCTAGCTCGGAGTCTGGTAGCTTGACCGTCAGCGTTAGTAGCTTCTCGGCCAATCTAGAAAAAATAACGGAAATGTCAGAGCAAGAGGGGCAGGGTGCAGAGCCACAGCGCGGTGTGGCAGGGCCAAGCAGCTCGACGTCGTCAGCAGGGTCAGAGGATGACGGGTTGCACAGAAGCTATGCAGGAGCTTCGCGGGGGTGTTGCAGACCTGGGCCGAAGAGTCCGCGATGGAGGCATCAGGTATACCACCAAACCCCTATCCAAGGGACGCCTCCACTCCGACAAGGCGAGAGGCTGCTGATGCTGTTAGGGATGCAGTATCGGGAGTTGCAGCGCAGCGAGAGCTGGGTCACACCTCGTTCCAGGGCCCGACAATATCCCCGAGTAGCGGTGAGGTGTCAAGGCGGAAGAGCGTCGACCTTAACAAGTGGCATGTTAAGTTCGACAAGATGCGGAAGCAATATGAATTATCTTATGAGCAGCTTTTCACCGATTTCCACTTCCTGGTTACCGGAGCTGCCGCTAAGTGGTATTGGAGGGTGTTGGCGGATCATGAGAGTGATCCAGACTTTGGCTACGAAGAATTAAAAAGAGAGCTGCTGAGCAACTTCCGATCTGCAGACTCCGACTATGAAATAATAAGGGAGATTATGGATCGGAAACAACAAGTGGGCGAGAGTTTTGAAGATTTTTATGCCGACATCCATAATCTCACCTTCAGGCTGCGGAGAAAGAATCCTGAGAAGAATTAATTACAATAATTAGAGGCAATTTATAGGCAAACCTCGCTAGCCTGACGTTGCCTTGTAGAGTTAGCTCATTGAAAGAGTTCTGCACCGAGTGCAGAAGAGCAGAAAAAGTAGTAAAAGAAAGTAGAGCACAGGCAAGGAAGGTTAGCGAGTTGGGGTTGTCGCTTGAGGAGGGAGAACTTTCAACCAGTGTGGAGGCTGTGGCTTCTCAGCGACACAATTTAAACATACCCCAAAAGAAGAGAAGTGCCGAGACCTCCTCCGGTATCAGGTCCTTCAGCTCCGCGTCCGTATATGCCTGTGCCTCGTCCTATTAGTAATAGTCCAACAGTAAACCAAGTGTTTTGTCAGTCTCCGTTCCATTTAAATTTGTGTTTTAGTTGTGGAATGCCCGGGGACCACTTCAAGAAAAATCCACTTGACGCGAAGTGCAACTCGGCATTCCACGTTATGACGTGTTTTGTGTGTCATAGTGATATATCTTATTGTAAGTATCGTCCGGGAAACGCGAATCCTGCAGGGAATCCGGGAATCTCTGCACTAAAGTAGGAGTCCCCGGCCAACCTGTAAGGATTCTACAGAGGAAGGATCCAGTGATCCGCAGCCATAGCCCGATAGGTCGTCCAATTAAAACTTTACACCAGCG
The DNA here is from genome assembly GCA_937620795.1 of Thecophora atra. Lineage (NCBI taxonomy): Eukaryota > Metazoa > Arthropoda > Insecta > Diptera > Conopidae > Thecophora > Thecophora atra. The sequence goes on from OW569398.1 coordinate 29,031,657, forward strand.
TAAGGTCGAGTACGAAGCTGTGAGGGAGAAAATCTTTTTTAATTGAGGTGAAAAAAAGCGGAACTTCGATAAGATAGCGAAGATGAGGGCGAAGAGACAAATTATGAAGAAAATCAAGAAAGTTTTAGTCTCTGCCATTGTGACGCTGGAAGGCGATAATAGATTTTTCGCTAAAACTAAGGTGGACGGTGAAGACGTGGTAGCATTGCTGGATTCAGGTGCTTCTGCTAACTGTATCGGAAATGGTGCTTTAGAATTCATTTAAACACGAAACAGGCAAGTCATTCCGATACAGGGCAGAGAGTAAGGACTGCAAACGGAGGTGAAACCGCTGTGATAGGTACAATTTCACTTCCGGTTGTCTGGGACGGTTTGACAAGGGACATGGAGTTTCTCATAGTTCCCGCTTTACAGCAAGAATTTAATTTGGGGTTGACTTTTGGCGAATCTTTGGGTTGTCAGTAATTAGTAAGTGTACACGTGCAGGGGTTGACGCAACCAGCTCAACGTCTGTAAGTGAACTTAAACAGACATCTTCAGACCTGACTTTCGATACGGACCTACACATTCTTACCAAAGAACAAGAAGTAGCACTGGAGAGAGTTAAAGCGCGATTCCCGTCCTGTGCTGTACTGGGTTTCAGGCGAACCGACATGGAAGAGCACGTAATAGAGGTGGTAGATGAGCATCTTCCGGTGAAACAACGCCACTACCCCATTTCGCCTGTAATTCAGCAGCTGATTTTTGCAGAGCTTGACCGAATGCTGTCATCAACAACAGCAGCTGGAGCTCTCCAGTGTCTTTGGTAAGAAAGTCGGTACTAAAAACCGACTATGCCTTGATGCTAGGAAACTAAATGAACGTACAATTAAAGACGCATACCCGTTATCTCACATTGAGGGCATCCTTGCCAGACTTCAGGACACTCGCTTCATCAGTGCGATCGATTTAAAGGATGCGTTCTGGCAGATACCATTGGAAGAGAAGTCGAGAGGTAAGACGGCATTCACAGTTCCGGGACGGCCGTTATATCAGTTTATTTCAATGCCGTTCGGACTGTGTAATGCCGCGCAGCGTATGTGTAGGCTGATGGACAAAGTCAAATCGTTGGTCGCCTTTTTCGTGTAATTCGATGTCAAAGTTTGACAAATTTTGTACGCAGATGTGGTGAACAAGCATAGTGAAGAAGTGACAACTGCTCCGAAACGATGAGGGTTGTGAAAATAAGCCATATGGCGTTTGAAAGATGTTGTTTCAGCAAGCAATGCTGCACATCTTGTAAAGTCATTGTTCGGTCTTTTCTTTTAATTCGAGGTAAAAGTTGGAAGAATTTCGTACGCAGATGTGGTCAACGAGCGTAGTGGAGAAGTGACAACTGCTCCGAAACGTTGAGTTGTAGGAAAATACGCCATATGCCTTTTGAAAGATGTTGTTTCAGCAAGCAATGCTGTAAATCTTGTAAAATCGTTGGTCGCCGTTTTCTTGTAATTCGACGTCAAAGTTGGACGAATTTCCTACGCAGATTTGGTGAACAAGCGTAGTGAAGAAGTGACAACTGCTCCGAAACGATGAGGGTTGTGAAAATAAGCCATATGCCGTTTGAAAGATGTTGTTTCAGCAAGCAATGCTGCACATCTTGTAAAATCGTTGTTCGGTCTTTTCTTTTAATTCGAGGTAAAAGTTGGACGAATTTCTTACGCAGCTGTGCTCAACGAGCGTAGTGGAGAAGTGACAACTGCTCCGAAACGTTGAGTTGTAGGAAAATACGCCATATGCCGTTTGAAAGATGTTGTTTCAGCAAGCAATGCTGCAAATCTTGTAAAATCGTTGTTCGCCCTTTTCTTGTTATTCGAGGTCAAAGTTGGACGAATTTCGTACGCAGATGTGGTGAGTAAGCGTAGTGAAGAAGTGACAACTGCTCCAAAACGGTAAGGTATGCGTAAATAAGCCATATGCCGTTTGAAAGATGTTGTTTACAGCAAGCAATGCAGCAAATCTTGTAAAAGCGTTGGTCGCCGTTTTCTTGTAATTCGACGTCAAATTTTGACGAATTTCCTACACAGATGTGATGAACAAGCGTAGTGGAGAAGTGACAACTGCTCCAAAACGGCGAGGTGTGGGAAAATAGTTCATATACCGTTTGAAAGATGTTGTTTACAGCAAGCAATGCTGCAAATCTTGTAAAATCGTTGGTCGCCCTTTTCTTAAATTTCGAGGTCAAAGTGGGACGAATTTCGTACGCAGATGTGCTGAACAATTGTAGTGGAGAAGTGACAACTGCTCTAAAACGTTGAGGTGTGGGAAAAACGCCATATGCCATTTGAAAGATGTTGTTTCAGCAAGCAATGCTGCAAATCTTGTAAAATCGTTGGTCGCCCTTTTCTTATAATTCGAGGTCAAAGTGGGACGAATTTCGTACGCAGATGTGGTCAACAAGCGTAGTGGAGAAGTGACAACTGCTCCGAAACGGTGAGGTGTGCGAAAATAAACCATATGCCGTTTGAAAGATGTTGTTTACAGCAAGCAATGCAGCAAATCTTGTAAATTCGTTGGTCGCCGTTTTCTTGTAATTCGACGTCAAATTTGGATGAATTTCCTACACAGATGTGGTGAACAAGCGTAGTGGAGAAGTGACAACTGCTCCAAAACGGCTAGGTGTGCGAAAATACGCCATATGCCGTTTGAACATTGTTGCTTACTGCAAGCAATGTTGCAAATCTTGTAAAATCGTTGGTCGCCGTTTTCTTGTAATTTGAGCTCAAAGTTGGACGAATTTCGTACGCAAATGTGGTGGACAAGCGTAGTGGAGGAGTGACAACTGCTCCAAAACGGTGAGGTGTGCGAAAATACGCCATATGCCGTTTGAACGTTGTTGCTAAGCCATATGCCTCTTGAAAGATGTTGTTTACAGCAAGCAATGCTGCAAATCTTGTAAAATCGTTGGTAGCTTTTTTCATGTAATTCGAGATCAAAGTTGGACGAATTCCGTACCCAGATGTGGTGAACAAGCGTAGTGGAGAATTGACAACTGCTCCAAAACGGTGAGGTGTGCCAAAATATGCCATATGCCATTTACAGCAAGCAATGCTGCAAATCTTGTAAAGTCGTTGGTCGCCCTTTTCTTGTAATTCGCAGTCAAAGTTGGACGAATTTCGTACGCAGATGTGGTGAACAAGCGTAGTGGAGAAGTAACGACTGCGCCAAAACGGTGAGGTGTGCGAAAATACGCCACATGCCGTTTCAAAGACGTTGTTTACAGCAAGCAATGCTGCAAATCTTGCAAAATCGTTGGTCGCCGTTTTCTTGTAATTCGAGGTCAAAGTTGGACGAATTTCGTACGCAGATGTGTTGAACAAGCGTAGGGGAGAAGTGACAACTGCGCCAAAATGGTAAGGTGTGCGAAAATACGCCACATGCCGTTTCAAAGATGTTGTTTACAGCAAGCAATGCTGCAAATCTTGCAAAATCGTTGGTCGCCGTTTTCTTGTAATTTGAGCTCAAAGTTGGACGAATTTCGTACGCAAATGTGGTGAACAAGCGTGGTGGAGAAGTGACGACTGCGCCAAAACGATGAGGTGTGCGAAAATACGCCATATGCCGTTTCAAAGATGCTGTTTACAGCAAGCAATGCTGCAAATCTTGCAAAATCGTTGGTCGCCGTTTTCTTGTAATTCGAGGTCAAAGTTGGACGAATTTCGTAAGCAGATGTGGTGAACAAGCGTAGGGGAGAAGTGACAAGTGCTCAAAAACGGCGAGGTGTGGGAAAATACGTCATATGCCGTTTGAAAGATGTTGTTTCAGCAAGCAATGCGGCAAATCTTGTAAAATCGTTGGTCGCCCTTTTCTTGTAATTCGAGGTCAAAGTTGGACGAATTTCGTACGCAGATGTGGTGAACAAGCGTAGTGGAGGAGTGACAACTGCTCCAAATCGGCGAGGTGTGCGAAAATACGCCATATGCCGTTTCAAAGATGTTGTTTACAGCAAGCAATGCTGCAAATCTTGCAAAATCGTTGGTCGCCGTTGTCTTGTAATTCGAGGTCAAAGTTGGACGAATTTCGTACGCAGTGTGGTGAACAGGTGTAGTGGAGAAGTGACAACTGCTCTAAAACGTTGAGGTATGGGAAAATACGCCATATGCCGTTTGAAAGTTGTTGTTTCAGCAAGCAATGCGGCAAATCTTGTAAAATCGTTGGTCGCCCTTTTCTTGTAATTCGAGGTCAAAGTTGGACGAATTTCGTACGCAGATGTGGTGAACAAGCGTAGTGGAGAAGTGACAACTGCTCCAAATCGGCGAGGTGTGCGAAAATACGCCATATGCCGTTTCAAAGATGTTGTTTACAGCAAGCAATGCTGCAAATCTTGCAAAATCGTTGGTCGCCGTTGTCTTGTAATTCGAGGTCAAAGTGGGACGAATTTCGTACGCAGATGTGGTGAACAGGTGTAGTGCAGAAGTGTCAACTGCTCTAAAACGTTGAGGTGTTGGAAAATACGCCATATTCCGCTTGAAAGATATTGTTTCAGCAAGCAATGCTGCACATCTTGTAAAATCGTTGGTCGCCCTTTTCTTGTAATTCGAGGTCAAAGTGGGACGAATTTCGTACGCAGATGTGGTCAACAAGCGTAGTGGAGAAGTGACAACTGCTCCAAAACGGTAAGGTGTGCAAAAATATGCCATATGCCATTTACAGCAAACAATGCTACAAATCTTGTACAATCGTTGGTCGCCCTTTTCTTGTAATTCGAGGTCAAAGTTGGACGAATTTCCTACGCAGATGTGGTCAACAAGCGTAGTGGAGAAGTGACAACTGCTCCAAAACGGCGAGGTGTGCGAAAATACGCCATATGCCGTTTGAACAGTGTTGTTTACTGCAAGCAATGTTGCACATCTTGTAAAATCGGTGGTCACCCTTTTCTTGTAATTCGACGTCAAAGTTGGACGAATTTCGTACGCAGATGGTGTGAACAAGCGTAGTGGAAAAGTGACAACTGCTCTAAAACGGCGAGGTGTGCGAAAATACGCCATATGCCGTTTCAAAGGTGTTGTTTACAGCAAGCAATGCTGCAAATCTTGTAAAATAGTTGGTCGCCTTTTTCATGTAATTCGAGGACAAAGTTGGACGAATTCCGTATCCAGATGTGGTGAACAAGCGTAGTGGAGAAGTGACAACTGCTCGAAAACGGTGAGGTGTGCGAAAATATGCCATATGCCATTTACAGCAAGCAATGCTACAAATCTTGTACAATCGTTGGTCGCCCTTTTCTTGTAATTCGAGGTCAAAGTTGGACGAATTTCGTACGCAGATGTGGTCAACAAGCGTAGTGGAGAAGTGACAACTGCTCTAAAACGGCGAGGTGTGCGAAAATACGCCATATGCCGTTTCAAAGGTGTTGTTTACAGCAAGCAATGCTGCAAATCTTGTAAAATAGTTGGTCGCCTTTTTCATGTAAGTCGAGGTCAAAGTTGGACGAATTCCGTACCCAGATGTGGTGAACAAGCGTAGTGGAGAAGTGACAACTGCTCCAAAACAGTGAGGTGTGCGAAAATACGCCATATGCCGTTTAAACGGTGTTGCTAAGCTTTATGCCTCTTGAAAGATGTTGTTTACAGCAAGCAATGCTGCAAATCTTGTAAAATCGTTGGTCGCCTTTTTCATGTTATTCGAGGTCAAAGTTGGACGAATTCCGTACCCAGATGTGGTGAACAAGCGTAGTGGAGAAGTGACAACTGCTCCAAAACGGCGAGGTGTGCGAAAATACGCCATATGCCGTTTGAACAGTGTTGCTTACTGCAAGCAATGTTGCACATCTTGTAAAATCGTTGGTCGCCCTTTTCTTATAATTCGAGGTCAAAGTGGGACGAATTTCGTACGCAGATGTGGTCAACAAGCGTAGTGGAGAAGTGACAACTGCTCAGAAACGGTGAGGTGTGCGAAAATAAACCATATGCCGTTTGAAAGATGTTGTTTACAGCAAGCAATGCAGCAAATCTTGTAAATTTGTTGGTCGCCGTTTTCTTGTAATTCGACGTCAAATTTGGATGAATTTCCTACACAGATGTGGTGAACAAGCGTAGTGGAGAAGTGACAACTGCTCCAAAACGGCGAGGTGTGCGAAAATACGCCATATGCCGTTTGAACAGTGTTGCTTACTGCAAGCAATGTTGCAAATCTTGTAAAATCGTTGGTCGCCGTTTTCTTGTAATTTGAGCTCAAAGTTGGACGAATTTCGTACGCAAATGTGGTGAACAAGCGCAGTGGAGGAGTGACAACTGCTCCAAAACGGTGAGGTGTGCGAAAATACGGTATATGCCGTTTGAATGTTGTTGCTAAGCCATATGCCTCTTGAAAGATGTTGTTTACAGCAAGCAATGCTGCAAATCTTGTAAAATCGTTGGTAGCCTTTTTCATGTAATTCGAGGTCAAAGTTGGACGAATTCCGTACCCAGATGTGGTGAACAAGCGTAGTGGAGAATTGACAACTGCTCCAAAACGGTGAGGTGTGCCAAAATATGCCATATGCCATTTACAGCAAGCAATGCTGCAAATCTTGTGAAGTCGTTGGTCGCCCTTTTCTTGTAATTCGAGGTCAAAGTTGGACGAGTTTCGTACGCAGATGTGGTGAACAAGCGTAGTGGAGAAGTGACGACTGCGCCAAAACGGTGAGGTGTGCGAAAATACGCCACATGCCGTTTCAAAGACGTTGTTTACAGCAAGCAATGCTGCAAATCTTGCAAAATCGTTGGTCGCCGTTTTCTTGTAATTCGAGGTCAAAGTTGGACGAATTTCGTACGCAGATGTGGTGAACAAGCGTAGGGGAGAAGTGACAACTGCGCCAAAATGGTAAGGTATGCGAAAATACGCCACATGCCGTTTCAAAGATGTTGTTTACAGCAAGCAATGCTGCAAATCTTGCAAAATCGTTGGTCGCCGTTTTCTTGTAATTTGAGCTCAAAGTTGGACGAATTTCGTACGCAAATGTGGTGAACAAGCGTAGTGGAGAAGTCAAAACGATGAGATGTGCGAAAATACGCCATATGCCGTTTCAAAGATGCTGTTTACAGCAAGCAATGCTGCAAATCTTGGAAAATCGTTGGTCACCGTTTTCTTGTAATTCGAGGTCAAAGTTGGACGAATTTCGTACGCAGATGTGGTGAACAAGCGTAGGGGAGAAGTGACAACTGCTCAAAAACGGCGAGGTGTGGGAAAATACGCCATATGCCGTTTGAAAGATGTTGTTTCAGCAAGCAATGCGGCAAATCTTGTAAAATAGTTGGTCGCCCTTTTCTTGTAATTCGAGGTCAAAGTTGGACGAATTTCGTACGCAGTGTGGTGAACAGGTGTAGTGGAGAAGTGACCACTGCTCAAAAACGGCGAGGTGTGGAAAAATACGCCATATGCCGTTTGAAAGATGTTGTTTCAGCAAGCAATGCGGCAAATCTTGTAAAATCGTTGGTCGCCCTTTTCTTGTAATTCGAGGTCAAAGTGGGACGAATTTCGTACGCAGATGTGGTGAACAAGCGTAGTGGAGAAGTGACAACTGCTCTAAAACGTTGAGGTGTGGGAAAATACGCCATATGCCGTTTGAAAGATGTTGTTTCAGCAAGCAATGCGGCAAATCTTGTAAAATCGTTGGTCGCCCTTTTCTTGTAATTCGAGGTCAAAGTGGGACGAATTTCGTACGCAGATGTGGTGAACAAGTGTAGTGCAGAAGTGACAACTGCTCTAAAACGTTGAGGTGTTGGAAAATACGCCATATTCCGCTTGAAAGATATTGTTTCAGGCGACGTTGGTCGCCTTTTTCATGTTATTCGAGGTCAAAGTTGGACGAATTCCGTACCCAGATGTGGTGAACAAGCGTAGTGGAGAAGTGACAACTGCTCCAAAACGGTAAGGTGTGCGAAAATACGCCATATGCCGTTTAAACGGTGTTGCTAAGCTTTATGCCTCTTGAAAGATGTTGTTTACAGCAAGCAATGCTGCAAATCTTGTAAAATAGTTGGTCGCCTTTTTCATGTTATTCGAGGTCAAAGTTGGACGAATTCGGTACCCAGATGTGGTGAACAAGCGTAGTGGAGAAGTGACAACTGCTCCAAAACGGTAAGGTGTGCGAAAATACGCCATATGCCGTTTAAACGGTGTTGCTAAGCTTTATGCCTCTTGAAAGATGTTGTTTACTGCAAGCAATGCTGCAAATCTTGTAAAATAGTTGGTCGACTTTTTCATGTAAGTCGAGGTCAAATTTGGACGAATTTCGTACGCAGATGTGGTGAACAGGTGTAATGGAGAAGTGACAACTGCTCTAAAACGTTGAGGTGTGGGAAAATACGCCATATTCCGTTTGAAAGATATTTTTTCAGCAAGCAATGCTACACATCTTGTAAAATCGTTGGTCGCCCTTTTCTTGTAATTCGAGGTCAAAGTGGGACAAATTTCGTACGCAGATGTGGTCAACAACCATAGTGGAGAAGTGACAACTGCTCCAAACCGTTGAGGTGTGAACGGTGTTGCTAACAGCAAGAAATGCTGAAATCTTATAAAATCTTTGGTCGCCTTTTTCATGTAATTCGAGGTCACAGTTGGACGAATTCCGTACCCAGATGTGGTGAACAAGCGTAGTGGAGAAGTGACAACTGCTCCTAAACGGTGAGGTGTGCGAAAATATGCCATATGCCATTTACAGCAAGCAATGCTACAAATCTTGTAAAATCGTTGGTCGCACTTTTCTTGTAATTCGAGGTCAAAGTTGGACGAATTTCGTACGCAGATGTGGTGAACAAGCGTAGTGGAGAAGTGACAACTGCTCCAAAACGGCGAGGTGTGCGAAAATACGCCATATGCCGTTTGAACAGTGTTGCTTACTGCAAGCAATGTTGCACATCTTGTAAAATCGTTGGTCGCCCTTTTCTTATAATTCGAGGTCAAAGTGGGACGAATTTCGTACGCAGATGTGGTCAACAAGCGTAGTGGAGAAATGACAACTGCTTCGAAACGGTGAGGTGTGCGAAAATAAAACATATGCCTCTTGAAAGATATTGTTTACAGCAAGCAATGCTGCAAATTTTGTAAAATCATTGGTCGCCTTTTTCATGTAATTCGAGGTCAAAGTTGGACGAATTCCGTACCCAGATGTGGTGAACAAGCGTAGTGGAGAAGTGACAACTGCTCCAAAACGGCGAGGTGTGCGAAAATACGCCACATGCCGTTTGAACAGTGTTGCTTACTGCAAGCAATGTTGCACATCTTGTAAAATCGTTGGTCGCCCTTTTCTTATAATTCGAGGTCAAAGTGGGACGAATTTCGTACGCAGATGTGGTCAACAAGCGTAGTGGAGAAGTGACAACTGCTCCAAAACGGCGAGGTGTGCGAAAATACGCCACATGCCGTTTGAACAGTGTTGCTTACTGCAAGCAATGTTGCACATCTTGTAAAATCGTTGGTCGCCCTTTTCTTATAATTCGAGGTCAAAGTGGGACGAATTTCGTACGCAGATGTGGTCAACAAGCGTAGTAGAGAAGTGACAACTGCTCCGAAACGGTGAGGTGTGCGAAAATAAACCATATGCCGTTTGAAAGATGTTGTTTACAGCAAGCAATGCAGCAAATCTTGGAAATTCGTTGGTCGCCGTTTTCTTGTAATTCGACGTCAAATTTGGATGAATTTCCTACACAGATGTGGTGAACAAGCGTAGTGGAGAAGTGACAACTGCTCCAAAACGGCGAGGTGTGCGAAAATACGCCATATGCCGTTTGAACAGTGTTGCTTACTGCAAGCAATGTTGCACATCTTGTAAAATCGTTGGTCGCCCTTTTCTTATAATTCGAGGTCAAAGTGGGACGAATTTCGTACGCAGATGTGGTCAACAAGCGTAGTGGAGAAATGACAACTGCTTCGAAACGGTGAGATGTGCGAAAATAAATCATATGCCTCTTGAAAGAAATTGTTTACAGCAAGCAATGCTGCAAATCTTGTAAAATCGTTGGTCGCCTTTTTCATGTAAGTCGAGGTCAAATTTGGACGAATTTCGTACGCAGATGTGGTGAACAGGTGTAATGGAGAAGTGACAACTGCTCTAAAACGTTGAGGTGTGGGAAAATACGCCATATTCCGTTTGAAAGATATTTTTTCAGCAAGCAATGCTACACATCTTGTAAAATCGTTGGTCGCCCTTTTCTTGTAATGCGAGGTCAAAGTGGGACAAATTTCGTACGCAGATGTGGTCAACAAGCGTAGTGGAGAAGTGACAACTGCTCCAAACCGTTGAGGTGTGAACGGTGTTGCTAACAGCAAGAAATGCTGAAATCTTATAAAATCTTTGGTCGCCTTTTTCATGTAATTCGAGGTCAAAGTTGGACGAATTCCGTACCCAGATGTGGTGAACAAGCGTAGTGGAGAAGTGACAACTGCTCCAAAACGGTGAGGTGTGCGAAAATATGCCATATGCCATTTACAGCAAGCAATGCTACAAATCTTGTAAAATCGTTGGTCGCACTTTTCTTGTAATTCGAGGTCAAAGTTGGACGAATTTCGTACGCAGATGTGGTGAACAAGCGTAGTGGAGAAGTGACAACTGCTCCAAAACGGCGAGGTGTGCGAAAATACGCCATATGCCGTTTGAACAGTGTTGCTTACTGCAAGCAATGTTGCACATCTTGTAAAATCGTTGGTCGCCCTTTTCTTGTAATTCGAGGTCAAAGTGGGACGAATTTCGTACGCAGATGTGGTCAACAAGCGTAGTGGAGAAGTGACAACTGCTCCAAACAGTTGAGGTGTGAACGGTGTTGCTTACAGCAAGAAATGCTGCAAATCTTGTAAAATAGTTGGTCGCCTTTTTCATGTAATTCGAGGACAAAGTTGTACGAATTCCGTATCCAGATGTGGTGAACAAGCGTAGTGGAGAAGTGACAACTGCTCCAAAACGGTGAGGTGTGCGAAAATACGCCATATGCCGTTTAAACGGTGTTGCTAAGCTTTATGCCTCTTGAAAGAAATTGTTTACAGCAAGCAATGCTGCAAATCTTGTAAAATCGTTGGTCGCCTTTTTCATGTAAGTCGAGGTCAAAGTTGGACGAATTCCGTATCCAGATGTGGTGAACAAGCGTAGTGGAGAAGTGACAACTGCTCCAAAACGGTGAGGTGTGCGAAAATACGCCATATGCCGTTTCAAAGGTGTTGTTTACAGCAAGCAATGCTGCAAATTTTGTAAAATCGTTGGTCGCCTTTTTCATGTAATTCGAAGTCAAAGTTGGACGAATTCCGTACCCAGATGTGGTGAACAAGCGTAGTGGAGAAGTGACAACTGCTCCAAAACGGTGAGGTGTGCGAAAATATGCCATATGCCATTTACAGCAAGCAATGCTACAAATCTTGGAAAATCGTTGGTCGCCCTTTTCTTGTAATTCGAGGTCAAAGTTGGACGAATTTCGTACGCAGATGTGGTGAACAAGCGTAGTGGAGAAGTGACAACTGCTCCAAAACGGCGAGGTGTGCGAAAATACGCCACATGCCGTTTGAACAGTGTTGCTTACTGCAAGCAATGTTGCACATCTTGTAAAATCGTTGGTCGCCCTTTTCTTATAATTCGAGGTCAAAGTGGGACGAATTTCGTACGCAGATGTGGTCAACAAGCGTAGTAGAGAAGTGACAACTGCTCCGAAACGGTGAGGTGTGCGAAAATAAACCATATGCCGTTTGAAAGATGTTGTTTACAGCAAGCAATGCAGCAAATCTTGGAAATTCGTTGGTCGCCGTTTTCTTGTAATTCGACGTCAAATTTGGATGAATTTCCTACACAGATGTGGTGAACAAGCGTAGTGGAGAAGTGACAACTGCTCCAAAACGGCGAGGTGTGCGAAAATACGCCATATGCCGTTTGAACAGTGTTGCTTACTGCAAGCAATGTTGCACATCTTGTAAAATCGTTGGTCGCCCTTTTCTTATAATTCGAGGTCAAAGTGGGACGAATTTTGTACGCAGATGTGGTCAACAAGCGTAGTGGAGAAATGACAACTGCTTCGAAACGGTGAGATGTGCGAAAATAAATCATATGCCTCTTGAAAGAAATTGTTTACAGCAAGCAATGCTGCAAATCTTGTAAAATCGTTGGTCGCCTTTTTCATGTAAGTCGAGGTCAAATTTGGACGAATTTCGTACGCAGATGTGGTGAACAGGTGTAATGGAGAAGTGACAACTGCTCTAAAACGTTGAGGTGTGGGAAAATACGCCATATTCCGTTTGAAAGATATTTTTTCAGCAAGCAATGCTACACATCTTGTAAAATCGTTGGTCGCCCTTTTCTTGTAATTCGAGGTCAAAGTGGGACAAATTTCGTACGCAGATGTGGTCAACAAGCGTAGTGGAGAAGTGACAACTGCTCCAAACCGTTGAGGTGTGAACGGTGTTGCTAACAGCAAGAAATGCTGAAATCTTATAAAATCTTTGGTCGCCTTTTTCATGTAATTCGAGGTCACAGTTGGACGAATTCCGTACCCAGATGTGGTGAACAAGCGTAGTGGAGAAGTGACAACTGCTCCAAAACGGTGAGGTGTGCGAAAATATGCCATATGCCATTTACAGCAAGCAATGCTACAAATCTTGTAAAATCGTTGGTCGCACTTTTCTTGTAATTCGAGGTCAAAGTTGGACGAATTTCGTACGCAGATGTGGTGAACAAGCGTAGTGGAGAAGTGACAACTGCTCCAAAACGGCGAGGTGTGCGAAAATACGCCATATGCCGTTTGAACAGTGTTGCTTACTGCAAGCAATGTTGCACATCTTGTAAAATCGTTGGTCGCCCTTTTCTTGTAATTCGAGGTCAAAGTGGGACGAATTTCGTACGCAGATGTGGTCAACAAGCGTAGTGGAGAAGTGACAACTGCTCCAAACAGTTGAGGTGTGAACGGTGTTGCTTACAGCAAGAAATGCTGCAAATCTTGTAAAATAGTTGGTCGCCTTTTTCATGTAATTCGAGGACAAAGTTGTACGAATTCCGTATCCAGATGTGGTGAACAAGCGTAGTGGAGAAGTGACAACTGCTCCAAAACGGTGAGGTGTGCGAAAATACGCCATATGCCGTTTAAACGGTGTTGCTAAGCTTTATGCCTCTTGAAAGAAATTGTTTACAGCAAGCAATGCTGCAAATCTTGTAAAATCGTTGGTCGCCTTTTTCATGTAAGTCGAGGTCAAAGTTGGACGAATTCCGTATCCAGATGTGGTGAACAAGCGTAGTGGAGAAGTGACAACTGCTCCAAAACGGTGAGGTGTGCGAAAATACGCCATATGCCGTTTAAACCGTGTTGCTAAGTTTTATGCCTCTTGAAAGATGTTATTTACAGCAAGCAATGCTGCAAATCTTGTAAAATCGTTGGTCGCCTTTTTCATGTTATTCGAGGTCAAAGTTGGACGAATTCCGTACCCAGATGTGGTGAACAAGCGTAGTGGAGAAGTGACAACTGCTCCAAAACGGCGAGGTGTGCGAAAATACGTCATATGCCGTTTGAACAGTATTGCTTACTGCAAGCAATGTTGCACATCTTGTAAAATCGTTGGTCGCCTTTTTCATGTAATTCGAGGTCAAAGTTGGACGAATTTCGTACGCAGATGTGGTGAACAAGCGTAGTGGAGAAGTGACAACTGCTCCAAATCGGCGAGGTGTGCGAAAATACGCCATATGCCGTTTCAAAGATGTTGTTTACAGCAAGCAATGCTGCAAATCTTGCAAAATCGTTGGTCGCCGTTGTCTTGTAATTCGAGGTCAAAGTGGGACAAATTTCGTACGCAGATGTGGTGAACAAGCGTAGTGGAGAAGTGACAACTGCTCTAAAACGTTGAGGTGTGGGAAAATACGCCATATGCCGTTTGAAAGATGTTGTTTCAGCAAGCAATGCGGCAAATCTTGTAAAATCGTTGGTCGCCCTTTTCTTGTAATTCGAGGTCAAAGTGGGACGAATTTCGTACGCAGATGTGGTGAACAGGTGTAGTGCAGAAGTGACAACTGCTCTAAAACGTTGAGGTGTTGGAAAATACGCCATATTCCGCTTGAAAGATATTGTTTCAGGCGACGTTGGTCGCCTTTTTCATGTTATTCGAGGTCAAAGTTGGACGAATTCCGTACCCAGATGTGGTGAACAAGCGTAGTGGAGAAGTGACAACTGCTCCAAAACGGTAAGGTGTGCGAAAATACGCCATATGCCGTTTAAACGGTGTTGCTAAGCTTTATGCCTCTTGAAAGATGTTGTTTACAGCAAGCAATGCTGCAAATCTTGTAAAATAGTTGGTCGCGTTTTTCATGTTATTCGAGGTCAAAGTTGGACGAATTCGGTACCCAGATGTGGTGAACAAGCGTAGTGGAGAAGTGACAACTGCTCCAAAACGGTAAGGTGTGCGAAAATACGCCATATGCCGTTTAAACGGTGTTGCTAAGCTTTATGCCTCTTGAAAGATGTTGTTTACTGCAAGCAATGCTGCAAATCTTGTAAAATAGTTGGTCGACTTTTTCATGTAAGTCGAGGTCAAATTTGGACGAATTTCGTACGCAGATGTGGTGAACAGGTGTAATGGAGAAGTGACAACTGCTCTAAAACGTTGAGGTGTGGGAAAATACGCCATATTCCGTTTGAAAGATATTTTTTCAGCAAGCAATGCTACACATCTTGTAAAATCGTTGGTCGCCCTTTTCTTGTAATTCGAGGTCAAAGTGGGACAAATTTCGTACGCAGATGTGGTCAACAAGCGTAGTGGAGAAGTGACAACTGCTCCAAACCGTTGAGGTGTGAACGGTGTTGCTAACAGCAAGAAATGCTGAAATCTTATAAAATCTTTGGTCGCCTTTTTCATGTAATTCGAGGTCACAGTTGGACGAATTCCGTACCCAGATGTGGTGAACAAGCGTAGTGGAGAAGTGACAACTGCTGCAAAACGGTGAGGTGTGCGAAAATATGCCATATGCCATTTACAGCAAGCAATGCTACAAATCTTGTAAAATCGTTGGTCGCACTTTTCTTGTAATTCGAGGTCAAAGTTGGACGAATTTCGTACGCAGATGTGGTGAACAAGCGTAGTGGAGAAGTGACAACTGCTCCAAAACGGCGAGGTGTGCGAAAATACGCCATATGCCGTTTGAACAGTGTTGCTTACTGCAAGCAATGTTGCACATCTTGTAAAATCGTTGGTCGCCCTTTTCTTATAATTCGAGGTCAAAGTGGGACGAATTTCGTACGCAGATGTGGTCAACAAGCGTAGTGGAGAAATGACAACTGCTTCGAAACGGTGAGGTGTGCGAAAATAAAACATATGCCTCTTGAAAGATATTGTTTACAGCAAGCAATGCTGCAAATTTTGTAAAATCATTGGTCGCCATTTTCATGTAATTCGAGGTCAAAGTTGGACGAATTCCGTACCCAGATGTGGTGAACAAGCGTAGTGGAGAAGTGACAACTGCTCCAAAACGGTGAGGTGTGCGAAAATATGCCATATGCCGTTTGAACAGTGTTGCTTACTGCAAGCAATGTTGCACATCTTGTAAAATCGTTGGTCGCCCTTTTCTTATAATTCGAGGTCAAATTGGGACGAATTTCGTACGCAGATGTGGTCAACAAGCGTAGTGGAGAAGTGACAACTGCTCTGAAACGGTGAGGTGTGCGAAAATAAACCATATGCCGTTTGAAAGATGTTGTTTACAGCAAGCAATGCAGCAAATCTTGTAAATTCGTTGGTCGCCGTTTTTTTGTAATTCGACGTCAAATTTGGATGAATTTCCTACACAGATGTGGTGAACAAGCGTAGTGGAGAAGTGAAAACTGCTCCAAAACGGCGAGGTGTGCGAAAATACGCCATATGCCGTTTGAACAGTGTTGCTTACTGCAAGCAATGTTGCAAATCTTGTAAAATCGTTGGTCGCCGTTTTCTTGTAATTTGAGCTCAAAGTTGGACGAATTTCGTACGCAAATGTGGTGAACAAGCGTAGTGGAGGAGTGACAACTGCTCCAAAACGGCGAGGTGTGCGAAAATACGCCATATGCCGTTTGAACAGTGTTGCTTACTGCAAGCAATGTTGCACATCTTGTAAAATCGTTGGTCGCCCTTTTCTTATAATTCGAGGTCAAAGTGGGACGAATTTCGTACGCAGATGTGGTCAACAAGCGTAGTGGAGGAGTGACAACTGCTCCAAAACGGCGAGGTGTGCGAAAATACGCCACATGCCGTTTGAACAGTGTTGCTTACTGCAAGCAATGTTGCACATCTTGTAAAATCGTTGGTCGCCCTTTCCTTATAATTCGAGGTCAAAGTGGGACGAATTTCGTACGCAGATGTGGTCAACAAGCGTAGTGGAGAAATGACAACTGCTTCGAAACGGTGAGGTGTGCGAAAATAAACCATATGCCTCTTGAAAGATATTATTTACAGCAAGCAATGCTGCAAATTTTGTAAAATCGTTGGTCGCCTTTTTCATGTAATTCGAGGTCAAAGTTGGACGAATTCCGTACCCAGATGTGGTGAACAAGCGTAGTGGAGAAGTGACAACTGCTCCAAAACGGTGAGGTGTGCGAAAATATGCCATATGCCATTTACAGCAAGCAATGCTACAAATCTTGGAAAATCGTTGGTCGCCCTTTTCTTGTAATTCGAGGTCAAAGTTGGACGAATTTCGTACGCAGATGTGGTGAACAAGCGTAGTGGAGAAGTGACAACTGCTCCAAAACGGCGAGGTGTGCGAAAATACGCCACATGCCGTTTGAACAGTGTTGCTTACTGCAAGCAATGTTGCACATCTTGTAAAATCGTTGGTCGCCCTTTTCTTATAATTCGAGGTCAAAGTGGGACGAATTTCGTACGCAGATGTGGTCAACAAGCGTAGTAGAGAAGTGACAACTGCTCCGAAACGGTGAGGTGTGCGAAAATAAACCATATGCCGTTTGAAAGATGTTGTTTACAGCAAGCAATGCAGCAAATCTTGGAAATTCGTTGGTCGCCGTTTTCTTGTAATTCGACGTCAAATTTGGATGAATTTCCTACACAGATGTGGTGAACAAGCGTAGTGGAGAAGTGACAACTGCTCCAAAACGGCGAGGTGTGCGAAAATACGCCATATGCCGTTTGAACAGTGTTGCTTACTGCAAGCAATGTTGCACATCTTGTAAAATCGTTGGTCGCCCTTTTCTTATAATTCGAGGTCAAAGTGGGACGAATTTCGTACGCAGATGTGGTCAACAAGCGTAGTAGAGAAGTGACAACTGCTCCGAAACGGTGAGGTGTGCGAAAATAAACCATATGCCGTTTGAAAGATGTTGTTTACAGCAAGCAATGCAGCAAATCTTGGAAATTCGTTGGTCGCCGTTTTCTTGTAATTCGACGTCAAATTTGGATGAATTTCCTACACAGATGTGGTGAACAAGCGTAGTGGAGAAGTGACAACTGCTCCAAAACGGCGAGGTGTGCGAAAATACGCCATATGCCGTTTGAACAGTGTTGCTTACTGCAAGCAATGTTGCACATCTTGTAAAATCGTTGGTCGCCCTTTTCTTATAATTCGAGGTCAAAGTGGGACGAATTTCGTACGCAGATGTGGTCAACAAGCGTAGTGGAGAAATGACAACTGCTTCGAAACGGTGAGATGTGCGAAAATAAATCATATGCCTCTTGAAAGATATTGTTTACAGCAAGCAATGCTACAAATCTTGTAAAATCGTTGGTCGCCCTTTTCTTGTAATTCGAGGTCAAAGTTGGACGAATTTCGTACGCAGATGTGGTGAACAAGCGTAGTGGAGGAGTGACAACTGCTCCAAAACGGTGAGGTGTGCGAAAATACGGTATATGCCGTTTGAATGTTGTTGCTAAGCCATATGCCTCTTGAAAGATGTTGTTTACAGCAAGCAATGCTGCAAATCTTGTAAAATCGTTGGTAGCCTTTTTCATGTAATTCGAGGTCAAAGTGGGACGAATTCCGTACCCAGATGTGGTGAACAAGCGTAGTGGAGAATTGACAACTGCTCCAAAACGGTGAGGTGTGCCAAAATATGCCATATGCCATTTACAGCAAGCAATGCTGCAAATCTTGTGAAGTCGTTGGTCGCCCTTTTCTTGTAATTCGAGGTCAAAGTTGGACGAGTTTCGTACGCAGATGTGGTGAACAAGCGTAGTGGAGAAGTGACGACTGCGCCAAAACGGTGATGTGTGCGAAAATACGCCACATGCCGTTTCAAAGACGTTGTTTACAGCAAGCAATGCTGCAAATCTTGCAAAATCGTTGGTCGCCGTTTTCTTGTAATTCGAGGTCAAAGTTGGACGAATTTCGTACGCAGATGTGGTGAACAAGCGTAGGGGAGAAGTGACAACTGCGCCAAAATGGTAAGGTATGCGAAAATACGCCACATGCCGTTTCAAAGATGTTGTTTACAGCAAGCAATGCTGCAAATCTTGCAAAATCGTTGGTCGCCGTTTTCTTGTAATTTGAGCTCAAAGTTGGACGAATTTCGTACGCAAATGTGGTGAACAAGCGTAGTGGAGAAGTCAAAACGATGAGGTGTGCGAAAATACGCCATATGCCGTTTCAAAGATGCTGTTTACAGCAAGCAATGCTGCAAATCTTGGAAAATCGTTGGTCACCGTTTTCTTGTAATTCGAGGTCAAAGTTGGACGAATTTCGTACGCAGATGTGGTGAAAAAGCGTAGGGGAGAAGTGACAACTGCTCAAAAACGGCGAGGTGTGGGAAAATACGCCATATGCCGTTTGAAAGATGTTGTTTCAGCAAGCAATGCGGCAAATCTTGTAAAATAGTTGGTCGCCCTTTTCTTGTAATTCGAGGTCAAAGTTGGACGAATTTCGTACGCAGTGTGGTGAACAGGTGTAGTGGAGAAGTGACCACTGCTCAAAAACGGCGAGGTGTGGAAAAATACGCCATATGCCGTTTGAAAGATGTTGTTTCAGCAAGCAATGCGGCAAATCTTGTAAAATCGTTGGTCGCCCTTTTCTTGTAATTCGAGGTCAAAGTGGGACGAATTTCGTACGCAGATGTGGTGAACAGGTGTAGTGCAGAAGTGACAACTGCTCTAAAACGTTGAGGTGTTGGAAAATACGCCATATTCCGCTTGAAAGATATTGTTTCAGCAAGCAATGCTGCACATCTTGTAAAATCGTTGGTCGCCCTTTTCTTGTAATTCGAGGTCAAATTGGGACGAATTTCGTACGCAGATGTGGTCAACAAGCGTAGTGGAGAAGTGACAACTGCTCCAAACAGTTGAGGTGTGAACGGTGTTGCTTACAGCAAGAAATGCTGCAAATCTTGTAAAATAGTTGGTCGCCTTTTTCATGTAATTCGAGGACAAAGTTGTACGAATTCCGTATCCAGATGTGGTGAACAAGCGTAGTGGAGAAGTGACAACTGCTCCAAAACGGTGAGGTGTGCGAAAATACGCCATATGCCGTTTAAACGGTGTTGCTAAGCTTTATGCCTCTTGAAAGAAATTGTTTACAGCAAGCAATGCTGCAAATCTTGTAAAATCGTTGGTCGCCTTTTTCATGTAAGTCGAGGTCAAAGTTGGACGAATTCCGTATCCAGATGTGGTGAACAAGCGTAGTGGAGAAGTGACAACTGCTCCAAAACGGTGAGGTGTGCGAAAATACGCCATATGCCGTTTAAACCGTGTTGCTAAGTTTTATGCCTCTTGAAAGATGTTATTTACAGCAAGCAATGCTGCAAATCTTGTAAAATCGTTGGTCGCCTTTTTCATGTTATTCGAGGTCAAAGTTGGACGAATTCCGTACCCAGATGTGGTGAACAAGCGTAGTGGAGAAGTGACAACTGCTCCAAAACGGCGAGGTGTGCGAAAATACGTCATATGCCGTTTGAACAGTATTGCTTACTGCAAGCAATATTGCACATCTTGTAAAATCGTTGGTCGCCTTTTTCATGTAATTCGAGGTCAAAGTTGGACGAATTTCGTACGCAGATGTGAACAAGCGTAGTGGAGAAGTGACAACTGCTCCAAATCGGCGAGGTGTGCGAAAATACGCCATATGCCGTTTCAAAGATGTTGTTTACAGCAAGCAATGCTGCAAATCTTGCAAAATCGTTGGTCGCCGTTGTCTTGTAATTCGAGGTCAAAGTTGGACGAATTTCGTACGCAGATTTGGTGAACCGGTGTAGTGGAGAAGTGACGACTGCTCTAAAACGTTGAGGTGTGCGAAAATACGCCATATGCCGTTTGAAAGATGTTGTTTCAGCAACCAATGCAGCAAATCTTGTAAAATCGTTGGTCGCCTTTTTCTTGTAATTCGAGGTCAAAGTGGGACGAATTTCGTACGCAGATGTGGTCAACAAGCGTAGTGGAGAAGTGACAACTGCTCCAAACCGTTGAGGTGTGAACGGTGTTGCTTACAGCAAGAAATGCTGCAAATCTTGTAAAATAGTTGGTCGCCTTTTTCATGTAATTCGAGGACAAAGTTGGACGAATTCCGTATCCAGATGTGGTGAACAAGCGTAGTGGAGAAGTGACAACTGCTCCAAAAAGGTGAGGTGTGCGAAAATACGCCATATGCCGTTTAAACGGTGTTGCTAAGCTTTATGCCTCTTGAAAGATATTGTTTACAGCAAGCAATGCTGCAAATCTTGTAAAATCGTTGGTCGCCTTTTTCATGTAATTCGAGGTCAAAGTTGGACGAATTCCGTACCCAGATGTGGTGAACAAGCGTAGTGGAGAAGTGACAACTGCTCCAAAACGGTAAGGTGTGCGAAAATATGCCATATGCCATTTACAGCAAGCAATGCTACAAATCTTGTACAATCGTTGGTCGCCCTTTTCTTGTAATTCGAGGTCAAAGTTGTACGAATTTCCTACGCAGATGTGGTCAACAAGCGTAGTGGAGAAGTGACAACTGCTCCAAAACGGCGAGGTGTGCGAAAATACGCCATATGCCGTTTGAACAGTGTTGTTTACTGCAAGCAATGTTGCACATCTTGTAAAATCGGTAGTCGCCCTTTTCTTGTAATTCGAGGTCAAAGTTGGACGAATTTCGTACGCAGATGTGGTGAACAAGCGTAGTGGAGAAGTGACAACTGCTCCAAAACGGCGAGGTGTGCGAAAATACGTCATATGCCGTTTGAACAGTATTGCTTACTGCAAGCAATGTTGCACATCTTGTAAAATCGTTGGTCGCCTTTTTCATGTAATTCGACGTCAAAGTTGGACGAATTCCGTACCCAGATGTGGTGAACAAGTGTAGTGGAGAAGTGACAACTGCTCTAAAACGGCGAGGTGTGCGAAAATACGCCATATGCCGTTTCAAAGATGTTGTTTACAGCAAGCAATGCTGCAAATCTTGTAAAATAGTTGGACGCTTTTCATGTAAGTCGAGGTCAAAGTTGGACGAATTCCGTATCCAGATGTGGTGAACAAGCGTAGTGGAGAAGTGACAACTGCTCCAAAACGGTGAGGTGTGCGAAAATACGCCATATGCCGTTTAAACGGTGTTGCTAAGCTTTATGCCTCTTGAAAGATGTTGTTTACAGCAAGCAATGCTGCAAATCTTGTAAAATCGTTGGTCGCCTTTTTCATGTTATTCGAGGTCAAAGTTGGACGAATTCCGTACCCAGATGTGGTGAACAAGCGTAGTGGAGAAGTGACAACTGCTCCAAAACGGCGAGGTGTGCGAAAATACGTCATATGCCGTTTGAACAGTATTGCTTACTGCAAGCAATGTTGCACATCTTGTAAAATCGTTGGTCGCCTTTTTCATGTAATTCGAGGTCAAAGTTGGACGAATTTCGTACGCAGATGTGGTGAACAAGCGTAGTGGAGAAGTGACAACTGCTCCAAATCGGCGAGGTGTGCGAAAATACGCCATATGCCGTTTCAAAGATGTTGTTTACAGCAAGCAATGCTGCAAATCTTGCAAAATCGTTGGTCGCCGTTGTCTTGTAATTCGAGGTCAAAGTTGGACGAATTTCGTACGCAGATTTGGTGAACAGGTGTAGTGGAGAAGTGACGACTGCTCTAAAACGTTGAGGTGTGCGAAAATACGCCATATGCCGTTTGAAAGATGTTGTTTCAGCAACCAATGCAGCAAATCTTGTAAAATGGTTGGTCGCCCTTTTCTTGTAATTCGAGGTCAAAGTTTAACGAATTTCGTACGCAGATGTGGTGAACAGGTGTAGTGGAGAAGTGACAACTGCTCTAAAAAGTTGAGGTGTGGGGAAAATACGCCATATGCCGTTTGAAAGATGTTGTTTCAGCAAGCAATGCTACAAATCTTGTAAAATCGTTGGTCGCCCTTTTCTTGTAATTCGAGGTCGAAGTTGGACGAATTTCGTACGCAGATGTGGTGAACAAGCGTAGTGGAGAAGTGACAACTGCTCCAAAACGGCAAGGTGTGCGAAAATACGCCATATGCCGTTTGAACAGTGTTGCTTACAGCTAGCAATGCTGCACATTTTGTAAAATAGTTGGTCGCCTTTTTCATGTAATTCGAGGTCAAAGTTGGACGAATTCCGTACCCAGATGTGGTGAACAAGCGTAGTGGAGAAGTGACAACTGCTCCAAAACGGTGAGGTGTGCGAAAATATGCCATATACCATTTACAGCAAGCAATGCTAAAAATCTTGTAAAATCATTGGTCGCCCTTTTCTTGTAATTCGAGGTCAAAGTTGGACGAATTTCCTACGCAGATGTGGTGAACAGGTGTAGTGGAGAAGTGACAACTGCTCTAAAACGTTGAGGTGTGGGAAAATACGCCATATGTCGTGTGAAAGATGTTGTTTCAGCAAGCAATGTTGCACATCTTGTAAAACCGTTGGTCGCCCTTTTCTTATAATTCGAGGTTAAAGTGGAACGAATTTCGTACGCAGATGTGGTCAACAAGCGTAGTGGAGAAGTGACAACTGCTCCGAAACGGCGAGGTGTGCGAAAATACGCCATATGCCGTTTGAACAGTGTTGCTTACTGCAAGCAATGTTGCACATCTTGTAAAATCGTTGGTCGCCCTTTTCTTGTAATTCGAGGTCAAAGTTGGACGAATTTCGTACGCAAATGTGGTGAACAAGCGTAGTGGATAAGTGACGACTGCGCCAAAACGGTGAGGTGTGTGAAAATACGCCATATGCCGTTTCAAAGGTGTTTTTTACTGCAAGCAATGTTGCAGATCTTGTAAAATCGTTGGTCGCCATATTCTTGTAATTCGAGGTCAAAGTTGGACGAATTTCGTACGCAGATGTGGAGAACAAGCGTAGTGGAGAAGTGACAACTGCTCCAAAACGTTGAGGTGTGAACGGTGTTGCTTACAGCAAGAAACGCTGCAAATCTTGTAAAATCGTTGGTCGCCGTTTTCTTGTAATTCGAGGTCAAAGTTGGACGAATTTCGTACGCAGATGTGCTGAACAAGCGTAGGGGAGAAGTGACAACTGCGCCAAAATGGTAAGGTATGCGAAAATACGCCACATGCCGTTTCAAAGATGTTGTTTACAGCAAGCAATGCTGCAAATCTTGCAAAATCGTTGGTCGCCGTTTTCTTGTAATTTGAGCTCAAAGTTGGACGAATTTCGTACGCAAATGTGGTGAACAAGCGTAGTGGAGAAGTCAAAACGATGAGGTGTGCGAAAATACGCCATATGCCGTTTCAAAGATGCTGTTTACAGCAAGCAATGCTGCAAATCTTGGAAAATCGTTGGTCACCGTTTTCTTGTAATTCGAGGTCAAAGTTGGACGAATTTCGTACGCAGATGTGGTGAAAAAGCGTAGGGGAGAAGTGACAACTGCTCAAAAACGGCGAGGTGTGGGAAAATACGCCATATGCCGTTTGAAAGATGTTGTTTCAGCAAGCAATGCGGCAAATCTTGTAAAATAGTTGGTCGCCCTTTTCTTGTAATTCGAGGTCAAAGTTGGACGAATTTCGTACGCAGTGTGGTGAACAGGTGTAGTGGAGAAGTGACCACTGCTCAAAAACGGCGAGGTGTGGAAAAATACGCCATATGCCGTTTGAAAGATGTTGTTTCAGCAAGCAATGCGGCAAATCTTGTAAAATCGTTGGTCGCCCTTTTCTTGTAATTCGAGGTCAAAGTGGGACGAATTTCGTACGCAGATGTGGTGAACAGGTGTAGTGCAGAAGTGACAACTGCTCTAAAACGTTGAGGTGTTGGAAAATACGCCATATTCCGCTTGAAAGATATTGTTTCAGCAAGCAATGCTGCACATCTTGTAAAATCGTTGGTCGCCCTTTTCTTGTAATTCGAGGTCAAATTGGGACGAATTTCGTACGCAGATGTGGTCAACAAGCGTAGTGGAGAAGTGACAACTGCTCCAAACAGTTGAGGTGTGAACGGTGTTGCTTACAGCAAGAAATGCTGCAAATCTTGTAAAATAGTTGGTCGCCTTTTTCATGTAATTCGAGGACAAAGTTGTACGAATTCCGTATCCAGATGTGGTGAACAAGCGTAGTGGAGAAGTGACAACTGCTCCAAAACGGTGAGGTGTGCGAAAATACGCCATATGCCGTTTAAACGGTGTTGCTAAGCTTTATGCCTCTTGAAAGAAATTGTTTACAGCAAGCAATGCTGCAAATCTTGTAAAATCGTTGGTCGCCTTTTTCATGTAAGTCGAGGTCAAAGTTGGACGAATTCCGTATCCAGATGTGGTGAACAAGCGTAGTGGAGAAGTGACAACTGCTCCAAAACGGTGAGGTGTGCGAAAATACGCCATATGCCGTTTAAACCGTGTTGCTAAGTTTTATGCCTCTTGAAAGATGTTATTTACAGCAAGCAATGCTGCAAATCTTGTAAAATCGTTGGTCGCCTTTTTCATGTTATTCGAGGTCAAAGTTGGACGAATTCCGTACCCAGATGTGGTGAACAAGCGTAGTGGAGAAGTGACAACTGCTCCAAAACGGCGAGGTGTGCGAAAATACGTCATATGCCGTTTGAACAGTATTGCTTACTGCAAGCAATATTGCACATCTTGTAAAATCGTTGGTCGCCTTTTTCATGTAATTCGAGGTCAAAGTTGGACGAATTTCGTACGCAGATGTGAACAAGCGTAGTGGAGAAGTGACAACTGCTCCAAATCGGCGAGGTGTGCGAAAATACGCCATATGCCGTTTCAAAGATGTTGTTTACAGCAAGCAATGCTGCAAATCTTGCAAAATCGTTGGTCGCCGTTGTCTTGTAATTCGAGGTCAAAGTTGGACGAATTTCGTACGCAGATTTGGTGAACCGGTGTAGTGGAGAAGTGACGACTGCTCTAAAACGTTGAGGTGTGCGAAAATACGCCATATGCCGTTTGAAAGATGTTGTTTCAGCAACCAATGCAGCAAATCTTGTAAAATCGTTGGTCGCCTTTTTCTTGTAATTCGAGGTCAAAGTGGGACGAATTTCGTACGCAGATGTGGTCAACAAGCGTAGTGGAGAAGTGACAACTGCTCCAAACCGTTGAGGTGTGAACGGTGTTGCTTACAGCAAGAAATGCTGCAAATCTTGTAAAATAGTTGGTCGCCTTTTTCATGTAATTCGAGGACAAAGTTGGACGAATTCCGTATCCAGATGTGGTGAACAAGCGTAGTGGAGAAGTGACAACTGCTCCAAAAAGGTGAGGTGTGCGAAAATACGCCATATGCCGTTTAAACGGTGTTGCTAAGCTTTATGCCTCTTGAAAGATATTGTTTACAGCAAGCAATGCTGCAAATCTTGTAAAATCGTTGGTCGCCTTTTTCATGTAATTCGAGGTCAAAGTTGGACGAATTCCGTACCCAGATGTGGTGAACAAGCGTAGTGGAGAAGTGACAACTGCTCCAAAACGGTAAGGTGTGCGAAAATATGCCATATGCCATTTACAGCAAGCAATGCTACAAATCTTGTACAATCGTTGGTCGCCCTTTTCTTGTAATTCGAGGTCAAAGTTGTACGAATTTCCTACGCAGATGTGGTCAACAAGCGTAGTGGAGAAGTGACAACTGCTCCAAAACGGCGAGGTGTGCGAAAATACGCCATATGCCGTTTGAACAGTGTTGTTTACTGCAAGCAATGTTGCACATCTTGTAAAATCGGTAGTCGCCCTTTTCTTGTAATTCGAGGTCAAAGTTGGACGAATTTCGTACGCAGATGTGGTGAACAAGCGTAGTGGAGAAGTGACAACTGCTCCAAAACGGCGAGGTGTGCGAAAATACGTCATATGCCGTTTGAACAGTATTGCTTACTGCAAGCAATGTTGCACATCTTGTAAAATCGTTGGTCGCCTTTTTCATGTAATTCGACGTCAAAGTTGGACGAATTCCGTACCCAGATGTGGTGAACAAGTGTAGTGGAGAAGTGACAACTGCTCTAAAACGGCGAGGTGTGCGAAAATACGCCATATGCCGTTTCAAAGATGTTGTTTACAGCAAGCAATGCTGCAAATCTTGTAAAATAGTTGGACGCTTTTCATGTAAGTCGAGGTCAAAGTTGGACGAATTCCGTATCCAGATGTGGTGAACAAGCGTAGTGGAGAAGTGACAACTGCTCCAAAACGGTGAGGTGTGCGAAAATACGCCATATGCCGTTTAAACGGTGTTGCTAAGCTTTATGCCTCTTGAAAGATGTTGTTTACAGCAAGCAATGCTGCAAATCTTGTAAAATCGTTGGTCGCCTTTTTCATGTTATTCGAGGTCAAAGTTGGACGAATTCCGTACCCAGATGTGGTGAACAAGCGTAGTGGAGAAGTGACAACTGCTCCAAAACGGCGAGGTGTGCGAAAATACGTCATATGCCGTTTGAACAGTATTGCTTACTGCAAGCAATGTTGCACATCTTGTAAAATCGTTGGTCGCCTTTTTCATGTAATTCGAGGTCAAAGTTGGACGAATTTCGTACGCAGATGTGGTGAACAAGCGTAGTGGAGAAGTGACAACTGCTCCAAATCGGCGAGGTGTGCGAAAATACGCCATATGCCGTTTCAAAGATGTTGTTTACAGCAAGCAATGCTGCAAATCTTGCAAAATCGTTGGTCGCCGTTGTCTTGTAATTCGAGGTCAAAGTTGGACGAATTTCGTACGCAGATTTGGTGAACAGGTGTAGTGGAGAAGTGACGACTGCTCTAAAACGTTGAGGTGTGCGAAAATACGCCATATGCCGTTTGAAAGATGTTGTTTCAGCAACCAATGCAGCAAATCTTGTAAAATGGTTGGTCGCCCTTTTCTTGTAATTCGAGGTCAAAGTTTAACGAATTTCGTACGCAGATGTGGTGAACAGGTGTAGTGGAGAAGTGACAACTGCTCTAAAAAGTTGAGGTGTGGGGAAAATACGCCATATGCCGTTTGAAAGATGTTGTTTCAGCAAGCAATGCTACAAATCTTGTAAAATCGTTGGTCGCCCTTTTCTTGTAATTCGAGGTCGAAGTTGGACGAATTTCGTACGCAGATGTGGTGAACAAGCGTAGTGGAGAAGTGACAACTGCTCCAAAACGGCAAGGTGTGCGAAAATACGCCATATGCCGTTTGAACAGTGTTGCTTACAGCTAGCAATGCTGCACATTTTGTAAAATAGTTGGTCGCCTTTTTCATGTAATTCGAGGTCAAAGTTGGACGAATTCCGTACCCAGATGTGGTGAACAAGCGTAGTGGAGAAGTGACAACTGCTCCAAAACGGTGAGGTGTGCGAAAATATGCCATATACCATTTACAGCAAGCAATGCTAAAAATCTTGTAAAATCATTGGTCGCCCTTTTCTTGTAATTCGAGGTCAAAGTTGGACGAATTTCCTACGCAGATGTGGTGAACAGGTGTAGTGGAGAAGTGACAACTGCTCTAAAACGTTGAGGTGTGGGAAAATACGCCATATGTCGTGTGAAAGATGTTGTTTCAGCAAGCAATGTTGCACATCTTGTAAAACCGTTGGTCGCCCTTTTCTTATAATTCGAGGTTAAAGTGGAACGAATTTCGTACGCAGATGTGGTCAACAAGCGTAGTGGAGAAGTGACAACTGCTCCGAAACGGCGAGGTGTGCGAAAATACGCCATATGCCGTTTGAACAGTGTTGCTTACTGCAAGCAATGTTGCACATCTTGTAAAATCGTTGGTCGCCCTTTTCTTGTAACTCGAGGTCAAAGTTGGACGAATTTCGTACGCAAATGTGGTGAACAAGCGTAGTGGATAAGTGACGACTGCGCCAAAACGGTGAGGTGTGTGAAAATACGCCATATGCCGTTTCAAAGGTGTTTTTTACTGCAAGCAATGTTGCAGATCTTGTAAAATCGTTGGTCGCCATATTCTTGTAATTCGAGGTCAAAGTTGGACGAATTTCGTACGCAGATGTGGAGAACAAGCGTAGTGGAGAAGTGACAACTGCTCCAAAACGTTGAGGTGTGAACGGTGTTGCTTACAGCAAGAAACGCTGCAAATCTTGTAAAATCGTTGGTCGCCGTTTTCTTGTAATTCGAGGTCAAAGTTGGACGAATTTCGTACGCAGATGTGCTGAACAAGCGTAGGGGAGAAGTGACAACTGCTCCAAAACGGTGAGGTGTGCGAAAATACACCATATACCGTTTGAACGGTGTTGCTAAGCCATATGCCTCTTCAAAGATGTTGTTTACAGCAAGCAATGCTGCAAATCTTGTAAAATCGTTGGTCGCCTTCTTCATGTAATTTGAGGTCAAAATTGGACGAATTCCGTACCCAGATGTGGTGAACAAGCGTAGTGGAGAAGTGACAACTGCTCCAAAACGGTAAGGTGTGCGAAAATATGCCATATGCCGT
This sequence comes from Thecophora atra, assembly GCA_937620795.1. NCBI lineage: Eukaryota > Metazoa > Arthropoda > Insecta > Diptera > Conopidae > Thecophora > Thecophora atra. The sequence continues at coordinate 29,060,362 of OW569398.1, forward strand.
TTAAACGGTGTTCCTAAGCTTTATGCCTCTTAAAAGATGTTGTTTACAGCAAGCAATGCTGCAAATCTTGCAAAATCGTTGGTCGCCCTTTTCTTGTAATTCGAGGTCAAAGTTGGGCGAATTTCGTACGCAGATGTGGTGAACAAGCGTAGGGGAGAAGTGACAACTGCGCCAAAACGGTAAGGTGTGCGAAAATACGCCATATGCCGTTTCAAAGATGTTGTTTACAGCAAGCAATGCTGCAAATCTTGCAAAATCGTTGGTCGCCGTTTTTTTGTAATTCGAGGTCAAAGTTGGACGAATTTCGTACGCAGGTGTGGTGAACAAGCATAGTGGCGAAGTGACAAGTTCCAATATGGTGAGGTTCCGTTTGAAAGATGTTGCTTACAGCAAGCAATGCTGCAAATCTTTTAAAAACTTTGGTCACCGTTTTGTTGTAATTCGAGGTCAAATTTGGACGAATTTTCTACGCATATGTGGTGAACAAGCGTAGTGGAGAAGTGACAACTGCTCCAAAACAGTGAGGTGTGCGAAAATACGCCGTATGCCGTTTGAAAGATGTTGTTTACAGCAAGCAATGTTGCAAATCTTGTAAAATCGTTGGTCGCCCTTTTCTTGTAATTCGAGGTCAAAGTTGGACGAATTTCGTACGCAGATGTGGTGAACAAGCGTAGTGGAGAAGTGACAACTGCTCCAAAACGGCGAGGTGTGCGAAAATACGCCATATGCCGTTTGAACAGTGTTGCTTACAGCTAGCAATGCTGCACATCTTGTAAAATAGTTGGTCGCCTTTTTCATGTAATTCGAGGTCAAAGTTGGACGAATTCCGTATCCAGATGTGGTGAACAAGCGTGGTGGAGAAGTGACAACTGCTCCAAAACGGTGAGGTGTGCGAAAATACGCCATATGCCGTTTAAACGGTGTTGCTAAGCTTTATGCCTCTTGAAAGATGTTGTTTACAGCAAGCAATATTGCAAATCTTGTAAAATCGTTGGTCGCCCTTTTCTTGTAATTCGAGGTCAAAGTTGGACGAAGTTCGAACGCAGATGTGGTGAACAAGCGTAGTGGAGAAGTGACAACTGCTTCAAAACGGCGAGGTGTGCGAAAATACGCCATATGCCGTTTGAACAGTGTTGCTTACAGCTAGCAATGCTGCACATCTTGTAAAATAGTTGGTCGCCTTTTTCATGTAATTCGAGGTCAAAGTTGGACGAATTCCGTATCCAGATGTGGTGAACAAGCGTAGTGGAGAAGTGACAACTGCTCCAAAACGGTGAGGTGTACGAAAATATGCCATATGCCATTTACAGCAAGCAATGCTACAAAACTTGTAAAATCATTGATCGCCCTTTTCTTGTAATTCGAGGTCAAAGTTGGACGAATTTCGTACGCAGATGTGGTGAACAAGCGTAGTGGAGAAGTGACAACTGCTCCAAAACGGCGAGGTGTGCGAAAATACGCCATATGTCGTTTGAAAGATGTTGTTTCACCAAGCAATGCTGCACATCTTGTAAAATCGTTGGTCGCCCTTTTCTTATAATTCGAGGTTAAAGTGGAACGAATTTCGTACGCAGATGTGGTGAACAAGCGTAGTGGAGAAGTGACAACTGCTCCGAAACGGCGAGGTGTGCGAAAATACGCCATATGCCGTTTGAACAGTGTTGCTTACTGCAAACAATGTTGCACATCTTGTAAAATCGGTGGTCGCTCTTTTCTTGTAACTCGAGGTCAAAGTTGGACGAATTTCGTACGCAGATGTGGTGAACAAGCGTAGTGGATAAGTTACGACTGCGCCAAAACGGTGAGGTGTGCGAAAATACGCCATATGATGTTTCAAAGGTATTTTTTACAGCAAGCAATGCTGCAAATCTTGCAAAATCGTTGGTCGCCGTTTTCTTGTAATTTGAAGTCAAAGTTGGACGAATGTCGTACGCAGATGTGGTGAACAAGAGTAGGGGAGAAGTGACAACTGCTCCAAAACGGTGAGGTGTGCGAAAATACGCCATATGCCGTTTGAACGGTGTTGCTAAGCCATATGCCTCTTGAAAGATGTTGTTTACAGCAAGCAATGCTGCAAATCTTGTAAAATCGTTGGTCGCCTTTTTCATGTAATTCAAGGTCAAAGTTGGACGAATTCCGTACCCAGATGTGGTGAACAAGCGTAGTGGAGAAGTGACAACTGCTCCAAAACGGCGAGGTGTGCGAAAATATGCCATATGCCATTTACAGCAAGCAATGCTGCAAATCTTGTAAAATCGTTGGTCGCCCTTTTCTTGTAATTCGAGGTCAAAGTTGGACGAAGTTCGAACGCAGATGTGGTGAACAAGCGTAGTGGAGAAGTGACAACTGCTTCAAAACGGCGAGGTGTGCGAAAATACGCCATATGCCGTTTGAACAGTGTTGCTTACAGCTAGCAATGCTGCACATCTTGTAAAATAGTTGGTCGCCTTTTTCATGTAATTCGAGGTCAAAGTTGGACGAATTCCGTATCCAGATGTGGTGAACAAGCGTAGTGGAGAAGTGACAACTGCTCCAAAACGGTGAGGTGTACGAAAATATGCCATATGCCATTTACAGCAAGCAATGCTACAAAACTTGTAAAATCATTGATCGCCCTTTTCTTGTAATTCGAGGTCAAAGTTGGACGAATTTCGTACGCAGATGTGGTGAACAAGCGTAGTGGAGAAGTGACAACTGCTCCAAAACGGCGAGGTGTGCGAAAATACGCCATATGTCGTTTGAAAGATGTTGTTTCACCAAGCAATGCTGCACATCTTGTAAAATCGTTGGTCGCCCTTTTCTTATAATTCGAGGTTAAAGTGGAACGAATTTCGTACGCAGATGTGGTCAACAAGCGTAGTGGAGAAGTGACAACTGCTCCGAAACGGCGAGGTGTGCGAAAATACGCCATATGCCGTTTGAACAGTGTTGCTTACTGCAAGCAATGTTGCACATCTTGTAAAATCGTTGGTCGCCCTTTTCTTGTAACTCGAGGTCAAAGTTGGACGAATTTCGTACGCAAATGTGGTGAACAAGCGTAGTGGATAAGTGACGACTGCGCCAAAACGGTGAGGTGTGTGAAAATACGCCATATGCCGTTTCAAAGGTGTTTTTTACTGCAAGCAATGTTGCAGATCTTGTAAAATCGTTGGTCGCCATATTCTTGTAATTCGAGGTCAAAGTTGGACGAATTTCGTACGCAGATGTGGAGAACAAGCGTAGTGGAGAAGTGACAACTGCTTGAAAACGTTGAGGTGTGAACGGTGTTGCTTACAGCAAGAAACGCTGCAAATCTTGTAAAATCGTTGGTCGCCGTTTTCTTGTAATTCGAGGTCAAAGTTGGACGAATTTCGTACGCAGATGTGCTGAACAAGCGTAGGGGAGAAGTGACAACTGCTCCAAAACGGTGAGGTGTGCGAAAATACACCATATACCGTTTGAACGGTGTTGCTAAGCCATATGCCTCTTCAAAGATGTTGTTTACAGCAAGCAATGCTGCAAATCTTGTAAAATCGTTGGTCGCCTTCTTCATGTAATTTGAGGTCAAAATTGGACGAATTCCGTACCCAGATGTGGTGAACAAGCGTAGTGGAGAAGTGACAACTGCTCCAAAACGGTAAGGTGTGCGAAAATATGCCATATGCCGTTTAAACGGTGTTCCTAAGCTTTATGCCTCTTAAAAGATGTTGTTTACAGCAAGCAATGCTGCAAATCTTGCAAAATCGTTGGTCGCCCTTTTCTTGTAATTCGAGGTCAAAGTTGGGCGAATTTCGTACGCAGATGTGGTGAACAAGCGTAGGGGAGAAGTGACAACTGCGCCAAAACGGTAAGGTGTGCGAAAATACGCCATATGCCGTTTCAAAGATGTTGTTTACAGCAAGCAATGCTGCAAATCTTGCAAAATCGTTGGTCGCCGTTTTTTTGTAATTCGAGGTCAAAGTTGGACGAATTTCGTACGCAGGTGTGGTGAACAAGCATAGTGGCGAAGTGACAAGTTCCAATATGGTGAGGTTCCGTTTGAAAGATGTTGCTTACAGCAAGCAATGCTGCAAATCTTTTAAAAACTTTGGTCACCGTTTTGTTGTAATTCGAGGTCAAATTTGGACGAATTTTCTACGCATATGTGGTGAACAAGCGTAGTGGAGAAGTGACAACTGCTCCAAAACAGTGAGGTGTGCGAAAATACGCCGTATGCCGTTTGAAAGATGTTGTTTACAGCAAGCAATGTTGCAAATCTTGTAAAATCGTTGGTCGCCCTTTTCTTGTAATTCGAGGTCAAAGTTGGACGAATTTCGTACGCAGATGTGGTGAACAAGCGTAGTGGAGAAGTGACAACTGCTCCAAAACGGCGAGGTGTGCGAAAATACGCCATATGCCGTTTGAACAGTGTTGCTTACAGCTAGCAATGCTGCACATCTTGTAAAATAGTTGGTCGCCTTTTTCATGTAATTCGAGGTCAAAGTTGGACGAATTCCGTATCCAGATGTGGTGAACAAGCGTGGTGGAGAAGTGACAACTGCTCCAAAACGGTGAGGTGTGCGAAAATACGCCATATGCCGTTTAAACGGTGTTGCTAAGCTTTATGCCTCTTGAAAGATGTTGTTTACAGCAAGCAATATTGCAAATCTTGTAAAATCGTTGGTCGCCCTTTTCTTGTAATTCGAGGTCAAAGTTGGACGAAGTTCGAACGCAGATGTGGTGAACAAGCGTAGTGGAGAAGTGACAACTGCTTCAAAACGGCGAGGTGTGCGAAAATACGCCATATGCCGTTTGAACAGTGTTGCTTACAGCTAGCAATGCTGCACATCTTGTAAAATAGTTGGTCGCCTTTTTCATGTAATTCGAGGTCAAAGTTGGACGAATTCCGTATCCAGATGTGGTGAACAAGCGTAGTGGAGAAGTGACAACTGCTCCAAAACGGTGAGGTGTACGAAAATATGCCATATGCCATTTACAGCAAGCAATGCTACAAAACTTGTAAAATCATTGATCGCCCTTTTCTTGTAATTCGAGGTCAAAGTTGGACGAATTTCGTACGCAGATGTGGTGAACAAGCGTAGTGGAGAAGTGACAACTGCTCCAAAACGGCGAGGTGTGCGAAAATACGCCATATGTCGTTTGAAAGATGTTGTTTCACCAAGCAATGCTGCACATCTTGTAAAATCGTTGGTCGCCCTTTTCTTATAATTCGAGGTTAAAGTGGAACGAATTTCGTACGCAGATGTGGTGAACAAGCGTAGTGGAGAAGTGACAACTGCTCCGAAACGGCGAGGTGTGCGAAAATACGCCATATGCCGTTTGAACAGTGTTGCTTACTGCAAACAATGTTGCACATCTTGTAAAATCGGTGGTCGCTCTTTTCTTGTAACTCGAGGTCAAAGTTGGACGAATTTCGTACGCAGATGTGGTGAACAAGCGTAGTGGATAAGTTACGACTGCGCCAAAACGGTGAGGTGTGCGAAAATACGCCATATGATGTTTCAAAGGTATTTTTTACAGCAAGCAATGCTGCAAATCTTGCAAAATCGTTGGTCGCCGTTTTCTTGTAATTTGAAGTCAAAGTTGGACGAATGTCGTACGCAGATGTGGTGAACAAGAGTAGGGGAGAAGTGACAACTGCTCCAAAACGGTGAGGTGTGCGAAAATACGCCATATGCCGTTTGAACGGTGTTGCTAAGCCATATGCCTCTTGAAAGATGTTGTTTACAGCAAGCAATGCTGCAAATCTTGTAAAATCGTTGGTCGCCTTTTTCATGTAATTCAAGGTCAAAGTTGGACGAATTCCGTACCCAGATGTGGTGAACAAGCGTAGTGGAGAAGTGACAACTGCTCCAAAACGGCGAGGTGTGCGAAAATATGCCATATGCCATTTACAGCAAGCAATGCTGCAAATCTTGTAAAATCGTTGGTCGCCCTTTTCTTGCAATTCGAGGTCAAAGTGACAACTGCTCTAAAACGGTGAGGTGTGAGAAAATATGCCATATGCCATTTACAGCAAGCAATGCTGCAAATCTTGTAAAATCGTTGGTCGCATTTTTCTTGTAATTCGAGGTCAAAGTTGGACGAATTTCGTACGCAGATGTGGTGAACAACCGTAGTGGAGAAGTAACAACTGCTCCAAAACGGCGAGGTGTGCGAAAATACGCCATATGCCGTTTGAACAGTGTTGCTTACTGCAAGCAATGTTGCACATCTTGTAAAATCGGTGGTCGCCTTTTCCATGTAATTCGAGGTCAAAGTTAGACGAATTTCGTACGCAGATGTGGTGAACAAGCGTAGGGGGGAAGTGACAACTGCTCCAAAACGGTGAGGTGTGCGAAAATACGCCATATGCCGTTTGAACGGTGTTGCTAAGCCATATGCCTCTTGAAAGATGTTGTTTACAGCAAGCAATGCTGCAAATCTTGTAAAATCGTTGGTCGCCTTTTTCATGTAATTCAAGGTCAAAGTTGGACGAATTCCGTACCCAGATGTGGTGAACAAGCGTAGTGGAGAAGTGACAACTGCTCCAAAACGGCGAGGTGTGCGAAAATATGCCATATGCCATTTACAGCAAGCAATGCTGCAAATCTTGTAAAATCGTTGGTCGCCCTTTTCTTGCAATTCGAGGTCAAAGGGACAACTGCTCTAAAACGGTGAGGTGTGAGAAAATATGCCATATGCCATTTACAGCAAGCAATGCTGCAAATCTTGTAAAATCGTTGGTCGCATTTTTCTTGTAATTCGAGGTCAAAGTTGGACGAATTTCGTACGCAGATGTGGTGAACAAGCGTAGTGGAGAAGTAACAACTGCTCCAAAACGGCGAGGTGTGCGAAAATACGCCATATGCCGTTTGAACAGTGTTGCTTACTGCAAGCAATGTTGCACATCTTGTAAAATCGGTGGTCGCCCTTTTCTTGTAACTCGAGGTCAAAGTTGGACGAATTTCGTACGCAGATGTGGTGAACAAGCGTAGTGGAGAAGTGACAACTGCTCTAAAACGGTGAGGTGTGCGAAAATATGCCATATGCCATTTACAGCAAGCAATGCTGCAAATCTTGTAAAATCGTTGGTCGCATTTTTCTTGTAATTCGAGGTCAAAGTTGGACGAATTTCGTACGCAGATGTGGTGAACAAGCGTAGTGGAGAAGTAACAACTGCGCCAAAACGGTGAGGTGTGCGAAAATACGCCATATGCCGTTTCAAAGATGTTGTTTACAGCAAGCAATGCTGCAAATCTTGCAAAATCGCTGGTCGCCGTTTTCTTGTAATTCGAGGTCAAAGTTGGACGAATTTCGTACGCAAATGTGGTGAACAAGCGTAGTGGAGAAGTGACGACTGCTCCAAAACGGTGAGGTGTGCGAAAATACGCCATATGCCGTTTGAACTGTGTTGCTAAGCTTTATGCCTCTTAAAAGATGTTGTTTACAGCAAGCAATGCTGCAAATCTTGCAAAATCGTTGGTCGCCCTTTTCTTGTAATTCGAGGTCAAAGTTGGGCGCATTTCGTACGCAGATGTGGTGAACAAGCGTAGGGGAGAAGTGAAAACTGCGCCAAAACGGTGAGGTGTGCGAAAATACGCCATATGCCGTTTCAAAGATGTTGTTTACAGCAAGCAATGCTGCAAATCTTGCAAAATCGTTGGTCGCCGTTTTCTTGTAATTCGAGGTCAAAGTTGGACGAATTTCGTACGCAAATGTGGTGAACAAGCGTAGTGGAGAAGTGACGACTGCGCCAAAACGGTACGGTGTGCGAAAATACGCCACATGCCGTTTCACAGGTGTTGTTTACAGCAATTAATGCTGCAAATCTTGCAAAATCGTTGGTTGCCGTTTTCTTGTAATTTGAGCTAAAATTTGGACGAATTTCGTACGCAAATGTGGTGAACAAGCGTAGTGGAGAAGTGACGACTGCGCCAAAACGGTGAGGTGTGCGAAAATACGCCATATGCCGTTTCAAAGATGTTGTTTACAGCAAGCAATGCTGCAAATCTTGCAAAATCGTTGGTCGCCGTTTTCTTGTAATTCGAGGTCAAATTTGGACGAATTTCGTACGCAGATGTGGTGAACAAGCGTAGGGGAGAAGTGACAACTCCTCAAAAACGGCGAGGTGTGCGAAAATAAGCCATATGCCTTTTGAAAGATGTTGTTTACAGCAAGCAATGCTGCAAATCTTGTAAAATCGTTTGTCGCCGTTTTCTTGTAATTCGAGGTCAAAGTTGGACGAATTTCGTACGCAGGTGTGGTGAAAAAGCATAGTGGCGAAGTGACAAGTTCCAATATGGTGAGGTTCCGTTTGCAAGATGTTGCTTACAGCAAGCAATGCTGCAAATCGTATAAAATCTTTGGTCACCGTTTTGTTGTAATTCGAGGTCAAATTTGGACGAATTTTCTACGCATATGTGGTGAACAAGCGTAGTGGAGAAGTGACAACTGCTCTAAAACGGCGAGGTGTGGGAAAATACGCCATATGCCGTTTGAAAGATGTTGTTTCAGCAAGCAATGCGGCAAATCTTGTAAAATCGTTGGTCGCCCTTTTCTTGTAATTCGAGGTCAAAGTTGGACGAATTTCGTACGCAGATGTGGTGAACAATCGTAGTGGAGAAGTGACAACTGCTCCAAAACGGCGAGGTGTGCGAAAATACGCCATATGCCGTTTGAACAGTGTTGCTTACAGCTAGCAATGCTGCACATCTTGTAAAATAGTTGGTCGCCTTTTTCATGTAATTCGAGGTCAAAGTTGGACGAATTCCTTATCCAGATGTGGTGAACAAGCGTGGTGGAGAAGTGACAACTGCTCCAAAACGGTGAGGTGTGCGAAAATACGCCATATGCCGTTTAAACGGTGTTGCTTAGCTTTATGCCTCTTGAAAGATGTTGTTTACAGCAAGCAATGCTGCAAATCTTGTAAAATCGTTGGTCGCCCTTTTCTTGTAATTCGAGGTCAAAGTTGGACGAATTTCGTACGCAAATGTGGTGAACAAGCGTAGTGGAGAAGTGACAACTGCTCCAAAACGGCGAGGTGTGCGAAAATACGCCACATGCCGTTTCAAAGATGTTGTTTACAACAAGCAATGCTGCAAATCTTGCAAAATCGTTGGTCGCCGTTTTCATGTAATTCGAGGTCAAAGTTAGACGAATTTCGTACGCAGATGTGGTGAACAAGCGTAGGGGAGAAGTGACAACTGCTCCAAAACGGTGAGGTGTGCGAAAATACGCCATATGCCGTTTGAACTGTGTTGCTAAGCTTTATGCCTCTTAAAAGATGTTGTTTACAGCAAGCAATGCTGCAAATCTTGCAAAATCGTTGGACGCCCTTTTCTTGTAATTCGAGGTCAAAGTTGGGCGCATTTCGTACGCAGATGTGGGGAACAAGCGTAGGGGAGAAGTGACAACTGCGCCAAAACGGTACGGTGTGCGAAAATACGCCACATGCCGTTTCACAGGTGTTGTTTACAGCAATTAATGCTGCAAATCTTGCAAAATCGTTGGTTGCCGTTTTCTTGTAATTTGAGCTAAAAGTTGGACGAATTTCGTACGCAAATGTGGTGAACAAGCGTAGTGGAGAAGTGACGACTGCGCCAAAACGGTGAGGTGTGCGAAAATACGCCATATGCCGTTTCAAAGATGTTGTTTACAGCAAGCAATGCTGCAAATCTTGCAAAATCGTTGGTCGCCGTTTTCTTGTAATTCGAGGTCAAATTTGGACGAATTTCGTACGCAGATGTGGTGAACAAGCGTAGGGGAGAAGTGACAACTCCTCAAAAACGGCGAGGTGTGCGAAAATAAGCCATATGCCTTTTGAAAGATGTTGTTTACAGCAAGCAATGCTGCAAATCTTGTAAAATCGTTTGTCGCCGTTTTCTTGTAATTCGAGGTCAAAGTTGGACGAATTTCGTACGCAGGTGTGGTGAAAAAGCATAGTGGCGAAGTGACAAGTTCCAATATGGTGAGGTTCCGTTTGCAAGATGTTGCTTACAGCAAGCAATGCTGCAAATAGTATAAAATCTTTGGTCACCGTTTTGTTGTAATTCGAGGTCAAATTTGGACGAATTTTCTACGCATATGTGGTGAACAAGCGTAGTGGAGAAGTGACAACTGCTCTAAAACGGCGAGGTGTGGGAAAATACGCCATATGCCGTTTGAAAGATGTTGTTTCAGCAAGCAATGCGGCAAATCTTGTAAAATCGTTGGTCGCCCTTTTCTTGTAATTCGAGGTCAAAGTTGGACGAATTTCGTACGCAGATGTGGTGAACAATCGTAGTGGAGAAGTGACAACTGCTCCAAAACGGCGAGGTGTGCGAAAATACGCCATATGCCGTTTGAACAGTGTTGCTTACAGCTAGCAATGCTGCACATCTTGTAAAATAGTTGGTCGCCTTTTTCATGTAATTCGAGGTCAAAGTTGGACGAATTCCTTATCCAGATATGGTGAACAAGCGTGGTGGAGAAGTGACAACTGCTCCAAAACGGTGAGGTGTGCGAAAATACGCCATATGCCGTTTAAACGGTGTTGCTAAGCTTTATGCCTCTTGAAAGATGTTGTTTACAGCAAGCAATGCTGCAAATCTTGTAAAATCGTTGGTCGCCCTTTTCTTGTAATTCGAGGTCAAAGTTGGACGAATTTCGTATGCAGATGTGGTGAACAAGCGTAGTGGAGAAGTGACAACTGCTCCAAAACGGCGAGGTGTGCGAAAATACGCCATATGCCGTTTGAACAGTGTTGCTTACAGCTAGCAATGCTGCACATCTTGTAAAATAGTTGGTCGCCTTTTTCATGTAATTCGAGGTCAAAGTTGGACGAATTTCGTACGCAGATGTGGTGAAGAAGCGTAGTGCAGAAGTGACAACTGCTCTAAAACGGTGAGGTGTGCGAAAATATGCCATATGCCATTTACAGCAAGCAATGCTGCATATCTTGTAAAATCGTTGGTCGCATTTTTCTTGTAATTCGAGGTCAAAGTTGGACGAATTTCGTACGCAGATGTGGTGAACAAGCGTAGTGGAGAAGTAACAACTGCTCCAAAACGGCGAGGTGTGCGAAAATACGCCATATGCCGTTTGAACAGTGTTGCTTACTGCAAGCAATGTTGCACATCTTGTAAAATCGGTGGTCGCCTTTTTCATGTAATTCGAGGTCAAAGTTAGACGAATTTCGTACGCAGATGTGGTGAACAAGCGTAGGGGAGAAGTGACAACTGCTCCAAAACGGTGAGGTGTGCGAAAATACGCCATATGCCGTTTGAACGGTGTTGCTAAGCCATATGCCTCTTGAAAGATGTTGTTTACAGCAAGCAATGCTGCAAATCTTGTAAAATCGTTGGTCGCCTTTTTCATGTAATTCAAGGTCAAAGTTGGACGAATTCCGTACCCAGATGTGGTGAACAAGCGTAGTGGAGAAGTGACAACTGCTCCAAAACGGCGAGGTGTGCGAAAATATGCCATATGCCATTTACAGCAAGCAATGCTGCAAATCTTGTAAAATCGTTGTCGCCCTTTTCTTGTAATTCGAGGTCAAAGTGACAACTGCTCTAAAACGGTGAGGTGTGAGAAAATATGCCATATGCCATTTACAGCAAGCAATGCTGCAAATCTTGTAAAATCGTTGGTCGCATTTTTCTTGTAATTCGAGGTCAAAGTTGGACGAATTTCGTACGCAGATGTGGTGAACAAGCGTAGTGGAGAAGTAACAACTGCTCCAAAACGGCGAGGTGTGCGAAAATACGCCATATGCCGTTTGAACAGTGTTGCTTACTGCAAGCAATGTTGCACATCTTGTAAAATCGGTGGTCGCCCTTTTCTTGTAACTCGAGGTCAAAGTTGGACGAATTTCGTACGCAGATGTGGTGAACAAGCGTAGTGGAGAAGTGACAACTGCTCTAAAACGGTGAGGTGTGCGAAAATATGCCATATGCCATTTACAGCAAGCAATGCTGCAAATCTTGTAAAATCGTTGGTCGCATTTTTCTTGTAATTCGAGGTCAAAGTTGGACGAATTTCGTACGCAGATGTGGTGAACAAGCGTAGTGGAGAAGTAACAACTGCTCCAAAACGGCGAGGTGTGCGAAAATACGCCATATGCCGTTTGAACAGTGTTGCTTACTGCAAGCAATGTTGCACATCTTGTAAAATCGGTGGTCGCCTTTTTCATGTAATTCGAGGTCAAAGTTAGACGAATTTCGTACGCAGATGTGGTGAACAAGCGTAGGGGAGAAGTGACAACTGCTCCAAAACGGTGAGGTGTGCGAAAATACGCCATATGCCGTTTAAACGGTGTTGGTAAGCCATATGCCTCTTGAAAGATGTTGTTTACAGCAAGCAATGCTGCAAATCTTGTAAAATCGTTGGTCGCCTTTTTCATGTAATTCAAGGTCAAAGTTGGACGAATTCCGTACCCAGATGTGGTGAACAAGCGTAGTGGAGAAGTGACAACTGCGCCAAAACGGTAAGGTGTGCGAAAATACGCCACATGCCGTTTCACAGGTGTTGTTTACAGCAATTAATGCTGCAAATCTTGCAAAATCGTTGGTTGCCGTTTTCTTGTAATTTGAGCTAAAAGTTGGACGAATTTCGTACGCAAATGTGGTGAACAAGCGTAGTGGAGAAGTGACAACTGCGCCAAAACGGTACGGTGTGCGAAAATACGCCACATGCCGTTTCAAAGGTATTTTTTACAGCAAGCAATGCTGCAAATCTTGCAAAATCGTTGGTCGCCGTTTTCTTGTAATTTGAAGTCAAAGTTGGACGAATGTCGTACGCAGATGTGGTGAACAAGCGTAGGGGAGAAGTGACAACTGCTGTAAAACGGTGAGGTGTGCGAAAATATGCCATATGCCATTTACAGCAAGCAATGCTGCAAATCTTGTAAAATCGTTGGTCGCCCTTTTCTTGTAATTCGAGGTCAAAGTTGGACGAATTTCGTACGCAGATGTGGTGAACAAGCGTAGTGGATAAGTAACAACTGCTCCAAAACGGCGAGGTGTGCGAAAATACGCCATATGCCGTTTGAACAGTGTTGCTTACTGCAAGCAATGTTGCACATCTTGTAAAATCGGTGGTCGCCTTTTTCATGTAATTCGAGGTCAAAGTTAGACGAATTTCGTACGCAGATGTGGTGAACAAGCGTAGGGGAGAAGTGACAACTGCTCTAAAACGGTGAGGTGTGCGAAAATATGCCATATGCCATTTACAGCAAGCAATGCTGCAAATCTTGTAAAATCGTTGGTCGCCCTTTTCTTGTAATTCGAGGTCAAAGTTGGACGAATTTCGTACGCAGATGTGGTGAACAAGCGTAGTGGATAAGTAACAACTGCTCCAAAACGGCGAGGTGTGCGAAAATACGCCATATGCCGTTTGAACAGTGTTGCTTACTGCAAGCAATGTTGCACATCTTGTAAAATCGGTGGTCGTTCTTTTCTTGTAACTCGAGGTCAAAGTTAGACGAATTTCGTACGCAGATGTGGTGAACAAGCGTAGTGGAGAAGTGACAACTGCTCTAAAACGGTGAGGTGTGCGAAAATATGCCATATGCCATTTACAGCAAGCAATGCTGCAAATCTTGTAAAATCGTTGGTCGCCCTTTTCTTGTAATTCGAGGTCAAAGTTGGACGAATTTCGTACGCAGATGTGGTGAACAAGCGTAGTGGATAAGTAACAACTGCTCCAAAACGGCGAGGTGTGCGAAAATACGCCATATGCCGTTTGAACAGTGTTGCTTACTGCAAGCAATGTTGCACATCTTGTAAAATCGGTGGTCGCCTTTTTCATGTAATTCGAGGTCAAAGTTAGACGAATTTCGTACGCAGATGTGGTGAACAAGCGTAGGGGAGAAGTGACAACTGCTCCAAAACGGCGAGGTGTGCGAAAATACGCCATATGCCGTTTGAACGGTGTTGCTAAGCCATATGCCTCTTGAAAGATGTTGTTTACAGCAAGCAATGCTGCAAATCTTGTAAAATCGTTGGTCGCCCTTTTCTTGTAATTCGAGGTCAAAGTTGGACGAATTTCGTACGCAGATGTGGTGAACAAGCGTAGTGGATAAGTAACAACTGCTCCAAAACGGCGAGGTGTGCGAAAATACGCCATATGCCGTTTGAACAGTGTTGCTTACTGCAAGCAATGTTGCACATCTTGTAAAATCGGTGGTCGCCTTTTTCATGTAATTCAAGGTCAAAGTTGGACGAATTCCGTACCCAGATGTGGTGAACAAGCGTAGTGGAGAAGTGACAACTGCTCCAAAACGGTGAGGTGTGCGAAAATATGCCATATGCCATTTACAGCAAGCAATGCTGCAAATCTTCTAAAATCGTTGGTCGCCGTTTTCTTGTAATTCGACGTCAAATTTGGATGAATTTCCTACACAGATGTGGTGAACAAGCGTAGTGGAGAAGTGACAACTGCTCCAAACCGTTGAGGTGTGGGAAAATACGCCATATGTCGTTTGAAAGATGTTGTTTCAGCAAGCAATGCTGCACATCTTGTAAAATCGGTGGTCGCCCTTTTCTTGTAATTCTAGGTCAAAGTGGGACGCATTTCGTACGCAGATGTGGTGAACAAGCGTAGTGGAGGAGTGAAAACTGCTGCGAAACGGTGAGGTGTGCGAAAGTAAACCATATGCCGTTTGAAAGATGTTGTTTACAGCAAGCAATGCAGCAAATCTTGTAATATCGTTGGTCGCCGTTTTCTTGTAATTCGACGAATACACAGATGTGGTGAACAAGCGTAGTGGAGAAGTGACAACTGCTCCAGACCGTTGAGGTGTGAACGGTGTTGCTTACAGCGAGAAACGCTGCAAATCTTGTAAAATCGTTGGTCGCCGTTTTCTTGTAATTTGAGCTCAAAGTTGGACGTATTTCGTACGCAAATGTGGCGAACAAGCGTAGTGGAGAAGTGACGACTGCGCCAAAACGGTGAGGTGTGCGAAAATACGCCACATGACGTTTTAAAGATGTTGTTTACAGCAAGCAATGCTGCAAATCTTGCAAAATCGTTGGTCGCCCTTTTCTTGTAATTCGAGGTCAAAGTTGGGCGCATTTCGTACGCAGATGTGGTGAACAAGCGTAGGGGAGAAGTGACAAAAACGGCGAGGTGTGCGAAAATAAACCATATGCCTTTTGAAAGATGTTGTTTACAGCAAGCAATGCTGCAAATCTTGTAAAATCGTTTGTCGCCGTTTTCTTGTAATTCGAGGTCAAATTTGGACGAATTTCGTACGCAGGTGTGGTGAACAAGCATAGTGGCGAAGTGACAAGTTCCAATATGGTGAGGTGCCGTTTGAAAGATGTTGTTTACAGCAAGCAATGCTGCAAATCTTGTAAAATCGTTGGTCGCATTTTTCTTGTAATTCGAGGTCAAAGTTGGACGAATTTCGTACGCAGATGTGGTGAACAAGCGTAGTGGAGAAGTAACAACTGCTCCAAAACGGCGAGGTGTGCGAAAATACGCCATATGCCGTTTGAACAGTGTTGCTTACTGCAAACAATGTTGCACATCTTGTAAAATCGGTGGTCGCCCTTTTCTTGTAACTCGAGGTCAAAGTTGGACGAATTTCGTACGCAGATGTGGTGAACAAGCGTAGTGGAGAAGTGACAACTGCTCTAAAACGGTGAGGTGTGCGAAAATATGCCATATGCCATTTACAGCAAGCAATGCTGCAAATCTTGTAAAATCGTCGGTCGCATTTTTCTTGTAATTCGAGGTCAAAGTTGGACGAATTTCGTACGCAGATGTGGTGAACAAGCGTAGTGGAGAAGTAACAACTGCTCCAAAACGGCAAGGTGTGCGAAAATACGCCATATGCCGTTTGAACAGTGTTGCTTACTGCAAGCAATGTTGCACATCTTGTAAAATCGTTGGTCGCCTTTTTCATGTAATTCGAGGACAAAGTTGTACGAATTCCGTATCCAGATGTGGTGAACAAGCGTAGTGGAGAAGTGACAACTGCTCCCAAACGGTGAGGTGTGCGAAAATACGCCATATGCCGTTTAAACGGTGTTGGTAAGCCATATGCCTCTTGAAAGATGTTGTTTACAGCAAGCAATGCTGCAAATCTTGTAAAATCGTTGGTCGCCTTATTCATGTAATTCAAGGTCAAAGTTGGACGAATTCCGTACCCAGATGTGGTGAACAAGCGTAGTGGAGAAGTGACAACTGCGCCAAAACGGTAAGGTGTGCGAAAATACGCCACATGCCGTTTCACAGGTGTTGTTTACAGCAATTAATGCTGCAAATCTTGCAAAATCGTTGGTTGCCGTTTTCTTGTAATTTGAGCTAAAAGTTGGACGAATTTCGTACGCAAATGTGGTGAACAAGCGTAGTGGAGAAGTGACAACTGCGCCAAAACGGTACGGTGTGCGAAAATACGCCACATGCCGTTTCAAAAGTATTTTTTACAGCAAGCAATGCTGCAAATCTTGCAAAATCGTTGGTCGCCGTTTTCTTGTAATTTGAAGTCAAAGTTGGACGAATGTCGTACGCAGATGTGGTGAACAAGCGTAGGGGAGAAGTGACAACTGCTCCAAGACGGTGAGGTGTGCGAAAATACGCCATATGCCGTTTGAACAGTGTTGCTTACTGCAAGCAATGTTGCACATCTTGTAAAATCGGTGGTCGTTCTTTTCTTGTAACTCGAGGTCAAAGTTGGACGAATTTCGTACGCAGATGTGGTGAACAAGCGTAGTGGATAAGTAACAACTGCTCCAAAATGGCGAGGTGTGCGAAAATACGCCATATGCCGTTTGAACAGTGTTGCTTACTGCAAGCAATGTTGCACATCTTGTAAAATCGGTGGTCGCCTTTTTCATGTAATTCGAGGTCAAAGTTAGACGAATTTCGTACGCAGATGTGGTGAACAAGCGTAGTGGAGAAGTGACAACTGCTCCAAAACGGTGAGGTGTGCGAAAATATGCCATATGCCATTTACAGCAAGCAATGCTGCGAATCTTCTAAAATCGTTGGTCGCCGTTTTCTTGTAATTCGACGTCAAATTTGGATGAATTTCCTACACAGATGTGGTGAACAAGCGTAGTGGAGAAGTGACAACTGCTCCAAACCGTTGAGGTGTGGGAAAATACGCCATATGTCGTTTGAAAGATGTTGTTTCAGCAAGCAATGCTGCACATCCTGTAAAATCGGTGGTCGCCCTTTTCTTGTAATTCTAGGTCAAAGTGGGACGCATTTCGTACGCAGATGTGGTGAACAAGCGTAGTGGAGGAGTGAAAACTGCTGCGAAACGGTGAGGTGTGCTTAAGTAAACCATATGCCGTTTGAAAGATGTTGTTTACAGCAAGCAATGCTGCAAATCTTGCAAAGTCGTTGGTCGCCCTTTTCTTGTGATTCGAGGTCAAAGTTGGGCGCATTTCGTACGCAGATGTGGTGAACAAGCGTAGGGGAGAAGTGACAAAAACGGCGAGGTGTGCGAAAATAAACCATATGTCTCTTGAAAGATGTTGTTTACAGCAAGCAATGCTGCAAATCTTGTAAAATCGTTGGTCGCCCTTTTCTTGTAATTCGAGGTCAAATTTGGACGAATTTCGTACGCAGATGTGGTGAACAAGCGTAGGGGAGAAGTGACAACTGCGCCAAAAGGGTAAGGTGTGCGAAAATACGCCACATGCCGTTTCACAGGTGTTGTTTACAGCAATTAATGCTGCAAATCTTGCAAAATCGTTGATTGCCGTTTTCTTGTAATTTGAGCTAAAAGTTGGAAGAATTTCGTACGCAAATGTGGTGAACAAGCGTAGTGGAGAAGTGACGACTGCGCCAAAACGGTGAGGTGTACGAAAATACGCCATATGCCGTTTCAAAGATGTTGTTTACAGCAAGCAATGCTGCAAATCTTGCAAAATCGTTGGTCGCCCTTTTCTTGTAATTCGAGGTCAAAGTTGGACGAATTTCGTACGCAGATGTGGTGAACAAGCGTAGGGGAGAAGTGACAACTGCTCAAAAACGGCGAGGTGTTCGAAAATAAGCCATATGCCTTTTGAAAGATGTTGTTTACAGCAAGCAATGCTGCAAATCTTGTAAAATCGTTTGTCGCCGTTTTCTTGTAATTCGAGGTCAAAGTTGGACGAATTTCGTACGCAGGTGCGGTGAACAAGCATAGTGGCGAAGTGACAAGTTCCAATATGGTGAGGTGCCGTTTGAAAGATGTTGCTTACAGCAAGCAATGCTGCAAATCTTTTAAAATCTTTGGTCACCGTTTTGTTGTAATTCGAGGTCAAATTTGGACGAATTTCCTACACAGATGTGGTGAGCAAGCGTAGTGGAGAAGTGACAACTGCTCCAAACCGTTGAGGTGTGAACGGTGTTGCTTACGGCGAGAAACGCTGCAAATCTTGTAAAATCGTTGGTCGCCGTTTTCTTGTAATTTAAGCTCAAATTTGGACGAATTTCGTACGCAGATGTGGTGAACAAGCGTAGTGGAGAAGCGACAACTGCTCCAAAACAGTGAGGTGTGCGAAAATACGCCATATGCCGTTTGAAAGATGTTGTTTACAGCAAGCAATGCTGCAAATCTTGTAAAATCGTTGGTCGCCTTTTTCATGTAATTCGAGGGATAGTTGGACGAATTTCCTACGCAGATGTGGTGAACAAGCTTAGTGGAGAAGTGACAACTGCTCCAAAATGGTGATGTGTGCGAAAATAGGCCATATGCCGTTTGAAAGATGTTGTTTACAGCAAGCAATGCTGTAAATCTTGTAAAATCGATGGTTGCCTTTTTCTTGTATTTCGAGGTCAAAGTTGGACGAATTTCGTACGCAGATGTGGTGAACAGGTGTAGTGGAGAAGTGACAACTGCTCTAAAACGTTGAGGTGTGGGAAAATACGCCATATGCCGTTTGAACAGTGTTGCTTACTGCAAGCAATGTTGCACATCTTGTAAAATCGGTGGTCGTTCTTTTCTTGTAACTCGAGGTCAAAGTTAGACGAATTTCGTACGCAGATGTGGTGAACAAGCGTAGTGGAGAAGTGACAACTGCTCTAAAACGGTGAGGTGTGCGAAAATATGCCATATGCCATTTACAGCAAGCAATGCTGCAAATCTTGTAAAATCGTTGGTCGCCCTTTTCTTGTAATTCGAGGTCAAAGTTGGACGAATTTCGTACGCAGATGTGGTGAACAAGCGTAGTGGATAAGTAACAACTGCTCCAAAACGGCGAGGTGTGCGAAAATACGCCATATGCCGTTTGAACAGTGTTGCTTACTGCAAGCAATGTTGCACATCTTGTAAAATCGGTGGTCGCCTTTTTCATGTAATTCGAGGTCAAAGTTAGACGAATTTCGTACGCAGATGTGGTGAACAAGCGTAGGGGAGAAGTGACAACTGCTCCAAAACGGCGAGGTGTGCGAAAATACGCCATATGCCGTTTGAACGGTGTTGCTAAGCCATATGCCTCTTGAAAGATGTTGTTTACAGCAAGCAATGCTGCAAATCTTGTAAAATCGTTGGTCGCCCTTTTCTTGTAATTCGAGGTCAAAGTTGGACGAATTTCGTACGCAGATGTGGTGAACAAGCGTAGTGGATAAGTAACAACTGCTCCAAAACGGCGAGGTGTGCGAAAATACGCCATATGCCGTTTGAACAGTGTTGCTTACTGCAAGCAATGTTGCACATCTTGTAAAATCGGTGGTCGCCTTTTTCATGTAATTCAAGGTCAAAGTTGGACGAATTCCGTACCCAGATGTGGTGAACAAGCGTAGTGGAGAAGTGACAACTGCTCCAAAACGGTGAGGTGTGCGAAAATATGCCATATGCCATTTACAGCAAGCAATGCTGCAAATCTTCTAAAATCGTTGGTCGCCGTTTTCTTGTAATTCGACGTCAAATTTGGATGAATTTCCTACACAGATGTGGTGAACAAGCGTAGTGGAGAAGTGACAACTGCTCCAAACCGTTGAGGTGTGGGAAAATACGCCATATGTCGTTTGAAAGATGTTGTTTCAGCAAGCAATGCTGCACATCTTGTAAAATCGGTGGTCGCCCTTTTCTTGTAATTCTAGGTCAAAGTGGGACGCATTTCGTACGCAGATGTGGTGAACAAGCGTAGTGGAGGAGTGAAAACTGCTGCGAAACGGTGAGGTGTGCGAAAGTAAACCATATGCCGTTTGAAAGATGTTGTTTACAGCAAGCAATGCAGCAAATCTTGTAATATCGTTGGTCGCCGTTTTCTTGTAATTCGACGAATACACAGATGTGGTGAACAAGCGTAGTGGAGAAGTGACAACTGCTCCAGACCGTTGAGGTGTGAACGGTGTTGCTTACAGCGAGAAACGCTGCAAATCTTGTAAAATCGTTGGTCGCCGTTTTCTTGTAATTTGAGCTCAAAGTTGGACGTATTTCGTACGCAAATGTGGCGAACAAGCGTAGTGGAGAAGTGACGACTGCGCCAAAACGGTGA
This sequence comes from Thecophora atra, assembly GCA_937620795.1. Taxonomy (NCBI): domain Eukaryota; kingdom Metazoa; phylum Arthropoda; class Insecta; order Diptera; family Conopidae; genus Thecophora; species Thecophora atra. The sequence continues at coordinate 29,080,740 of OW569398.1, forward strand.
GGTGTGCGAAAATACGCCACATGACGTTTTAAAGATGTTGTTTACAGCAAGCAATGCTGCAAATCTTGCAAAATCGTTGGTCGCCCTTTTCTTGTAATTCGAGGTCAAAGTTGGGCGCATTTCGTACGCAGATGTGGTGAACAAGCGTAGGGGAGAAGTGACAAAAACGGCGAGGTGTGCGAAAATAAACCATATGCCTTTTGAAAGATGTTGTTTACAGCAAGCAATGCTGCAAATCTTGTAAAATCGTTTGTCGCCGTTTTCTTGTAATTCGAGGTCAAATTTGGACGAATTTCGTACGCAGGTGTGGTGAACAAGCATAGTGGCGAAGTGACAAGTTCCAATATGGTGAGGTGCCGTTTGAAAGATGTTGTTTACAGCAAGCAATGCTGCAAATCTTGTAAAATCGTTGGTCGCATTTTTCTTGTAATTCGAGGTCAAAGTTGGACGAATTTCGTACGCAGATGTGGTGAACAAGCGTAGTGGAGAAGTAACAACTGCTCCAAAACGGCGAGGTGTGCGAAAATACGCCATATGCCGTTTGAACAGTGTTGCTTACTGCAAGCAATGTTGCACATCTTGTAAAATCGGTGGTCGCCCTTTTCTTGTAACTCGAGGTCAAAGTTGGACGAATTTCGTACGCAGATGTGGTGAACAAGCGTAGTGGAGAAGTGACAACTGCTCTAAAACGGTGAGGTGTGCGAAAATATGCCATATGCCATTTACAGCAAGCAATGCTGCAAATCTTGTAAAATCGTCGGTCGCATTTTTCTTGTAATTCGAGGTCAAAGTTGGACGAATTTCGTACGCAGATGTGGTGAACAAGCGTAGTGGAGAAGTAACAACTGCTCCAAAACGGCAAGGTGTGCGAAAATACGCCATATGCCGTTTGAACAGTGTTGCTTACTGCAAGCAATGTTGCACATCTTGTAAAATCGTTGGTCGCCTTTTTCATGTAATTCGAGGACAAAGTTGTACGAATTCCGTATCCAGATGTGGTGAACAAGCGTAGTGGAGAAGTGACAACTGCTCCCAAACGGTGAGGTGTGCGAAAATACGCCATATGCCGTTTAAACGGTGTTGGTAAGCCATATGCCTCTTGAAAGATGTTGTTTACAGCAAGCAATGCTGCAAATCTTGTAAAATCGTTGGTCGCCTTATTCATGTAATTCAAGGTCAAAGTTGGACGAATTCCGTACCCAGATGTGGTGAACAAGCGTAGTGGAGAAGTGACAACTGCGCCAAAACGGTAAGGTGTGCGAAAATACGCCACATGCCGTTTCACAGGTGTTGTTTACAGCAATTAATGCTGCAAATCTTGCAAAATCGTTGGTTGCCGTTTTCTTGTAATTTGAGCTAAAAGTTGGACGAATTTCGTACGCAAATGTGGTGAACAAGCGTAGTGGAGAAGTGACAACTGCGCCAAAACGGTACGGTGTGCGAAAATACGCCACATGCCGTTTCAAAAGTATTTTTTACAGCAAGCAATGCTGCAAATCTTGCAAAATCGTTGGTCGCCGTTTTCTTGTAATTTGAAGTCAAAGTTGGACGAATGTCGTACGCAGATGTGGTGAACAAGCGTAGGGGAGAAGTGACAACTGCTCCAAGACGGTGAGGTGTGCGAAAATACGCCATATGCCGTTTGAACAGTGTTGCTTACTGCAAGCAATGTTGCACATCTTGTAAAATCGGTGGTCGTTCTTTTCTTGTAACTCGAGGTCAAAGTTGGACGAATTTCGTACGCAGATGTGGTGAACAAGCGTAGTGGATAAGTAACAACTGCTCCAAAACGGCGAGGTGTGCGAAAATACGCCATATGCCGTTTGAACAGTGTTGCTTACTGCAAGCAATGTTGCACATCTTGTAAAATCGGTGGTCGCCTTTTTCATGTAATTCGAGGTCAAAGTTAGACGAATTTCGTACGCAGATGTGGTGAACAAGCGTAGTGGAGAAGTGACAACTGCTCCAAAACGGTGAGGTGTGCGAAAATATGCCATATGCCATTTACAGCAAGCAATGCTGCGAATCTTCTAAAATCGTTGGTCGCCGTTTTCTTGTAATTCGACGTCAAATTTGGATGAATTTCCTACACAGATGTGGTGAACAAGCGTAGTGGAGAAGTGACAACTGCTCCAAACCGTTGAGGTGTGGGAAAATACGCCATATGTCGTTTGAAAGATGTTGTTTCAGCAAGCAATGCTGCACATCCTGTAAAATCGGTGGTCGCCCTTTTCTTGTAATTCTAGGTCAAAGTGGGACGCATTTCGTACGCAGATGTGGTGAACAAGCGTAGTGGAGGAGTGAAAACTGCTGCGAAACGGTGAGGTGTGCTTAAGTAAACCATATGCCGTTTGAAAGATGTTGTTTACAGCAAGCAATGCTGCAAATCTTGCAAAGTCGTTGGTCGCCCTTTTCTTGTGATTCGAGGTCAAAGTTGGGCGCATTTCGTACGCAGATGTGGTGAACAAGCGTAGGGGAGAAGTGACAAAAACGGCGAGGTGTGCGAAAATAAACCATATGTCTCTTGAAAGATGTTGTTTACAGCAAGCAATGCTGCAAATCTTGTAAAATCGTTGGTCGCCCTTTTCTTGTAATTCGAGGTCAAATTTGGACGAATTTCGTACGCAGATGTGGTGAACAAGCGTAGGGGAGAAGTGACAACTGCGCCAAAAGGGTAAGGTGTGCGAAAATACGCCACATGCCGTTTCACAGGTGTTGTTTACAGCAATTAATGCTGCAAATCTTGCAAAATCGTTGATTGCCGTTTTCTTGTAATTTGAGCTAAAAGTTGGAAGAATTTCGTACGCAAATGTGGTGAACAAGCGTAGTGGAGAAGTGACGACTGCGCCAAAACGGTGAGGTGTACGAAAATACGCCATATGCCGTTTCAAAGATGTTGTTTACAGCAAGCAATGCTGCAAATCTTGCAAAATCGTTGGTCGCCCTTTTCTTGTAATTCGAGGTCAAAGTTGGACGAATTTCGTACGCAGATGTGGTGAACAAGCGTAGGGGAGAAGTGACAACTGCTCAAAAACGGCGAGGTGTTCGAAAATAAGCCATATGCCTTTTGAAAGATGTTGTTTACAGCAAGCAATGCTGCAAATCTTGTAAAATCGTTTGTCGCCGTTTTCTTGTAATTCGAGGTCAAAGTTGGACGAATTTCGTACGCAGGTGCGGTGAACAAGCATAGTGGCGAAGTGACAAGTTCCAATATGGTGAGGTGCCGTTTGAAAGATGTTGCTTACAGCAAGCAATGCTGCAAATCTTTTAAAATCTTTGGTCACCGTTTTGTTGTAATTCGAGGTCAAATTTGGACGAATTTCCTACACAGATGTGGTGAGCAAGCGTAGTGGAGAAGTGACAACTGCTCCAAACCGTTGAGGTGTGAACGGTGTTGCTTACGGCGAGAAACGCTGCAAATCTTGTAAAATCGTTGGTCGCCGTTTTCTTGTAATTTAAGCTCAAATTTGGACGAATTTCGTACGCAGATGTGGTGAACAAGCGTAGTGGAGAAGCGACAACTGCTCCAAAACAGTGAGGTGTGCGAAAATACGCCATATGCCGTTTGAAAGATGTTGTTTACAGCAAGCAATGCTGCAAATCTTGTAAAATCGTTGGTCGCCTTTTTCATGTAATTCGAGGGATAGTTGGACGAATTTCCTACGCAGATGTGGTGAACAAGCTTAGTGGAGAAGTGACAACTGCTCCAAAATGGTGATGTGTGCGAAAATAGGCCATATGCCGTTTGAAAGATGTTGTTTACAGCAAGCAATGCTGTAAATCTTGTAAAATCGATGGTTGCCTTTTTCTTGTATTTCGAGGTCAAAGTTGGACGAATTTCGTACGCAGATGTGGTGAACAGGTGTAGTGGAGAAGTGACAACTGCTCTAAAACGTTGAGGTGTGGGAAAATACGCCATATGCCGTTTGAAAGATGTTGTTTCAGCAAGCAATGCTGCAAATCTTGTCAAATCGTTGGTCGCCCTTTTCTTGTAATTCGAGGTCAAAGTTGGACGAATTTCGTACGCAGATGTGGTGAACAAGCGTAGTGGAGAAGTGACAACTGGTCCAAAACGGCGAGGTGTGCGAAAATACGCGATATGCCGTTTAAACGTTGTTGCTAAGCTTTATGCCTCTTGAAAGATGTTGTTTACAGCAAGCAATGCTGCAATTCTTGTAAAATCGTTGGTCGCCCTTTTCTTGTAATTCGAGGTCAAAGTTGGACGAATTTCGTACGCAGATGTGGTGAACAAGCGTAGTGGAGAAGTGACAACTGGTCCAAAACGGCGAGGTGTGCGAAAATACGCCATATGCCGTTTGAACAGTGTTGCTTACAGCTAGCAATGCTGCACATCTTGTATAATAGTTGGTCGCCTTTTTCATGTAATTCGAGGTCAAAGTTGGACGAATTTCGTACGCAGATGTGGCGAACAAGCTTAGTGGACAAGTGACAACAGCTCCAAAACGGCGAGGTGTGCGAAAATACGCCATATGCCGTTTGAACAGTGTTGCTTACAGCTAGCAATGCTGCACATCTTGTAAAATAGTTGGTCGCCTTTTTCATGTAATTCGAGGTCAAAGTTGAACGAATTCCGTACCCAGATGTGGTGAACAAGCGTAGTGGAGAAGTGACAACTGCTCCAAAACAACTCTTGAAAGATGCAAGCAATGCTGCAATTCTTGTAAAATCGTTGGTCGCCCTTTTCTTGTAATTCGAGGTCAAAGTTGGACGAATTTCGTACGCAGATGTGGTGAACAAGAGTAGTGGAGAAGTGACAACTGCTCCAAAACGGCGAGGTGTGCGAAAATACGTCATATGCCGTTTGAACAGTGTTGCTTACTGCAAGCAATGTTGCACATCTTGTAAAATCGTTGGTCGCCGTTTTCTTGTAGTTCGACGTCAAATTTGGATGAATTTCCTACACAGATGTCGTGAACAAGCGTAGTGGAGAAGTGACAACTGCTCCAAACCGTTGAGGTGTGGAAAAATACGCCATATGTCGTTTGAAAGATGTTGTTTCAGCAAGCAATGCTGCACATCTTGTAAAATCGGTGGTCGCCCTTTTCTTGTAACTCGAGGTCAAAGTTGGACGAATTTCGTACGCAGATGTGGTGAACAAGCGTAGTGGAGAAGTGACAACTGCTCCAAAACGGCGAGGTGTGCGAAAATACGTCATATGCCGTTTGAACAGTGTTGCTCACTGCAAGCAATGTTGCACATCTTGTAAAATCGTTGGTCGCCGTTTTCTTGTAATTCGACGTCAAATTTGGATGAATTTCCTATACAGATGTGGTGAACAAGCGTAGTGGAGAAGTGACAACTGCGCCAAACCGTTGAGGTGTGGGAAAATACGCCATATGTCGTTTGAAAGATGTTGTTTCAGCAAGCAATGCTGCACATCTTGTAATATCGTTGGTCGCCCTTTTCTTGTAATTCGAGGTCAAAGTGGGACGAATTTCGTACGCAGATGTGGTGAAAAAGCGTAGTGGAGAAGTGACAACTGCTGCTAAACGGTGAGGTGTGCGAAAATAAACCATATGCCGTTTGAACAGTGTTGCTTACTGCAAGCAATGTTGCACATCTTGTAAAATCGTTGGTCGCCGTTTTCTTGTAATTCGACGTCAAATTTGGATGAATTTCCTACACAGATGTGGTGAATAAGCGTAGTGGAGAAGTGACAACTGCTCCAAACCGTTGAGGTGTGGGAAAATACGCCATATGTCGTTTGAAAGATGTTGTTTCAGCAAGCAATGCTGCACATCTTTTAAAATCGTTGGTCGCCCTTTTCTTGTAATTCGAGGTCAAAGTGGGACGAATTTCGTACGCAGATGTGGTGAACAAGCGTAGTGGAGAAGTGACAACTGCTGCGAAACGGTGAGGTGTGCGAAAATAAACTATATGCCGTTTGAAAGATGTTGTTTACAGCAAGCAATGCAGCAAATCTTGTAATATTGTTGGTTGCCGTTTTCTTGTAATTCGACGTCAAATTTGGATGAATTTCCTACACAGATGTGGTGAACAAGCGTAGTGGAGAAGTCACAACTGCTCCAAACCGTTGAGGTGTGGAAAAATACGCCATATGTCGTTTGAAAGATGTTGTTTCAGCAAGCAATGCTGCCCATCTTGTAAAATCGTTGGTCGCCCTTTTCTTGTAATTTGCGATCAAAGTTGGACGAATTTCGTACGCAGATGTGGTGAACAAGCGTAGTGGAGAAGTAACAACTGCTCCAAAACGGCGAGGTGTGCGAAAATACGCCATATGACGTTTGAACAGTGTTGCTTACTGCAAGCAATGTTGCACATCTTGTAAAATCGGTGGTCGCCCTTTTCTTGTAACTCGAGGTCAAAGTTGGACGAATTTCGTACGCAGATGTGGTGAACAAGCGTAGTGGAGAAGTGACAACTGCTCTAAAACGGTGAGGTGTGCGAAAATATGCCATATGCCATTTACAGCAAGCAATGCTGCAAATCTTGTAAAATCGTTGGTCGCATTTTTCTTGTAATTCGAGGTCAAAGTTGGACGAATTTCGTACGCAGATGTGGTGAACAAGCGTAGTGGAGAAGTAACAACTGCTCCAAAACGGCGAGGTGTGCGAAAATACGCCATATGCCGTTTGAACAGTGTTGCTTACTGCAAGCAATGTTGCACATCTTGTAAAATCGGTGGTCGCCTTTTTCATGTAATTCGAGGTCAAAGTTAGACGAATTTCGTACGCAGATGTGGTGAACAAGCGTAGGGGAGAAGTGACAACTGCTCCAAAACGGTGAGGTGTGCGAAAATACGCCATATGCCGTTTAAACGGTGTTGGTAAGCCATATGCCTCTTGAAAGATGTTGTTTACAGCAAGCAATGCTGCAAATCTTGTAAAATCGTTGGTCGCCTTTTTCATGTAATTCAAGGTCAAAGTTGGACGAATTCCGTACCCAGATGTGGTGAACAAACGTAGTGGAGAAGTGACAACTGCGCCAAAACGGTAAGGTGTGCGAAAATACGCCACATGCCGTTTCACAGGTGTTGTTTACAGCAATTAATGCTGCAAATCTTGCAAAATCGTTGGTTGCCGTTTTCTTGTAATTTGAGCTAAAAGTTGAACGAATTTCGTACGCAAATGTGGTGAACAAGCGTAGTGGAGAAGTGACAACTGCGCCAAAACGGTACGGTGTGCGAAAATACGCCACATGCCGTTTCAAAGGTATTTTTTACAGCAAGCAATGCTGCAAATCTTGCAAAATCGTTGGTCGCCGTTTTCTTGTAATTTGAAGTCAAAGTTGGACGAATGTCGTACGCAGATGTGGTGAACAAGCGTAGGGGAGAAGTGACAACTGCTCCAAAACGGTGAGGTGTGCGAAAATACGCCATATGCCGTTTGAACAGTGTTGCTTACTGCAAGCAATGTTGCACATCTTGTAAAATCGGTGGTCGTTCTTTTCTTGTAACTCGAGGTCAAAGTTGGACGAATTTCGTACGCAGATGTGGTGAACAAGCGTAGTGGAGAAGTGACAACTGCTCTAAAACGGTGAGGTGTGCGAAAATATGCCATATGCCATTTACAGCAAGCAATGCTGCAAATCTTGTAAAATCGTTGGTCGCCCTTTTCTTGTAATTCGAGGTCAAAGTTGGACGAATTTCGTACGCAGATGTGGTGAACAAGCGTAGTGGATACGTAACAACTGCTCCAAAACGGCGAGGTGTGCGAAAATACGCCATATGCCGTTTGAACAGTGTTGCTTACTGCAAGCAATGTTGCACATCTTGTAAAATAAAAAGTTAGACGAATTTCGTACGCAGATGTGGTGAACAAGCGTAGGGGAGAAGTGACAACTGCTCCAAAACGGCGAGGTGTGCGAAAATACGCCATATGCCGTTTGAACGGTGTTGCTAAGCCATATGCCTCTTGAAAGATGTTGTTTACAGCAAGCAATGCTGCAAATCTTGTAAAATCGTTGGTCGCCTTTTTCATGTAATTCAAGGTCAAAGTTGGACGAATTCCGTACCCAGATGTGGTGAACAAGCGTAGTGGAGAAGTGACAACTGCTCCAAAACGGTGAGGTGTGCGAAAATATGCCATATGCCATTTACAGCAAGCAATGCTGCAAATCTTCTAAAATCGTTGGTCGCCGTTTTCTTGTAATTCGACGTCAAATTTGGATGAATTTCCTACACAGATGTGGTGAACAAGCGTAGTGGAGAAGTGACAACTGCTCCGAACCGTTGAGGTGTGGGAAAATACGCCATATGTCGTTTGAAAGATGTTGTTTCAGCAAGCAATGCTGCACATCTTGTAAAATCGGTGGTCGCCCTTTTCTTGTAATTCTAGGTCAAAGTGGGACGCATTTCGTACGCAGATGTGGTGAACAAGCGTAGTGGAGGAGTGAAAACTGCTGCGAAACGGTGAGGTGTGCGAAAGTAAACCATATGCCGTTTGAAAGATGTTGTTTACAGCAAGCAATGCAGCAAATCTTGTAATATCGTTGGTCGCCGTTTTCTTGTAATTCGACGAATACACAGATGTGGTGAACAAGCGTAGTGGAGAAGTGACAACTGCTCCAGACCGTTGAGGTGTGAACGGTGTTGCTTACAGCGAGAAACGCTGCAAATCTTGTAAAATCGTTGGTCGCCGTTTTCTTGTAATTTGAGCTCAAAGTTGGACGTATTTCGTACGCAAATGTGGTGAACAAGCGTAGTGGAGAAGTGACGACTGCGCCAAAACGGTGAGGTCTGCGAAAATACGCCACATGACGTTTTAAAGATGTTGTTTACAGCAAGCAATGCTGCAAATCTTGCAAAATCGTTGGTCGCCCTTTTCTTGTAATTCGAGGTCAAAGTTGGGCGCATTTCGTACGCAGATGTGGTGAACAAGCGTAGGGGAGAAGTGACAAAAACGGCGAGGTGTGCGAAAATAAACCATATGCCTTTTGAAAGATGTTGTTTACAGCAAGCAATGCTGCAAATCTTGTAAAATCGTTTGTCGCCGTTTTCTTGTAATTCGAGGTCAAATTTGGACGAATTTCGCACGCAGGTGTGGTGAACAAGCATAGTGGCGAAGTGACAAGTTCCAATATGGTGAGGTGCCGTTTGAAAGATGTTGTTTACAGCAAGCAATGCTGCAAATCTTGTAAAATCGTTGGTCGCATTTTTCTTGTAATTCGAGGTCAAAGTTGGACGAATTTCGTACGCAGATGTGGTGAACAAGCGTTGTGGAGAAGTAACAACTGCTCCAAAACGGCGAGGTGTGCGAAAATACGCCATATGCCGTTTGAACAGTGTTGCTTACTGCAAGCAATGTTGCACATCTTGTAAAATCGGTGGTCGCCCTTTTCTTGTAACTCGAGGTCAAAGTTGGACGAATTTCGTACGCAGATGTGGTGAACAAGCGTAGTGGAGAAGTGACAACTGCTCTAAAACGGTGAGGTGTGCGAAAATATGCCATATGCCATTTACAGCAAGCAATGCTGCAAATCTTGTAAAATCGTCGGTCGCATTTTTCTTGTAATTCGAGGTCAAAGTTGGACGAATTTCGTACGCAGATGTGGTGAACAAGCGTAGTGGAGAAGTAACAACTGCTCCAAAACGGCGAGGTGTGCGAAAATACGCCATATGCCGTTTGAACAGTGTTCCTTACTGCAAGCAATATTGCACATCTTGTAAAATCGGTGGTCGCCTTTTTCATGTAATTCGAGGTCAAAGTTAGACGAATTTCGTACGCAGATGTGGTGAACAAGCGTAGGGGAGAAGTGACAACTGCTCCAAAACGGTGAGGTGTGCGAAAATACGCCATATGCCGTTTAAACGGTGTTGGTAAGCCATATGCCTCTTGAAAGATGTTGTTTACAGCAAGCAATGCTGCAAATCTTGTAAAATCGTTGGTCGCCTTATTCATGTAATTCAAGGTCAAAGTTGGACGAATTCCGTACCCAGATGTGGTGAACAAGCGTAGTGGAGAAGTGACAACTGCGCCAAAACGGTAAGGTGTGCGAAAATACGCCACATGCCGTTTCACAGGTGTTGTTTACAGCAATTAATGCTGCAAATCTTGCAAAATCGTTGGTTGCCGTTTTCTTGTAATTTGAGCTAAAAGTTGGACGAATTTCGTACGCAGATGTGGTGAACAAGCGTAGTGGAGAAGTAACAACTGCTCCAAAACGGCGAGGTGTGCGAAAATACGCCATATGCCGTTTGAACAGTGTTGCTTACTGCAAGCAATATTGCACAGCTTGTAAAATCGGTGGTCGCCTTTTTCATGTAATTCGAGGTCAAAGTTAGACGAATTTCGTACGCAGATGTGGTGAACAAGCGTAGGGGAGAAGTGACAACTGCTCCAAAACGGTGAGGTGTGCGAAAATACGCCATATGCCGTTTGAACAGTGTTGCTTACTGCAAGCAATGTTGCACATCTTGTAAAATCGGTGGTCGTTCTTTTCTTGTAACTCGAGGTCAAAGTTGGACGAATTTCGTACGCAGATGTGGTGAACAAGCGTAGTGGATAAGTAACAACTGCTCCAAAACGGCGAGGTGTGCGAAAATACGCCATATGCCGTTTGAACAGTGTTGCTTACTGCAAGCAATGTTGCACATCTTGTAAAATCGGTGGTCGCCTTTTTCATGTAATTCGAGGTCAAAGTTGGACGAATTCCGTACCCAGATGTGGTGAACAAGCGTAGTGGAGAAGTGACAACTGCTCCAAACCGTTGAGGTGTGAACGGTGTTGCTTACAGCGAGAAACGCTGCAAATCTTGTAAAATCGTTGGTCGCCGTTTTCTTGTAATTTAAGCTCAAATTTGGACGAATTTCGTACGCAGATGTGGTGAACAAGCGTAGTGGAGAAGTGACAACTGCTCCAAAACAGTGAGGTGTGCGAAAATACGCCATATGCCGTTTGAAAGATGTTGTTTACAGCAAGCAATGCTGCAAATCTTGTAAAATCGTTGGTCGCCTTTTTCATGTAATTCGAGGGATAGTTGGACGAATTTCCTACGCAGATGTGGTGAACAAGCTTAGTGGAGAAGTGACAACTGCTCCAAAATGGTGATGTGTGCGAAAATAGGCCATATGCCGTTTGAAAGATGTTGTTTACAGCAAGCAATGCTGTAAATCTTGTAAAATCGATGGTTGCCTTTTTCTTGTAATTCGAGGTCAAAGTTGGACGAATTTCGTACGCAGATGTGGTGAACAAGCGTAGTGGAGAAGTGACAACTGGTCCAAAACAGCGAGGTGTGCGAAAATACGCGATATGCCGTTTAAACGTTGTTGCTAAGCTTTATGCCTCTTGAAAGATGTTGTTTACAGCAAGCAATGCTGCAATTCTTGTAAAATCGTTGGTCGCCCTTTTCTTGTAATTCGAGGTCAAAGTTGGACGAATTTCGTACGCAGATGTGGTGAACAAGCGTAGTGGAGAAGTGACAACTGGTCCAAAACAGCGAGGTGTGCGAAAATACGCGATATGCCGTTTAAACGTTGTTGCTAAGCTTTATGCCTCTTGAAAGATGTTGTTTACAGCAAGCAATGCTGCAATTCTTGTAAAATCGTTGGTCGCCCTTTTCTTGTAATTCGAGGTCAAAGTTGGACGAATTTCGTACGCAGATGTGGTGAACAAGCGTAGTGGAGAAGTGACAACTGGTCCAAAACGGCGAGGTGTGCGAAAATACGCCATATGCCGTTTGAACAGTGTTGCTTACAGCTAGCAATGCTGCACATCTTGTATAATAGTTGGTCGCCTTTTTCATGTAATTCGAGGTCAAAGTTGGACGAATTTCGTACGCAGATGTGGTGAACAAGCTTAGTGGAGAAGTGACAACAGCTCCAAAACGGCGAGGTGTGCGAAAATACGCCATATGCCGTTTGAACAGTGTTGCTTACAGCTAGCAATGTTGCACATCTTGTAAAATAGTTGGTCGCCTTTTTCATGTAATTCGAGGTCAAAGTTGAACGAATTCCGTACCCAGATGTGGTGAACAAGCGTAGTGGAGAAGTGACAACTGCTCCAAAACAACTCTTGAAAGATGTTGTTTACAGCAAGCAATGCTGCAATTCTTGTAAAATCGTTGGTCGCCCTTTTCTTGTAATTCGAGGTCAAAGTTGGACGAATTTCGTACGCAGATGTGGTGAACAAGCTTAGTGGAGAAGTGACAACTGCTCCAAAACGGCGAGGTGTGCGAAAATACGTCATATGCCGTTTGAACAGTGTTGCTTACTGCAAGCAATGTTGCACATCTTGTAAAATCGTTGGTCGCCGTTTTCTTGTAGTTCGACGTCAAATTTGGATGAATTTCCTACACAGATGTCGTGAACAAGCGTAGTGGAGAAGTGACAACTGCTCCAAACCGTTGAGGTGTGGAAAAATACGCCATATGTCGTTTGAAAGATGTTGTTTCAGCAAGCAATGCTGCACATCTTGTAAAATCGGTGGTCGCCCTTTTCTTGTAACTCGAGGTCAAAGTTGGACGAATTTCGTACGCAGATGTGGTGAACAAGCGTAGTGGAGAAGTGACAACTGCTCCAAAACGGCGAGGTGTGCGAAAATACGTCATATGCCGTTTGAACAGTGTTGCTCACTGCAAGCAATGTTGCACATCTTGTAAAATCGTTGGTCGCCGTTTTCTTGTAATTCGACGTCAAATTTGGATGAATTTCCTATACAGATGTGGTGAACAAGCGTAGTGGAGAAGTGACAACTGCTCCAAACCGTTGAGGTGTGGGAAAATACGCCATATGTCGTTTGAAAGATGTTGTTTCAGCAAGCAATGCTGCACATCTTGTAATATCGTTGGTCGCCCTTTTCTTGTAATTCGAGGTCAAAGTTGGACGAATTTCGTACGCAGATGTGGTGAAAAAGCGTAGTGGAGAAGTGACAACTGGTCCAAAACAGCGAGGTGTGCGAAAATACGCGATATGCCGTTTAAACGTTGTTGCTAAGCTTTATGCCTCTTGAAAGATGTTGTTTACAGCAAGCAATGCTGCAATTCTTGTAAAATCGTTGGTCGCCCTTTTCTTGTAATTCGAGGTCAAAGTTGGACGAATTTCGTACGCAGATGTGGTGTACAAGCGTAGTGGAGAAGTGACAACTGGTCCAAAACGGCGAGGTGTGGGAAAATACGCCATATGTCGTTTGAAAGATGTTGTTTCAGCAAGCAATGCTGCACATCTTGTAATATCGTTGGTCGCCCTTTTCTTGTAATTCGAGGTCAAAGTGGGACGAATTTCGTACGCAGATGTGGTGAAAAAGCGTAGTGGAGAAGTGACAACTGCTGCTAAACGGTGAGGTGTGCGAAAATAAACCATATGCCGTTTGAACAGTGTTGCTTACTGCAAGCAATGTTGCACATCTTGTAAAATCGTTGGTCGCCGTTTTCTTGTAATTCGACGTCAAATTTGGATGAATTTCCTACACAGATGTGGTGAATAAGCGTAGTGGAGAAGTGACAACTGCTCCAAACCGTTGAGGTGTGGGAAAATACGCCATATGTCGTTCGAAAGATGTTGTTTCAGCAAGCAATGCTGCACATCTTGTAAAATCGATGGTTGCCTTTTTCTTGTAATTCGAGGTCAAAGTTGAACGAATTTCGTACGCAGATGTGGTGAACAAGCGTAGTGGAGAAGTGACAACTGGTCCAAAACAGCGAGGTGTGCGAAAATACGCGATATGCCGTTTAAACGTTGTTGCTAAGCTTTATGCCTCTTGAAAGATGTTGTTTCAGCAAGCAATGCTGCAAATCTTGTCAAATCGTTGGTCGCCCTTTTCTTGTAATTCGAGGTCAAAGTTGGACGAATTTCGTACGCAGATGTGGTGAACAAGCGTAGTGGAGAAGTGACAACTGGTCCAAAACAGCGAGGTGTGCGAAAATACGCGATATGCCGTTTAAACGTTGTTGCTAAGCTTTATGCCTCTTGAAAGATGTTGTTTACAGCAAGCAATGCTGCAATTCTTGTAAAATCGTTGGTCGCCCTTTTCTTGTAATTCGAGGTCAAAGTTGGACGAATTTCGTACGCAGATGTGGTGAACAAGCGTAGTGGAGAAGTGACAACTGCTCCAAAACGGCGAGGTGTGCGAAAATACGCCATATGCCGTTTGAACAGTGTTGCTTACAGCTAGCAATGCTGCACATCTTGTATAATAGTTGGTCGCCTTTTTCATGTAATTCGAGGTCAAAGTTGGACGAATTTCGTACGCAGATGTGGTGAACAAGCTTAGTGGAGAAGTGACAACAGCTCCAAACGGCGAGGTGTGCGAAAATACGCCATATGCCGTTTGAACAGTGTTGCTTACAGCTAGCAATGTTGCACATCTTGTAAAATAGTTGGTCGCCTTTTTCATGTAATTCGAGGTCAAAGTTGAACGAATTCCGTACCCAGATGTGGTGAACAAGCGTAGTGGAGAAGTGACAACTGCTCCAAAACAACTCTTGAAAGATGTTGTTTACAGCAAGCAATGCTGCAATTCTTGTAAAATCGTTGGTCGCCCTTTTCTTGTAATTCGAGGTCAAAATTGGACGAATTTCGTACGCAGATGTGGTGAACAAGCTTAGTGGAGAAGTGACAACTGCTCCAAAACGGCGAGGTGTGCGAAAATACGTCATATGCCGTTTGAACAGTGTTGCTTACTGCAAGCAATGTTGCACATCTTGTAAAATCGTTGGTCGCCGTTTTCTTGTAGTTCGACGTCAAATTTGGATGAATTTCCTACACAGATGTCGTGAACAAGCGTAGTGGAGAAGTGACAACTGCTCCAAACCGTTGAGGTGTGGAAAAATACGCCATATGTCGTTTGAAAGATGTTGTTTCAGCAAGCAATGCTGCACATCTTGTAAAATCGGTGGTCGCCCTTTTCTTGCAACTCGAGGTCAAAGTTGGACGAATTTCGTACGCAGATGTGGTGAACAAGCGTAGTGGAGAAGTGACAACTGCTCCAAAACGGCGAGGTGTGCGAAAATACGTCATATGCCGTTTGAACAGTGTTGCTCACTGCAAGCAATGTTGCACATCTTGTAAAATCGTTGGTCGCCGTTTTCTTGTAATTCGACGTCAAATTTGGATGAATTTCCTATACAGATGTGGTGAACAAGCGTAGTGGAGAAGTGACAACTGCTCCAAACCGTTGAGGTGTGGGAAAATACGCCATATGTCGTTTGAAAGATGTTGTTTCAGCAAGCAATGCTGCACATCTTGTAATATCGTTGGTCGCCCTTTTCTTGTAATTCGAGGTCAAAGTGGGACGAATTTCGTACGCAGATGTGGTGAAAAAGCGTAGTGGAGAAGTGACAACTGCTGCTAAACGGTGAGGTGTGCGAAAATAAACCATATGCCGTTTGAACAGTGTTGCTTACTGCAAGCAATGTTGCACATCTTGTAAAATCGTTGGTCGCCGTTTTCTTGTAATTCGACGTCAAATTTGGATGAATTTCCTACACAGATGTGGTGAATAAGCGTAGTGGAGAAGTGACAACTGCTCCAAACCGTTGAGGTGTGGGAAAATACGCCATATGTCGTTCGAAAGATGTTGTTTCAGCAAGCAATGCTGCACATCTTTTAAAATCGTTGGTCGCCCTTTTCTTGTAATTCGAGGTCAAAGTGGGACGAATTTCGTACGCAGATGTGGTGAACAAGCGTAGTGGAGAAGTGACAACTGCTGCGAAACGGTGAGGTGTGCGAAAATAAACTATATGCCGTTTGAAAGATGTTGTTTACAGCAAGCAATGCAGCAAATCTTGTAATATTGTTGGTTGCCGTTTTCTTGTAATTCGACGTCAAATTTGGATGAATTTCCTACACAGATGTGGTGAACAAGCGTAGTGGAGAAGTCACAACTGCTCCAAACCGTTGAGGTGTGGAAAAATACGCCATATGTCGTTTGAAAGATGTTGTTTCAGCAAGCAATGCTGCACATCTTGTAAAATCGTTGGTCGCCCTTTTCTTGTAATTTGCGGTCAAAGTTGGACGAATTTCGTACGCAGATGTGGTGAACAAGCGTAGTGGAGAAGTAACAACTGCTCCAAAACGGCGAGGTGTGCGAAAATACGCCATATGCCGTTTGAACAGTGTTGCTTACTGCAAGCAATGTTGCACATCTTGTAAAATCGGTGGTCGCCCTTTTCTTGTAACTCGAGGTCAAAGTTGGACGAATTTCGTACGCAGATGTGGTGAGCAAGCGTAGTGGAGAAGTGACAACTGCTCCAAAACGGCGAGGTGTGCGAAAATACGTCATATGCCGTTTGAACAGTGTTGCTTACTGCAAGCAATGTTGCACATCTTGTAAAATCGTTGGTCGCCGTTTTCTTTTAATTCGACGTCAAATTTGGATGAATTTCCTATACAGATGTGGTGAACAAGCGTAGTGGAGAAGTGACAACTGCTGCAAACCGTTGAGGTGTGGGAAAATACACCATATGTCGTTTGAAAGATGTTGTTTCAGCAAGCAATGCTGCACATCTTGTAAAATCGTTGGTCGCCCTTTTCTTGTAATTCGAGGTCAAAGTTGGACGAATTTCGTACGCAGATGTGGTGAACAAGCGTAGTGGAGAAGTAACAACTGCTCCAAAACGGCGAGGTGTGCGAAAATACGCCACATGCCGTTTCAAAGGTATTTTTTACAGCAAGCAACGCTGCAAGTCTTGCAAAATCGTTGGTCGCCGTTTTCTTGTAATTTGAAGTCAAAGTTGGACGAATGTCGTACGCAGATGTGGTGAACAAGCGTAGGGGAGAAGTGACAACTGCTCCAAAACGGTGAGGTGTGCGAAAATACGCCATATGCCGTTTGAACAGTGTTGCTTACTGCAAGCAATGTTGCACATCTTGTAAAATCGGTGGTCGCCCTTTTCTTGTAACTCGAGGTCAAAGTTGGACGAATTTCGTACGCAGATGTGGTGAACAAGCGTAGTGGAGAAGTGACAACTGCTCCAAAACGGCGAGGTGTGCGAAAATACATCATATGCCGTTTGAACAGTGTTGCTTACTGCAAGCAATGTTGCACATCTTGTAAAAGCGTTGGTCGCCGTTTTCTTGTAATTCGACGTCAAATTTGGATGAATTTCCAACACAGATGTGGTGAATAAGCGTAGTGGAGAAGTGACAACTGCTCTAAACCGTTGAGGTGTGGGAAAATACACCATATGTCGTTTGAAAGATGTTGTTTACAGCAAGCAATGCAGCAAATCTTGTAATATCGTTGGTCGCCGTTTTCTTGTAATTCGACGTCAAATTTGGATGAATTTCCTATACAGATGTGGTGAACAAGCGTAGTGGAGAAGTGACAACTGCTGCAAACCGTTGAGGTGTGGGAAAATACGCCATATGTCGTTTGAAAGATGTTGTTTCAGCAAGCAATGCTGCACATCTTGTAAAATCGTTGGTCGCCCTTTTCTTGTAATTCGAGGTCAAAGTGGGACGAATTTCGTACGCAGATGTGGTGAACAAGCGTAGTGGAGAAGCGACAACTGCTGCGAAACGGTGAGGTGTGCGAAAATAAACCATATGCCATTTGAACAGTGTTGCTTACTGCAAGCAATGTTGCACATCTTGTAAAATCGTTGGTCGCCGTTTTCTTGTAATTCGACGTCAAATTTGGATGAATTTCCTACACAGATGTGGTGAATAAGCGTAGTGGAGAAGTGACAACTGCTCTAAACCGTTGAGGTGTGGGAAAATACACCATATGTCGTTTGAAAGATGTTGTTTCAGCAAGCAATGCTGCACATCTTGTAAAATCGTTGGTCGCCCTTTTCTTGTAATTCGAGGTCAAAGTGGGACGAATTTCGTACGCAGATGTGGTGAACAAGCGTAGTGGAGAAGTGACAACTGCTGCGAAACGGTGAGGTATGCGAAAATAATCCATATGCCGTTTGAAAGATGTTGTTTACAGCAAGCAATGCAGCAAATCTTGTAATATCGTTGGTCGCCGTTTTCTTGTAATTCGACGTCAAATTTGGATGAATTTCCTACACAGATGTGGTGAACAAGCGTAGTGGAGAAGTGGCAACTGCTCCAAACTGTTGAGGTGTGAACGGTGTTGCTTACAGCAAGAAACGCTGCAAATCTTGTAAAATCATTGGTCGCCGTTTTCTTGTAATTTGAGCTCAAAGTTGGACGAATTTCGTACGCAAATGTGGTGAACAAGCGTAGTGGAGAAGTGACGACTGCGCCAAAACGTTGAGGTGTGGGAAAATACGCCATATGCCGTTTTAAAGATGTTGTTTACAGCAAGCAATGCTGCAAATCTTGCAAAATTGTTGGTCGGCCTTTTCTTGTAATTCGTGGTCAAAGTTGGACGCATTTCGTACGCAGATGTGGTGAACAAGCGTAGGGGAGAAGTGACAACTGCGCCAAAACGGTAAGGTGTGCGAAAATACGCCACATGCCGTTTCACAGGTGTTGTTTACAGCAATTAATGCTGCAAATCTTGCAAAATCGTTGGTTGCCGTTTTCTTGTAATTTGAGCTAAAAGTTGGACGAATGTCGTACGCAAATGTGGTGAACAAGCGTAGTGGAGAAGTGACGACTGTTTAAAAACGGCGAGGTGTGCGAAAATACGCCATATGCCGTTTAAACAGTGTTGCTTACTGCAAGCAATGTTGCACATCTTGTAAAATCGGTGGTCGCCCTTTTCTTGTAACTCGAGGTCAAAGTTGGACGAATTTCGTACGCAGATGTGGTGAACAAGCGTAGTGGAGAAGTGACAACTGCCCCAAAACGGCGAGGTGTGCGAAAATACGTCATATGTCGTTTGAAAGATGTTGTTTCAGCAAGCAATGCTGCACATCTTGTAAAATCGTTGGTCGCCCTTTTCTTGTAATTCGAGGTCAAAGTGGGACGAATTTCGTACGCAGATGTGGTGAACAAGCGTAGTGGAGAAGTGACAACTGCTGCGAAACGGTGAGGTGTGCGAAAATAAACCATATGCCGTTTGAAAGATGTTGTTTACAGCAAGCAATGCAGCAAATCTTGTAATATCGTTGGTTGCCGTTTTCTTGTAATTCGACGTCAAATTTGGATGAATTTCCTACACAGATGTGGTGAACAAGCGTAGTGGAGAAGTCACAACTGCTCCAAACCGTTGAGGTGTGGAAAAATACGCCATATGTCGTTTGAAAGATGTTGTTTCAGCAAGCAATGCTGCACATCTTGTAAAATCGTTGGTAGCCCTTTTCTTGTAATTCGCGGTCAAAGTTGGACGAATTTCGTACGCAGATGTGGTGAACAAGCGTAGTGGAGAAGTAACAACTGCTCCAAAACGGCGAGGTGTGCGAAAATACGCCATATGCCGTTTGAACAGTGTTGCTTACTGCAAGCAATGTTGCACATCTTGTAAAATCGGTGGTCGCCCTTTTCTTGTAACTCGAGGTCAAAGTTGGACGAATTTCGTACGCAGATGTGGTGAACAAGCGTAGTGGAGAAGTGACAACTGCTCCAAAACGGCGAGGTGTGCGAAAATACGTCATATGCCGTTTGAACAGTGTTGCTTACTGCAAGCAATGTTGCACATCTTGTAAAATCGTTGGTCGCCGTTTTCTTGTAATTCGACGTCAAATTTGGATGAATTTCCTATACAGATGTGGTGAACAAGCGTAGTGGAGAAGTGACAACTGCTGCAAACCGTTGAGGTGTGGGAAAATACGCCATATGTCGTTTGAAAGATGTTGTTTCAGCAAGCAATGCTGCACATCTTGTAAAATCGTTGGTCGCCCTTTTCTTGTAATTCGAGGTCAAAGTGGGACGAATTTTGTACGCAGATGTGGTGAACAAGGGTAGTGGAGAAGTGACAACTGCTGCGAAACGGTGAGGTGTGCGAAAATAAACCATATGCCGTTTGAACAGTGTTGCTTACTGCAAGCAATGTTGCACATCTTGTAAAATCGTTGGTCGCCGTTTTCTTGTAATTCGACGTCAAATTTGGATGAATTTCCTACACAGATGTGGTGAATAAGCGTAGTGGAGAAGTGACAACTACTCCGAACCGTTGAGGTGTGGGAAAATACGCCATATGTCGTTTGAAAGATGTTGTTTCAGCAAGCAATGCTGCACATCTTGTAAAATCGTTGGTCGCCCTTTTCTTGTAATTCGAGGTCAAAGTGGGACGAATTTCGTACGCAGATGTGGTGAACAAGCGTAGTGGAGAAGTGACAACTGCTGCGAAACGGTGAGGTGTGCGAAAATAAACCATATGCCGTTTGAAAGATGTTGTTTACAGCAAGCAATGCAGCAAATCTTGTAATATCGTTGGTCGCCGTTTTCTTGTAATTCGACGTCAAATTTGGATGAATTTCCTACACAGATGTGGTGAACAAGCGTAGTGGAGAAGTGACAACTGCTCCAAACCGTTGAGGTGTGGAAAAATACGCCATATGTCGTTTGAAAGATATTATTTCAGCAAGCAATGCTGCACATCTTGTAAAATCGTTGGTCGCCCTTTTCTTGTAATTCGAGGTCAAAGTTGGACGAATTTCGTACGCAGATGTGGTGAACAAGCGTAGTGGAGAAGTAACAACTGCTCCAAAACGGCGAGGTGTGCGAAAATACGCCATATGCCGTTTGAACAGTGTTGCTTACTGCAAGCAATGTTGCACATCTTGTAAAATCGGTGGTCGCCCTTTTCTTGTAACTCGAGGTCAAATTTGGATAAATTTCCTACACAGATGTGGTGAACAAGCGTAGTGGAGAAGTGACAACTGCTCCAAACCGTTGAAGTGTGGAAAAATACGCCATATGTCGTTTGAAAGATGTTGTTTCAGCAAGCAATGCTGCACATCTTGTAAAATCGTTGGTCGCCCTTTTCTTGTAATTCGAGGTCAAAGTTGGACGAATTTCGTACGCAGATGTGGTGAACAAGCGTAGTGGAGAAGTAACAACTGCTCCAAAACGGCGAGGTGTGCGAAAATACGCCACATGCCGTTTGAACAGTGTTGCTTACTGCAAGCAATGTTGCACATCTTGTAAAATCGGTGGTCGCCCTTTTCTTGTAACTCGAGGTCAAAGTTGGACGAATTTCGTACGCAGATGTGGTGAACAAGCGTAGTGGAGAAGTGACAACTGCTCCAAAACGGCGAGGTGTGCGAAAATACGTCATATGTCGTTTGAAAGATGTTGTTTCAGCAAGCAATGCTGCACATCTTGTAAAATCGTTGGTCGCCCCTTTCTTGTAATTCGAGGTCAAAGTGGGACGAATTTCGTACGCAGATGTGGTGAACAAGCGTAGTGGAGAAGTGACAACTGCTGCGAAACGGTGAGGTGTGCGAAAATAAACCATATGCCGTTTGAAAGATGTTGTTTACAGCAAGCAATGCAGCAAATCTTGTAATATCGTTGGTTGCCGTTTTCTTGTAATTCGACGTCAAATTTGGATGAATTTCCTACACAGATGTAATGAACAAGCGTAGTGGAGAAGTCACAACTGCTCCAAACCGTTGAGGTGTGGAAAAATACGCCATATGTCGTTTGAAAGATGTTGTTTCAGCAAGCAATGCTGCACATCTTGTAAAATCGTTGGTAGCCCTTTTCTTGTAATTCGCGGTCAAAGTTGGACGAATTTCGTACGCAGATGTGGTGAACAAGCGTAGTGGAGAAGTAACAACTGCTCCAAAACGGCGAGGTGTGCGAAAATACGCCATATGCCGTTTGAACAGTGTTGCTTACTGCAAGCAATGTTGCACATCTTGTAAAATCGGTGGTCGCCCTTTTCTTGTAACTCGAGGTCAAAGTTGGACGAATTTCGTACGCAGATGTGGTGAACAAGCGTAGTGGAGAAGTGACAACTGCTCCAAAACGGCGAGGTGTGCGAAAATACGTCATATGCCGTTTGAAAGATGTTGTTTCAGCAAGCAATGCTGCACATCTTGTAAAATCGTTAGTCGCCCCTTTCTTGTAATTCGAGGTCAAAGTGGGACGAATTTCGTACGCAGATGTGGTGAACAAGCGTAGTGGAGAAGTGACAACTGCTGCGAAACGGTGAGGTGTGCGAAAATAAACCATATGCCGTTTGAAAGATGTTGTTTACAGCAAGCAATGCAGCAAATCTTGTAATATCGTTGGTTGCCGTTTTCTTGTAATTCGACGTCAAATTTGGATGAATTTCCTACACAGATGTGGTGAACAAGCGTAGTGGAGAAGTCACAACTGCTCCAAACCGTTGAGGTGTGGAAAAATACGCCATATGTCGTTTGAAAGATGTTGTTTCAGCAAGCAATGCTGCACATCTTGTAAAATCGTTGGTCGCCCTTTTCTTGTAATTCGCGGTCAAAGTTGGACGAATTTCGTACGCAGATGTGGTGAACAAGCGTAGTGGAGAAGTAACAACTGCTCCAAAACGGCGAGGTGTGCGAAAATACGCCATATGCCGTTTGAACAGTGTTGCTTACTGCAAGCAATGTTGCACATCTTGTAAAATCGTTGGTCGCCGTTTTCTTGTAATTCGACGTCAAATTTGGATGAATTTCCTATACAGATGTGGTGAACAAGCGTAGTGGAGAAGTGACAACTGCTGCAAACCGTTGAGGTGTGGGAAAATACGCCATATGTCGTTTGAAAGATGTTGTTTCAGCAAGCAATGCTGCACATCTTGTAAAATCGTTGGTAGCCCTTTTCTTGTAATTCGAGGTCAAAGTGGGATGAATTTTGTACGCAGATGTGGTGAACAAGGGTAGTGGAGAAGTGACAACTGCTGCGAAACGGTGAGGTGTGCGAAAATAAACCATATGCCGTTTGAACAGTGTTGCTTACTGCAAGCAATGTTGCACATCTTGTAAAATCGTTGGTCGCCGTTTTCTTGTAATTCGACGTCAAATTTGGATGAATTTCCTACACAGATGTGGTGAATAAGCGTAGTGGAGAAGTGACAACTACTCCGAACCGTTGAGGTGTGGGAAAATACGCCATATGTCGTTTGAAAGATGTTGTTTCAGCAAGCAATGCTGCACATCTTGTAAAATCGTTGGTCGCCCTTTTCTTGTAATTCGAGGTCAAAGTGGGACGAATTTCGTACGCAGATGTGGTGAACAAGCGTAGTGGAGAAGTGACAACTGCTGCGAAACGGTGAGGTGTGCGAAAATAAACCATATGCCGTTTGAAAGATGTTGTTTACAGCAAGCAATGCAGCAAATCTTGTAATATCGTTGGTCGCCGTTTTCTTGTAATTCGACGTCAAATTTGGATGAATTTCCTACACAGATGTGGTGAACAAGCGTAGTGGAGAAGTGACAACTGCTCCAAACCGTTGAGGTGTGGAAAAATACGAAATATGTCGTTTGAAAGATATTATTTCAGCAAGCAATGCTGCACATCTTGTAAAATCGTTGGTCGCCCTTTTCTTGTAATTCGAGGTCAAAGTTGGACGAATTTCGTACGCAGATGTGGTGAACAAGCGTAGTGGAGAAGTAACAACTGCTCCAAAACGGCGAGGTGTGCGAAAATACGCCATATGCCGTTTGAACAGTGTTGCTTACTGCAAGCAATGTTGCACATCTTGTAAAATCGGTGGTCGCCCTTTTCTTGTAACTCGAGGTCAAAGTTGGACGAATTTCGTACGCAGATGTGGTGAACAAGCGTAGTGGAGAAGTGACAACTGCTCCAAAACGGCGAGGTGTGCGAAAAGACATCATATGCCGTTTGAACAGTGTTGCTTACTGCAAGCAATGTTGCACATCTTGTAAAATCGTTGGTCGCCGTTTTCTTGTAATTCGACGTCAAATTTGGTTGAATTTCCTATACAGATGTGGTGAACAAGCGTAGTGGAGAAGTGACAACTGCTCCAAACCGTTGAGGTGTGGAAAAATACGCCATATGTCGTTTGAAAGATATTATTTCAGCAAGCAATGCTGCACATCTTGTAAAATCGTTGGTCGCCCTTTTCTTGTAATTCGAGGTCAAAGTTGGACGAATTTCGTACGAAGATGTGGTGAACAAGCGTAGTGGAGAAGTAACAACTGCTCCAAAACGGCGAGGTGTGCGAAAATACGTCATATGCCGTTTGAACAGTGTTGCTTACTGCAAGCAATGTTGCACATCTTGTAAAATCGTTGGTCGCCGTTTTCTTGTAATTCGACGTCAAATTTGGATGAATTTCCTATACAGATGTGGTGAACAAGCGTAGTGGAGAAGTGACAACTGCTGCAAACCGTTGAGGTGTGGGAAAATACGCCATATGTCGTTTGAAAGATGTTGTTTCAGCAAGCAATGCTGCACATCTTGTAAAATCGTTGGTCGCCCTTTTCTTGTAATTCGAGGTCAAAGTGGGACGAATTTTGTACGCAGATGTGGTGAACAAGGGTAGTGGAGAAGTGACAACTGCTGCGAAACGGTGAGGTGTGCGAAAATAAACCATATGCCGTTTGAACAGTGTTGCTTACTGCAAGCAATGTTGCACATCTTGTAAAATCGTTGGTCGCCGTTTTCTTGTAATTCGACGTCAAATTTGGATGAATTTCCTACACAGATGTGGTGAATAAGCGTAGTGGAGAAGTGACAACTACTCCGAACCGTTGAGGTGTGGGAAAATACGCCATATGTCGTTTGAAAGATGTTGTTTCAGCAAGCAATGCTGCACATCTTGTAAAATCGTTGGTCGCCCTTTTCTTGTAATTCGAGGTCAAAGTGGGACGAATTTCGTACGCAGATGTGGTGAACAAGCGTAGTGGAGAAGTGACAACTGCTGCGAAACGGTGAGGTGTGCGAAAATAAACCATATGCCGTTTGAAAGATGTTGTTTACAGCAAGCAATGCAGCAAATCTTGTAATATCGTTGGTCGCCGTTTTCTTGTAATTCGACGTCAAATTTGAATGAATTTCCTACACAGATGTGGTGAACAAGCGTAGTGGAGAAGTGACAACTGCTCCAAACCGTTGAGGTGTGGAAAAATACGCCATATGTCGTTTGAAAGATATTATTTCAGCAAGCAATGCTGCACATCTTGTAAAATCGTTGGTCGCCCTTTTCTTGTAATTCGAGGTCAAAGTTGGACGAATTTCGTACGCAGATGTGGTGAACAAGCGTAGTGGAGAAGTAACAACTGCTCCAAAACGGCGAGGTGTGCGAAAATACGCCATATGCCGTTTGAACAGTGTTGCTTACTGCAAGCAATGTTGCACATCTTGTAAAATCGGTGGTCGCCCTTTTCTTGTAACTCGAGGTCAAATTTGGATAAATTTCCTACACAGATGTGGTGAACAAGCGTAGTGGAGAAGTGACAACTGCTCCAAACCGTTGAGGTGTGGAAAAATACGCCATATGTCGTTTGAAAGATGTTGTTTCAGCAAGCAATGCTGCACATCTTGTAAAATCGTTGGTCGCCCTTTTCTTGTAATTCGAGGTCAAAGTTGGACGAATTTCGTACGCAGATGTGGTGAACAAGCGTAGTGGAGAAGTAACAACTGCTCCAAAACGGCGAGGTGTGCGAAAATACGCCACATGCCGTTTGAACAGTGTTGCTTACTGCAAGCAATGTTGCACATCTTGTAAAATCGGTGGTCGCCCTTTTCTTGTAACTCGAGGTCAAAGTTGGACGAATTTCGTACGCAGATGTGGTGAACAAGCGTAGTGGAGAAGTGACAACTGCTCCAAAACGGCGAGGTGTGCGAAAATACGTCATATGTCGTTTGAAAGATGTTGTTTCAGCAAGCAATGCTGCACATCTTGTAAAATCGTTGGTCGCCCCTTTCTTGTAATTCGAGGTCAAAGTGGGACGAATTTCGTACGCAGATGTGGTGAACAAGCGTAGTGGAGAAGTGACAACTGCTGCGAAACGGTGAGGTGTGCGAAAATAAACCATATGCCGTTTGAAAGATGTTGTTTACAGCAAGCAATGCAGCAAATCTTGTAATATCGTTGGTTGCCGTTTTCTTGTAATTCGACGTCAAATTTGGATGAATTTCCTACACAGATGTGGTGAACAAGCGTAGTGGAGAAGTCACAACTGCTCCAAACCGTTGAGGTGTGGAAAAATACGCCATATGTCGTTTGAAAGATGTTGTTTCAGCAAGCAATGCTGCACATCTTGTAAAATCGTTGGTAGCCCTTTTCTTGTAATTCGCGGTCAAAGTTGGACGAATTTCGTACGCAGATGTGGTGAACAAGCGTAGTGGAGAAGTAACAACTGCTCCAAAACGGCGAGGTGTGCGAAAATACGCCATATGCCGTTTGAACAGTGTTGCTTACTGCAAGCAATGTTGCACATCTTGTAAAATCGGTGGTCGCCCTTTTCTTGTAACTCGAGGTCAAAGTTGGACGAATTTCGTACGCAGATGTGGCGTAGTGGAGAAGTGACAACTGCTCCAAAACGGCGAGGTGTGCGAAAATACGTCATATGCCGTTTGAAAGATGTTGTTTCAGCAAGCAATGCTGCACATCTTGTAAAATCGTTAGTCGCCCCTTTCTTGTAATTCGAGGTCAAAGTGGGACGAATTTCGTACGCAGATGTGGTGAACAAGCGTAGTGGAGAAGTGACAACTGCTGCGAAACGGTGAGGTGTGCGAAAATAAACCATATGCCGTTTGAAAGATGTTGTTTACAGCAAGCAATGCAGCAAATCTTGTAATATCGTTGGTTGCCGTTTTCTTGTAATTCGACGTCAAATTTGGATGAATTTCCTACACAGATGTGGTGAACAAGCGTAGTGGAGAAGTCACAACTGCTCCAAACCGTTGAGGTGTGGAAAAATACGCCATATGTCGTTTGAAAGATGTTGTTTCAGCAAGCAATGCTGCACATCTTGTAAAATCGTTGGTAGCCCTTTTCTTGTAATTCGCGGTCAAAGTTGGACGAATTTCGTACGCAGATGTGGTGAACAAGCGTAGTGGAGAAGTAACAACTGCTCCAAAACGGCGAGGTGTGCGAAAATACGCCATATGCCGTTTGAACAGTGTTGCTTACTGCAAGCAATGTTGCACATCTTGTAAAATCGTTGGTCGCCGTTTTCTTGTAATTCGACGTCAAATTTGGATGAATTTCCTATACAGATGTGGTGAACAAGCGTAGTGGAGAAGTGACAACTGCTGCAAACCGTTGAGGTGTGGGAAAATACGCCATATGTCGTTTGAAAGATGTTGTTTCAGCAAGCAATGCTGCACATCTTGTAAAATCGTTGGTCGCCCTTTTCTTGTAATTCGAGGTCAAAGTGGGACGAATTTTGTACGCAGATGTGGTGAACAAGGGTAGTGGAGAAGTGACAACTGCTGCGAAACGGTGAGGTGTGCGAAAATAAACCATATGCCGTTTGAACAGTGTTGCTTACTGCAAGCAATGTTGCACATCTTGTAAAATCGTTGGTCGCCGTTATCTTGTAATTCGACGTCAAATTTGGATGAATTTCCTACACAGATGTGGTGAATAAGCGTAGTGGAGAAGTGACAACTACTCCGAACCGTTGAGGTGTGGGAAAATACGCCATATGTCGTTTGAAAGATGTTGTTTCAGCAAGCAATGCTGCACATCTTGTAAAATCGTTGGTCGCCCTTTTCTTGTAATTCGAGGTCAAAGTGGGACGAATTTCGTACGCAGATGTGGTGAACAAGCGTAGTGGAGAAGTGACAACTGCTGCGAAACGGTGAGGTGTGCGAAAATAAACCATATGCCGTTTGAAAGATGTTGTTTACAGCAAGCAATGCAGCAAATCTTGTAATATCGTTGGTCGCCGTTTTCTTGTAATTCGACGTCAAATTTGGTTGAATTTCCTATACAGATGTGGTGAACAAGCGTAGTGGAGAAGTGACAACTGCTCCAAACCGTTGAGGTGTGGAAAAATACGCCATATGTCGTTTGAAAGATATTATTTCAGCAAGCAATGCTGCACATCTTGTAAAATCGTTGGTCGCCCTTTTCTTGTAATTCGAGGTCAAAGTTGGACGAATTTCGTACGAAGATGTGGTGAACAAGCGTAGTGGAGAAGTAACAACTGCTCCAAAACGGCGAGGTGTGCGAAAATACGCCATATGCCGTTTGAACAGTGTTGCTTACTGCAAGCAATGTTGCACATCTTGTAAAATCGGTGGTCGCCCTTTTCTTGTAACTCGAGGTCAAAGTTGGACGAATTTCGTACGCAGATGTGGTGAACAAGCGTAGTGGAGAAGTGACAACTGCTCCAAAACGGCGAGGTGTGCGAAAATACGTCATATGCCGTTTGAACAGTGTTGCTTACTGCAAGCAATGTTGCACATCTTGTAAAATCGTTGGTCGCCGTTTTCTTGTAATTCGACGTCAAATTTGGATGAATTTCCTATACAGATGTGGTGAACAAGCGTAGTGGAGAAGTGACAACTGCTGCAAACCGTTGAGGTGTGGGAAAATACGCCATATGTCGTTTGAAAGATGTTGTTTCAGCAAGCAATGCTGCACATCTTGTAAAATCGTTGGTCGCCCTTTTCTTGTAATTCGAGGTCAAAGTGGGACGAATTTTGTACGCAGATGTGGTGAACAAGGGTAGTGGAGAAGTGACAACTGCTGCGAAACGGTGAGGTGTGCGAAAATAAACCATATGCCGTTTGAACAGTGTTGCTTACTGCAAGCAATGTTGCACATCTTGTAAAATCGTTGGTCGCCGTTTTCTTGTAATTCGACGTCAAATTTGGATGAATTTCCTACACAGATGTGGTGAATAAGCGTAGTGGAGAAGTGACAACTACTCCGAACCGTTGAGGTGTGGGAAAATACGCCATATGTCGTTTGAAAGATGTTGTTTCAGCAAGCAATGCTGCACATCTTGTAAAATCGTTGGTCGCCCTTTTCTTGTAATTCGAGGTCAAAGTGGGACGAATTTCGTACGCAGATGTGGTGAACAAGCGTAGTGGAGAAGTGACAACTGCTGCGAAACGGTGAGGTGTGCGAAAATAAACCATATGCCGTTTGAAAGATGTTGTTTACAGCAAGCAATGCAGCAAATCTTGTAATATCGTTGGTCGCCGTTTTCTTGTAATTCGACGTCAAATTTGAATGAATTTCCTACACAGATGTGGTGAACAAGCGTAGTGGAGAAGTGACAACTGCTCCAAACCGTTGAGGTGTGGAAAAATACGCCATATGTCGTTTGAAAGATATTATTTCAGCAAGCAATGCTGCACATCTTGTAAAATCGTTGGTCGCCCTTTTCTTGTAATTCGAGGTCAAAGTTGGACGAATTTCGTACGCAGATGTGGTGAACAAGCGTAGTGGAGAAGTAACAACTGCTCCAAAACGGCGAGGTGTGCGAAAATACGCCATATGCCGTTTGAACAGTGTTGCTTACTGCAAGCAATGTTGCACATCTTGTAAAATCGGTGGTCGCCCTTTTCTTGTAACTCGAGGTCAAATTTGGATAAATTTCCTACACAGATGTGGTGAACAAGCGTAGTGGAGAAGTGACAACTGCTCCAAACCGTTGAGGTGTGGAAAAATACGCCATATGTCGTTTGAAAGATGTTGTTTCAGCAAGCAATGCTGCACATCTTGTAAAATCGTTGGTCGCCCTTTTCTTGTAATTCGAGGTCAAAGTTGGACGAATTTCGTACGCAGATGTGGTGAACAAGCGTAGTGGAGAAGTAACAACTGCTCCAAAACGGCGAGGTGTGCGAAAATACGCCACATGCCGTTTGAACAGTGTTGCTTACTGCAAGCAATGTTGCACATCTTGTAAAATCGGTGGTCGCCCTTTTCTTGTAACTCGAGGTCAAAGTTGGACGAATTTCGTACGCAGATGTGGTGAACAAGCGTAGTGGAGAAGTGACAACTGCTCCAAAACGGCGAGGTGTGCGAAAATACGTCATATGTCGTTTGAAAGATGTTGTTTCAGCAAGCAATGCTGCACATCTTGTAAAATCGTTGGTCGCCCCTTTCTTGTAATTCGAGGTCAAAGTGGGACGAATTTCGTACGCAGATGTGGTGAACAAGCGTAGTGGAGAAGTGACAACTGCTGCGAAACGGTGAGGTGTGCGAAAATAAACCATATGCCGTTTGAAAGATGTTGTTTACAGCAAGCAATGCAGCAAATCTTGTAATATCGTTGGTTGCCGTTTTCTTGTAATTCGACGTCAAATTTGGATGAATTTCCTACACAGATGTGGTGAACAAGCGTAGTGGAGAAGTCACAACTGCTCCAAACCGTTGAGGTGTGGAAAAATACGCCATATGTCGTTTGAAAGATGTTGTTTCAGCAAGCAATGCTGCACATCTTGTAAAATCGTTGGTAGCCCTTTTCTTGTAATTCGCGGTCAAAGTTGGACGAATTTCGTACGCAGATGTGGTGAACAAGCGTAGTGGAGAAGTAACAACTGCTCCAAAACGGCGAGGTGTGCGAAAATACGCCATATGCCGTTTGAACAGTGTTGCTTACTGCAAGCAATGTTGCACATCTTGTAAAATCGGTGGTCGCCCTTTTCTTGTAACTCGAGGTCAAAGTTGGACGAATTTCGTACGCAGATGTGGTGAACAAGCGTAGTGGAGAAGTGACAACTGCTCCAAAACGGCGAGGTGTGCGAAAATACGTCATATGCCGTTTGAAAGATGTTGTTTCAGCAAGCAATGCTGCACATCTTGTAAAATCGTTAGTCGCCCCTTTCTTGTAATTCGAGGTCAAAGTGGGACGAATTTCGTACGCAGATGTGGTGAACAAGCGTAGTGGAGAAGTGACAACTGCTGCGAAACGGTGAGGTGTGCGAAAATAAACCATATGCCGTTTGAAAGATGTTGTTTACAGCAAGCAATGCAGCAAATCTTGTAATATCGTTGGTTGCCGTTTTCTTGTAATTCGACGTCAAATTTGGATGAATTTCCTACACAGATGTGGTGAACAAGCGTAGTGGAGAAGTCACAACTGCTCCAAACCGTTGAGGTGTGGAAAAATACGCCATATGTCGTTTGAAAGATGTTGTTTCAGCAAGCAATGCTGCACATCTTGTAAAATCGTTGGTAGCCCTTTTCTTGTAATTCGCGGTCAAAGTTGGACGAATTTCGTACGCAGATGTGGTGAACAAGCGTAGTGGAGAAGTAACAACTGCTCCAAAACGGCGAGGTGTGCGAAAATACGCCATATGCCGTTTGAACAGTGTTGCTTACTGCAAGCAATGTTGCACATCTTGTAAAATCGTTGGTCGCCGTTTTCTTGTAATTCGACGTCAAATTTGGATGAATTTCCTATACAGATGTGGTGAACAAGCGTAGTGGAGAAGTGACAACTGCTGCAAACCGTTGAGGTGTGGGAAAATACGCCATATGTCGTTTGAAAGATGTTGTTTCAGCAAGCAATGCTGCACATCTTGTAAAATCGTTGGTCGCCCTTTTCTTGTAATTCGAGGTCAAAGTGGGACGAATTTTGTACGCAGATGTGGTGAACAAGGGTAGTGGAGAAGTGACAACTGCTGCGAAACGGTGAGGTGTGCGAAAATAAACCATATGCCGTTTGAACAGTGTTGCTTACTGCAAGCAATGTTGCACATCTTGTAAAATCGTTGGTCGCCGTTATCTTGTAATTCGACGTCAAATTTGGATGAATTTCCTACACAGATGTGGTGAATAAGCGTAGTGGAGAAGTGACAACTACTCCGAACCGTTGAGGTGTGGGAAAATACGCCATATGTCGTTTGAAAGATGTTGTTTCAGCAAGCAATGCTGCACATCTTGTAAAATCGTTGGTCGCCCTTTTCTTGTAATTCGAGGTCAAAGTGGGACGAATTTCGTACGCAGATGTGGTGAACAAGCGTAGTGGAGAAGTGACAACTGCTGCGAAACGGTGAGGTGTGCGAAAATAAACCATATGCCGTTTGAAAGATGTTGTTTACAGCAAGCAATGCAGCAAATCTTGTAATATCGTTGGTCGCCGTTTTCTTGTAATTCGACGTCAAATTTGGATGAATTTCCTACACAGATGTGGTGAACAAGCGTAGTGGAGAAGTGACAACTGCTCCAAACCGTTGAGGTGTGGAAAAATACGCCATATGTCGTTTGAAAGATATTATTTCAGCAAGCAATGCTGCACATCTTGTAAAATCGTTGGTCGCCCTTTTCTTGTAATTCGAGGTCAAAGTTGGACGAATTTCGTACGCAGATGTGGTGAACAAGCGTAGTGGAGAAGTAACAACTGCTCCAAAACGGCGAGGTGTGCGAAAATACGCCATATGCCGTTTGAACAGTGTTGCTTACTGCAAGCAATGTTGCACATCTTGTAAAATCGGTGGTCGCCCTTTTCTTGTAACTCGAGGTCAAAGTTGGACGAATTTCGTACGCAGATGTGGTGAACAAGCGTAGTGGAGAAGTGACAACTGCTCCAAAACGGCGAGGTGTGCGAAAAAAAATCATATGCCGTTTGAACAGTGTTGCTTACTGCAAGCAATGTTGCACATCTTGTAAAATCGTTGGTCGCCGTTTTCTTGTAATTCGACGTCAAATTTGGTTGAATTTCCTATACAGATGTGGTGAACAAGCGTAGTGGAGAAGTGACAACTGCTCCAAACCGTTGAGGTGTGGAAAAATACGCCATATGTCGTTTGAAAGATATTATTTCAGCAAGCAATGTTGCACATCTTGTAAAATCGTTGGTCGCCCTTTTCTTGTAATTCGAGGTCAAAGTTGGACGAATTTCGTACGCAGATGTGGTGAACAAGCGTAGTGGAGAAGTAACAACTGCTCCAAAATGGCGAGGTGTGCGAAAATACGCCATATGCCGTTTGAACAGTGTTGCTTACTGCAAGCAATGTTGCACATCTTGTAAAATCGTTGGTCGCCGTTTTCTTGTAATTCGACGTCAAATTTGGATGAATTTCCTACACAGATGTGGTGAATAAGCGTAGTGGAGAAGTGACAACTACTCCGAACCGTTGAGGTGTGGGAAAATACGCCATATGTCGTTTGAAAGATGTTGTTTCAGCAAGCAATGCTGCACATCTTGTAAAATCGTTGGTCGCCCTTTTCTTGTAATTCGAGGTCAAAGTGGGACGAATTTCGTACGCAGATGTGGTGAACAAGCGTAGTGGAGAAGTGACAACTGCTGCGAAACGGTGAGGTGTGCGAAAATAAACCATATGCCGTTTGAAAGATGTTGTTTACAGCAAGCAATGCAGCAAATCTTGTAATATCGTTGGTCGCCGTTTTCTTGTAATTCGACGTCAAATTTGGATGAATTTCCTACACAGATGTGGTGAACAAGCGTAGTGGAGAAGTGACAACTGCTCCAAACCGTTGAGGTGTGGAAAAATACGCCATATGGCGTTTGAAAGATATTATTTCAGCAAGCAATGCTGCACATCTTGTAAAATCGTTGGTCGCCCTTTTCTTGTAATTCGAGGTCAAAGTTGGACGAATTTCGTACGCAGATGTGGTGAACAAGCGTAGTGGAGAAGTAACAACTGCTCCAAAACGGCGAGGTGTGCGAAAATACGCCATATGCCGTTTGAACAGTGTTGCTTACTGCAAGCAATGTTGCACATCTTGTAAAATCGGTGGTCGCCCTTTTCTTGTAACTCGAGGTCAAATTTGGATAAATTTCCTACACAGATGTGGTGAACAAGCGTAGTGGAGAAGTGACAACTGCTCCAAACCGTTGAGGTGTGGAAAAATACGCCATATGTCGTTTGAAAGATGTTGTTTCAGCAAGCAATGCTGCACATCTTGTAAAATCGTTGGTCGCCCTTTTCTTGTAATTCGAGGTCAAAGTTGGACGAATTTCGTACGCAGATGTGGTGAACAAGCGTAGTGGAGAAGTAACAACTGCTCCAAAACGGCGAGGTGTGCGAAAATACGCCACATGCCGTTTGAACAGTGTTGCTTACTGCAAGCAATGTTGCACATCTTGTAAAATCGGTGGTCGCCCTTTTCTTGTAACTCGAGGTCAAAGTTGGACGAATTTCGTACGCAGATGTGGTGAACAAGCGTAGTGGAGAAGTGACAACTGCTCCAAAACGGCGAGGTGTGCGAAAATACGTCATATGTCGTTTGAAAGATGTTGTTTCAGCAAGCAATGCTGCACATCTTGTAAAATCGTTGGTCGCCCCTTTCTTGTAATTCGAGGTCAAAGTGGGACGAATTTCGTACGCAGATGTGGTGAACAAGCGTAGTGGAGAAGTGACAACTGCTGCGAAACGGTGAGGTGTGCGAAAATAAACCATATGCCGTTTGAAAGATGTTGTTTACAGCAAGCAATGCAGCAAATCTTGTAATATCGTTGGTTGCCGTTTTCTTGTAATTCGACGTCAAATTTGGATGAATTTCCTACACAGATGTGGTGAACAAGCGTAGTGGAGAAGTCACAAATGCTCCAAACCGTTGAGGTGTGGAAAAATACGCCATATGTCGTTTGAAAGATGTTGTTTCAGCAAGCAATGCTGCACATCTTGTAAAATCGTTGGTAGCCCTTTTCTTGTAATTCGCGGTCAAAGTTGGACGAATTTCGTACGCAGATGTGGTGAACAAGCGTAGTGGAGAAGTGACAACTGCTGCAAACCGTTGAGGTGTGGGAAAATACGCCATATGTCGTTTGAAAGATGTTGTTTTAGCAAGCAATGCTGCACATCTTGTAAAATCGTTGGTCGCCCTTTTCTTGTAATTCGAGGTCAAAGTGGGACGAATTTCGTACGCAGATGTGGTGAACAAGCGTAGTGGAGAAGCGACAACTGCTGCGAAACGGTGAGGTGTGCGAAAATAAACCATATGCCGTTTGAACAGTGTTGCTTACTGCAAGCAATGTTGCACATCTTGTAAAATCGTTGGTCGCCGTTTTCTTGTAATTCGACGTCAAATTTGGATGAATTTCTTATACAGATGTGGTGAATAAGCGTAGTGGAGAAGTGACAACTGCTCTAAACCGTTGAGGTGTGGGAAAATACGCCATATGTCGTTTGAAAGATGTTGTTTCAGCAAGCAATGCTGCACATCTTGTAAAATCGTTGGTCGCCCTTTTCTTGTAATTCAAGGTCAAAGTGGGACGAATTTCGTACGCAGATGTGGTGAACAAGCGTAGTGGAGAAGTGACAACTGCTGCGAAACGGTGAGGTGTGCGAAAATAAACCATATGCCGTTTGAAAGATGTTGTTCACAGCAAGCAATGCAGCAAATCTTGTAATATCGTTGGTCGCCGTTTTCTTGTAATTCGACGTCAAATTTGGATGAATTTCCTACACAGATGTGGTGAACAAGCGTAGTGGAGAAGTGACAACTGCTCCAAACCGTTGAGGTGTGGAAAAATACGCCATATGTCGTTTGAAAGATGTTGTTTCAGCAAGCAATGCTGCAAATCTTGTAAAATCGTTGGTCGCCTTTTTCATGTAATTCGAGGTCAAAGTTGGACGAATTTCGTACGCAGATGTGGTGAACAAGCATAGTGGCGAAGTGACAAGTTCCAATATGGTGAGGTGCCGTTTGAAAGATGTTGCTTACAGCAAGCAATGCTGCAAATCTTTTAAAATCTTTGGTCACCGTTTTGTTGTAATTCGAGGTCAAATTTGGACGAATTTTCTAAGCATATGTGGTGAACAAGCGTAGTGGAGAAGTGACAACTGCTCCAAAAACAGTGAGGTGTGCGAAAATACGCCATATGCCGTTTGAAAGATGTTGTTTCAGCAAGCAATGCTGCAAATCTTGTAAAATCGTTGGTCGCCCTTTTCTTGTAATTCGAGGTCAAAGTTGGACGAATTTCGTACGCAGATGTGGTGAACAAGCGTAGTGGAGAAGTGACAACTGCTCCAAAACGGCGAGGTGTGCGAAAATACGCCATATGCCGTTTGAACAGTGTTGCTTACTGCAAGCAATGTTGCACATCTTGTAAAATCGGTGGTCGCCCTTTTCTTGTAATTCGAGGTCAAAGTTGGACGAATTTCGTACGCAGATGTGGTGAACAAGCGTAGTGGAGAAGTGACAACTGCTGCGAAACGGTAAGGTGTGCGAAAATACGCCATATGCCGTTTGAAAGATGTTGTTCACAGCAAGCAATGCAGCAAATCTTGTAATATCGTTGGTCGCCGTTTTCTTGTAATTCGACGTCAAATTTGGATGAATTTCCTACACAGATGTGGTGAACAAGCGTAGTGGAGAAGTGACAACTGCTCCAAACCGTTGAGGTGTGGAAAAATACGCCATATGTCGTTTGAAAGATGTTGTTTCAGCAAGCAATGCTGCACATCTTGTAAAATCGTTGGTCGCCCTTTTCTTGTAATTCGAGGTCAAAGTTGGACGAATTTCGTACGCAGATGTGGTGAACAAGCGTAGTGGAGAAGTAACAACTGCTCCAAAACGGCGAGGTGTGCGAAAATACGCCATATGCCGTTTAAACAGTGTTGCTTACTGCAAGCAATGTTGCACATCTTGTAAAATCGTTGGTCGCCGTTTTCTTGTAATTCGACGTCAAATTTGGATGAATTTCCTATACAGATGCGGTGAACAAGCGTAGTGGAGAAGTGACAACTGCTGCAAACCGTTGAGGTGTGGGAAAATACGCCATATGTCGTTTGAAAGATGTTGTTTCAGCAAGCAATGCTGCAAATCTTGTAAAATCGTTGGTCGCCTTTTTCATGTAATTCGAGGTCAAAGTTGGACGAATTTCGTACGCAGATGTGGTGAACAAGCATAGTGGCGAAGTGACAAGTTCCAATATGGTGAGGTGCCGTTTGAAAGATGTTGCTTACAGCAAGCAATGCTGCAAATCTTTTAAAATCTTTGGTCACCGTTTTGTTGTAATTCGAGGTCAAATTTGGATGAATTTCCTATACAGATGCGGTGAACAAGCGTAGTGGAGAAGTGACAACTGCTCCAAAACGGCGAGGTGTGCGAAAATACGCCATATGCCGTTTGAACAGTGTTGCTTACTGCAAGCAATGTTGCACATCTTGTAAAATCGGTGGTCGCCCTTTTCTTGTAACTCGAGGTCAAAGTTGGACGAATTTCGTACGCAGATGTGGTGAACAAGAGTAGTGGAGAAGTGACAACTGCTCCAAAACGGCGAGGTGTGCGAAAATACGTCATATGCCGTTTGAACAGTGTTGCTTACTGCAAGCAATGTTGCACATCTTGTAAAATCGTTGGTCGCCGTTTTCTTGTAATTCGACGTCAAATTTGGATGAATTTCCTACACAGATGTGGTGAACAAGCGTAGTGGAGAAGTGACAACTGCTCCAAACCGTTGAGGTGTGGGAAAATACGCCATATGTCGTTTGAAAGATGTTGTTTCAGCAAGCAATGCTGCACATCTTGTAAAATCGTTGGTCGCCCTTTTCTTGTAATTCGAGGTCAAAGTTGGACGAATTTCGTACGCAGATGTGGTGAACAAGCGTAGTGGAGAAGTAACAACTGCTCCAAAACGGCGAGGTGTGCGAAAATACGCCATATGCCGTTTGAACAGTGTTGCTTACTGCAAGCAATGTTGCACATCTTGTAAAATCGGTGGTCGCCTTTTTCTTGTAACTCGAGGTCAAAGTTGGACGAATTTCGTACGCAGATGTGGTGAACAAACGTAGTGGAGAAGTGACAACTGCTCCCAAACGGCGAGGTGTGCGAAAATACGTCATATGCCGTATGAACAGTGTTGCTTACTGCAAGCAATGTTGCACATCTTGTAAAATCGGTGGTCGCCCTTTTCTTGTAACTCGAGGTCAAAGTTGGACGAATTTCGTACGCAGATGTGGTGAACAAGAGTAGTGGAGAAGTGACAACTGCTCCAAAACGGCGAGGTGTGCGAAAATACGTCATATGCCGTTTGAACAGTGTTGCTTACTGCAAGCAATGTTGCACATCTTGTAAAATCGTTGGTCGCCGTTTTCTTGTAATTCGACGTCAAATTTGGATGAATTTCCTACACAGATGTGGTGAACAAGCGTAGTGGAGAAGTGACAACTGCTCCAAACCGTTGAGGTGTGGGAAAATACGCCATATGTCGTTTGAAAGATGTTGTTTCAGCAAGCAATGCTGCACATCTTGTAAAATCGTTGGTCGCCCTTTTCTTGTAATTCGAGGTCAAAGTTGGACGAATTTCGTACGCAGAT
The DNA here is from genome assembly GCA_937620795.1 of Thecophora atra. NCBI lineage: Eukaryota > Metazoa > Arthropoda > Insecta > Diptera > Conopidae > Thecophora > Thecophora atra. The sequence goes on from OW569398.1 coordinate 29,118,646, forward strand.
GTGGTGAACAAGCGTAGTGGAGAAGTAACAACTGCTCCAAAACGGCGAGGTGTGCGAAAATACGCCATATGCCGTTTGAACAGTGTTGCTTACTGCAAGCAATGTTGCACATCTTGTAAAATCGGTGGTCGCCCTTTTCTTGTAACTCGAGGTCAAAGTTGGACGAATTTCGTACGCAGATGTGGTGAACAAACGTAGTGGAAAAGTGACAACTGCTCCAAAACGGCGAGGTGTGCGAAAATACGTCATATGCCGTTTGAACAGTGTTGCTTACTGCAAGCAATGTTGCACATCTTGTAAAATAGTTGGTCGCCGTTTTCTTGTAATTCGACGTCAAATTTTTCCTTTTGCCTTTTTCATGTAATTTGAGGGATAGTTGGACGAATTTCCTACGCAGATGTGGTGAACAAGCTTAGTGGAGAAGTGACAACTGCTCCAAAATGGTGATGTGTGCGAAAATATGCCATATGCCGTTTGAAAGATGTTGTTTACAGCAAGCAATGCTGTAAATCTTGTAAAATTGATGGTTGCCTTTTTCTTGTAATTCGAGGTCAAAGTTGGACGAATTTCGTACGCAGATGTGGTGAAGAGGTGTAGTGGAGAAGTGACAACTGCTCTAAAACGTTGAGGTGTGGGAAAATACGCCATATGCCGTTTGAAAGATGTTGTTTCAGCAAGCAATGCTGCAAATCTTGTAAAATCGTTGGTCGCCCTTTTCTTGTAATTCGAGGTCAAAGTTGGACGAATTTCGTACGCAGATGTGGTGAACAAGCGTAGTGGAGAAGTGACAACTGCTCCAAAACGGCGAGTTGTGCGAAAATACGCCATATGCCGTTTGAACAGTGTTGCTTACAGCTAGCAATGCTGCACATCTTGTGAAATAGTTGGTCGCTTTTTTCATGTAATTCGAGGTCAAAGTTGGACGAATTTCGTATCCAGATGTGGTGAACAAGCGTGGTGGAGAAGTGACAACTGCTCCAAACCGTTGAGGTGTGGGAAAATACGCCATATGCTGTTTAAAAGATGTTGTTTCAGCAAGCAATGCTGCACATCTTGTAAAATCATTGGTCGCCGTTTTCTTGTAATTCGACGTCAAATTTGGATGAATTTTCTACACAGATGTGGTGAATAAGCGTAGTGGAGAAGTGACAACTGCTCCAAACCGTTGAGGTGTGGGAAAATACACCATATGTCGTTTGAAAGATGTTGTTTACAGCAAGCAATGCAGCAAATCTTGTAATATCGTTGGTCGCCGTTTTCTTGTAATTCGACGTCAAATTTGGATGAATTTCCTATACAGATGTGGTGAACAAGCGTAGTGGAGAAGTGACAACTGCTGCAAACCGTTGAGGTGTGGGAAAATACGCCATATGTCGTTTGAAAGATGTTGTTTCAGCAAGCAATGCTGCAAATCTTGTAAAATCGTTGGTCGCCCTTTTCTTGTAATTCGAGGTCAAAGTTGGACGAATTTCGTACGCAGATGTGGTGAACAAGCGTAGTGGAGAAGTGACAACTGCTCCGAAACGGCGAGGTGTGCGAAAATACGCCATATGCCGTTTGAACAGTGTTGCTTACAGCTAGCAATGCTGCACATCTTGTAAAATAGTTGGTCGCCTTTTTCATGTAATTCGAGGTCAAAGTTGGACGAATTTCGTATCCAGATGTGGTGAACAAGCGTGGTGAAGAAGTGACAACTGCTCCAAACCGTTGAGGTGTGGGAAAATACGCCATATACCGTTTGAAAGATGTTTCTTCAGCCAGCAATGCTACAAATCTTGTAAAATCGTGGGCGCCTTTTTCTTGTAATTCGAGGTCAAAGTTGGACGAATTTCGTACGCAGATGTGGTGAACAAGCGTAGTGGAGAAGTGACAACTGCTCCAAAACGGCGAGGTGTGCAAAACTACGTCATATGCCGTTTGAACAGTGTTGCTTACTGCAAGCAATGTTGCACATCTTGTAAAATCGGTGGTCGCCCTTTTCTTGTAACTCGAGGTCAAAGTTGGACGAATTTCGTACGCAGATGTGGTGAACAAGCGTAGTGGAGAAGTGACAACTGCTCCAAAACGGCGAGGTGTGCGAAAATACGTCATATGCCGTTTGAACAGTGTTGCTTACTGCAAGCAATGTTGCACATCTTGAAAAATCGTTGGTCGCCGTTTTCTTGTAATTCGACGTCAAATTTTTCCTTTTGCCTTTTTCATGTAATTCGAGGGATAGTTGGACGAATTTCCTACGCAGATGTGGTGAACAAGCTAAGTGGAGAAGTGACAACTGCTCCAAAATGGTGATGTGTGCGAAAATATGCCATATGCCGTTTGAAAGATGTTGTTTACAGCAAGCAATGCTGTAAATCTTGTAAAATTGATGGTTGCCTTTTTCTTGTAATTCGAGGTCAAAGTTGGACGAATTTCGTACGCAGATGTGGTGAACAGGTGTAGTGGAGAAGTGACAACTGCTCTTAAACGTTGAGGTGTGGGAAAATACGCCATATGCCGTTTGAAAGATGTTGTTTCAGCAAGCAATGCTGCACATCTTGTAAAATCGTTGGTAGCCCTTTTCTTGTAATTCGCGGTCAAAGTTGGACGAATTTCGTACGCAGATGTGGTGAACAAGCGTAGTGGAGAAGTGACAACTGCTGCAAACCGTTGAGGTGTGGGAAAATACGCCATATGTCGTTTGAAAGATGTTGTTTTAGCAAGCAATGCTGCACATCTTGTAAAATCGTTGGTCGCCCTTTTCTTGTAATTCGAGGTCAAAGTGGGACGAATTTCGTACGCAGATGTGGTGAACAAGCGTAGTGGAGAAGCGACAACTGCTGCGAAACGGTGAGGTGTGCGAAAATAAACCATATGCCGTTTGAACAGTGTTGCTTACTGCAAGCAATGTTGCACATCTTGTAAAATCGTTGGTCGCCGTTTTCTTGTAATTCGACGTCAAATTTGGATGAATTTCTTACACAGATGTGGTGAATAAGCGTAGTGGAGAAGTGACAACTGCTCTAAACCGTTGAGGTGTGGGAAAATACGCCATATGTCGTTTGAAAGATGTTGTTTCAGCAAGCAATGCTGCACATCTTGTAAAATCGTTGGTCGCCCTTTTCTTGTAATTCGAGGTCAAAGTGGGACGAATTTCGTACGCAGATGTGGTGAACAAGCGTAGTGGAGAAGTGACAACTGCTGCGAAACGGTGAGGTGTGCGAAAATAAACCATATGCCGTTTGAAAGATGTTGTTCACAGCAAGCAATGCAGCAAATCTTGTAATATCGTTGGTCGCCGTTTTCTTGTAATTCGACGTCAAATTTGGATGAATTTCCTACACAGATGTGGTGAACAAGCGTAGTGGAGAAGTGACAACTGCTCCAAACCGTTGAGGTGTGGAAAAATACGCCATATGTCGTTTGAAAGATGTTGTTTCAGCAAGCAATGCTGCAAATCTTGTAAAATCGTTGGTCGCCTTTTTCATGTAATTCGAGGTCAAAGTTGGACGAATTTCGTACGCAGATGTGGTGAACAAGCATAGTGGCGAAGTGACAAGTTCCAATATGGTGAGGTGCCGTTTGAAAGATGTTGCTTACAGCAAGCAATGCTGCAAATCTTTTAAAATCTTTGGTCACCGTTTTGTTGTAATTCGAGGTCAAATTTGGACGAATTTTCTAAGCATATGTGGTGAACAAGCGTAGTGGAGAAGTGACAACTGCTCCAAAAACAGTGAGGTGTGCGAAAATACGCCATATGCCGTTTGAAAGATGTTGTTTCAGCAAGCAATGCTGCAAATCTTGTAAAATCGTTGGTCGCCCTTTTCTTGTAATTCGAGGTCAAAGTTGGACGAATTTCGTACGCAGATGTGGTGAACAAGCGTAGTGGAGAAGTGACAACTGCTCCAAAACGGCGAGGTGTGCGAAAATACGCCATATGCCGTTTGAACAGTGTTGCTTACTGCAAGCAATGTTGCACATCTTGTAAAATCGGTGGTCGCCCTTTTCTTGTAATTCGAGGTCAAAGTTGGACGAATTTCGTACGCAGATGTGGTGAACAAGCGTAGTGGAGAAGTGACAACTGCTGCGAAACGGTAAGGTGTGCGAAAATACGCCATATGCCGTTTGAAAGATGTTGTTCACAGCAAGCAATGCAGCAAATCTTGTAATATCGTTGGTCGCCGTTTTCTTGTAATTCGACGTCAAATTTGGATGAATTTCCTACACAGATGTGGTGAACAAGCGTAGTGGAGAAGTGACAACTGCTCCAAACCGTTGAGGTGTGGAAAAATACGCCATATGTCGTTTGAAAGATGTTGTTTCAGCAAGCAATGCTGCACATCTTGTAAAATCGTTGGTCGCCCTTTTCTTGTAATTCGAGGTCAAAGTTGGACGAATTTCGTACGCAGATGTGGTGAACAAGCGTAGTGGAGAAGTAACAACTGCTCCAAAACGGCGAGGTGTGCGAAAATACGCCATATGCCGTTTAAACAGTGTTGCTTACTGCAAGCAATGTTGCACATCTTGTAAAATCGTTGGTCGCCGTTTTCTTGTAATTCGACGTCAAATTTGGATGAATTTCCTATACAGATGCGGTGAACAAGCGTAGTGGAGAAGTGACAACTGCTGCAAACCGTTGAGGTGTGGGAAAATACGCCATATGTCGTTTGAAAGATGTTGTTTCAGCAAGCAATGCTGCAAATCTTGTAAAATCGTTGGTCGCCTTTTTCATGTAATTCGAGGTCAAAGTTGGACGAATTTCGTACGCAGATGTGGTGAACAAGCATAGTGGCGAAGTGACAAGTTCCAATATGGTGAGGTGCCGTTTGAAAGATGTTGCTTACAGCAAGCAATGCTGCAAATCTTTTAAAATCTTTGGTCACCGTTTTGTTGTAATTCGAGGTCAAATTTGGATGAATTTCCTATACAGATGCGGTGAACAAGCGTAGTGGAGAAGTGACAACTGCTCCAAAACGGCGAGGTGTGCGAAAATACGCCATATGCCGTTTGAACAGTGTTGCTTACTGCAAGCAATGTTGCACATCTTGTAAAATCGGTGGTCGCCCTTTTCTTGTAACTCGAGGTCAAAGTTGGACGAATTTCGTACGCAGATGTGGTGAACAAGAGTAGTGGAGAAGTGACAACTGCTCCAAAACGGCGAGGTGTGCGAAAATACGTCATATGCCGTTTGAACAGTGTTGCTTACTGCAAGCAATGTTGCACATCTTGTAAAATCGTTGGTCGCCGTTTTCTTGTAATTCGACGTCAAATTTGGATGAATTTCCTATACAGATGCGGTGAACAAGCGTAGTGGAGAAGTGACAACTGCTGCAAACCGTTGAGGTGTGGGAAAATACGCCATATGTCGTTTGAAAGATGTTGTTTCAGCAAGCAATGCTGCAAATCTTGTAAAATCGTTGGTCGCCTTTTTCATGTAATTCGAGGTCAAAGTTGGACGAATTTCGTACGCAGATGTGGTGAACAAGCATAGTGGCGAAGTGACAAGTTCCAATATGGTGAGGTGCCGTTTGAAAGATGTTGCTTACAGCAAGCAATGCTGCAAATCTTTTAAAATCTTTGGTCACCGTTTTGTTGTAATTCGAGGTCAAATTTGGATGAATTTCCTATACAGATGTGGTGAACAAGCGTAGTGGAGAAGTGACAACTGCTCCAAACCGTTGAGGTGTGGGAAAATACGCCATATGTCGTTTGAAAGATGTTGTTTCAGCAAGCAATGCTGCACATCTTGTAAAATCGTTGGTCGCCCTTTTCTTGTAATTCGAGGTCAAAGTTGGACGAATTTCGTACGCAGATGTGGTGAACAAGCGTAGTGGAGAAGTAACAACTGCTCCAAAACGGCGAGGTGTGCGAAAATACGCCATATGCCGTTTGAACAGTGTTGCTTACTGCAAGCAATGTTGCACATCTTGTAAAATCGGTGGTCGCCTTTTTCTTGTAACTCGAGGTCAAAGTTGGACGAATTTCGTACGCAGATGTGGTGAACAAACGTAGTGGAGAAGTGACAACTGCTCCAAAACGGCGAGGTGTGCGAAAATACGTCATATGCCGTATGAACAGTGTTGCTTACTGCAAGCAATGTTGCACATCTTGTAAAATCGGTGGTCGCCCTTTTCTTGTAACTCGAGGTCAAAGTTGGACGAATTTCGTACGCAGATGTGGTGAACAAGAGTAGTGGAGAAGTGACAACTGCTCCAAAACGGCGAGGTGTGCGAAAATACGTCATATGCCGTTTGAACAGTGTTGCTTACTGCAAGCAATGTTGCACATCTTGTAAAATCGTTGGTCGCCGTTTTCTTGTAATTCGACGTCAAATTTGGATGAATTTCCTACACAGATGTGGTGAATAAGCGTAGTGGAGAAGTGACAACTACTCCGAACCGTTGAGGTGTGGGAAAATACGCCATATGTCGTTTGAAAGATGTTGTTTCAGCAAGCAATGCTGCACATCTTGTAAAATCGTTGGTCGCCCTTTTCTTGTAATTCGAGGTCAAAGTGGGACGAATTTCGTACGCAGATGTGGTGAACAAGCGTAGTGGAGAAGTGACAACTGCTGCGAAACGGTGAGGTGTGCGAAAATAAACCATATGCCGTTTGAAAGATGTTGTTTACAGCAAGCAATGCAGCAAATCTTGTAATATCGTTGGTCGCCGTTTTCTTGTAATTCGACGTCAAATTTGGATGAATTTCCTACACAGATGTGGTGAACAAGCGTAGTGGAGAAGTGACAACTGCTCCAAACCGTTGAGGTGTGGAAAAATACGCCATATGGCGTTTGAAAGATATTATTTCAGCAAGCAATGCTGCACATCTTGTAAAATCGTTGGTCGCCCTTTTCTTGTAATTCGAGGTCAAAGTTGGACGAATTTCGTACGCAGATGTGGTGAACAAGCGTAGTGGAGAAGTGACAACTGCTCCAAAACGGCGAGGTGTGCGAAAATACGCCATATGCCGTTTGAACAGTGTTGCTTACTGCAAGCAATGTTGCACATCTTGTAAAATCGGTGGTCGCCCTTTTCTTGTAATTCGAGGTCAAAGTTGGACGAATTTCGTACGCAGATGTGGTGAACAAGCGTAGTGGAGAAGTAACAACTGCTCCAAAATGGCGAGGTGTGCGAAAATACGCCATATGCCGTTTGAACAGTGTTGCTTACTGCAAGCAATGTTGCACATCTTGTAAAATCGTTGGTCGCCGTTTTCTTGTAATTCGACGTCAAATTTGGATGAATTTCCTACACAGATGTGGTGAATAAGCGTAGTGGAGAAGTGACAACTACTCCGAACCGTTGAGGTGTGGGAAAATACGCCATATGTCGTTTGAAAGATGTTGTTTCAGCAAGCAATGCTGCACATCTTGTAAAATCGTTGGTCGCCCTTTTCTTGTAATTCGAGGTCAAAGTGGGACGAATTTCGTACGCAGATGTGGTGAACAAGCGTAGTGGAGAAGTGACAACTGCTGCGAAACGGTGAGGTGTGCGAAAATAAACCATATGCCGTTTGAAAGATGTTGTTTACAGCAAGCAATGCAGCAAATCTTGTAATATCGTTGGTCGCCGTTTTCTTGTAATTCGACGTCAAATTTGGATGAATTTCCTACACAGATGTGGTGAACAAGCGTAGTGGAGAAGTGACAACTGCTCCAAACCGTTGAGGTGTGGAAAAATACGCCATATGGCGTTTGAAAGATATTATTTCAGCAAGCAATGCTGCACATCTTGTAAAATCGTTGGTCGCCCTTTTCTTGTAATTCGAGGTCAAAGTTGGACGAATTTCGTACGCAGATGTGGTGAACAAGCGTAGTGGAGAAGTAACAACTGCTCCAAAACGGCGAGGTGTGCGAAAATACGCCATATGCCGTTTGAACAGTGTTGCTTACTGCAAGCAATGTTGCACATCTTGTAAAATCGGTGGTCGCCCTTTTCTTGTAACTCGAGGTCAAATTTGGATAAATTTCCTACACAGATGTGGTGAACAAGCGTAGTGGAGAAGTGACAACTGCTCCAAACCGTTGAGGTGTGGAAAAATACGCCATATGTCGTTTGAAAGATGTTGTTTCAGCAAGCAATGCTGCACATCTTGTAAAATCGTTGGTCGCCCTTTTCTTGTAATTCGAGGTCAAAGTTGGACGAATTTCGTACGCAGATGTGGTGAACAAGCGTAGTGGAGAAGTAACAACTGCTCCAAAACGGCGAGGTGTGCGAAAATACGCCACATGCCGTTTGAACAGTGTTGCTTACTGCAAGCAATGTTGCACATCTTGTAAAATCGGTGGTCGCCCTTTTCTTGTAACTCGAGGTCAAAGTTGGACGAATTTCGTACGCAGATGTGGTGAACAAGCGTAGTGGAGAAGTGACAACTGCTCCAAAACGGCGAGGTGTGCGAAAATACGTCATATGTCGTTTGAAAGATGTTGTTTCAGCAAGCAATGCTGCACATCTTGTAAAATCGTTGGTCGCCCCTTTCTTGTAATTCGAGGTCAAAGTGGGACGAATTTCGTACGCAGATGTGGTGAACAAGCGTAGTGGAGAAGTGACAACTGCTGCGAAACGGTGAGGTGTGCGAAAATAAACCATATGCCGTTTGAAAGATGTTGTTTACAGCAAGCAATGCAGCAAATCTTGTAATATCGTTGGTTGCCGTTTTCTTGTAATTCGACGTCAAATTTGGATGAATTTCCTACACAGATGTGGTGAACAAGCGTAGTGGAGAAGTCACAAATGCTCCAAACCGTTGAGGTGTGGAAAAATACGCCATATGTCGTTTGAAAGATGTTGTTTCAGCAAGCAATGCTGCACATCTTGTAAAATCGTTGGTAGCCCTTTTCTTGTAATTCGCGGTCAAAGTTGGACGAATTTCGTACGCAGATGTGGTGAACAAGCGTAGTGGAGAAGTGACAACTGCTGCAAACCGTTGAGGTGTGGGAAAATACGCCATATGTCGTTTGAAAGATGTTGTTTTAGCAAGCAATGCTGCACATCTTGTAAAATCGTTGGTCGCCCTTTTCTTGTAATTCGAGGTCAAAGTGGGACGAATTTCGTACGCAGATGTGGTGAACAAGCGTAGTGGAGAAGCGACAACTGCTGCGAAACGGTGAGGTGTGCGAAAATAAACCATATGCCGTTTGAACAGTGTTGCTTACTGCAAGCAATGTTGCACATCTTGTAAAATCGTTGGTCGCCGTTTTCTTGTAATTCGACGTCAAATTTGGATGAATTTCTTATACAGATGTGGTGAATAAGCGTAGTGGAGAAGTGACAACTGCTCTAAACCGTTGAGGTGTGGGAAAATACGCCATATGTCGTTTGAAAGATGTTGTTTCAGCAAGCAATGCTGCACATCTTGTAAAATCGTTGGTCGCCCTTTTCTTGTAATTCAAGGTCAAAGTGGGACGAATTTCGTACGCAGATGTGGTGAACAAGCGTAGTGGAGAAGTGACAACTGCTGCGAAACGGTGAGGTGTGCGAAAATAAACCATATGCCGTTTGAAAGATGTTGTTCACAGCAAGCAATGCAGCAAATCTTGTAATATCGTTGGTCGCCGTTTTCTTGTAATTCGACGTCAAATTTGGATGAATTTCCTACACAGATGTGGTGAACAAGCGTAGTGGAGAAGTGACAACTGCTCCAAACCGTTGAGGTGTGGAAAAATACGCCATATGTCGTTTGAAAGATGTTGTTTCAGCAAGCAATGCTGCAAATCTTGTAAAATCGTTGGTCGCCTTTTTCATGTAATTCGAGGTCAAAGTTGGACGAATTTCGTACGCAGATGTGGTGAACAAGCATAGTGGCGAAGTGACAAGTTCCAATATGGTGAGGTGCCGTTTGAAAGATGTTGCTTACAGCAAGCAATGCTGCAAATCTTTTAAAATCTTTGGTCACCGTTTTGTTGTAATTCGAGGTCAAATTTGGACGAATTTTCTAAGCATATGTGGTGAACAAGCGTAGTGGAGAAGTGACAACTGCTCCAAAAACAGTGAGGTGTGCGAAAATACGCCATATGCCGTTTGAAAGATGTTGTTTCAGCAAGCAATGCTGCAAATCTTGTAAAATCGTTGGTCGCCCTTTTCTTGTAATTCGAGGTCAAAGTTGGACGAATTTCGTACGCAGATGTGGTGAACAAGCGTAGTGGAGAAGTGACAACTGCTCCAAAACGGCGAGGTGTGCGAAAATACGCCATATGCCGTTTGAACAGTGTTGCTTACTGCAAGCAATGTTGCACATCTTGTAAAATCGGTGGTCGCCCTTTTCTTGTAATTCGAGGTCAAAGTTGGACGAATTTCGTACGCAGATGTGGTGAACAAGCGTAGTGGAGAAGTGACAACTGCTGCGAAACGGTAAGGTGTGCGAAAATACGCCATATGCCGTTTGAAAGATGTTGTTCACAGCAAGCAATGCAGCAAATCTTGTAATATCGTTGGTCGCCGTTTTCTTGTAATTCGACGTCAAATTTGGATGAATTTCCTACACAGATGTGGTGAACAAGCGTAGTGGAGAAGTGACAACTGCTCCAAACCGTTGAGGTGTGGAAAAATACGCCATATGTCGTTTGAAAGATGTTGTTTCAGCAAGCAATGCTGCACATCTTGTAAAATCGTTGGTCGCCCTTTTCTTGTAATTCGAGGTCAAAGTTGGACGAATTTCGTACGCAGATGTGGTGAACAAGCGTAGTGGAGAAGTAACAACTGCTCCAAAACGGCGAGGTGTGCGAAAATACGCCATATGCCGTTTAAACAGTGTTGCTTACTGCAAGCAATGTTGCACATCTTGTAAAATCGTTGGTCGCCGTTTTCTTGTAATTCGACGTCAAATTTGGATGAATTTCCTATACAGATGCGGTGAACAAGCGTAGTGGAGAAGTGACAACTGCTGCAAACCGTTGAGGTGTGGGAAAATACGCCATATGTCGTTTGAAAGATGTTGTTTCAGCAAGCAATGCTGCAAATCTTGTAAAATCGTTGGTCGCCTTTTTCATGTAATTCGAGGTCAAAGTTGGACGAATTTCGTACGCAGATGTGGTGAACAAGCATAGTGGCGAAGTGACAAGTTCCAATATGGTGAGGTGCCGTTTGAAAGATGTTGCTTACAGCAAGCAATGCTGCAAATCTTTTAAAATCTTTGGTCACCGTTTTGTTGTAATTCGAGGTCAAATTTGGATGAATTTCCTATACAGATGCGGTGAACAAGCGTAGTGGAGAAGTGACAACTGCTCCAAAACGGCGAGGTGTGCGAAAATACGCCATATGCCGTTTGAACAGTGTTGCTTACTGCAAGCAATGTTGCACATCTTGTAAAATCGGTGGTCGCCCTTTTCTTGTAACTCGAGGTCAAAGTTGGACGAATTTCGTACGCAGATGTGGTGAACAAGAGTAGTGGAGAAGTGACAACTGCTCCAAAACGGCGAGGTGTGCGAAAATACGTCATATGCCGTTTGAACAGTGTTGCTTACTGCAAGCAATGTTGCACATCTTGTAAAATCGTTGGTCGCCGTTTTCTTGTAATTCGACGTCAAATTTGGATGAATTTCCTACACAGATGTGGTGAACAAGCGTAGTGGAGAAGTGACAACTGCTCCAAACCGTTGAGGTGTGGGAAAATACGCCATATGTCGTTTGAAAGATGTTGTTTCAGCAAGCAATGCTGCACATCTTGTAAAATCGTTGGTCGCCCTTTTCTTGTAATTCGAGGTCAAAGTTGGACGAATTTCGTACGCAGATGTGGTGAACAAGCGTAGTGGAGAAGTAACAACTGCTCCAAAACGGCGAGGTGTGCGAAAATACGCCATATGCCGTTTGAACAGTGTTGCTTACTGCAAGCAATGTTGCACATCTTGTAAAATCGGTGGTCGCCTTTTTCTTGTAACTCGAGGTCAAAGTTGGACGAATTTCGTACGCAGATGTGGTGAACAAACGTAGTGGAGAAGTGACAACTGCTCCCAAACGGCGAGGTGTGCGAAAATACGTCATATGCCGTATGAACAGTGTTGCTTACTGCAAGCAATGTTGCACATCTTGTAAAATCGGTGGTCGCCCTTTTCTTGTAACTCGAGGTCAAAGTTGGACGAATTTCGTACGCAGATGTGGTGAACAAGAGTAGTGGAGAAGTGACAACTGCTCCAAAACGGCGAGGTGTGCGAAAATACGTCATATGCCGTTTGAACAGTGTTGCTTACTGCAAGCAATGTTGCACATCTTGTAAAATCGTTGGTCGCCGTTTTCTTGTAATTCGACGTCAAATTTGGATGAATTTCCTACACAGATGTGGTGAACAAGCGTAGTGGAGAAGTGACAACTGCTCCAAACCGTTGAGGTGTGGGAAAATACGCCATATGTCGTTTGAAAGATGTTGTTTCAGCAAGCAATGCTGCACATCTTGTAAAATCGTTGGTCGCCCTTTTCTTGTAATTCGAGGTCAAAGTTGGACGAATTTCGTACGCAGATGTGGTGAACAAGCGTAGTGGAGAAGTAACAACTGCTCCAAAACGGCGAGGTGTGCGAAAATACGCCATATGCCGTTTGAACAGTGTTGCTTACTGCAAGCAATGTTGCACATCTTGTAAAATCGGTGGTCGCCCTTTTCTTGTAACTCGAGGTCAAAGTTGGACGAATTTCGTACGCAGATGTGGTGAACAAACGTAGTGGAAAAGTGACAACTGCTCCAAAACGGCGAGGTGTGCGAAAATACGTCATATGCCGTTTGAACAGTGTTGCTTACTGCAAGCAATGTTGCACATCTTGTAAAATAGTTGGTCGCCGTTTTCTTGTAATTCGACGTCAAATTTTTCCTTTTGCCTTTTTCATGTAATTTGAGGGATAGTTGGACGAATTTCCTACGCAGATGTGGTGAACAAGCTTAGTGGAGAAGTGACAACTGCTCCAAAATGGTGATGTGTGCGAAAATATGCCATATGCCGTTTGAAAGATGTTGTTTACAGCAAGCAATGCTGTAAATCTTGTAAAATTGATGGTTGCCTTTTTCTTGTAATTCGAGGTCAAAGTTGGACGAATTTCGTACGCAGATGTGGTGAAGAGGTGTAGTGGAGAAGTGACAACTGCTCTAAAACGTTGAGGTGTGGGAAAATACGCCATATGCCGTTTGAAAGATGTTGTTTCAGCAAGCAATGCTGCAAATCTTGTAAAATCGTTGGTCGCCCTTTTCTTGTAATTCGAGGTCAAAGTTGGACGAATTTCGTACGCAGATGTGGTGAACAAGCGTAGTGGAGAAGTGACAACTGCTCCAAAACGGCGAGTTGTGCGAAAATACGCCATATGCCGTTTGAACAGTGTTGCTTACAGCTAGCAATGCTGCACATCTTGTGAAATAGTTGGTCGCTTTTTTCATGTAATTCGAGGTCAAAGTTGGACGAATTTCGTATCCAGATGTGGTGAACAAGCGTGGTGGAGAAGTGACAACTGCTCCAAACCGTTGAGGTGTGGGAAAATACGCCATATGCTGTTTAAAAGATGTTGTTTCAGCAAGCAATGCTGCACATCTTGTAAAATCATTGGTCGCCGTTTTCTTGTAATTCGACGTCAAATTTGGATGAATTTTCTACACAGATGTGGTGAATAAGCGTAGTGGAGAAGTGACAACTGCTCCAAACCGTTGAGGTGTGGGAAAATACACCATATGTCGTTTGAAAGATGTTGTTTACAGCAAGCAATGCAGCAAATCTTGTAATATCGTTGGTCGCCGTTTTCTTGTAATTCGACGTCAAATTTGGATGAATTTCCTATACAGATGTGGTGAACAAGCGTAGTGGAGAAGTGACAACTGCTGCAAACCGTTGAGGTGTGGGAAAATACGCCATATGTCGTTTGAAAGATGTTGTTTCAGCAAGCAATGCTGCAAATCTTGTAAAATCGTTGGTCGCCCTTTTCTTGTAATTCGAGGTCAAAGTTGGACGAATTTCGTACGCAGATGTGGTGAACAAGCGTAGTGGAGAAGTGACAACTGCTCCGAAACGGCGAGGTGTGCGAAAATACGCCATATGCCGTTTGAACAGTGTTGCTTACAGCTAGCAATGCTGCACATCTTGTAAAATAGTTGGTCGCCTTTTTCATGTAATTCGAGGTCAAAGTTGGACGAATTTCGTATCCAGATGTGGTGAACAAGCGTGGTGAAGAAGTGACAACTGCTCCAAACCGTTGAGGTGTGGGAAAATACGCCATATACCGTTTGAAAGATGTTTCTTCAGCCAGCAATGCTACAAATCTTGTAAAATCGTGGGCGCCTTTTTCTTGTAATTCGAGGTCAAAGTTGGACGAATTTCGTACGCAGATGTGGTGAACAAGCGTAGTGGAGAAGTGACAACTGCTCCAAAACGGCGAGGTGTGCAAAACTACGTCATATGCCGTTTGAACAGTGTTGCTTACTGCAAGCAATGTTGCACATCTTGTAAAATCGGTGGTCGCCCTTTTCTTGTAACTCGAGGTCAAAGTTGGACGAATTTCGTACGCAGATGTGGTGAACAAGCGTAGTGGAGAAGTGACAACTGCTCCAAAACGGCGAGGTGTGCGAAAATACGTCATATGCCGTTTGAACAGTGTTGCTTACTGCAAGCAATGTTGCACATCTTGAAAAATCGTTGGTCGCCGTTTTCTTGTAATTCGACGTCAAATTTTTCCTTTTGCCTTTTTCATGTAATTCGAGGGATAGTTGGACGAATTTCCTACGCAGATGTGGTGAACAAGCTAAGTGGAGAAGTGACAACTGCTCCAAAATGGTGATGTGTGCGAAAATATGCCATATGCCGTTTGAAAGATGTTGTTTACAGCAAGCAATGCTGTAAATCTTGTAAAATTGATGGTTGCCTTTTTCTTGTAATTCGAGGTCAAAGTTGGACGAATTTCGTACGCAGATGTGGTGAACAGGTGTAGTGGAGAAGTGACAACTGCTCTTAAACGTTGAGGTGTGGGAAAATACGCCATATGCCGTTTGAAAGATGTTGTTTCAGCAAGCAATGCTGCACATCTTGTAAAATCGTTGGTAGCCCTTTTCTTGTAATTCGCGGTCAAAGTTGGACGAATTTCGTACGCAGATGTGGTGAACAAGCGTAGTGGAGAAGTGACAACTGCTGCAAACCGTTGAGGTGTGGGAAAATACGCCATATGTCGTTTGAAAGATGTTGTTTTAGCAAGCAATGCTGCACATCTTGTAAAATCGTTGGTCGCCCTTTTCTTGTAATTCGAGGTCAAAGTGGGACGAATTTCGTACGCAGATGTGGTGAACAAGCGTAGTGGAGAAGCGACAACTGCTGCGAAACGGTGAGGTGTGCGAAAATAAACCATATGCCGTTTGAACAGTGTTGCTTACTGCAAGCAATGTTGCACATCTTGTAAAATCGTTGGTCGCCGTTTTCTTGTAATTCGACGTCAAATTTGGATGAATTTCTTACACAGATGTGGTGAATAAGCGTAGTGGAGAAGTGACAACTGCTCTAAACCGTTGAGGTGTGGGAAAAATACGCCATATGTCGTTTGAAAGATGTTGTTTCAGCAAGCAATGCTGCACATCTTGTAAAATCGTTGGTCGCCCTTTTCTTGTAATTCGAGGTCAAAGTGGGACGAATTTCGTACGCAGATGTGGTGAACAAGCGTAGTGGAGAAGTGACAACTGCTGCGAAACGGTGAGGTGTGCGAAAATAAACCATATGCCGTTTGAAAGATGTTGTTCACAGCAAGCAATGCAGCAAAATCTTGTAATATCGTTGGTCGCCGTTTTCTTGTAATTCGACGTCAAATTTGGATGAATTTCCTACACAGATGTGGTGAACAAGCGTAGTGGAGAAGTGACAACTGCTCCCAAACCGTTGAGGTGTGGAAAAATACGCCATATGTCGTTTGAAAGATGTTGTTTCAGCAAGCAATGCTGCAAATCTTGTAAAATCGTTGGTCGCCTTTTTCATGTAATTCGAGGTCAAAGTTGGACGAATTTCGTACGCAGATGTGGTGAACAAGCATAGTGGCGAAGTGACAAGTTATATGGTGAGGTGCCGTTTGAAAGATGTTGCTTACAGCAAGCAATGCTGCAAATCTTTTAAAATCTTTGGTCACCGTTTTGTTGTAATTCGAGGTCAAATTTGGACGAATTTTCTAAGCATATGTGGTGAACAAGCGTAGTGGAGAAGTGACAACTGCTCCAAAAACAGTGAGGTGTGCGAAAATACGCCATATGCCGTTTGAAAGATGTTGTTTCAGCAAGCAATGCTGCAAATCTTGTAAAATCGTTGGTCGCCCTTTTCTTGTAATTCGAGGTCAAAGTTGGACGAATTTCGTACGCAGATGTGGTGAACAAGCGTAGTGGAGAAGTGACAACTGCTCCAAAACGGCGAGGTGTGCGAAAATACGCCATATGCCGTTTGAACAGTGTTGCTTACTGCAAGCAATGTTGCACATCTTGTAAAATCGGTGGTCGCCCTTTTCTTGTAATTCGAGGTCAAAGTTGGACGAATTTCGTACGCAGATGTGGTGAACAAGCGTAGTGGAGAAGTGACAACTGCTGCGAAACGGTAAGGTGTGCGAAAATACGCCATATGCCGTTTGAAAGATGTTGTTCACAGCAAGCAATGCAGCAAATCTTGTAATATCGTTGGTCGCCGTTTTCTTGTAATTCGACGTCAAATTTGGATGAATTTCCTACACAGATGTGGTGAACAAGCGTAGTGGAGAAGTGACAACTGCTCCAAACCGTTGAGGTGTGGAAAAATACGCCATATGTCGTTTGAAAGATGTTGTTTCAGCAAGCAATGCTGCACATCTTGTAAAATCGTTGGTCGCCCTTTTCTTGTAATTCGAGGTCAAAGTTGGACGAATTTCGTACGCAGATGTGGTGAACAAGCGTAGTGGAGAAGTAACAACTGCTCCAAAACGGCGAGGTGTGCGAAAATACGCCATATGCCGTTTAAACAGTGTTGCTTACTGCAAGCAATGTTGCACATCTTGTAAAATCGTTGGTCGCCGTTTTCTTGTAATTCGACGTCAAATTTGGATGAATTTCCTATACAGATGCGGTGAACAAGCGTAGTGGAGAAGTGACAACTGCTGCAAACCGTTGAGGTGTGGGAAAATACGCCATATGTCGTTTGAAAGATGTTGTTTCAGCAAGCAATGCTGCAAATCTTGTAAAATCGTTGGTCGCCTTTTTCATGTAATTCGAGGTCAAAGTTGGACGAATTTCGTACGCAGATGTGGTGAACAAGCATAGTGGCGAAGTGACAAGTTCCAATATGGTGAGGTGCCGTTTGAAAGATGTTGCTTACAGCAAGCAATGCTGCAAATCTTTTAAAATCTTTGGTCACCGTTTTGTTGTAATTCGAGGTCAAATTTGGATGAATTTCCTATACAGATGCGGTGAACAAGCGTAGTGGAGAAGTGACAACTGCTCCAAAACGGCGAGGTGTGCGAAAATACGCCATATGCCGTTTGAACAGTGTTGCTTACTGCAAGCAATGTTGCACATCTTGTAAAATCGGTGGTCGCCCTTTTCTTGTAACTCGAGGTCAAAGTTGGACGAATTTCGTACGCAGATGTGGTGAACAAGAGTAGTGGAGAAGTGACAACTGCTCCAAAACGGCGAGGTGTGCGAAAATACGTCATATGCCGTTTGAACAGTGTTGCTTACTGCAAGCAATGTTGCACATCTTGTAAAATCGTTGGTCGCCGTTTTCTTGTAATTCGACGTCAAATTTGGATGAATTTCCTATACAGATGCGGTGAACAAGCGTAGTGGAGAAGTGACAACTGCTGCAAACCGTTGAGGTGTGGGAAAATACGCCATATGTCGTTTGAAAGATGTTGTTTCAGCAAGCAATGCTGCAAATCTTGTAAAATCGTTGGTCGCCTTTTTCATGTAATTCGAGGTCAAAGTTGGACGAATTTCGTACGCAGATGTGGTGAACAAGCATAGTGGCGAAGTGACAAGTTCCAATATGGTGAGGTGCCGTTTGAAAGATGTTGCTTACAGCAAGCAATGCTGCAAATCTTTTAAAATCTTTGGTCACCGTTTTGTTGTAATTCGAGGTCAAATTTGGATGAATTTCCTATACAGATGTGGTGAACAAGCGTAGTGGAGAAGTGACAACTGCTCCAAACCGTTGAGGTGTGGGAAAATACGCCATATGTCGTTTGAAAGATGTTGTTTCAGCAAGCAATGCTGCACATCTTGTAAAATCGTTGGTCGCCCTTTTCTTGTAATTCGAGGTCAAAGTTGGACGAATTTCGTACGCAGATGTGGTGAACAAGCGTAGTGGAGAAGTAACAACTGCTCCAAAACGGCGAGGTGTGCGAAAATACGCCATATGCCGTTTGAACAGTGTTGCTTACTGCAAGCAATGTTGCACATCTTGTAAAATCGGTGGTCGCCTTTTTCTTGTAACTCGAGGTCAAAGTTGGACGAATTTCGTACGCAGATGTGGTGAACAAACGTAGTGGAGAAGTGACAACTGCTCCAAAACGGCGAGGTGTGCGAAAATACGTCATATGCCGTATGAACAGTGTTGCTTACTGCAAGCAATGTTGCACATCTTGTAAAATCGGTGGTCGCCCTTTTCTTGTAACTCGAGGTCAAAGTTGGACGAATTTCGTACGCAGATGTGGTGAACAAGAGTAGTGGAGAAGTGACAACTGCTCCAAAACGGCGAGGTGTGCGAAAATACGTCATATGCCGTTTGAACAGTGTTGCTTACTGCAAGCAATGTTGCACATCTTGTAAAATCGTTGGTCGCCGTTTTCTTGTAATTCGACGTCAAATTTGGATGAATTTCCTACACAGATGTGGTGAACAAGCGTAGTGGAGAAGTGACAACTGCTCCAAACCGTTGAGGTGTGGGAAAATACGCCATATGTCGTTTGAAAGATGTTGTTTCAGCAAGCAATGCTGCACATCTTGTAAAATCGTTGGTCGCCCTTTTCTTGTAATTCGAGGTCAAAGTTGGACGAATTTCGTACGCAGATGTGGTGAACAAGCGTAGTGGAGAAGTAACAACTGCTCCAAAACGGCGAGGTGTGCGAAAATACGCCATATGCCGTTTGAACAGTGTTGCTTACTGCAAGCAATGTTGCACATCTTGTAAAATCGGTGGTCGCCCTTTTCTTGTAACTCGAGGTCAAAGTTGGACGAATTTCGTACGCAGATGTGGTGAACAAACGTAGTGGAAAAGTGACAACTGCTCCAAAACGGCGAGGTGTGCGAAAATACGTCATATGCCGTTTGAACAGTGTTGCTTACTGCAAGCAATGTTGCACATCTTGTAAAATAGTTGGTCGCCGTTTTCTTGTAATTCGACGTCAAATTTGGATGAATTTCCTACACAGATGTGGTGAACAAGCGTAGTGGAGAAGTCACAACTGCTCCAAACCGTTGAGGTGTGGAAAAATACGCCATATGTCGTTTGAAAGATGTTGTTTCAGCAAGCAATGCTGCACATCTTGTAAAATCGTTGGTAGCCCTTTTCTTGTAATTCGCGGTCAAAGTTGGACGAATTTCGTACGCAGATGTGGTGAACAAGCGTAGTGGAGAAGTGACAACTGCTCCGAAACGGCGAGGTGTGCGAAAATACGCCATATGCCGTTTGAACAGTGTTGCTTACAGCTAGCAATGCTGCACATCTTGTGAAATAGTTGGTCGCTTTTTTCATGTAATTCGAGGTCAAAGTTGGACGAATTTCGTATCCAGATGTGGTGAACAAGCGTGGTGGAGAAGTGACAACTGCTCCAAACCGTTGAGGTGTGGGAAAATACGCCATATGCTGTTTAAAAGATGTTGTTTCAGCAAGCAATGCTGCACATCTTGTAAAATCATTGGTCGCCGTTTTCTTGTAATTCGACGTCAAATTTGGATGAATTTTCTACACAGATGTGGTGAATAAGCGTAGTGGAGAAGTGACAACTGCTCCAAACCGTTGAGGTGTGGGAAAATACACCATATGTCGTTTGAAAGATGTTGTTTACAGCAAGCAATGCAGCAAATCTTGTAATATCGTTGGTCGCCGTTTTCTTGTAATTCGACGTCAAATTTGGATGAATTTCCTATACAGATGTGGTGAACAAGCGTAGTGGAGAAGTGACAACTGCTGCAAACCGTTGAGGTGTGGGAAAATACGCCATATGTCGTTTGAAAGATGTTGTTTCAGCAAGCAATGCTGCAAATCTTGTGAAATCGTTGGTCGCCCTTTTCTTGTAATTCGAGGTCAAAGTTGGACGAATTTCGTACGCAGATGTGGTGAACAAGCGTAGTGGAGAAGTGACAACTGCTCCGAAACGGCGAGGTGTGCGAAAATACGCCATATGCCGTTTGAACAGTGTTGCTTACAGCTAGCAATGCTGCACATCTTGTAAAATAGTTGGTCGCCTTTTTCATGTAATTCGAGGTCAAAGTTGGACGAATTTCGTATCCAGATGTGGTGAACAAGCGTGGTGAAGAAGTGACAACTGCTCCAAACCGTTGAGGTGTGGGAAAATACGCCATATACCGTTTGAAAGATGTTTCTTCAGCCAGCAATGCTACAAATCTTGTAAAATCGTGGGCGCCTTTTTCTTGTAATTCGAGGTCAAAGTTGGACGAATTTCGTACGCAGATGTGGTGAACAAGCGTAGTGGAGAAGTGACAACTGCTCCAAAACGGCGAGGTGTGCAAAACTACGTCATATGCCGTTTGAACAGTGTTGCTTACTGCAAGCAATGTTGCACATCTTGTAAAATCGGTGGTCGCCCTTTTCTTGTAACTCGAGGTCAAAGTTGGACGAATTTCGTACGCAGATGTGGTGAACAAGCGTAGTGGAGAAGTGACAACTGCTCCAAAACGGCGAGGTGTGCGAAAATACGTCATATGCCGTTTGAACAGTGTTGCTTACTGCAAGCAATGTTGCACATCTTGAAAAATCGTTGGTCGCCGTTTTCTTGTAATTCGACGTCAAATTTTTCCTTTTGCCTTTTTCATGTAATTCGAGGGATAGTTGGACGAATTTCCTACGCAGATGTGGTGAACAAGCTTAGTGGAGAAGTGACAACTGCTCCAAAATGGTGATGTGTGCGAAAATATGCCATATGCCGTTTGAAAGATGTTGTTTACAGCAAGCAATGCTGTAAATCTTGTAAAATTGATGGTTGCCTTTTTCTTGTAATTCGAGGTCAAAGTTGGACGAATTTCGTACGCAGATGTGGTGAAGAGGTGTAGTGGAGAAGTGACAACTGCTCTAAAACGTTGAGGTGTGGGAAAATACGCCATATGCCGTTTGAAAGATGTTGTTTCAGCAAGCAATGCTGCAAATCTTGTAAAATCGTTGGTCGCCCTTTTCTTGTAATTCGAGGTCAAAGTTGGACGAATTTCGTACGCAGATGTGGTGAACAAGCGTAGTGGAGAAGTGACAACTGCTCCAAAACGGCGAGTTGTGCGAAAATACGCCATATGCCGTTTGAACAGTGTTGCTTACAGCTAGCAATGCTGCACATCTTGTGAAATAGTTGGTCGCTTTTTTCATGTAATTCGAGGTCAAAGTTGGACGAATTTCGTATCCAGATGTGGTGAACAAGCGTGGTGGAGAAGTGACAACTGCTCCAAACCGTTGAGGTGTGGGAAAATACGCCATATGCTGTTTAAAAGATGTTGTTTCAGCAAGCAATGCTGCACATCTTGTAAAATCATTGGTCGCCGTTTTCTTGTAATTCGACGTCAAATTTGGATGAATTTTCTACACAGATGTGGTGAATAAGCGTAGTGGAGAAGTGACAACTGCTCCAAACCGTTGAGGTGTGGGAAAATACACCATATGTCGTTTGAAAGATGTTGTTTACAGCAAGCAATGCAGCAAATCTTGTAATATCGTTGGTCGCCGTTTTCTTGTAATTCGACGTCAAATTTGGATGAATTTCCTATACAGATGTGGTGAACAAGCGTAGTGGAGAAGTGACAACTGCTGCAAACCGTTGAGGTGTGGGAAAATACGCCATATGTCGTTTGAAAGATGTTGTTTCAGCAAGCAATGCTGCAAATCTTGTGAAATCGTTGGTCGCCCTTTTCTTGTAATTCGAGGTCAAAGTTGGACGAATTTCGTACGCAGATGTGGTGAACAAGCGTAGTGGAGAAGTGACAACTGCTCCGAAACGGCGAGGTGTGCGAAAATACGCCATATGCCGTTTGAACAGTGTTGCTTACAGCTAGCAATGCTGCACATCTTGTAAAATAGTTGGTCGCCTTTTTCATGTAATTCGAGGTCAAAGTTGGACGAATTTCGTATCCAGATGTGGTGAACAAGCGTGGTGAAGAAGTGACAACTGCTCCAAACCGTTGAGGTGTGGGAAAATACGCCATATACCGTTTGAAAGATGTTTCTTCAGCCAGCAATGCTACAAATCTTGTAAAATCGTGGGCGCCTTTTTCTTGTAATTCGAGGTCAAAGTTGGACGAATTTCGTACGCAGATGTGGTGAACAAGCGTAGTGGAGAAGTGACAACTGCTCCAAAACGGCGAGGTGTGCAAAACTACGTCATATGCCGTTTGAACAGTGTTGCTTACTGCAAGCAATGTTGCACATCTTGTAAAATCGGTGGTCGCCCTTTTCTTGTAACTCGAGGTCAAAGTTGGACGAATTTCGTACGCAGATGTGGTGAACAAGCGTAGTGGAGAAGTGACAACTGCTCCAAAACGGCGAGGTGTGCGAAAATACGTCATATGCCGTTTGAACAGTGTTGCTTACTGCAAGCAATGTTGCACATCTTGAAAAATCGTGGGTCGCCGTTTTCTTGTAATTCGACGTCAAATTTTTCCTTTTGCCTTTTTCATGTAATTCGAGGGATAGTTGGACGAATTTCCTACGCAGATGTGGTGAACAAGCTAAGTGGAGAAGTGACAACTGCTCCAAAATGGTGATGTGTGCGAAAATATGCCATATGCCGTTTGAAAGATGTTGTTTACAGCAAGCAATGCTGTAAATCTTGTAAAATTGATGGTTGCCTTTTTCTTGTAATTCGAGGTCAAAGTTGGACGAATTTCGTACGCAGATGTGGTGAACAGGTGTAGTGGAGAAGTGACAACTGCTCTTAAACGTTGAGGTGTGGGAAAATACGCCATATGCCGTTTGAAAGATGTTGTTTCAGCAAGCAATGCTGCAAATCTTGTAAAATCGTTGGTCGCCCTTTTCTTGTAATTCGAGGTCAAAGTTGGACGAATTTCGTACGCAGATGTGGTGAACAAGCGTAGTGGAGAAGTGACAACTGCTCCGAAACGGTGAGGTGTGCGAAAATAAGCCATATGCCTTTTTAAAGATGTTGTTTACGGCAAGCAATGCTGCAAATCTTGTAAAATTGTTGGTCGCCTTTTTCATGTAATTCGAGGTCAAAGTTTGACGAATTCCGTACCCAGATGTGGTGAACAAGCGTAGTGGAGAAGTGACAACTGCTCCAAAACGGTGAGGTGTGCGAAAATATGCCATATGCCATTTACAGCAAGCAATGCTGCAAATCTTGTAAAATCGTTGGTCGCCCTTTTCTTGTAATTCTAGGTCAAAGTTGGACGAATTTCGGACGCAGGTGTGGTGAACAAGCATATTGGCGAAGTGACAAGTTCCAATATGGTGAGGTGCCGTTTGAAAGATGTTGCTTACAGCAAGCAATGCTGCAAATCTTTTAAAACCTTTGGTCACCGTTTTGTTGTAATTCGAGGTCAAAGTTGGACGAATTTCGTACGCAGATGTGGTGAACAAGTGTAGCGGAGAATTGACAACTGCTCTAAAACGTTGAGGTGTGGGAGAATACGCCATATGCCGTTTGAAAGATGTTGTTTCAGCAAGCAATGCGGCAAATCTTGTCAAATCGTTGGTCGCCCTTTTCTTGTAATTCGAGGTCAAAGTTGGACGAATTTCGTACGCAGATGTGGTGAACAAGCGTAGTGGAGAAGTGACAACTGCTCCGAAACGGCGAGGTGTGCGAAAATACGCCATATGCCGTTTGAACAGTGTTGCTTACAGCTAGCAATGCTACAAATCTTGTAAAATCGTGGGCGCCCTTTTCTTGTAATTCGAGGTCAAAGTTGGACGAATTTCGTACGCAGATGTGGTGAACAAGCGTAGTGGAGAAGTGACAACTGCTCCAAAACGGCGAGGTGTGCAAAAATACGTCATATGCCGTTTGAACAGTGTTGCTTACTGCAAGCAATGTTGCACATCTTGTAAAATCGGTGGTCGCCCTTTTCTTGTAACTCGAGGTCAAAGTTGGACGAATTTCGTACGCAGATGTGGTGAACAAGCGTAGTGGAGAAGTGACAACTGCTCTAAAACGTTGAGGTGTGCGAAAATACGCCATATGCCGTTTGAACAGTGTTGCTTACAGCTAGCAATGCTACAAATCTTGTAAAATCGTGGGCGCCCTTTTCTTGTAATTCGAGGTCAAAGTTGGACGAATTTCGTACGCAGATGTGGTGAACAAGCGTAGTGGAGAAGTGACAACTGCTCCAAAACGGCGAGGTGTGCAAAAATACGTCATATGCCGTTTGAACAGTGTTGCTTACTGCAAGCAATGTTGCACATCTTGTAAAATCGGTGGTCGCCCTTTTCTTGTAACTCGAGGTCAAAGTTGGACGAATTTCGTACGCAGATGTGGTGAACAAGCGTGGTGGAGAAGTGACAACTGCTCCAAACCGTTGAGGTGTGGGAAAATACGCCATATACCGTTTGAAAGATGTTGTTTCAGCAAGCAATGCTACAAATCTTGTAAAATCGTGGGCGCCCTTTTCTTGTAATTCGAGGTCAAAGTTGGACGAATTTCGTACGCAGATGTGGTGAACAAGCGTAGTGGAGAAGTGACAACTGCTCCAAAACGGCGAGGTGTGCGAAAATACGTCATATGCCGTTTGAACAGTGTTGCTTACTGCAAGCAATGATGCACATCTTGTAAAATCGTGGGTCGCCGTTTTCTTGTAATTCGACGTCAAATTTTTCCTTTTGCTTTTTTCATGTAATTCGAGGGATAGTTGGACGAATTTCCTACGCAGATGTGGTGAACAAGCTTAGTGGAGAAGTGACAACTGCTCCAAAATGGTGATGTGTGCGAAAATATGCCATATGCCGTTTGAAAGATGTTGTTTACAGCAAGCAATGCTGTAAATCTTGTAAAATTGATGGTTGCCTTTTTCTTGTAATTCGAGGTCAAAGTTGGACGAATTTCGTACGCAGATGTGGTGAACAGGTGTAGTGGAGAAGTGACAACTGCTCTAAAACGTTGAGGTGTGGGAAAATACGCCATATGCCGTTTGAAAGATGTTGTTTCAACAAGCAATGCTGCAAATCTTGTAAAATCGTTGGTCGCCCTTTTCTTGTAATTCGAGGTCAAAGTTGGATGAATTTCGTACGCAGATGTGGTGAACAAGCGTAGTGGAGAAGTGACAACTGCTCCAAAACGGCGAGGTGTGCGAAAATACGCCATATGCCGTTTGAACAGTGTTGCTTACAGCTAGCAATGCTGCACATCTTGCAAAATAGTTGGTCGCCTTTTTCTTGTAACTCGAGGTCAAAGTTGGACGAATTTCGTACGCAGATGTGGTGAACAAGCGTTTTGGAGAAGTGACAACTGCTCCAAAACGGCGAGGTGTGCGAAAATACGTCATATGTATGTTTTTCTTGTAACTCGAGGTCAAAGTTGGACGAATTTCGTACGCAGATGTGGTGAACAAGCGTTATGGAGAAGTGACAACTGCTCCAAAACGGCGAGGTGTGCGAAAATACGTCATATGCCGTTTGAACAGTGTTGCTTACTGCAAGAAACGCTGCAAATCTTGTAAAATCGTTGGTCACCGTTTTATTGTAATTTGAGCTCAAAGTTGGACGAATTTCGTACGCAAATGTGGTAAACAAGCGTAGTGGAGAAGTGACGACTGCGCCAAAACGGTGAGGTGTGCGAAAATACGCCACATGCCGTTTTAAAGATGTTGTTTACAGCAAGCAATGCTGCAAATCTTGCAAAATCGTTGGTCGCCCTTTTCTTGTAATTCGAAGTCAAAGTTGGACGCATTTCGTATGCAGATGTGGTGAACAAGCGTAGGGGAGAAGTGACAACTGCGCCAAAACGGTAAGGTGTGCGAAAATACGCCACATGCCGTTTCACAGGTGTTCTTTACAGCAATTAATGCTGCAAATCTTGCAAAATCGTTGGTTGCCGTTTTCGTGTAATTTGAGCTAAAAGTTGCAGTGTTGCTTACTGCAAGCAATGTTGCACATCTTGCAAAATTGTTGGTCGCCGTTTTCTTGTAATTCGAGGTCAAAGTTGGACGAATTTCGTACGCAGATGTGGTGAACAGGTGTAGTGGAGAAGTGACAACTGCTCTAAAACGTTGAGGTGTGGGAAAATACGCCATATGTCGTTTGAAAGATGTTGTTTCAGCAAGCAATGTTGCACATCTTGCAAAATTGTTTGTCGCCGTTTTCTTGTAATTCGAGGTCAAAGTTGGACGAATTTCGTACGCAGGTGTGGTGAATAAGCATATTGGCGAAGTGACAAGTTCCAATATGGTGAGGTGCCGTTTGAAAGATGTTGCTTACAGCAAGCAATGCTGCAAATCTTTTAAAACCTTTGGTCACCGTTTTGTTGTAATTCGAGGTCAAAGTTGGACGAATATCGTACGCAGATGTGGTGAACAGGTGTAGTGGAGAAGTGACAAGTTCCAATATGGTGAGGTGCCGTTTGAAAGATGTTGCTTACAGCAAGCAATGCTGCAAATCTTTTAAAACCTTTGGTCACCGTTTTGTTGTAATTCGAGGTCAAAGTTGAACGAATTTCGTACGCAGATGTGGTGAACAGGTGTAGTGGAGAAGTGACAACTGCTCTAAAACGTTGAGGTGTGGGAAAATACGCCATATGCCGTTTGAAAGATTTTGTTTCAGCAAGCAATGCGGCAAGTCTTGTCAAATCGTTGGTCGCCCTTTTCTTGTAATTCGAGGTTAAAGTTGGACGAATTTCGTACGCAGATGTGGTGAACAAGCGTAGGGGAGAAGTGACAACTGCTCAAAAACGGCGAGGTGTGCGAAAATAAACCATATGCCTTTTGAAAGATGTTGTTTACAGCAAGCAATGCTGCAAATCTTGCAAAACCGTTGGTCGCCGTTTTGTTGTAATTCGAGATCAAAGTTGGTCGAATTTCGTACGCAGATGTGGTGAACAAACGTAGT
This sequence comes from Thecophora atra, assembly GCA_937620795.1. NCBI lineage: Eukaryota > Metazoa > Arthropoda > Insecta > Diptera > Conopidae > Thecophora > Thecophora atra. Next base: position 29,145,791 of record OW569398.1, read on the forward strand.
GGAGAAGTGACAACTGCTCCAAAACGGCGAGGTGTGCGAAAATACGCCATATGCCGTTTGAACAGTGTTGCTTACAGCTAGCAATGCTGCACATCTTGTTAAATAGTTGGTCGCCTTTTTCATGTAATTCGAGGTCAAAGTTGGACGAATTTCGTATCCAGATGTGGTGAACAAGCGTGGTGGAGAAGTGACAACTGCTCCAAACCGTTGAGGTGTGGGAAAATACGCCATATGCCGTTTGAAAGATGTTGTTTCAGCAAGCAATGCTGCAAATCTTGTAAAATCGTTGGTCGCCCTTTTCTTGTAATTCGAGGTCAAAGTTGGACGAATTTCGTACGCAGATGTGGTGAACAAGCGTAGTGGAGAAGTGACAACTGCTCCGAAACGGTGAGGTGTGCGAAAATAAACCATATGCCGTTTGAAAGATGTTGTTTACTGCAAGCAATGCAGCAATTCTTGTAATATCGTTAGTCGCCGTTTTCTTGTAATTCGACGTCAAATTTGGATGAATTTCCTACACAGATATGGTGAACAAGCGTAAGGGAGAAGTGACAACTGCTCAAAAACGGCGAGGTGGCCGAAAATAAGCCATATGCCGTTTCAAAGATGTTGTTTACAGCAAGCAATGCTGCAAATCTTGCAGAACCGTTGGTCGCCGTTTTCTTGTAATTCGAGATCAAAGTTGGTCGATTTTCGTACGCAGATGTGGTGAACAAACGTAGTGGAGAAGTGACAACTGCTCCAAAACGGCGAGGTGTGCGAAAATACGTCATATGCCGTTTGAACAGTGTTGCTTACTGCAAGCAATGTTGCACATCTTGTAAAATAGTTGGTCGCCGTTTTCTTGTAATTCGACGTCAAATTTTTCCTCTTGCCTTTTTCATGTAATTCGAGGGATAGTTGGACGAATTTCGTACGCAGATGTGGTGAACAAGCGTAGTGGAGAAGTGACAACTGCTCCGAAACGGCGAGGTGTGCGAAAATACGCCATATGCCGTTTGAACAGTGTTGCTTACTGCAAGCAATGTTGCACATCTTGTAAAATAGTTGGTCGCCGTTTTCTTGTAATTCGACGTCAAATTTTTCCTTTTGCCTTTTTCATGTAATTCGAGGGATAGTTGGACGAATTTCGTACGCAGATGTGGTGAACAAGCGTAGTGGAGAAGTGACAACTGCTCCAAAACGGCGAGGTGTGCGAAAATACGTCATATGCCGTTTGAACAGTGTTGCTTACTGCAAGCAATGTTGCACATCTTGTAAAATAGTTGGTCGCCGTTTTCTTGTAATTCGACGTCAAATTTTTCCTTTTGCCTTTTTCATGTAATTCGAGGGATAGTTGGACGAATTTCGTACGCAAATGTGGTGAATAAGCGTAGTGGAGAAGTGACAACTGCTCCGAAACGGCGAGGTGTGCGAAAATACGCCATATGCCGTTTGAACAATGTTGCTTACAGCTAGCAATGCTGCACATCTTGTAAAATAGTTGGTCGCCTTTTTCATGTAATTCGAGGTCAAAGTTGGACGAATTTCGTATCCAGATGTGGTGAACAAGCGTGGTGGAGAAGTGACAACTGCTCCAAACCGTTGAGGTGTGGGAAAATACGCCATATGCCGTTTGAAAGATGTTGTTTCAGCAAGCAATGCTGCAAATCTTGTAAAATCGTTGGTCGCCCTTTTCTTGTAATTCGAGGTCAAAGTTGGACGAATTTCGTACGCAGATGTGGTGAACAAGCGTAGTGGAGAAGTGACAAGTGCTCCAAAACGGCGAGGTGTGCGAAAATACGTCATATGCCGTTTGAACAGTGTTGCTTACTGCAAGCAATGTTGCACATCTTGTAAAATCGGTGGTCGCCCTTTTCTTGTAACTCGAGGTCAAAGTTGGACGAATTTCGTACGCAGATGTGGTGAACAAGCGTAGTGGAGAAGTGACAACTGCTCCAAAACGGCGAGGTGTGCGAAAATACGTCATATGCCGTTTGAACAGTGTTGCTTACTGCAAGCAATGATGCACATCTTGTAAAATCGTGGGTCGCCGTTTTCTTGTAATTCGACGTCAAATTTTTCCTTTTGCCTTTTTCATGTAATTCGAGGGATAGTTGGACGAATTTCCTACGCAGATGTGGTGAACAAGCTTAGTGGAGAAGTGACAACTGCTCCAAAATGGTGATGTGTGCGAAAATATGCCATATGCCGTTTGAAAGATGTTGTTTACAGCAAGCAATGGTGTAAATCTTGTAAAATTGATGGTTGCCTTTTTCTTGTAATTCGAGGTCAAAGTTGGACGAATTTCGTACGCAGATGTGGTGAACAGGTGTAGTGGAGAAGTGACAACTGCTCTAAAACGTTGAGGTGTGGGAAAATACGCCATATGCCGTTTGAAAGATGTTGTTTCAACAAGCAATGCTGCAAATCTTGTAAAATCGTTGGTCGCCCTTTTCTTGTAATTCGAGGTCAAAGTTGGATGAATTTCGTACGCAGATGTGGTGAACAAGCGTAGTGGAGAAGTGACAACTGCTCCAAAACGGCGAGGTGTGCGAAAATACGCCATATGCCGTTTGAACAGTGTTGCTTACAGCTAGCAATGCTGCACATCTTGCAAAATAGTTGGTCGCCTTTTTCTTGTAACTCGAGGTCAAAGTTGGACGAATTTCGTACGCAGATGTGGTGAACAAGCGTTTTGGAGAAGTGACAACTGCTCCAAAACGGCGAGGTGTGCGAAAATACGTCATATGCCGTTTGAACAGTGTTGCTTACTGCAAGCAATGTTGCTCATCTTGTAAAATCGTTGGTCGCCGTTTTCTTGTAATTCGACGTCAAATTTGGATGAATTTCCTACACAGATGTGGTGAACAAGCGTAGTGGAGAAGTGACAACTGCTCCAAACCGTTGAGGTGTGGGAAAATACGCCATATGTCGTTTGAAAGATGTTGTTTCAGCAAGCAATGCTGCACATCTTGTAAAATCGTTGGTCGCCCTTTTCTTGTAATTCGAGGTCAAAGTGGGACGAATTTCGTACGCAGATGTGGTGAACAAGCGTAGTGGAGAAGTGACAACTGCTGCGAAACGGTGAGGTGTGCGAAAATAAACCATATGCCGTTTGAACAGTGTTGCTTACTGCAAGCAATGTTGCACATCTTGTAAAATCATTGGTCGCCGTTTTCTTGTAATTCGACGTCAAATTTGGATGAATTTCCTACACAGATGTGGTGAATAAGCGTAGTGGAGAAGTGACAACTGCTCCAAACCGTTGAGGTGTGAGAAAATACGCCGTATGTCGTTTGAAAGATGTTGTTTCAGCAAGCAATGCAGCAAATCTTGTAATATCGTTTGTCGCCGTTTTCTTGTAGTTCGACGTCAAATTTGGATGAATTTCCTACACAGATGTGGTGAACAAGCGTAGTGGAGAAGTGACAACTGCTCCAAACCGTTGAGGTGTGAACGGTGTTGCTTACAGCGAGAAACGCTGCCAATCTTGTAAAATCGTTGGTCGCCGTTTTCTTGTAATTTGAGCTCAAAGTTGGACGAATTTCGTACGCAAATGTGGTGAACAAGCGTAGTGGAGAAGTGACGACTGCGCCAAAACGGTGAGGTGTGCGAAAATACGCCACATGCCGTTTTAAAGATGTTGTTTACAGCAAGCAATGCTGCAAATCTTGTAAAATCGTTGGTCGCCTTTTTCATGTAATTCGAGGTCAAAGTTGGACGAATTTCGTACGCAGATGTGGTGAACAAGCGTAGGGGAGAAGTGACAACTGCTCAAAAACGGCGAGGTGTTCGAAAATAAGCCATATGCCTTTTGAAAGATGTTGTTTACAGCAAGCAATGCAGCAAATCTTGTAAAATCGTTTGTCACCGTTTTCTTGTAATTCGAGGTCAAAGTTGGACGAATTTCGTACGCAGGTGTGGTGAACAAGCGTAGTGGAGAAGTGACAACTGCTCCAAACCGTTGAGGTGTGGGAAAATACGCCATATGTCGTTTGAAAGATGTTGTTTCAGCAAGCAATGCTGCACATCTTGTAAAATCGTTGGTCGCCCTTTTCTTGTAATTCGAGGTCAAAGTTGGACAAATTTCGTACGCAGATGTGGTGAACAAGCGTAGTGGAGAAGTGACAACTGCTCCAAAACGGCGAGGTGTGCGAAAATACGTCATATGCCGTTTGAACAGTGTTGCTTAATGCAAGCAATGTTGCACATCTTGTAAAATCGGTGGTCGCCCTTTTCTTGTAACTCGAGGTCAAAGTTGGACGAATTTCGTACGCAGATGTGGTGAACAAGCGTAGTGGAGAAGTGACAACTGCTCCAAAACGGCGAGGTGTGCGAAAATACGTCATATGCCGTTTGAACAGTGTTGCCTACTGCAAGCAATGTTGCGTATCTTGTAAAATCGTGGGTCGCCGTTTTCTTGTAATTCGACGTCAAATTTTTCCTTTTGCCTTTTTCATGTAATTCGAGGGATATTTGGACGAATTTCCTACGCAGATGTGGTGAACAAGCTTAGTGGAGAAGTGACAACTGCTCCAAAATGGTGATGTGTGCGAAAATATGCCATATGCCGTTTGAAAGATGTTGTTTACAGCAAGCTATGCTGTAAATCTTGTAAAATTGATGGTTGCCTTTTTCTTGTAATTCGAGGTCAAAGTTGGACGAATTTCGTACGCAGATGTGGTGAACAGGTGTAGTGGAGAAGTGACAACTGCTCTAAAACGTTGAGGTGTGGGAAAATACGCCATATGCCGTTTGAAAGATGTTGTTTCAGCAAGCAATGCTGCAAATCTTGTAAAATCGTTGGTCGCCCTTTTCTTGTAATTCGAGGTCAAAGTTGGACAAATTTCGTACGCAGATGTGGTGAAAAAGCGTAGTGGAGAAGTGACAACTGCTCCAAAACGGCGAGGTGTGCGAAAATACGTCATATGCCGTTTGAACAGTGTTGCTTAATGCAAGCAATGTTGCACATCTTGTAAAATCGGTGGTCGCCCTTTTCTTGTAACTCGAGGTCAAAGTTGGACGAATTTCGTACGCAGATGTGGTGAACAAGCGTAGTGGAGAAGTGACAACTGCTCCAAAACGGCGAGGTGTGCGAAAATACGTCATATGCCGTTTGAACAGTGTTGCCTACTGCAAGCAATGTTGCGTATCTTGTAAAATCGTGGGTCGCCGTTTTCTTGTAATTCGACGTCAAATTTTTCCTTTTGCCTTTTTCATGTAATTCGAGGGATAGTTGGACGAATTTCCTACGCAGATGTGGTGAACAAGCTTAGTTGGGAAGTGACAACTGCTCCAAAATGGTGATGTGTGCGAAAATATGCCATATGCCGTTTGAAAGATGTTGTTTACAGCAAGCTATGCTGTAAATCTTGTAAAATTGATGGTTGCCTTTTTCTTGTAATTCGAGGTCAAAGTTGGACGAATTTCGTACGCAGATGTGGTGAACAGGTGTAGTGGAGAAGTGACAACTGCTCTAAAACGTTGAGGTGTGGGAAAATACGCCATATGCCGTTTGAAAGATGTTGTTTCAGCAAGCAATGCTGCAAATCTTGTAAAATCGTTGGTCGCCCTTTTCTTGTAATTCGAGGTCAAAGTTGGACGAATTTCGTACGCAGATGTGGTGAACAAGCGTTTTGGAGAAGTGACAACTGCTCCAAAACGGCGAGGTGTGCGAAAATACGTCATATGCCGTTTGAACAGTGTTGCTTACTGCAAGCAATGATGCTCATCTTGTAAAATCGTTGGTCGCCGTTTTCTTGTAATTCGACGTCAAATTTGGATGAATTTCCTACACAGATGTGGTGAACAAGCGTAGTGGAGAAGTGACAACTGCTCCAAACCGTTGAGGTGTGGGAAAATACGCCATATGTCGTTTGAAAGATGTTGTTTCAGCAAGCAATGCTGCACATCTTGTAAAATCGTTGGTCGCCCTTTTCTTGTAATTCGAAGTCAAAGTGGGACGAATTTCGTACGCAGATGTGGTGAACAAGCGTAGTGGAGAAGTGACAACTGCTGCGAAACGGTGAGGTGTGCGAAAATAAACCATATGCCGTTTGAACAGTGCTGCTTACTGCAAGCAATGTTGCACATCTTGTAAAATCATTGGTCGCCGTTTTCTTGTATTTCGACGTCAAATTTGGATGAATTTCCTACACAGATGTGGTGAATAAGCGTAGTGGAGAAGTGACAACTGCTCCAAACCGTTGAGGTGTGAGAAAATACGCCGTATGTCGTTTAAAAGATGTTGTTTCAGAAGAGTGGAGTGACGACTGCGCCAAAACGGTGAGGTGTGCGAAAATACGCCACATGCCGTTTTAAAGATGTTGTTTACAGCAAGCAATGCTGCAAATCTTGTAAAATCGTTGGTCGCCTTTTTCATGTAATTCGAGGTCAAAGTTGGACGAATTTCGTACGCAGATGTGGTGAACAAGCGTAGGGGAGAAGTGACAACTGCTCAAAAACGGCGAGGTGTGCGAAAATAAACCATATGCCGTTTGAAAGATGTTGTTTACAGCAAGCAATGCTGCAAATCTTGTAAAATCGTTTATCGCCGTTTTCTTGTAATTCGAGGTGAAAGTTGGACGAATTTCGTACGCAGGTGTGGTGAACAAGCATAGTGGCGAAGTGACAAGTTCCAATATGGTGAGGTGCCGTTTGAAAGATGTTGCTTACAGCAAGCAATGCTGCAAATCTTTTAAAATCTTTGGTCACCGTTTTGTTGTAATGCGAGGTCAAATTTGGTCGAATTTTCTACGCATATGTGGTGAACAAGCGTAGTGGAGAAGTGACAACTGCTCCAAAACAGTGAGGTGTGCGAAAATACGCCATATGCCGTTTGAAAGATGATGTTTACAGCAAGCAATGCTGCAAATCTTGTAAAATCGTTGGTTGCCTTTTTCTTGTAATTCGAGGTCAAAGTTGAACGAATTTCGTACGCAGATGTGGTGAAGAGGTGTAGTGGAGAAGTGACAACTGCTTTAAAACGTTGAGGTGTGGGAAACTACGCCATATGCCTTTTGAAAGATGTTGTTTCAGCAAGCAATGCGGCAAATCTTGTAAAATCGTTGGTCGCCCTTTTCCTGTAATTCGAGGTCAAAGTTGGACGAATTTCGTACGCAGATGTGGTGAACAAGCGTAGTGGAGAAGTGACAACTGCTCCAAAACGGCGAGGTGTGCGAAAATACGCCATATGCCGTTTGAACAGTGTTGCTTACAGCTAGCAATGCTGCACATCTTGTAAAATAGTTTGTCGCCTTTTTCATGTAATTCGAGGTCAAAATTGAACGAATTTCGTATCCAGATGTGGTGAACAAGCGTGGTGGAGAAGTGACAACTGCTCCAAAACGGTGATGTGTGCGAAAATACGCCATATGCCGTTTAAACGGTGTTGATAAGCTTTATGCCTCTTGAAAGATGTTGTTTACAGCAAGCAATGCTGCAAATCTTGTAAAATCGTTTGTCGCCGTTTTCTTGTAATTCGAGGTCAAAGTTGGACGAATTTCGTACGCAGATGAAGTGAACAAGCGTAGTGGAGAAGTGACAACTGCTCCAAAACGGCGAGGTGTGCGAAAATACGCCATATGCCGTTTGAACAGTGTTGCTTACAGCTAGCAATGCTGCACATCTTGTAAAATAGTTGGTCGCCTTTTTCATGTAATTCGAGGTCAAAGTTGGACGAATTCCGTACCCAGATGTGGTGAACAAGCGTAGTGGAGAAGTGACAACTGCTCCAAAACGGTGAGGTGTGCGAAAATACGCCATATGCCGTTTGAACAGTGTTGCTTACAGCTAGCAATGCTGCACATCTTGTAAAATAGTTGGTCGCCTTTTTCTTGTAACTCGAGGTCAAAGTTGGACGAATTTCGTACGCAGATGTGGTGAACAAGCGTTTTGGAGAAGTGACAACTGCTCCAAAACGGCGAGGTGTGCGAAAATACGTCATATGCCGTTTGAACAGTGTTGCTTACTGCAAGCAATGTTGCTCATCTTGTAAAATCGTTGGTCGCCGTTTTCTTGTAATTCGACGTCAAATTTGGATGAATTTCCTACACAGATGTGGTGAACAAGCGTAGTGGAGAAGTGACAACTGCTCCAAAACGGCGAGGTGTGCGAAAATACGTCATATGCCGTTTGAACAGTGTTGCTTACTGCAAGCAATGTTGCTCATCTTGTAAAATCGTTGGTCGCCGTTTTCTTGTAATTCGACGTCAAATATGGATGAATTTCCTACACAGATGTGGTGAATAAGCGTAGTGGAGAAGACAACTGCTCCAAACCGTTGAGGTGTGGAAAAATACGCCATATGTCGTTTGAAAGATGTTGTTTCAGCAAGCAATGCTGCACATCTTGTAAAATCGTTGGTCGCCCTTTTCTTGTAATTCGAGGTCAAAGTGGGACGAATTTCGTACGCAGATGTGGTGAACAAGCGTAGTGGAGAAGTGACAACTGCTGCGAAACGGTGAGGTGTACGAAAATAAACCATATGCCGTTTGAACAGTGCTGCTTACTGCAAGCAATGTTGCACATCTTGTAAAATCATTGGTCGCCGTTTTCTTGTAATTCGACGTCAAATTTGGATGAATTTCCTACACAGATGTGGTGAATAAGCGTAGTGGAGAAGTGACAACTGCTCCAAACCGTTGAGGTGTGAGAAAATACGCCGTATGTCGTTTAAAAGATGTTGTTTCAGAAGAGTGGAGTGACGACTGCGCCAAAACGGTGAGGTGTGCGAAAATACGCCACACGCCGTTTTAAAGATGTTGTTTACAGCAAGCAATGCTGCAAATCTTGTAAAATCGTTGGTCGCCTTTTTCATGTAATTCGAGGTCAAAGTTGGACGAATTTCGTACGCAGATGTGGTGAACAAGCGTAGGGGAGAAGTGACAACTGCTCAAAAACGGCGAGGTGTGCGAAAATAAACCATATGCCGTTTGAAAGATGTTGTTTACAGCAAGCAATGCTGCAAATCTTGTAAAATCGTTTATCGCCGTTTTCTTGTAATTCGAGGTGAAAGTTGGACGAATTTCGTACGCAGGTGTGGTGAACAAGCATAGTGGCGAAGTGACAAGTTCCAATATGGTGAGGTGCCGTTTGAAAGATGTTGCTTACAGCAAGCAATGCTGCAAATCTTTTAAAATCTTTGGTCACCGTTTTGTTGTAATGCGAGGTCAAATTTGGACGAATTTTCTACGCATATGTGGTGAACAAGCGTAGTGGAGAAGTGACAACTGCTCCAAAACAGTGAGGTGTGCGAAAATACGCCATATGCCGTTTGAAAGATGATGTTTACAGCAAGCAATGCTGCAAATCTTGTAAAATCGTTGGTCGCCTTTTTCATGTAATTCGAGGGATAGTTGGACGAATTTCCTACGCAGATGTGGTGAACAAGCTTAGCGGAGAAGTGACAACTGCTCCAAAATGGTGATGTGTGCGAAAATATGCCATATGCCGTTTGAAAGATGTTGTTTGCAGCAAGCAATGCTGTAAATCTTGTAAAATCGTTGGTTGCCTTTTTCTTGTAATTCGAGGTCAAAGTTGAACGAATTTCGTACGCAGATGTGGTGAAGAGGTGTAGTGGAGAAGTGACAACTGCTTTAAAACGTTGAGGTGTGGGAAACTACGCCATATGCCTTTTGAAAGATGTTGTTTCAGCAAGCAATGCGGCAAATCTTGTAAAATCGTTGGTCGCCCTTTTCCTGTAATTCGAGGTCAAAGTTGGACGAATTTCGTACGCAGATATGGTGAACAAGCGTAGTGGAGAAGTGACAACTGCTCCAAAACGGCGAGGTGTGCGAAAATACGCCATATGCCGTTTGAACAGTGTTGCTTACAGCTAGCAATGCTGCACATCTTGTAAAATAGTTTGTCGCCTTTTTCATGTAATTCGAGGTCAAAATTGAACGAATTTCGTATCCAGATGTGGTGAACAAGCGTGGTGGAGAAGTGACAACTGCTCCAAAACGGTGATGTGTGCGAAAATACGCCATATGCCGTTTAAACGGTGTTGATAAGCTTTATGCCTCTTGAAAGATGTTGTTTACAGCAAGCAATGCTGCAAATCTTGTAAAATCGTTTGTCGCCGTTTTCTTGTAATTCGAGGTCAAAGTTGGACGAATTTCGTACGCAGATGAAGTGAACAAGCGTAGTGGAGAAGTGACAACTGCTCCAAAACGGCGAGGTGTGCGAAAATACGCCATATGCCGTTTGAACAGTGTTGCTTACAGCTAGCAATGCTGCACATCTTGTAAAATAGTTGGTCGCCTTTTTCATGTAATTCGAGGTCAAAGTTGGACGAATTCCGTACCCAGATGTGGTGAACAAGCGTAGTGGAGAAGTGACAACTGCTCCAAAACGGTGAGGTGTGCGAAAATATGCCATATGCCATTTACAGCAAGCAATGCTACAAATCTTGTAAAATCGTTGGTCGCCCTTTTCTTGTAATTCGAGGTCAAAGTTGGACGAATTTCCTACGCAGATGTGGTGAACAGGTGTAGTGGAGAAGTGACAACTGCTCTAAAACGTTGAGGTGTGGGAAAATACGCCATGTGTCGTTTGAAAGATTTTGTTCCAGCAAGCAATGGTGCAAATCTTGCAAAATCGTTGGTCGCCCTTTTCTTGTAATTCGAAGTCAAAGTTGGACGCATTTCGTATACAGATGTGGTGAACAAGCGTAGGGGAGAAGTGACAACTGCGCCAAAACGGTAAGGTGTGCGAAAATACGCCACATGCCGTTTCACAGGTCTTCTTTATAGCAATTAATGCTGCAAATCTTGCGAAATCGTTGGTTGCCGTTTTCGTGTAATTTGAGCTAAAAGTTGGACGAATTCCGTACTCAGATGTGGTGGACAAGCGTAGTGGAGAAGTGACAACTGCTCCAAAACGGTGAGGTGTGCGAAAATATGCCATATGCCATTTACAGCAAGCAATGCTACAAATCTTGTAAAATCGTTGGTCGCCCTTTTCTTGTAATTCGAGGTCAAAGTTGGACGAATTTCCTACGCAGATGTGGTGAACAGGTGTAGTGGAGAAGTGACAACTGCTCTAAAACGTTGAGGTGTGGGAAAATACGCCATATGTCGTTTGAAAGATGTTGTTTCAGCAAGCAATGCTGCACATCTTGTAAAATCGTTGGTCGCCCTTTTCTTATAATTCGAGGTTAAAGTGGAACGAATTTCGTACGCAGATGTGGTCAAGAAGCGTAGTGGAGAAGTGACAACTGCTCCGAAACGGCGAGGTGTGCGAAAATACGCCATATGCCGTTTGAACAGTGTTGCTTACTGCAAGCAATGCTGCAAATCTTGTAAAATCGTTGGTCGCCCTTTTCTTGTAATTCGAGGTCAAAGTTGGATGAATTTCGTACGCAGATGTGGTGAACAGGTGTAGTGGAGAAGTGACAACTGCTCTAAAACGTTGAGGTGTGCGAAAATACGCCATATGTCGTTTGAAAGATGTTGTTTCAGCAAGCAATGCTGCACATCTTGTAAAATCGTTGGTCGCCCTTTTCTTATAATTCGAGGTTAAAGTGGAACGAATTTCGTACGCAGATGTGGTCAACAAGCGTAGTGGAGAAGTGACAACTGCTCCGAAACGGCGAGGTGTGCGAAAATACGCCATATGCCGTTTGAACAGTGTTTCTTACTGCAAGCAATGCTGCAAATCTTGTAAAATCGTTGGTCGCCCTTTTCTTGTAATTCGAGGTCAAAGTTGGATGAATTTCGTACGCAGATGTGGTGAACAGGTGTAGTGGAGAAGTGACAACTGCTCTAAAACGTTGAGGTGTGGGAAAATACGCCATATGTCGTTTGAAAGATGTTGTTTCAGCAAGCAATGCTGCACATCTTGTAAAATCGTTGGTCGCCCTTTTCTTGTAATTCGAGGTCAAAGTGGGACGAATTTCGTACGCAGATGTGGTGAACAAGCGTAGTGGAGAAGTGACAACTGCTCCGAAACGGTGAGGTGTGCGAAAATAAACCATATGCCGTTTGAAAGATGTTGTTTACAGCAAGCAATGCAGCAAATCTTGTAATATCGTTGGTCGCCATTTTCTTGTAATTCGAGGTCAAAGTTGGACGAATTTCGTACCCAGATGTGGTGAACAGGTCTAGTGGAGAAGTGACAACTGCTCTAAAACGTTGGGGTGTGGGAAAATACGCCATATGTCGTTTGAATGATGTTGTTTCAGCAAGCAATGCTGCACATTTTGTAAAATCGTTGGTCGCTCTTTTCTTATAATTCGAGGTCAAAGTGGAACGAATTTCGTACGCAGATGTGGTCAACAAGCGTAGTGGAGAAGTGACAACTGCGCCAAAACGGTGAGGTGTGCGAAAATACGCCACACGCCGTTTTAAAGATGTTGTTTACAGCAAGCAATGCTGCAAATCTTGTAAAATCGTTGGTCGCCTTTTTCATGTAATTCGAGGTCAAAGTTGGACGAATTTCGTACGCAGATGTGGTGAACAAGCGTAGGGGAGAAGTGACAACTGCTCAAAAACGGCGAGGTGTGCGAAAATAAACCATATGCCGTTTGAAAGATGTTGTTTACAGCAAGCAATGCTGCAAATCTTGTAAAATCGTTTATCGCCGTTTTCTTGTAATTCGAGGTGAAAGTTGGACGAATTTCGTACGCAGGTGTGGTGAACAAGCATAGTGGCGAAGTGACAAGTTCCAATATGGTGAGGTGCCGTTTGAAAGATGTTGCTTACAGCAAGCAATGCTGCAAATCTTTTAAAATCTTTGGTCACCGTTTTGTTGTAATGCGAGGTCAAATTTGGACGAATTTTCTACGCATATGTGGTGAACAAGCGTAGTGGAGAAGTGACAACTGCTCCAAAACAGTGAGGTGTGCGAAAATACGCCATATGCCGTTTGAAAGATGATGTTTACAGCAAGCAATGCTGCAAATCTTGTAAAATCGTTGGTCGCCTTTTTCATGTAATTCGAGGGATAGTTGGACGAATTTCCTACGCAGATGTGGTGAACAAGCTTAGCGGAGAAGTGACAACTGCTCCAAAATGGTGATGTGTGCGAAAATATGCCATATGCCGTTTGAAAGATGTTGTTTGCAGCAAGCAATGCTGTAAATCTTGTAAAATCGTTGGTTGCCTTTTTCTTGTAATTCGAGGTCAAAGTTGAACGAATTTCGTACGCAGATGTGGTGAAGAGGTGTAGTGGAGAAGTGACAACTGCTTTAAAACGTTGAGGTGTGGGAAACTACGCCATATGCCTTTTGAAAGATGTTGTTTCAGCAAGCAATGCGGCAAATCTTGTAAAATCGTTGGTCGCCCTTTTCCTGTAATTCGAGGTCAAAGTTGGACGAATTTCGTACGCAGATATGGTGAACAAGCGTAGTGGAGAAGTGACAACTGCTCCAAAACGGCGAGGTGTGCGAAAATACGCCATATGCCGTTTGAACAGTGTTGCTTACAGCTAGCAATGCTGCACATCTTGTAAAATAGTTTGTCGCCTTTTTCATGTAATTCGAGGTCAAAATTGAACGAATTTCGTATCCAGATGTGGTGAACAAGCGTGGTGGAGAAGTGACAACTGCTCCAAAACGGTGATGTGTGCGAAAATACGCCATATGCCGTTTAAACGGTGTTGATAAGCTTTATGCCTCTTGAAAGATGTTGTTTACAGCAAGCAATGCTGCAAATCTTGTAAAATCGTTTGTCGCCGTTTTCTTGTAATTCGAGGTCAAAGTTGGACGAATTTCGTACGCAGATGAAGTGAACAAGCGTAGTGGAGAAGTGACAACTGCTCCAAAACGGCGAGGTGTGCGAAAATACGCCATATGCCGTTTGAACAGTGTTGCTTACAGCTAGCAATGCTGCACATCTTGTAAAATAGTTGGTCGCCTTTTTCATGTAATTCGAGGTCAAAGTTGGACGAATTCCGTACCCAGATGTGGTGAACAAGCGTAGTGGAGAAGTGACAACTGCTCCAAAACGGTGAGGTGTGCGAAAATATGCCATATGCCATTTACAGCAAGCAATGCTACAAATCTTGTAAAATCGTTGGTCGCCCTTTTCTTGTAATTCGAGGTCAAAGTTGGACGAATTTCCTACGCAGATGTGGTGAACAGGTGTAGTGGAGAAGTGACAACTGCTCTAAAACGTTGAGGTGTGGGAAAATACGCCATGTGTCGTTTGAAAGATTTTGTTCCAGCAAGCAATGGTGCAAATCTTGCAAAATCGTTGGTCGCCCTTTTCTTGTAATTCGAAGTCAAAGTTGGACGCATTTCGTATACAGATGTGGTGAACAAGCGTAGGGGAGAAGTGACAACTGCGCCAAAACGGTAAGGTGTGCGAAAATACGCCACATGCCGTTTCACAGGTCTTCTTTATAGCAATTAATGCTGCAAATCTTGCGAAATCGTTGGTTGCCGTTTTCGTGTAATTTGAGCTAAAAGTTGGACGAATTCCGTACTCAGATGTGGTGGACAAGCGTAGTGGAGAAGTGACAACTGCTCCAAAACGGTGAGGTGTGCGAAAATATGCCATATGCCATTTACAGCAAGCAATGCTACAAATCTTGTAAAATCGTTGGTCGCCCTTTTCTTGTAATTCGAGGTCAAAGTTGGACGAATTTCCTACGCAGATGTGGTGAACAGGTGTAGTGGAGAAGTGACAACTGCTCTAAAACGTTGAGGTGTGGGAAAATACGCCATATGTCGTTTGAAAGATGTTGTTTCAGCAAGCAATGCTGCACATCTTGTAAAATCGTTGGTCGCCCTTTTCTTATAATTCGAGGTTAAAGTGGAACGAATTTCGTACGCAGATGTGGTCAAGAAGCGTAGTGGAGAAGTGACAACTGCTCCGAAACGGCGAGGTGTGCGAAAATACGCCATATGCCGTTTGAACAGTGTTGCTTACTGCAAGCAATGCTGCAAATCTTGTAAAATCGTTGGTCGCCCTTTTCTTGTAATTCGAGGTCAAAGTTGGATGAATTTCGTACGCAGATGTGGTGAACAGGTGTAGTGGAGAAGTGACAACTGCTCTAAAACGTTGAGGTGTGCGAAAATACGCCATATGTCGTTTGAAAGATGTTGTTTCAGCAAGCAATGCTGCACATCTTGTAAAATCGTTGGTCGCCCTTTTCTTATAATTCGAGGTTAAAGTGGAACGAATTTCGTACGCAGATGTGGTCAACAAGCGTAGTGGAGAAGTGACAACTGCTCCGAAACGGCGAGGTGTGCGAAAATACGCCATATGCCGTTTGAACAGTGTTTCTTACTGCAAGCAATGCTGCAAATCTTGTAAAATCGTTGGTCGCCCTTTTCTTGTAATTCGAGGTCAAAGTTGGATGAATTTCGTACGCAGATGTGGTGAACAGGTGTAGTGGAGAAGTGACAACTGCTCTAAAACGTTGAGGTGTGGGAAAATACGCCATATGTCGTTTGAAAGATGTTGTTTCAGCAAGCAATGCTGCACATCTTGTAAAATCGTTGGTCGCCCTTTTCTTGTAATTCGAGGTCAAAGTGGGACGAATTTCGTACGCAGATGTGGTGAACAAGCGTAGTGGAGAAGTGACAACTGCTCCGAAACGGTGAGGTGTGCGAAAATAAACCATATGCCGTTTGAAAGATGTTGTTTACAGCAAGCAATGCAGCAAATCTTGTAATATCGTTGGTCGCCATTTTCTTGTAATTCGAGGTCAAAGTTGGACGAATTTCGTACCCAGATGTGGTGAACAGGTCTAGTGGAGAAGTGACAACTGCTCTAAAACGTTGGGGTGTGGGAAAATACGCCATATGTCGTTTGAATGATGTTGTTTCAGCAAGCAATGCTGCACATTTTGTAAAATCGTTGGTCGCTCTTTTCTTATAATTCGAGGTCAAAGTGGGACGAATTTCGTACGCAGATGTGGTGAACAAGCGTAGTGGAGAAGTGACAACTGCTCCGAAACGGTGAGGTGTGCGAAAATAAACCATATGCCGTTTGAAAGATGTTGTTTACAGCAAGCAATGCTGCACATTTTGTAAAATCGTTGGTCGCTCTTTTCTTGTAATTCGAGGTCAAAGTGGAACGAATTTCGTACGCAGATGTGGTCAACAAGCGTAGTGGAGAAGTGGCAACTGCTCCAAACCGTTGAGGACCGTTGCTTACAGCAAGAAACGCTGCAAATCTTGTAAAATCATTGGTCGCCGTTTTCTTGTAATTTGAGCTCAAAGTTGGACGAATTTCGTACGCAAATGTGGTGAACAAGCGTAGTGGAGAAGTGACAACTGCTCAAAAACGGCGAGGTGGGCGAAAATAAGCCATATGCCTTTTGAAAGATGTTGTTTACAGCAAGAAATGCTGCAAATCTTGTAAAATCGTTTGTCGCCGTTTTCTTGTAATTCGAGGTCAAAGTTGGACGAATTTCGTACGCAGATGTGGTGAACAGGTGTAGTGGAGAAGTGACAACTGCTCTAAAACGGTGAGGTGTGCGAAAATACGCCACATGCCGTTTTAAAGATGTTGTTTACAGCAAGCAATGCTGCAAATCTTGCAAAATTGTTGGTCGCCCTTTTCTTGTAATTCGAGGTCAAAGTTGGACGCATTTCGTACGCAGATGTGGTGAACAAGCGTAGGGGAGAAGTGACAACTGCGCCAAAACGGTAAGGTGTGCGAAAATACGCCACATGCCGTTTCACAGGTGTTGTTTACAGCAATTAATGCTGCAAATCTTGCAAAATCGTTGGTTGCCGTTTTCTTGTAATTTGAGCTAAAAGTTGGACGAATGTACGTACGCAAATGTGGTGAACAAGCGTAGTGGAGAAGTGACGACTGTTTAAAAACGGCGAGGTATGCGAAAATAAGCCATATGCCGTTTCAAAGATGTTGTTTACAGCAAGCAATGCTGCAAATCTTGCAAAATCGTTGGTCGCCGTTTTCTTGTAATTCGAGGTCAAATTTGGCTAATTTCGTATGCAGATGTGGTGAACCAGCGTAGGGGAGAAGTGACAACTGCTCAAAAACGGCGAGGTGTGCGAAAATAAGCCATATGCCTTTTGAAAGATGTTGTTTACAGCAAGCAATGCTGCAAATCTTGTAAAATCGTTTCTCGCCGTTTTCTTGTAATTCGAGGTCTAAGTTGGACGAATTTTGTACGCAGGTGTGGTAAACAAGCATAGTGGCGAAGTGACAAGTTCCAATATTGTGAGGTGCCGTTTGAAAGATGTTGCTTACAGCAAGCAATGCTGCAAATCTTTTAAAACCTTTGGTCACCGTTTTGTTGTAACTCGAGGTCAAAGTTGGACGAATTTCATACGCAGATGTGGTGAACAGGTGTAGTGGAGAAGTGACAACTGCTCTAAAACATTGAGGTGTGGGAAAATACGCCATATGCCGTTTGAAAGATGTTGTTTCAGCAAGCAATGCGGCAAATCTTGTAAAATCGTTGGTCGCCCTTTTCTTGTAATTCGAGGTCAAATTTGGACGAATTTCGTACGCAGATGTGGTGAACAAGCGTAGTGGCGAAGTGACAACTGCTCCAAAACGGCGAGGTGTGCGAAAATACGCCATATGCCGTTTGAACAATGTTGCTTACAGCTAGCAATGCTGCACATCTTGTAAAATCGTTGGTCGCCGTTTTATTGTAATTCGAGGTCAAAGTTGGATGAATTTCCTACACAGATGTGGTGAACAAGCGTAGTGGAGAAGTGACAACTGCTCCAAACCGTTGAGGTGTGAACGGTGTTGCTTACAGCAAGAAACGCTGCAAATCTTGTAAAATCGTTGGTCGCCGTTTTCTTGTAATTTGAGCTCAAAGTTTGACGAATTTCGTACGCAAATGTGGTGAACAAGCGTAGTGGAGAAGTGACGACTGCGCCAAAACGGTGAGGTGTGCGAAAATACGCCATATGCCGCTTCAGAGATGTTGTTTACAGCAAGCAATGCTGCAAATCTTGCAAAATCTTTGGTCGCCGTTTTCTTGTAATTCGACGTCAAATTTGGATGAATTTCCTATACAGATGTGGTGAACAAGCGTAGTGGAGAAGTGACAACTGCTCCACACCGTTGAGGTTTGAACGGTGTTGCTTACAGCAAGAAACGCTGCAAATCTTGTATAATCGTTGGTCGCCGTTTTCTTGTAATTCGAGCTCAAAGTTGGACGAATTTCGTACGCAGATGTGGTGAACAAGCGTAGGGGAGAAGTGACAACTGCTCAAAAACGGCGAGGTGTGCAAAAATAAGCCATATGCCTTTTGAAAGATGTTGTTTACAGCAAGCAATGCTGCAAATCTTGTAAAATCGTTTCTCGCCGTTTTCTTGTAATTCGAGGTCTAAGTTGGACGAATTTTGTACGCAGGTGTGGTAAACAAGCATAGTGGCGAAGTGACAAGTTCCAATATTGTGAGGTGCCGTTTGAAAGATGTTGCTTACAGCAAGCAATGCTGCAAATCTTTTAAAACCTTTGGTCACCGTTTTGTTGTAACTCGAGGTCAAAGTTGGACGAATTTCATACGCAGATGTGGTGAACAGGTGTAGTGGAGAAGTGACAACTGCTCTAAAACATTGAGGTGTGGGAAAATACTCCATATGCCGTTTGAAAGATGTTGTTTCAGCAAGCAATGCGGCAAATCTTGTAAAATCGTTGGTCGCCCTTTTCTTGTAATTCGAGGTCAAATTTGGACGAATTTCGTACGCAGATGTGGTGAACAAGCGTAGTGGCGAAGTGACAACTGCTTCAAAACGGCGAGGTGTGCGAAAATACGCCATATGCCGTTTGAACAATGTTGCTTACAGCTAGCAATGCTGCACATCTTGTAAAATGGTTGGTCGCCGTTTTATTGTAATTCGAGGTCAAAGTTGGATGAATTTCCTACACAGATATGGTGAACAAGCGTAGTGGAGAAGTGACAACTGCTCCAAACAGTTGAGGTGTGAACGGTGTTGCTTACAGCAAGAAACGCTGCAAATCTTGTAAAATCGTTGGTCGCCGTTTTCTTGTAATTTGAGCTCAAAGTTTGACGAATTTCGTACGCAAATGTGGTGAACAAGCGTAGTGGAGAAGTGACGACTGCGCCAAAACGGTGAGGTGTGCGAAAATACGCCATATGCCGCTTCAGAGATGTTGTTTACAGCAAGCAATGCTGCAAATCTTGCAAAATCTTTGGTCGCCGTTTTCTTGTAATTCGACGTCAAATTTGGATGAATTTCCTATACAGATGTGGTGAACAAGCGTAGTGGAGAAGTGACAACTGCTCCACACCGTTGAGGTTTGAACGGTGTTGCTTACAGCAAGAAACGCTGCAAATCTTGTATAATCGTTGGTCGCCGTTTTCTTGTAATTTGAGCTCAAAGTTGGACAAATTTCGTACGCAAATGTGGTAAACAAGCGTAGTGGAGAAGTGACGACTGCGCCAAAACGGTGAGGTGTGCGAAAATACGCCACATGCCGTTTTAAAGATGTTGTTTACAGCAAGCAATGCGGCAAATCTTGTCAAATCGTTGGTCGCCCTTTTCTTGTAATTCGAGGTTAAAGTTGGACGAATTTCGTACGCAGATGTGCAGATTTACAGCAAGCAATGCTGCAAATCTTTCAAAACCGTTGGTCGCCGTTTTCTTGTAATTCGAGATCAAAGTTGGTCGAATTTCGTACGCAGATGTGGTGAACAAGCGTAAGGGAGAAGTGACAACTGCTCAAAAGCGGCGAGGTGGCCGAAAATAAGCCATATGCCGTTTCAAAGATGTTGTTTACAGCAAGCAATGTTGCAAATCTTGCAAAACCGTTGGTCGCCGTTTTCTTGTAATTGGAGATCAAAGTTGGTCGAATTTCGTACGCAGATGTGGTGAACAAGCGTAGTGGAGAAGTGACAACTGCTCCGAAACGGTGAGGTGTGCGAAAATAAACCATATGCCGTTTGAAAGATGTTGTTTACAGCAAGCAATGCAGCAAATCTTGCAATATCGTTGGTCGCCGTTTTCTTGTAATTCGAGGTCAAAGTGGGACGAATTTCGTACGCAGATATGGTGAACAAGCGTAGTAGAGAACTGACAACTGCTCAAAACCGTTGAAGTGTGAACGGTGTTGCTTACAGCAAGAAACGCTGCAAATCTTGTAAAATCGTTGGTCACCGTTTTATTGTAATTTGAGCTCAAAGTTGGACGAATTTCGTACGCAAATGTGGTAAACAAGCGTAGTGGAGAAGTGACGACTGCGCCAAAACGGTGAGGTGTGCGAAAATACGCCACATGCCGTTTTAAAGATGTTGTTTACAGCAAGCAATGCGGCAAATCTTGTCAAATCGTTGGTCGCCCTTTTCTTGTAATTCGAGGTTAAAGTTGGACGAATTTCGTACGCAGATGTGGTGAACAAGCGTAGTGGAGAAGTGACAACTGCTCAAAAACGGCGAGGTGTGCGAAAATAAGCCATATGCCTTTTGAAAGATGTTGTTTACAGCAAGCAATGCTGCAAATCTTGCAAAACCGTTGGTCGCCGTTTTCTTGTAATTCGAGATCAAAGTTGGTCGAATTTCGTACGCAGATGTGGTGAACAAGCGTAAGGGAGAAGTGACAACTGCTCAAAAACGGCGAGGTGGCCGAAAATAAGCCATATGCCGTTTCAAAGATGTTGTTTACAGCAAGCAATGTTGCAAATCTTGCAAAACCGTTGGTCGCCGTTTTCTTGTAATTGGAGATCAAAGTTGGTCGAATTTCGTACGCAGATGTGGTGAACAAGCGTAGTGGAGAAGTGACAACTGCTCCGAAACGGTGAGGTGTGCGAAAATAAACCATATGCCGTTTGAAAGATGTTGTTTACAGCAAGCAATGCAGCAAATCTTGCAATATCGTTGGTCGCCGTTTTCTTGTAATTCGAGGTCAAAGTGGGACGAATTTCGTACGCAGATATGGTGAACAAGCGTAGTAGAGAACTGACAACTGCTCAAAACCGTTGAAGTGTGAACGGTGTTGCTTACAGCAAGAAACGCTTCAAATCTTGTAAAATCGTTGGTCACCGTTTTATTGTAATTTGAGCTCAAAGTTGGACGAATTTCGTACGCAAATGTGGTAAACAAGCGTAGTGGAGAAGTGACGACTGCGCCAAAACGGTGAGGTGTGCGAAAATACGCCACATGCCGTTTTAAAGATGTTGTTTACAGCAAGCAATGCTGCAAATCTTGCAAAACCGTTGGTCGCCGTTTTCGTGTAATTTGAGCTAAAAGTTGCAGTGTTGCTTACTGCAAGCAATGTTGCACATCTTGTAAAATTGTTGGTCGCCGTTTTCTTGTAATTCGAGGTCAAAGTTGGACGAATTTCGTACGCAGATGTGGTGAACAGGTGTAGTGGAGAAGTGACAACTGCTCTAAAACGTTGAGGTGTGGGAAAATACGCCATATGTCGTTTGAAAGATGTTGTTTCAGCAAGCAATGCTGCACATCTTGTAAAATCGTTGGTCGCTCTTTTCTTGTAATTCGAGGTCAAAGTGGGACGAATTTCGTACGCAGATGTGGTGAACAAGCGTAGTGGGGAAGTGACAACTGCTCCGAAACGGTGAGGTGTGCGAAAATAAGCCATATGCCTTTTGAAAGATGTTGTTTACAGTAAGCAATGCTGCAAATCTTGCAAAATCTTTGGTCGCCGTTTTCTTGTAATTCGACGTCAAATTTGGATGAATTTCCTATACAGATGTGGTGAACAAGCGTAGTGGAGAAGTGACAACTGCTCCACACCGTTGAGGTGTGAACAGTGTTGCTTACAGCAAGAAACGCTGCAAATTTTGTTAAATCGTTGGTCGCCGTTTTATTGTAATTTGAGCTCAAAGTTGGACGAATTTCGTACGCAAATGTGGTAAACAAGCGTAGTGGAGAAGTGACGACTGCGCCAAAACGGTGAGGTGTGCGAAAATACGCCACATGCCGTTTTAAAGATGTTGTTTACAGCAAGCAATGCTGCAAATCTTGCAAAATCGTTGGTCGCCCTTTTCTTGTAATTCGAAGTCAAAGTTGCAGTGTTGCTTACTGCAAGCAATGTTGCACATCTTGTAAAATTGTTGGTCGCCGTTTTCTTGTAATTCGAGGTCAAAGTTGGACGAATTTCGTACGCAGATGTGGTGAACAGGTGTAGTGGAGAAGTGACAACTGCTCTAAAACGTTGAGGTGTGGGAAAATACGCCATATGTCGTTTGAAAGATGTTGTTTCAGCAAGCAATG
Organism: Thecophora atra; assembly: GCA_937620795.1. Classification (NCBI taxonomy): domain Eukaryota; kingdom Metazoa; phylum Arthropoda; class Insecta; order Diptera; family Conopidae; genus Thecophora; species Thecophora atra. The sequence goes on from OW569398.1 coordinate 29,167,911, forward strand.
CTGCACATCTTGTAAAATCGTTGGTCGCTCTTTTCTTGTAATTCGAGGTCAAAGTGGGACGAATTTCGTACGCAGATGTGGTGAACAAGCGTAGTGGGGAAGTGACAACTGCTCCGAAACGGTGAGGTGTGCGAAAATAAGCCATATGCCTTTTGAAAGATGTTGTTTACAGCAAGCAATGCTGCAAATCTTGCAAAATCTTTGGTCGCCGTTTTCTTGTAATTCGACGTCAAATTTGGATGAATTTCCTATACAGATGTGGTGAACAAGCGTAGTGGAGAAGTGACAACTGCTCCACACCGTTGAGGTGTGAACAGTGTTGCTTACAGCAAGAAACGCTGCAAATTTTGTTAAATCGTTGGTCGCCGTTTTATTGTAATTTGAGCTCAAAGTTGGACGAATTTCGTACGCAAATGTGGTAAACAAGCGTAGTGGAGAAGTGACGACTGCGCCAAAACGGTGAGGTGTGCGAAAATACGCCATATGCCTTTTGAAAGATGTTGTTTACAGCAAGCAATGCTGCAAATCTTGCAAAATCTTTGGTCGCCGTTTTCTTGTAATTCGACGTCAAATTTGGATGAATTTCCTATACAGATGTGGTGAACAAGCGTAGGGGAGAAGTGACAACTGCTCAAAAACGGCGAGGTGTGCGAAAATAAGCCATATGCCTTTTGAAAGATGTTGTTTACAGCAAGCAATGCTACAAATCTTGTAAAATCGTTGGTCGCCTTTTTCATGTAATTCGAGGTCAAAGTTGGACGAATTCCGTACCCAGATGTGGTGAACAAGCGTAGTGGAGAAGTGACAACTGCTCCAAAACGGTGAGGTGTGCGAAAATATGCCATATGCCATTTACAGCAAGCAATGCTGCAAATCTTGTAAAATCGTTGGTCGCCCTTTTCTTGTAATTCGAGGTCAAAGTTGGACGAATTTCGTACGCAGATGTGGTGAACAAGCGTAGTGGAGAAGTAACAACTGCTCCAAAACGGCGAGGTGTGCGAAAATACGCCATATGCCGTTTGAACAGTGTTGCTTACTGCAAGCAATGCTGCAAATCTTATAAAATCGTTGGTCGCCTTTTTCTTGTAATTCGAGGTCAAAGTTGGATGAATTTCGTACGCAGATGTGGTGAACAGGTGTAGTGGAGAAGTGACAACTGCTCTAAAACGTTGAGGTGTGGGAAAATACGGCATATGTCGTTTGAAAGATGTTGTTTCAGCAAGCAATGCTGCACATCTTGTAAAATCGTTGGTCGCCCTTTTCTTGTAATTCGAGGTCAAAGTGGGACGAATTTCGTACGCAGATGTGGTGAACAAGCGTAGGGGAGAAGTGACAACTTCTCCAAAACGGTGAGGTGTGCGAAAATACGCCATATGCCGTTTGAACGGTGTTGCTAAGCCATCTGCCTCTTGAAAGATGTTGTTTACAGCAAGCAATGCTGCAAATCTTTTAAAATCGTTGGTCGCCTTTTTCATGTAATTCGAGGTCAAAGTTGGACGAATTGCGTACCCAGATGTGGTGAACAAGCGTAGTGGAGAAGTGACAACTGCTCCAAAACGTTGAGGTGTGCGAAAATATGCCATATGCCATTTACAGCAAGCAATGCTGCAAATCTTGTAAAATCGTTGGTCGCCGTTTTCTTGTAATTCGAGGTCAAAGTTGGACGAATTTCGTACGCAGATGTGGTGAACAAGCGTAGTGGAGAAGTGACAACTGCTCCAAAACGGCGAGGTGTGCGAAAATACGTCATATGCCGTTTGAACAGTGTTGCTTACTGCAAGCAATGTTGCACATCTTGTAAAATCGTTGGTCGCCGTTTTCTTGTATTTCGAGGTCAAAGTTGGACGAATTTCGTACGCAGATGTGGTGAACAGGTGTAGTGGAGAAGTGACAACTGCTCAAAAACGGCGAGGTGTGCGAAAATAAGCCATATGCCTTTTGAAAGATGTTGTTTACAGCAAGCAATGCTGCAAATCTTGTAAAATCGTTTGTCGCCCTTTTCTTGTAATTCGAGGTCAAATTTGGACGAATTTCGTACGCAGATGTGGTGAACAAGCGTAGTGGCGAAGTGACAACTGCTCCAAAACGGCGAGGTGTGCGAAAATACGCCATATGTCGTTTGAACAGTGTTGCTTACAGCTAGCAATGCTGCACATCTTGTAAAATCGTTGGTCGCCGTTTTATTGTAATTCGAGGTCAAAGTTGGATGAATTTCCTACACAGATTTGGTGAACAAGCGTAGTGGAGAAGTGACAACTGCTCCAAACCGTTGAGGTGTGAACGGTGTTGCTTACAGCAAGAAACGCTGCAAATCTTGTAAAATCGTTGGTCGCCGTTTTCTTGTAATTTGAGCTCAAAGTTTGACGAATTTCGTACGCAAATGTGGTGAACAAGCGTAGTGGAGAAGTGACGACTGCGTCAAAACGGTGAGGTGTGCGAAAATACGCCATATGCCGCTTCAGAGATGTTGTTTACAGCAAGCAATGCTGCAAATCTTGCAAAATCTTTGGTCGCCGTTTTCTTGTAATTCGACGTCAAATTTGGATGAATTTCCTATACAGATGTGGTGAACAAGCGTAGTGGAGAAGTGACAACTGCTCCACACCGTTAAGGTGTGAACAGTGTTGCTTACAGCAAGAAACGCTGCAAATTTTGTTAAATCGTTGGTCGCCGTTTTATTGTAATTTGAGCTCAAAGTTGGACGAATTTCGTACGCAAATGTGGTAAACAAGCGTAGTGGAGAAGTGACGACTGCGCCAAAACGGTGAGGTGTGCGAAAATACGCCACATGCCGTTTTAAAGATGTTGTTTACAGCAAGCAATGCTGCAAATCTTGTAAAATCGTTGGTCGCCTTTTTCATGTAATTCGAGGTCAAAGTTGGACGAATTCCGTACCCAGATGTGGTGAACAAGCGTAGTGGAGAAGTGACAACTGCTCCAAAACGGTGAGGTGTGCGAAAATATGTCATATGCCATTTACAGCAAGCAATGCTGCAAATCTTGTAAAATCGTTGGTCGCCCTTTTCTTGTAATTCGAAGTCAAAGTTGGACGCATTTCGTATACAGATGTGGTGAACAAGCGTAGGGGAGAAGTGACAACTGCTCAAAAACGGCGAGGTGTGCGAAAATAAGCCATATGCCTTTTGAAAGATGTTGTTTACAGCAAGCAATGCTACAAATCTTGTAAAATCGTTGGTCGCCTTTTTCATGTAATTCGAGGTCAAAGTTGGACGAATTCCGTACCCAGATGTGGTGAACAAGCGTAGTGGAGAAGTGACAACTGCTCCAAAACGGTGAGGTGTGCGAAAATATGTCATATGCCATTTACAGCAAGCAATGCTGCAAATCTTGTAAAATCGTTGGTCGCCCTTTTCTTGTAATTTGAGGTCAAAGTGGGACGAATTTCGTACGCAGATGTGGTGAACAAGCGTAGTGGAGAAGTGACAACTGCTCCGAAACGGTGAGGTGTGCGAAAATAAACCATATGCCGTTTGAAAGATGTTGTTTACAGCAAGCAATGCAGCAAATCTTGTAATATCGTTGGTCGCCGTTTTCTTGTAATTCGACGTCAAATTTGGATGAATTTCCTACACAGATGTGGTGAACAAGCGTAGTAGAGAACTGACAACTGCTCCAAACCGTTGAGGTGTGAACGGTGTTGCTTACAGCAAGAAACGCTGCAAATCTTGTTAAATCGTTGGTCGCCGTTTTATTGTAATTTGAGCTCAAAGTTGGACGAATTTCGTACGCAAATGTGGTAAACAAGCGTAGTGGAGAAGTGACGACTGCGCCAAAACGGTGAGGTGTGCGAAAATACGCCACATGCCGTTTCACAGGTCTTCTTTACAGCAATTAATGCTGCAAATCTTGCAAAATCGTTGGTTGCCGTTTTCGTGTAATTTGAGCTAAAAGTTGGACGAATGTCGTACGCAGATGTGGTGAACAAGCGTAGGGGAGAAGTGACAACTGCTCAAAAACGGCGAGGTGGCCGAAAATAAGCCATATGCCGTTTCAAAGATGTTGTTTACAGCAAGCAATGCTGCAAATCTTGCAAAACCGTTGGTCGCCGTTTTCTTGTAATTCGAGGTCAAAGTTGGTCGAATTTCGTACGCAGATGTGGTGAACAAGCGTAGGGGAGAAGTGACAACTTCTCCAAAACGGTGAGGTGTGCGAAAATACGCCATATGCCGTTTGAACGGTGTTGCTAAGCCATCTGCCTCTTGAAAGATGTTGTTTACAGCAAGCAATGCTGCAAATCTTGTAAAATCGTTGGTCGCCTTTTTCATGTAATTCGAGGTCAAAGTTGGACGAATTCCGTACCCAGATGTGGTGAACAAGCGTAGTGGAGAAGTGAAAACTGCTCCAAAACGGTGAGGTGTGCGAAAATATGCCATATGCCATTTACAGCAAGCAATGCTGCAAATCTTGTAAAATCATTGGTCGCCCTTTTCTTGTAATTCGAGGTCAAAGTTGGACGAATTTCGTACGCAGATGTGGTGAACAAGCGTAGTGGAGAAGTAACAACTGCTCCAAAACGGCTAGGTGTGCGAAAATACGCCATATGCCGTTTGAACAGTGTTTCTTACTGCAAGCTATGCTGCAAATCTTGTAAAATCGTTGGTCGCCTTTTTCTTGTAATTCGAGGTCAAAGTGGGATGAATTTCGTACGCAGATGTCGTGAACAAGCGTAGTGGGGAAGTGACAACTGCTCCGAAACGGTGAGGTGTGCGAAAATAAGCCATATGCCTTTTGAAAGATGTTGTTTACAGCAAGCAATGCTGCAAATCTTGTAAAATCGTTTGTCTCCGTTTTTTTGTAATTCGAGGTCAAAGTTGGACGAATTTCGTACGCAGGTGTGGTGAACAAGCATATTAGCGAAGTGACAAGTTCCAATATGGTGAGGTGCCGTTTGAAAGATGTTGCTTACAGCAAGCAATGCTGCAAATCTTTTAAAACCTTTGGTCACCGTTTTGTTGTAATTCGAGGTCAAATTTGGACGAATTTCGTACGCAGATGTGGTGAACAGGTGTAGTGGAGAAGTGACAACTGCTCTAAAACGTTGAGGTGTGGGAGAATACGCCATATGCCGTTTGAAAGATGTTGTTTCAGCAAGCAATGCGGCAAATCTTGTCAAATCGTTGGTCGCCCTTTTCTTGTAATTCGAGGTTAAAGTTGGACGAATTTCGTACGCAGATGTGGTGAACAAGCGTAGGGGAGAAGTGACAACTGCTCAAAAACGGCGAGGTGTGCGAAAATAAGCCATATGCCTTTTGAAAGATGTTGTTTACAGCAAGCAATGCTGCAAATCTTGCAAAACCGTTGGTCGCCGTTTTCTTGTAATTCGAGATCAAAGTTGGTCGAATTTCGTACGCAGATGTGGTGAACAAGCGTAAGGGAGAAGTGACAACTGCTCAAAAACGGCGAGGTGGCCGAAAATAAGCCATATGCCGTTTCAAAGATGTTGTTTACAGCAAGCAATGCTACAAATCTTGCAAAACCGTTGGTCGCCGTTTTCTTGTAATTCGAGATCAAAGTTGGGCGAATTTCGTACGCAGATGTGGTGAACAAGCGTAGGGGAGAAGTGACAACTGCTCAAAAACGGCGAGGTGTGCGAAAATAAGCCATATGCCTTTCGAAAGATGTTGTTTACAGCAAGCAATGCTGCAAATCTTGTAAAATCGTTTGTCGCCGTTTTCTTGTAATTCGAGGTCAAAGTTGGACGAATTTCGTACGCAGGTATGGTGAACAAGCGTAGTAGAGAACTGACAACTGCTCCAAACCGTTGAGGTGTGAACGGTGTTGCTTACAGCAAGAAACGCTGCAAATCTTGTAAAATCGTTGGTCACCGTTTTATTGTAATTTGAGCTCAAAGTTTGACGAATTTCGTACGCAAATGTGGTAAACAAGCGTAGTGGAGAAGTGACGACTGCGCCAAAACGGTGAGGTGTGCGAAAATACGCCACATGCCGTTTTAAAGATGTTGTTTACAGCAAGCAATGCGGCAAATCTTGTCAAATCGTTGGTCGCCCTTTTCTTGTAATTCGAGGTTAAAGTTGGACGAATTTCGTACGCAGATGTGGTGAACAAGCGTAGTGGAGAAGTGACAACTGCTCAAAAACGGCGAGGTGTGCGAAAATAAGCCATATGCCTTTTGAAAGATGTTGTTTACAGCAAGCAATGCTGCAAATCTTGCAAAACCGTTGGTCGCCGTTTTCTTGTAATTGGAGATCAAAGTTGGTCGAATTTCGTACGCAGATGTGGTGAACAAGCGTAGTGAAGAAGTGACAACTGCTCCGAAACGGTGAGGTGTGCGAAAATAAACCATATGCCGTTTGAAAGATGTTGTTTACAGCAAGCAATGCAGCAAATCTTGTAATATCGTTGGTCGCCGTTTTCTTGTAATTCGACGTCAAAGTGGGACGAATTTCGTACGCAGATATGGTGAACAAGCGTAGTAGAGAACTGACAACTGCTCAAAACCGTTGAAGTGTGAACGGTGTTGCTTACAGCAAGAAACGCTGCAAATCTTGTAAAATCGTTGGTCACCGTTTTATTGTAATTTGAGCTCAAAGTTGGACGGATTTCGTACGCAAATGTGGTAAACAAGCGTAGTGGAGAAGTGACGACTGCGCCAAAACGGTGAGGTGTGCGAAAATACGCCACATGCCGTTTTAAAGATGTTGTTTACAGCAAGCAATGCGGCAAATCTTGTCAAATCGTTGGTCGCCCTTTTCTTGTAATTCGAGGTTAAAGTTGGACGAATTTCGTACGCAGATGTGGTGAACAAGCGTAGTGGAGAAGTGACAACTGCTCAAAAACGGCGAGGTGTGCGAAAATAAGCCATATGCCTTTTGAAAGATGTTGTTTACAGCAAGCAATGCTGCAAATCTTGCAAAACCGTTGGTCGCCGTTTTCTTGTAATTCGAGATCAAAGTTGGTCGAATTTCGTACGCAGATGTGGTGAACAAGCGTAAGGGAGAAGTGACAACTGCTCAAAAACGGCGAGGTGGCCGAAAATAAGCCATATGCCGTTTCAAAGATGTTGTTTACAGCAAGCAATGTTGCAAATCTTGCAAAACCGTTGGTCGCCGTTTTCTTGTAATTGGAGATCAAAGTTGGTCGAATTTCGTACGCAGATGTGGTGAACAAGCGTAGTGGAGAAGTGACAACTGCTCCGAAACGGTGAGGTGTGCGAAAATAAACCATATGCCGTTTGAAAGATGTTGTTTACAGCAAGCAATGCAGCAAATCTTGTAATATCGTTGGTCGCCGTTTTCTTGTAATTCGAGGTCAAAGTGGGACGAATTTCGTACGCAGATATGGTGAACAAGCGTAGTAGAGAACTGACAACTGCTCAAAACCGTTGAAGTGTGAACGGTGTTGCTTACAGCAAGAAACGCTGCAAATCTTGTAAAATCGTTGGTCACCGTTTTATTGTAATTTGAGCTCAAAGTTGGACGAATTTCGTACGCAAATGTGGTAAACAAGCGTAGTGGAGAAGTGACGACTGCGCCAAAACGGTGAGGTGTGCGAAAATACGCCACATGCCGTTTTAAAGATGTTGTTTACAGCAAGCAATGCTGCAAATCTTGCAAAACCGTTGGTCGCCGTTTTCGTGTAATTTGAGCTAAAAGTTGCAGTGTTGCTTACTGCAAGCAATGTTGCACATCTTGTAAAATTGTTGGTCGCCGTTTTCTTGTAATTCGAGGTCAAAGTTGGACGAATTTCGTACGCAGATGTGGTGAACAGGTGTAGTGGAGAAGTGACAACTGCTCTAAAACGTTGAGGTGTGGGAAAATACGCCATATGTCGTTTGAAAGATGTTGTTTCAGCAAGCAATGCTGCACATCTTGTAAAATCGTTGGTCGCTCTTTTCTTGTAATTCGAGGTCAAAGTGGGACGAATTTCGTACGCAGATGTGGTGAACAAGCGTAGTGGGGAAGTGACAACTGCTCCGAAACGGTGAGGTGTGCGAAAATAAGCCAAATGCCTTTTGAAAGATGTTGTTTACAGCAAGCAATGCTGCAAATCTTGTAAAATCGTTTGTCTCCGTTTTCTTGTAATTCGAGGTCAAAGTTGGACGAATTTCGTACGCAGGTGTGGTGAACAAGCATATTAGCGAAGTGACAAGTTCCAATATGGTGAGGTGCCGTTTGAAAGATGTTGCTTACAGCAAGCAATGCTGCAAATCTTTTAAAACCTTTGGTCACCGTTTTGTTGTAATTCGAGGTCAAATTTGGACGAATTTCGTACGCAGATGTGGTGATCAAGCGTAGTGGAGAAGTGACAACTGCTCCGAAACGGTGAGGTGTGCGAAAATAAACCATATGCCGTTTGAAAGATGTTGTTTACAGCAAGCAATGCTGCAAATCTTGCAAAACCGTTGGTCGCCATTTTCTTGTAATTCGAGATCAAAGTTGGTCGAATTTCGTACGCAGATGTGGTGAACAAGCGTAAGGGAGAAGTGACAACTGCTCAAAAACGGCGAGGTGGCCGAAAATAAGCCATATGCCGTTTCAAAGATGTTGTTTACAGCAAGCAATGTTGCAAATCTTGCAAAACCGTTGGTCGCCGTTTTCTTGTAATTCGAGATCAAAGTTGGTCGAATTTCGTACGCAGATGTGGTGATCAAGCGTAGTGGAGAAGTGACAACTGCTCCGAAACGGTGAGGTGTGCGAAAATAAACCATATGCCGTGTGAAAGATGTTGTTTACAGCAAGCAATGCAGCAAATCTTGTAATATCGTTGGTCGCCGTTTTCTTGTAATTCGAGGTCAAAGTGGGACGAATTTCGTACGCAGATATGGTGAACAAGCGTAGTAGAGAACTGACAACTGCTCAAAACCGTTGAAGTGTGAACGGTGTTGCTTACAGCAAGAAACGCTGCAAATCTTGTAAAATCGTTGGTCACCGTTTTATTGTAATTTGAGCTCAAAGTTGGACGAATTTCGTACGCAAATGTGGTAAACAAGCGTAGTGGAGAAGTGACGACTGCGCCAAAACGGTGAGGTGTGCGAAAATACGCCACATGCCGTTTTAAAGATGTTGTTTACAGCAAGCAATGCTGCAAATCTTGCAAAACCGTTGGTCGCCGTTTTCTTGTAATTGGAGATCAAAGTTGGTCGAATTTCGTACGCAGATGTGGTGAACAAGCGTAGTGGAGAAGTGACAACTGCTCCGAAACGGTGAGGTGTGCGAAAATAAACCATATGCCGTTTGAAAGATGTTTTGGATACTACAAGAGGTCTATCAGAAAAGCTCAGAGGACTTCCTGGAGAAACTTCTGTTGTGATATAGAAAGCATCTCGGATGCGTCCAGGCTGAGGAAAGTCATATCATCCGTCCCAGTCAGGCGGGGAATCTAAAGGACAAGGATGGTAGGTGGACAGTCTCCAATAAAGAGTCCTTGGAACTTCTATTGGACACGCACTTTCCGGGTAGTACCTCAGCACCTACTGATCGCGACGGTCTCACATATCATAATTCCAGCGTAACGCCTAATGTTATATCCAGGGAGAAAATCTTTTGGGCTATCAACAGTTTTAAGCCTTACAAGTCCCCTGGACCTGATAACATCACCCCAATCGAGATACAGAAGGTCTGTGATATTGTCACTCCAAGCTTGGAAACCATATACACAGCCTGCATTTCTCTTTCCCACGTCCCCAACAGATGGAGGGAAAGCAGGGTAGTGTTTATCCCCAAGGCAGGGAAACGCACTCATACGGAACCAAATGATTTCAGGCCTATCAGTCTAGTATCCTTCCTCCTGAAGGTTATGGAACGACTTCTGGACCTACACATAAGAGGCAGATTAGACCCTGCTAAATACTCATCAAGTCAGCATGCTTACACCAAAGGACGCTCTACTGAGACTGCCTTGCATGCGTTAACGAGCTCTATTGAGAAAACTCTCATGCATAAAGAATTTACTCTTGTATCTTTCCTAGACATCGAAGGGGCTTTTAATAAAATAAAACCAGAAGCTATAGTGCAATCCCTGGAACGTCTCAATATAGACGGCCCTACCGTTGGGTTTGTATCTGAGCTGCTGTCGAAAAGAAGCATCTCGTCCCAATTGGGCTCCACCAAGGTTACAAGGTTTGCAACTAGGGGTACTCCTCAAGGGGGAGTCCTTTCACCACTACTGTGGAATCTTGCGCTGAACAACCTGCTTTTAGAGATGGAAAACAACGGGTACAAAATCGTTGCCTATGCCGATGACGTAGCTATATACATATCGGGCAAGTTTCCATCGACACTCAGAGACCTCATGCAAAGAGCCCTTAATCTATTAACTGTTTGGGCCAGAAATTGCGGCCTATCGGTGAACCCTAACAAGACTGATATCATACTGTTTACAAGGAAACACAGGTTACCAGTCTTGTCACCAGTGGAACTAGATGGAGTTCAACTCTTCTTCACGGATAAGGTCAAATTCTTAGGAATCATTATGGATAGGAAATTATCCTTCAAACCTAATATCGAATATAGGATCAAAAAAGCCATCGTGGCCCTCTACACCAGCAAACAAATAATAGGCAGGAGCTGGGGCTTTTCGCCGAGTATTGCGTATTGGCTCTATGTGACCATCGTAAGACCTATCCTCTTATATGGTATTGTGATTGTGACTGGTAAGCAGAGTCCAAAGGCAAGCAACCATACTTATTAGTGGTGCCATGAGAACCACTCCCTCTGATGCCTTAAACGCTATGCTGCATCTTCTACCCATAGATATTTTTGGGAAGATGCTAGCTTTAAATACAGCGAAAAGGCTAAGTCAATTGGGAAATTGGACACAGAGGAACTATGGACACAGTTCCATACTTAATAATCTCAGTGATAATTCAAATCCAGTAGATTATGAAACTGCAAAATCCCTCTTCGGAAGAAAATTCTATACTCTCATACCGCAAAGGTCGGAGTGGGTAGGAAATATTCCCGGCAGAAGGAAATGCTTAAACTTCTACACGGATGGGTCCAAACTCAATGGCAAGGTTGGATTCGGAGTATATTGCAAAAGGTTGAAGCTTCGGCGAGCCATCAAAATGCCGGACCACTGCAGTGTGTTCCAGGCCGAAATTATGGCCATCCATGAGGTTACAAAATGGCTACAAAGAAATATTCCTTCGACTAGGAATATTAATATTTTCTCTGATAGTCAAGCAGCCATTAAAGCAATGAGCGCTGAATTCTTGACGTCAACAAGTGCAATCAAGTGCAGGAGATCTCTAAACGAGCTTGCAGACTTTTTCAACATACGCTTGATTTGGGTTCCAGGTCATTGTGACATATCAGGAAACTGCATAGCGGATGACCTAGCCAGGGCTGGAACTGTCAGTGAAGAAGCATTGAATGAAGTTATTGCAATGCCCTTATCCACTTTTAAATTAAATACACTAAACAAGGCCATGGATATAGCAAACCACAGGTGGGCCAGTAGAGACAACTGTATAGTCTCCAGATTGATCTGGCCAACCTATAACACAAACCGCTCTAGACACCTTATCAGATCTCCGAGGAAACAAATTGCAGATCTGGTTGCTGTGCTTACTGGGCATTGTCTCATAGGTAGACATGCGGCAAGATTGGGAGTGGTGTCGAATGACTTCTGTAGAAGCTGCAGAGATCCGGAGGAAGAGGAAAATATCTTCCACCTGCTCTGCGAGTGTCCAGCGCTATCCAGGAAGAGATTTATCCACCTAGGGGCCTATTTCTTTCAGTCACTGACCGATTTGAAAGATATTTCTGTGTTACTTCTGAGGAAGTTCATTTTCAGCTCAGGGTGGCTATCATCAAATAGTGAATTGTAGGAATCCTCTTCCTCATATACCTTAAGGTGATCCTCCGAGTTAACTCCGAGTCTGTGGTATCACAAGGGGCCTTTTCTGGCCTAAGTGAGCTGTGCAAACAGCTGCCACTTAACCTAACCTAACCTAACCTAACCTTGAAAGATGTTGTTTACAGCAAGCAATGCAGCAAATCTTGTAATATCGTTGGTCGCCGTTTTCTTGTAATTCGAGGTCAAAGTGGGACGAATTTCGTACGCAGATATGGTGAACAAGCGTAGTAGAGAACTGACAACTGCTCCAAACCGTTGAGGTGTGAACGGTGTTGCTTACAGCAAGAAACGCTGCAAATCTTGTAAAATCGTTGGTCACCGTTTTATTGTAATTTGAGCTCTAAGTTGGACGAATTTCGTACACAAATGTGGTAAACAAGCGTAGTGGAGAAGTGACGACTGCGCCAAAACGGTGAGGTGTGCGAAAATACGCCACATGCCGTTTTAAAGATGTTGTTTACAGCAAGCAATGCTGCAAATCTTGCAAAATCGTTGGTCGCCCTTTTCTTGTTATTCGAAGTCAAAGTTGGACGCATTTCGTATGCAGATGTGGTGAACAAGCGTAGGGGAGAAGTGACAACTGCGCCAAAACGGTAAGGTGTGCGAAAATACGCCACATGCCGTTTCACAGGTGTTCTTTACAGCAATTAATGCTGCAAATCTTGCAAAATCGTTGGTTGCCGTTTTCGTGTAATTTGAGCTAAAAGTTGCAGTGTTGCTTACTGCAAGCAATGTTGCACATCTTGTAAAATTGTTGGTCGCCGTTTTCTTGTAATTCGAGGTCAAAGTTGGACGAATTTCGTACGCAGATGTGGTGAACAGGTGTAGTGGAGAAGTGACAACTGCTCTAAAACGTTGAGGTGTGGGAAAATACGCCATATGTCGTTTGAAAGATGTTGTTTCAGCAAGCAATGCTGCACATCTTGTAAAATCGTTGGTCGCTCTTTTCTTGTAATTCGAGGTCAAAGTGGGACGAATTTCGTACGCAGATGTGGTGAACAAGCGTAGTGGAGAAGTGACAACTGCTCCGAAACGGTGAGGTGTGCGAAAATAAGCCATATGCCTTTTGAAAGATGTTGTTTACAGCAAGCAATGCTGCAAATCTTGTAAAATCGTTTGTCGCCGTTTTCTTGTAATTCGAGGTCAAAGTTGGACGAATTTCGTACGCAGGTGTGGTGAACAATCATATTAGCGAAGTGACAAGTTCCAATATGGTGAGGTGCCGTTTGAAAGATGTTGCTTACAGCAAGCAATGCTGCAAATCTTTTAAAACCTTTGGTCACCGTTTTGTTGTAATTCGAGGTCAAATTTGGACGAATTTCGTACGCAGATGTGGTGAACAGGTGTAGTGGAGAAGTGACAACTGCTCTAAAACGTTGAGGTGTGGGAGAATATGCCATATGCCGTTTGAAAGATGTTGTTTCAGCAAGCAATGCGGCAAATCTTGTCAAATCGTTGGTCGCCCTTTTCTTGTAATTCGAGGTTAAAGTTGGACGAATTTCGTACGCAGATGTGGTGAACAAGCGTAGGGGAGAAGTGACAACTGCTCAAAAACGGCGAGGTGTGCGAAAATAAGCCATATGCCTTTTGAAAGATGTTGTTTACAGCAAGCAATGCTGCAAATCTTGCAAAACCGTTGGTCGCCGTTTTCTTGTAATTCGAGATCAAAGTTGGTCGAATTTCGTACGCAGATGTGGTGAACAAGCGTAAGGGAGAAGTGACAACTGCTCAAAAACGGCGAGGTGGCCGAAAATAAGCCATATGCCGTTTCAAAGATGTTGTTTACAGCAAGCAATGCTGCAAATCTTGCAAAAACGTTGGTCGCCGTTTTCTTGTAATTCGAGATCAAAGTTGGTCGAATTTCGTACGCAGATGTGGTGAACAAGCGTAGGGGAGAAGTGACAACTGCTCAAAAACGGCGAGGTGTGCGAAAATAAGCCATATGCCTTTTGAAAGATGTTGTTTACAGCAAGCAATGCTGCAAATCTTGTAAAATCGTTTGTCGCCGTTTTCTTGTAATTCGAGGTCAAAGTTGGACGAATTTCGTACGCAGGTATGGTGAACAAGCATATTGGCGAAGTGACAAGTTCCAATATGGTGAGGTGCCGTTTGAAAGATGTTGCTTACAGCAAGCAATGCTGCAAATCTTTTAAAACCTTTGGTTACCGTTTTGTTGTAATTCGAGGTCAAAGTTGGACGAATTTCGTACGCAGATGTGGTGAACAGGTGTAGTGGAGAAGTGACAACTGCTCTAAAACGTTGAGGTGTGGGAGAATACGCCATATGTCGTTTGAAAGATGTTGTTTCAGCAAGCAATGCGGCAAATCTTGTCAAATCGTTGGTCGCCCTTTTCTTGTAATTCGAGGTTAAAGTTGGACGAATTTCGTACGCAGATGTGGTGAACAAGCGTAGTGGAGAAGTGACAACTGCTCCAAAACGGCGAGGTGTGCGAAAATACGCCATATGCCGTTTGAACAGTGTTGCATACAGCTAGCAATGCTGCACATCTTGTAAAATCGTTGGTCGCCGTTTTCTTGTAATTCGAGGTCAAAGTTGGACGAATTTCGTACGCAGATGTGGTGAACAAGCGTAGTGGAGAAGTGACAATTGCTCCACAATGATGAGGTGTTCGAAAATACGCCATATGCACTTTGAAAGATGTTGTTTGAAGCAAGCAATGCTGCAAATCTTGTAAAGTCGTTGGTTGCCGGTTTCTTGTAATTCCAGGTCAAACTTGGACGAATTTCGTACGCAGATGTGGTGAACAAGCGTAGTGGAGAAGTAACAACTGCTCTAAAACGTAGAGGTGTGGGAATATACGCCATATGCCGTTTGAAAGATGTTGTTTCAGCAAGCAATGCGGCAAATCTTGTAAAATCGTTGGTCGCCCTTTTCTTGTAATTCGAGGTCAAATTTGGACGAATTTCGTACGCAGATGTGGTGAACAAGCGTAGTGGCAAATTGACAACTGCTCCAAAACGGCGAGGTGTGCGAAAATACGCCATATGCCGTTTGAACAGTGTTTCTTACTGCAAGCAATGCTGCAAATCTTGTAAAATCGTTGGTCGCCTTTTTCTTGTAATTCGAGGTCAAAGTTGGATGAATTTCGTACGCATATGTGGTGAACAGGTGTAGTGGAGAAGTGACAACTGCTCTAAAACGTTGTGGTGTGGGAAAATACGCCATATGTCGTTTGAAAGATGTTGTTTCAGCAAGCAATGCTGCACATCTTGTAAAATCGTTGGTCGCCCTTTTCTTGTAATTCGAGGTCAAAGTGGGACGAATTTCGTACGCAGATGTGGTGAACAAGCGTAGTGGAGAAGTGACAACTGCTCCGAAACGGTGAGGTGTGCGAAAATAAACCATATGCCGTTTGAAAGATGTTGTTTACAGCAAGCAATGCAGCAAATCTTGTAATATCGTTGGTCGCCGTTTTCTTGTAATTCGACGTCAAATTTGGATGAATTTCCTACACAGATATGGTGAACAAGCGTAGTAGAGAACTGACAACTGCTCCAAACCGTTGAGGTGTGAACGGTGCAAGCAATGCTGCAAATCTTGCAAAATCGTTGGTCGCCCTTTTCTTGTAATTCGAAGTCAAAGTTGGACGCATTTCGTATGCAGATGTGGTGAACAAGCGTAGGGGAGAAATGACAACTGCGCCAAAACGGTAAGGTGTGCGAAAATACGCCACATGCCGTTTCACAGGTGTTCTTTACAGCAATTAATGCTGCAAATCTTGCAAAATCGTTGATTGCCGTTTTCGTGTAATTTGAGCTAAAAGTTGCAGTGTTGCTTACTGCAAGCAATGTTGCACATCTTGTAAAATTGTTGGTCGCCGTTTTCTTGTAATTCGAGGTCAAAGTTGGACGAATTTCGTACGCAGATGTGGTGAACAGGTGTAGTGGAGAAGTGACAACTGCTCTAAAACGTTGAGGTGTGGGAAAATACGCCATATGTCGTTTGAAATATGTTGTTTCAGCAAGCAATGCTGCACATCTTGTAAAATCGTTGGTCGCCTTTTTCTTGTAATTCGAGGTCAAAGTGGGACGAATTTCGTACGCAGATGTGGTAAACAAGCATATACCACATCTTAGCGAAGTGAGAAGTTCCAATATGGTGAGGTGCCGTTTGAAAGATGTTGCTTACAGCAAGCAATGCTGCAAATCTTTTAAAACCTTTGGTCACTGTTTTGTTGTAATTCGAGGTCAAAGTTGGACGAATTTCGTACGCAGATGTGGTGAACAGGTGTAGTGGAGAAGTGACAAGTTCCAATATGGTGAGGTGCCGTTTGAAAGATGTTGCTTACAGCAAGCAATGCTGCAAATCTTGTAAAATCGTTTGTCGCCGTTTTCTTGTAATTCGAGGTCAAAGTTGGACGAATTTCGTACGCAGGTGTGGTGAACAAGCATATTAGCGAAGTGACAAGTTCCAATATGGTGAGGTGCCGTTTGAAAGATGTTGCTTACAGCAAGCAATGCTGCAAATCTTTTAAAACCTTTGGTCACCGTTTTGTTGTAATTCGAGGTCAAAGTTGGACGAATTTCGTACGCAGATGTGGTGAACAGATGTAGTGGAGAAGTGACAAGTTCCAATATGGTGAGGTGCCGTTTGAAAGATGTTGCTTACAGCAAGCAATGCTGCAAATCTTTTAAAACCTTTGGTCACCGTTTTGTTGTAATTCGAGGTCAAAGTTGGACGAATTTCGTACGCAGATGTGGTGAACAGGTGTAGTGGAGAAGTGACAACTGCTCTAAAACGTTGAGGTGTGGGAGAATACGCCATATACCGTTTGAAAGATGTTGTTTCAGCAAGCAATGCGGCAAATCTTGTCAATTCGTTGGTCGCCCTTTTCTTGTAATTCGAGTTTAAAGTTGGACGAATTTCGTACGCAGATGTGGTGAACAAGCGTAGGGGAGAAGTGACAACTGCTCAAAAACAGCGAGGTGTGCGAAAATAAGCCATATGCCTTTTGAAAGATGTTGTTTACAGCAAGCAATGCTGCAAATCTTGCAAAACCGTTGGTCGCCGTTTTCTTGTAATTCGAGATCAAAGTTGGTCGAATTTCGTACGCAGATGTGGTGAACAAGCGTAAGGGAGAAGTGACAACTGCTCAAAAACGGCGAGGTGGCCGAAAATAAGCCATATGCCGTTTCAAAGATGTTGTTTACAGCAAGCAATGCTGCAAATCTTGCAAAACCGTTTGTCGCCGTTTTCTTGTAATTCGAGGTCAAAGTTGGACGAATTTCGTACGCAGGTATGGTGAACAAGCATATTGGCGAAGTGACAAGTTCCAATATGGTGAGGTGCCGTTTGAAAGATGTTGCTTACAGCAAGCAATGCTGCAAATCTTTTAAAACCTTTGATCACCGTTTTGTTGTAATTCGAGGTCAAAGTTGGACGAATTTCGTACGCAGATGTGGTGAACAGGTGTAGTGGAGAAGTGACAACTCCTCCAAAACGTTGAGGTGTGGGAAAATACGCCATATGCCGTTTGAAAGGTGTTGTTCACAGCAAGCAATGCTGCTAATCTTGTAAAATCGTTGGTCGCCGTTTTCTTGTAATTTGAGGTCAAACTTGGACGAATTTCGTACGCAGATGTGGTGAACAAGCGTAGTGGAAAAGTGACAACTCCTCCAAAACGTTGAGGTGTGTGAAAATACGCCATATGCCGTTTGAAAGATGTTGTTTACAGCAAGCAATGCTGCAAATCTTGTAAAATCTTTGGTTGCCGGTTTCTTGTAACTCGAGATCAAAGTTGGACGAATTTCGTACGCAGATGTGGTGAACAAGCGTAGTGGAGAAGTGACAACTGCTCCAAAACGGCGAGGTGTGCGAAAATACGTCATATGACGTTTGAACAGTGTTGCTTACTGCAAGCAATGTTGCACATCTTGTAAAATCGTTGGTCGCCGTTTTCTTGTAATTCGAGGTCAAAGTTGGACGAATTTCGTACGCAGATGTGGTGAACAGGTGTAGTGGAGAAGTGACAACTGCTCTAAAACGTTGAGGTGTGGGAAAATACGCCATATGTCGTTTGAAAGATGTTGTTTTAGCAAGCAATGCTGCACATCTTGTAAAATCGTTGGTCGCCCTTTTCTTGTAATTCGAGGTCAAAGGTGTGCGAAAATACGCCACATGCCGTTTCACAGGTGTTCTTTACAGCAATTAATGCTGCTAATCTTGTAAAATCGTTGGTCGCCGTTTTCTTGTAATTTGAGGTCAAATTTGGACGAATTTTGTACGCAAATGTGGTGAAGAAGCGTAGTGGCGAAGTGACAACTGCTCCAAAACGGCGAGGTGTGCGAAAATACGCCATATGCCGTTCAAAAGATGTTGTTTACAGCAAGCAATGCTGCTAATCTTGTAAAATCGTTGGTCGCCGTTTTCTTGTAATTTGAGATCAAATTTGGACGAATTTTGTACACAAATGTGGTGAAGAAGCGTAGTGGAAAAGTGACAACTCCTCCAAAACGTTGAGGTGTGTGAAAATACGCCGTTTGAAAGGTGTTGTTCACAGCAAGCAATGCTGCTAATCTTGTAAAATCGTTGGTCGCCGTTTTCTTGTAATTTGAGGTCAAACTTGGACGAATTTCGTACGCAGATGTGGTGAACAAGCGTAGTGGAGAAGTGACAACTGCTCCAAAACGGTGAGGTGTGCGAAAATACGTCATATGCCGTTTGAACGGTGTTGCTTACAGCAAGCAATGCTGCAAATCTTGTAAAATCGTTGGTCGCCGTTTTCTTGTAATTTGAGGTCAAAGTTGGACGAATTTCCTATACACATACGGTGAAAAAGCGTAGTGGAGTAGTGACAACTGCTCTAAATCATTGAGTTGTGGGAAAATACGCCATTTGCCGTTTGAAAGATGTTGTTTCAGCAAGCAATGCTGCAAATCTTGTAAAATCGTTGGTCGCCCTTTTCTTGTAATTCGAGGTCAAAGTGGGACGAATTTCGTACACAGATGTGGTGAACAAGCGTAGTGGAGAAGTGACAACTGCTCAAAAACGGTGAGATGTGCGAAAATAAGCCATATGCCGTTTGAAAGATGTTGTTTACAGCAAGCAATGCAGCAGATCTTGCAAAATCGTTGGTCGCCGTTTTCTTGTAATTTGAGGTCAAACTTGGACGAATTTCGTACGCAGATGTGGTGAACAAGCGTAGTGGAGAAGTGACAACTGCTCCAAAACGGTGAGGTGTGCGAAAATACGTCATATGCCGTTTGAACGGTGTTGCTTACAGCAAGCAATGCAGCAGATCTTGTAAAATCGTTGGTCGCCCTTTTCTTGTAATTCGAGGTCAAAGTGGGACGAATTTCGTACACAGATGTGGTGAACAAGCGTAGTGGAGAAGTGACAACTGCTCCGAAACGGTGAGGTGTGCGAAAATAAACCATATGCCGTTTGAAAGATGTTGTTTACAGCAAGCAATGCAGCAAATCTTGTAATATCGTTGGTCGCCCTTTTCTTGTTATTCGAGCTTAAAGTTGGACGAATTTCGCACGCAGATGTGGTGAACAAGCGTAGTGGAGAAGTGACAACTGCTCAAAAACGGTGAGATGTGCGAAAATAAGCCATATGCCGTTTGAAAGATGTTGTTTACAGCAAGCAATGCAGCAGATCTTGTAAAATCGTTGGTCGCCCTTTTCTTGTAATTCGAGGTCAAAGTGGGACGAATTTCGTACACAGATGTGGTGAACAAGCGTAGTGGAGAAGTGACAACTGCTCCGAAACGGTGAGGTGTGCGAAAATAAACCATATGCCGTTTGAAAGATGTTGTTTACAGCAAGCAATGCAGCAAATCTTGTAATATCGTTGGTCGCCGTTTTCTTGTAATTCGACGTCAAATTTGGATGAATTTCCTACACAGATATGGTGAATAAGCGTAGTAGAGAACTGACAACTGCTCCAAACCGTTGAGGTGTGAACGGT
Source organism: Thecophora atra (assembly GCA_937620795.1). Taxonomy (NCBI): domain Eukaryota; kingdom Metazoa; phylum Arthropoda; class Insecta; order Diptera; family Conopidae; genus Thecophora; species Thecophora atra. Next base: position 29,187,684 of record OW569398.1, read on the forward strand.
GTTGCTTACAGCAAGAAACGCTACAAATCTTGTAAAATCGTTGGTCACCGTTTTATTGTAATTTGAGCTCAAAGTTGGACGATTTTCGTACGCAAATGTGGTAAACAACCGTAGTGGAGAAGTGACGACTGCGCCAAAACGGTGAGGTGTGCGAAAATACGCCACATGCCGTTTTAAAGATGTTTTTTACAGCAAGCAGTGCTGCAAATCTTGCAAAATCGTTGGTCGCCCTTTTCTTGTAATTCGAAGTCAAAGTTGGACGCATTTCGTATGCAGATGTGATGAACAAGCGTAGGGGAGAAGTGACAACTGCGCCAAAACGGTAAGGTGTGCGAAAATACGCCACATGCCGTTTCACAGGTGTTCTTTACAGCAATTAATGCTGCAAATCTTGCAAAATCGTTGGTTGCCGTTTTCGTGTAATTTGAGCTAAAAGTTGGACAAATGTCGTACGCAGATGTGGTGAACAAGCGTAAGGGAGAAGTGACAACTGCTCAAAAACGGCGAGGTGGCCGAAAATAAGCCATATGCCGTTTCAAAGATGTTGTTTACAGCAAGCAATGCTGCAAATCTTGCAAAACCGTTGGTCGCCGTTTTCTTGTAATTCGAGATCAAAGTTGGTCGAATTTCGTACGCAGATGTGGTGAACAAGCGTAGGGGAGAAGTGACAACTGCTCAAAAACGGCGAGGTGTGCGAAAATAAGCCATATGCCTTTTGAAAGATGTTGTTTACAGCAAGCAATGCTGCAAATCTTGTAAAATCGTTTGTCGCCGTTTTCTTGTAATACGAGGTCAAAGTTGGACGAATTTCGTACGCAGGTGTGGTGAACAAGCATATTGGCGAAGTGACAAGTTCCAATATGATGAGGTGCCGTTTGAAAGATGTTGCTTACAGCAAGCAATGCTGCAAATCTTTTAAAACCTTTGGTCACCGTTTTGTTGTAATTCGAGGTCAAATTTGGACGAATTTCGTACGCAGATGTGGTGAACAGGTGTAGTGGAGAAGTGACAACTGCTCTAAAACGTTGAGGTGTGGGAGAATACGCCATATGCCGTTTGAAATCGTTGGTCGCCCTTTTCTTGTAATTCGAGGTTAAAGTTGGACGAATTTCGTACGCAGATGTGGTGAACAAGCGTAGTGGAGAAGTGACAACTGCTCCAAAACGGCGAGGTGTGCGAAAATACGCCATATGCCGTTTGAACAGTGTTGCATACAGCTAGCAATGCTGCACATCTTGTAAAATCCTTGGTCGCCGTTTTCTTGTAATTCGAGGTCAAAGTTGGACGAATTTCGTACGCAGATGTGGTGAACAAGCGTAGTGGAGAAGTGACAATTTCTCCACAATGGTGAGGTGTGCGAAAATACGCCATATGCGTATGTTGTCTTGTAAAGTCGTTGGTTGCCGGTTTCTTGTAATTCCAGGTCAAACTTGGACGAATTTCGTACGCAGATGTGGTGACAAGCGTAGTGGAGAAGTGACAACTGCTCCAAAACGGATAGTTGTGCGAAAATAAGCCATATACCGTTTAAAAGATGTTGTTTACAGCAAGCAATGCTGCAAATCTTGTAAAATCGTTGGTTGCCGGTTTCTTGTAATTCAAGGTCAAACTTGGACGAATTTCGTACGCAGATGTGGTGAACAAGCGTAGTGGAGAAGTGACAATTGCTCCAAAACGGTAAGGTGTGCGAAAATACGCCATACGCCGTTTGAAAGATGTTGTTTCAGCAAGCAATGCGGCAAATCTTGCAAAATCGTTGGTCGCCCTTTTCTTGTAATTCGAGGTCAAATTTGGACGAATTTCGTACGCAGATGTGGTGAACAAGCGTAGTGGCGAAGTGACAACTGCTCCAAAACGGCGAGGTGTGCGAAAATACGCCATATGCCGTTTGAACAGTGTTGCTTACAGCTAGCAATGCTGCACATCTTGTAAAATCGTTGGTCGCCGTTTTATTGTAATTCGAGGTCAAAGTTGGACGAATTTCATACGCAGATCTGGTGAACAAGCGTAGTGGAGAAGTGACAACTGCTCCAAAACGGTTAGTTGTGCGAAAATTAGCCATGTACCGTTTAAAAGATGTTGTTTACAGCAAGCAATGCTGCAAATCTTGTAAAATCGTTGGTTGCCGGTTTCTTGTAATTCAAGGTTAAACTTGGACGAATTTCGTACGCAGATGTGGTGAACAAGCGTAGTGGAGAAGTGACAACTGCTCCAAAACGGCGAGGTGTGCGAAAATACGCCATATGCCGTTCAAAAGATGTTGTTTACAGCAAGCAATGCTGCTAATCTTGTAAAATCGTTGGTCGCCGTTTTCTTGTAATTTGAGGTCAAATTTGGACGAATTTTGTACGCAAATGTCGTGAAGAAGCGTAGTGGAAAAGTGACAACTCCTCCAAAACGTTGAGGTGTGGGAAAATACGCCATATGCCGTTTGAAAGATGTGGTTTACAGCTAGCAATGCTGCACATCTTGTAAAATCGTTGGCCGCCGTTTTATTGTAATTCGAGGTCAAAGTTGGACGAATTTCGTACGCAGATGTGGTGAACAAGCGTAGTGGAGAAGTGACAACTGCTCCAAAACGGTTAGTTGTGCGAAAATAAGCCATATACCGTTTAAAAGATGTTGTTTACAGCAAGCAATGCTACAAATCTTGTAAAATCGTTGGTTGCCGGTTTCTTGTAATTCAAGGTCAAACTTGGACGAATTTCGTACGCAGATGTGGTGAACAAGCGTAGTGGAGAAGTGACAACTGCTCCAAAACGGCGAGGTGTGCGAAAATACGCCATATGCCGTTCAAAAGATGTTGTTTACAGCAAGCAATGCTGCTAATCTTGTAAAATCGTTGGTCGCCGTTTTCTTGTAATTTGAGGTCAAATTTGGACGAATTTTGTACGCAAATGTCGTGAAGAAGCGTAGTGGAAAAGAGGTAACTCCTCCAAAACGTTCTGGGAAAATACGCCATATGCCATACGCCATATGCCGTTTGAAAGATGTTGTTTACAGCAAGCAATGCTGCAAATCTTGTAAAATCGTTGGTTGCCGGTTTCTTGTAATTCAAGGTCAAATTTGGACGAATTTTGTACGCAGATGTGGTGAACAAGCGTAGTGGAGAAGTAACAACTGCTCCAAAACGGCGAGGTGTGCGAAAATACGCCATATGCCGTTTGAACAGTGTTGCTTACTGCAAGCAATGTTGCACATCTTGTAAAATCGGTGGTCGCCCTTTTCTTGTAACTCGAGATCAAAGTTGGACGAATTTCGTACGCAGATGTGGTGAACAAGCGTAGTGGAGAAGTTACAACCGCTCCAAAACGGCGAGGTGTGCGAAAATACGTCATATGACGTTTGAACAGTGTTGCTTACTGCAAGCAATGTTGCACATCTTGTAAAATCGTTGGTCGCCGTTTTCTTGTAATTCGAGGTCAAAGTTGGACGAATTTCGTACGCAGATGTGGTGAACAGGTTGTAACGAACTCCGGTTCTCCGGTTTTCCAGCTGGGATATGCTCAGCGGCTATCCAGGTGTTCGGTACAGAAATTTATTTGGGTGAGACGCTCTAAGGTTAAATGGCTCTTTATTTGTTCACCTTTATGATTTCTGTCGTACAATATTCGTTTAACTAAACTAGTGAGCGAGAGGGAGAGACTTATTTGACGGTGGACCACTGTGCTGCTTGTCTTGATGCTGATGCGCCGGACGTTGTTGCGGCGTACGATGGTAACTAGATGAAGGTCACGTCGTTGACTGTGGCGTGGCAATGACCGTTTAGAGTCACTCAGTGTCGTTGTGTGGAGCGCTGAGTGAGACTCCAGGCGTTGCAATGGCGTTGATTTGTCGGACGTTGTTGCAGCGATCGATGGTAACTATGATGAACTTCACGCCGTTGAACGTGGCGTGGCAATGACTACGTGGAGCCACTCAGTATCGTTGTCTGGAGCGCTGAGTGGGACTCCAGGCGTTGCTATGGTGCTGATGTGTCGACGTTGGTGCGGCGAACGATGGTAAATATGTTGAACCTCACGCCGTTGAACGTGGCGTGGCGGTGACTACGTGGAGCCACTCAGTGTCGTTGTCTGGAGCGCTGAGTGGGACTCCAGGCGTTGCAATGGCGTCGATGTGTCGACGTTGGTGCGGCGAACGATGGTAACTATGTTGAACCTCATGCCGTTGAACGTGGCGTTGCGGTGACTACGTGGAGCCACTCAGTGTCGTTGTCTGGAGCGCTGAGTGGGACTCCAGGCGTTGCAATGGTGCTGATGCGTCGGACGTCGGTGTGGCGATCGATTGTAACTATGATGAACCTCACGCCGTTGAACGTGGCGTGGCGGTGACTACGTGGAGCCACTCAGTGTCGTTGTCTGGAGCGCTGAGTGGGACTCCAGGCGTTGCAATGGCGTCGATGTGTCGACGTTGGTGCGGCGAACGATGGTGACTATGTTGAACCTCACGCCGTTGAACGAGGCGTGGCGGTGACTACGTGGAGCCACTCAGTGTCGTTGTCTGGAGCGCTGAGTGGGACTCCAGGCAATGCAATGGCTCGGGGTCGGACGTTGGTGCGGCGATCGTTGATGGCGTTGACAATTTGCGTATATTTATACTTGGCACTATTCGCTGCTTGGAAACTACGCTCTGATCGATGATGGGTTGCTTACTGTACTGGCGTCGTTGCTATAATAGCGCGGTGGCGTGGTGACCGATGGAACAGTTACGAGTCGTGTCGTTGAACGTCGCGTCGTTTGAGTATCGTCGTGGCAAGTTGGGTCCGCTGTCCTGGCTCTTAGTAACTCACGTGCTCTAAAGCCTCTAGAGTTATATATCTGAGATCCACGTACTCTAAAGCCTCTAGGATCTATATAGCTTAAATTACTTAAAGACTCACGTACTCTGAAGCCTCTAGAGTCTATATAACTGTAGATCCACGTACTCTGAAGCCTCTAGGATCTATATAACTTAAATTACTTAAAGACTCACGTACTCTGAAGCCTCTAGAGTCTATATAACTATAGATCCACGTACTCTGAAGCCTCTAGGATCTATAGAACTTAAATTACTTAAAGACTCACGTACTCTGAAGCCTCTAGAGTCTATATAAATGTAGATCCACGTACTCTGAAGCCTCTAGGATCTATATAACTTAAATTACTTAAAGACTCACGTACTCTGAAGCCTCTAGAGTCTATATAACTATAGATCCACGTACTCTGAAGCCTCTAGGATCTATATAACTTAAATTACTTAAAGACTCACGTACTCTGAAGCCTCTAGAGTCTATATAACTATAGATCCACGTACTCTGAAGCCTCTAGGATCTATAGAACTTAAATTACTTAAAGACTCACGTACTCTGAAGCCTCTAGAGTCTATATAACTTAAATTAAAAGTCTACTAATGGTCGTTAAGCGTGGTTCGTCTATTTAAGTCGGAGGTCTGACGCTAAATTAAATTCTTACGCTGCGTTGGATGTTTCTGATATTCTTCTTTCGATCAGGCGTGGCGCAATCAACCAATTCTTCGACGTAGTAAGCAACCGCACTCTTTGAAGCGTATGAACTGACTACTCGGCACGCTGCAATTCAACTGCCGTGGTACTCTGCAGGCGATTCTGCGTATGTTGGCAGAGCAATTTTGGTCTCTGCTCGAAACGTGGCTGAGGTGTCAAGCGGCGAAGTAAGCTATCTTATGAAGCGGAGCAAGCAACCGTGCTCGTTGAAGTCTGCTGACTGACTGACGTTGTGCAGCGGCGACGTAAGTAACTGGCAGAGCGGAGCAAGCAACCGTGCTCGTTGAAGTCTGCTGACTGACTGACTAAAGCGGTGACGTAGATAGCTGCCAGAGCGGAGCAAGCAACCGTGCTCGTTGAAGTCTGCTGACTGACTGACTAAAGCGGTGACGTAGATAGCTGGCAGAGCGGAGCAAGCAACCGTGCTCGTTGAAGTCTGCTGACTGACTGACTAAAGCGGTGACGTAGATAGCTGGCAGAGCGGAGCAAGCAACCGTGCTCGTTGAAGTCTGCTGACTGACTGACTAAAGCGGTGACGTAGATAGCTGGCAGAGCGGAGCAAGCAACCGTGCTCGTTGAAGTCTGCTGACTGACTGACTAAAGCGGTGACGTAGATAGCTGGCAGAGCGGAGCAAGCAACCGTGCTCGTTGAAGTCTGCTGACTGACTGACTAAAGCGGTGACGTAGATAGCTGGCAGAGCGGAGCAAGCAACCGTGCTCGTTGAAGTCTGCTGACTGACTGACTAAAGCGGTGACGTAGATAGCTGGCAGAGCGGAGCAAGCAACCGTGCTCGTTGAAGTCTGCTGACTGACTGAAGTTGTGCAGCGGCGACGTAAATAACTGGCAGAGCGGAGCAAGCAACCGTGCTCGTTGAAGTCTGCTGACTGACTGAAGTTGTGCAGCGGCGACGTAGATAACTGGCAGAGCGGAGCAAGCAACCGTGCTCGTTGAAGTCTGCTGACTGACTGAAGTTGTGCAGCGGCGACGTAGATAACTGGCAGAGCGGAGCAAGCAACCGTGCTCGTTGTAGTCTGCTGACTGACTGAAGTTGTGCTTGAAAGCAACTCTTGTTAAGCTGGTTTCTGCTTATTCTCGTGTGTGTGGTTTTATGCGTATGCGTCGGTGACGCCTGGTTGTCGCTTCTCTCTCTCTCTCTCGCTCTGGTCTTATGTGTAACTTATTCACTAACAATTCTTTGCATTGTATTCGTTGTTCTGTTATTTGTCTTAAGCATTAGATACAGAAATATACAGGTCTGGTGTTTAAGTGCTAGTTGTAGCAAATATTAAGGTTTGTTATTTTAGCTTACGTACTAGTCCTAATATATGTTTATTTTTATTAAATTCATTGTTTGGTTGTTTAGCTTACGTACTAAAAAAAAATAAATTTGTTTCTTTAAATTCTGTTGTTTGTAATTACAATAGTTTATATTAAAAAAGAAAACAAAGAGCGCATTGGTCTTAATGTTAACTAAACACTATTCATAGAAAGAACAATTTGGGTTCTTAAAAGAAAATAAGTTGTAAGGGGAAAAAAAATGTGTGGTCAGAATTTGACGATTTGATTGTTGGGAAAATTGTGGCCGTCACACCACCTCCCCTCCTCGCAGTAATTATTTGTGGAGGCGCCATGAGGGAAAACCGCGCCGGCAGATTTGGAGGGTGTACTCACGCCCGTTGATGGTCTGCTTCCTCTTGCGGCGTCGACCTGCGACATGAGCCTCCCGCAAGGCAACCAGGGCGTCTTCTAGTTCGGCGCGATCGGTCGGAAACTCCATTTCTCCGACTAGGTCCCCTGTCGTTGCTTCGTCGGCCATGACCAGATCGATGAGGGCCTGCACGTCTTCGGGCCAAGCGTCTTCACCTGTGGGTGTCGGGATTGCCAATGGCGAAATCGGTGGCGACTCCTGGTTCTCGGGTACAGCACCAACTGGTTCGTCCGTCTGCCCTTGGGATGAACTCGCTTGCGCGTCAGCCGAGTTTCGACCCGAGGGTACGGGGCCGCCCGTACTAGCGTCGCAGCTGTCGATGGCTTCCATGGGTGGCGATGCTGGACATTCCACCACCGGCTCGCCTACTTCTGCATTTTCTAGCTGGAAATTCGGGTCGTAGACCGTGTAGACCGTCTTCGTCTCGACGCAGAAAGAGATGCTACCCGGTGCGGACCAGCGGCAGCGATGGACCTCCCGGTCGATACGTCCACCGATGTCATCTTCGCCTTCGTCACTGACCTCGTCGAAGTGGAAGTCTATCTCCGATTCCTCCGCTTCCTCGTCTTCCAGTTCGGCACCTTCCTCTGCGTGATCGCGTTCCGGCATTGCTTCCTGCATCGGCTCCGTATTGACCTCGGGGCGTGGGTGCTCCATGGGTTCACCGAATAGTGAGGCGCCATCGTAACGTTCCGACCCTTCGGCGACGTGGTCTTCTTCGTCACTGAGGGGTGGTGGTACGTCGCCCTCGTCCGGAGGGTGCGCTTCGTCCGACATTTCGGAGTCACTGTCCACGAGGTCGATGACTGCGAAGGGGCAGCGTACCCCAGTAGGGGGCGTTTCTCTGTGTGGGACTTCGCTTTGCTGACGAGCCGCCCTTGACGTGGTTGGCCTTTCCTCGTCGATGCGGTGCAGTACTACTCGGGGCTGCTTGCACGTTTCCGATGGTGGCTTCTCCACTTCCGTAGTGACGCTGACTCGTTTGAGCGTCACTCGCGGTACTTTGCCCATCGGGTTGTCTAGGGTGGCCTCCCACTCTGGGCCGAGTAGCTTGGTTCTCGGTTGCTCTCCCTTTTCCTCCAGGACATGTCGTCGGAACTTCTCTCTCGTACGCTTAAATTTTTCTTCGTTGTTTTCTTCCATTCTGCGTGTGCGTCCGTTCACTGTGAGCGATAAGTCACGACTGATGCTGTCTGCTGTGGTGTGCTCCTTTATATAAGCGGCGACGGCACGAGTTTGCGATGGTTGGCGCGACTGTGGTTTGGGTGAAGATGTTCTCTGGCTGTCGCCCTCGTCACTGAACTCGTCGAAGTGATAACTTTTGAGGTCGGAGATGTGGGCGGTTCGTTCGCGCCTCTCACTGGGTCGGCTTAGTTTCACTATGACCGGCGAAATAAATCTTTTTATGGTGTAAGGTCCGTCGAACCGCGGCGCTAGTTTAGCTGCGAATTTGTCGACCGCCTTCGAGAGGGGGTGTTGGCGTAGTAATACTTGTTGACCAATAGAAGGCTTACAGTTGCGCCTCCGGAGATTATAGTGTCGTGCTTGTTTGTCTGTTGCTTTTTCCATGTTTCTTCTGACGGTGAGGAATACATCTTTCAACATTTTAGCTTTCGCATCGCCATCAGCCTGTCCGGCTACGGCTGTATGCTGGTCGTACAAGGAGTTGGGTAATCGAGGCTCCCTACCCTGGACCAAGTATGCAGGGCTATACCCGGTCGATTCGGAAACGCTAGAGTTAATTGCGAGGCTAAGTTCGGGGAGCCATTGGTCCCAGGTGTTCTGTTGCTCGTCAGTGAATTGCGCTATCATTGTCTTGAGCGTACGGTTGGTCCGCTCCGTCGGATTTTCCTAAAGGTGTATAGGGTGCAGTATACCGTTGTTGCACTCCAATCTCTCTCAGATATTTTTGAAATTTGCGACTAGCAAACTGTACTCCATTATCCGTGATCAGCATTACGGGGACCCCAAATCGTGCCAAGATCCTCTCGCGAAACGCTCTGATCAGGTTCTCAGTTGTGGCGGCGCGTAGTGGTATCATTTCGACCCATTTCGAAAATTTATCTACGAACACCAGCAGTGTGTTATTTCCGTGTTTGCTTCTGGGGAGTGGTCCGACAAAATCCGCCGCAATGGTGATCCAGGGGCTTTCTGCTACTGTGGACAACATCTTTCCTGCTGGTTTCAGTTGACTGACCTTGTATCGTTGACAGTTTTGACAGGTCCGGACGTGTTTCCTGACGTCGCGGCGCATACCGGGCCAGTAATACCTACTGTTGATGCGAGCAATCGTTTTTGTCACCCCGAGATGTCCTGCAGTGGGTGCGTCGTGGCATTCTGTTAACACTCGTTTGCGTGAGTGGCTAGGCACGCACAATTTCCAGGCCGGACTCTCGCTGCTGCCGGGTATCGGCGGAATATGGCGATAAAGCTGACCATCCTGCACACAGTAGTCCGGAAATTTCTCGGGTTCAGTGAGGACCTCGTTCTTCTGTTTGTCATACCATCGGCAATAAGCATTATCGTTTCCTTCTACAATCATCCCACAGACTGCCTCGAATGGTTGTCGTGACAGGGCGTCGGCTACGACGTTCTGTTTACCCTTTCGGTACTGTATATCGTAGCGATACTGCTGGAGCTCGAGAGCCCACCGAGCAATGCGTCCCGAAGGGTTGTCGATCGAGTTCAGCCACTTCAGGGCGTGATGGTCCGTTATGATAGTGAACTCGTAGCCCTCCACGTATTGTCGCATTTTCCGTACTCCCCAGACGATTGCCAAGCACTCCTTTTCAGTGGCAGTGTAGTTAATTTCCGCTCGATTGAGGTGTCGACTGGCATATGCGATGACTCTCTCGCCACCTTCCAGGTTTTGCGTCAGCACGGCTCCTATTCCGTAGTCGCAAGCGTCGGTTTGTAGGTAGAACCGTTGTTGGAAGTCTGGGCACGCTAAGATCGGGGCTTCTGTTAGCAGCTGTTGGATAGACTCGAAGGCTTGTTGTTGTTCCGTTGACCATTTGAAATGTTTCCCTTTCCGAAGCAAGGTGGTTAAGGGATGCGTTACTTTAGAGAAGTCGACCACAAATCTGCGATACCAGGAGATAATACCGAGAAATCTTCTCAATTCGCGTACGTTTGTTGGTGGTTTCAATTCCCTGATGGCGGCTATCTTGGAAGGGTCCGTATGAATACCCCGAGCGCTTACCATGTGGCCTAAGTATCTAATCTCCTTCTGGAAAAACTCACTCTTCTCACGGTTCACTCGTAAGTTCGCCTTGCGCAGACGGCGGAACACTTCCGTCAGGTGTCGCTTGTGGTCTTCGAAACTGGTGCTGACCACTATGATGTCATCGAGATAGGCAAACGCGTACGGTTCCATGTCTTGTCCAATGACGTTATCTAAGGCGCGTTGGAATGTCGCCGGCGCGGAGTGTAATCCGAATGGCATTACTTTCCATTGGAAGAGTCCCCTTCCTGGTACGGTAAATGCAGTGTAGGGTTTACTTTTCGTCTCCATAGGGATTTGCCAGTAGCCATTTTTTAAATCTATGGTACTTATGACCTTGGCATTTCGCAGCTTGTCTAGGATATGATGAATCCGTGGTAGAGGGTATGCATCAGGAATTGATTGGGCGTTCAGCTGTCGCTAATCGACACAGAGCCTCCACTGACCGGTTTTCTTCTTAACAAGCACGATCGGTGCGCTGTACGGACTCGACGAAGGTTCTATGCATCCTCGTTTAATGAGATCGTCTATCTCGTCGATAATCACCTTCTGCATCGCGGGATTTCGCGGAAAATACCGTTGTTTTATGGGCCTCTCGTCGCGCATTACGATTTTATGTTCTGTGATGCCGGTGACGCCTTGGCCGTCCTCGTTTTCCGCCAGCTGAGATTCTAAGAAATCCGTTATATCTTTTCCACTTGAGGAAGTATCTTCGCCGAGTTGTATCAACCCCACACGTGTCTTCTCGCTGTTAACCGTGGGCCGGATTTCGAGCGTCAATCCTGCAAATTCCAGCGTGGCTCCAATGCCACCGAGAAAGTCCAGTCCTAAGATAAGGTCGTCGACTACGTTAGGAAGAATTAATATGCTCATGTCGTGCGACCTATTTCCAACTGTAACACGAACGTTTAGTGCTTTGGTTATGGATTCGCTTTGTCCGTTTGCCATGTCGACGATGGCCCTTGTGGGAATAATATTTTGAGGGTTTGCCAGCTTCTGCGCATAGACGTCGCTGATGAAGCTCCTACTGGCACCGGTGTCGATCGTCGCTTCCATTAGGCAGTCGTCTAGTGCTACGATGGCGACGATACGTTGTTCTTTGTATTGCAAATGACCTACTGACTCCGAGGGTTTCTGATCCTCGTCTCCGCCTCGCCTCGGTTCGTGCGGGGACGTTGCTCGTTTCCCTGGTCCTTCCGGCAGCATTCTTTTGTAAGGATGTCTCGGCGTCCGCACAGCCAACAGTGATATAGGACAGGGTTCTGGCATCTGCTTCGGAAGTGTCCCACTTGTCCGCATCGTCGACAAGCCTTGCTGACATCTACTCGCGTCTTGTCTTCGGCTTCAGTCACCTGGCGGTGCTTTATGTTCGATGGTGCTGAGTGTGTTGTCTTCCGGTCTGCTACCATTTCGGGTCCCAATAGGTTTTCGTAGTCGCCGACAAGATCTAGCAGCTCTCGCAGTGAATGAAATTCGCCCCGTTTGACATAAAGCTGGATTTCTCGGCTACTGTTTCGGTATATGCGTTCCAACTGTTCGCTCCGTGTTCGGTTGGTATGTCGCATTAGACCCTGTATGGCAAGAACGTAGTCTCTGAAGCGTTCGCCGGGTCTTTGGTGTCGTTCTCTTACGTCATCTTCCAACCGTTCGAAGAATCGTGGGGGTAAGAAAAACTTCGCAAAGTCGGTCTTGAAAGTGCTCCACCTCTCCCAGCGGCAGTTATTACTTCTGTACCACTGTAACGCTCGGTCCTGAAGCAATTTGGGTAGAGCTCTCGGTATGTGATCGGGGTTACATCCATAGGCTTCCACCAGCTCCTCTATTCTCTCTATAAATATCAGCGGATTCCCTTCGCCGTTGTATTTTACGCCCCATTTACGTACTCGGTCCATCAAAGAGGCTGTCGTGGCCAGTGTTGCTGCTGCTTCGGCGCACGGTGTATGGGGTGACCAAGGTCGAGACATTTGCTGTGTTACTGCTTTGTTGTAACTTGCTGTTGACATCGTCGGTAAGTGTAGAGCTGGTTTGTCTTCAAAGTGTGGTACCTGCAGTTGTACCGGTGATTTAGTTATCATTTCGGTATTGCTTGCTGTTGATTGCATCCCGTCTGCTGAGTTGGTGACTGGTGTTACTGCTCCGGATGCGGGCGAAGCGTCTCTCCTGTGTTTCGCTTCCAACTCTTCCAGTCGCTGAACGGTGGCAGGTTCATGGTCGCCTTTCCCTACGAATTCGGCAAGGCGCTTACGTACTTCCTCTGCATTACCTTCTGTGTCTAATCCGAATTCCTGCGCATATCTCTGAAGCTCCTCTTTACGGACATTGCGTAACCAGCTAAGCCGTACCATGATGAGGTTATCGTTTCGCGCAACGATAGAATAAATTTCAATGTAATCACTAGTACAATGGTTAATATTGTATGCTTAGAGTGTCCCTGCTCGGGCGCCACTGTAACGAACTCCGGTTCTCCGGTTTTCCAGCTGGGATATGCTCAGCGGCTATCCAGGTGTTCGGTACAGAAATTTATTTGGGTGAGACGCTCTAAGGTTAAATGGCTCTTTATTTGTTCACCTTTATGATTTCTGTCATACAATATTCGTTTAACTAAACTAGTGAGCGAGAGGGAGAGACTTATTTGACGGTGGACCACTGTGCTGCTTGTCTTGATGCTGATGCGCCGGACGTTGTTGCGGCGTACGATGGTAACTAGATTAAGGTCACGTCGTTGACTGTGGCGTGGCAATGACCGTTTAGAGTCACTCAGTGTCGTTGTCTGGAGCGCTGAGTGAGACTCCAGGCGTTGCAATGGCGTTGATTTGTCGGACGTTGTTGCAGCGATCGATGGTAACTATGATGAACTTCACGCCGTTGAACGTGGCGTGGCAATGACTACGTGGAGCCACTCAGTATCGTTGTCTGGAGCGCTGAGTGGGACTCCAGGCGTTGCTATGGTGCTGATATGTCGACGTTGGTGCGGCGAACGATGGTAAATATGTTGAACCTCACGCCGTTGAACGTGGCGTGGCGGTGACTACGTGGAGCCACTCAGTGTCGTTGTCTGGAGCGCTGAGTGGGACTCCAGGCGTTGCAATGGCGTCGATGTGTCGACGTTGGTGCGGCGAACGATGGTAACTATGTTGAACCTCACGCCGTTGAACGTGGCGTGGCGGTGACTACGTGGAGCACCTCAGTGTCGTTGTCTGGAGCGCTGAGTGGGACTCCAGGCGTTGCAATGGTGCTGATGCGTCGGACGTCGGTGTGGCGATCGGTTGTAACTATGATGAACCTCACGCCGTTGAACGTGGCGTGGCGGTGACTACGTGGAGCCACTCAGTGTCGTTGTCTGGAGCGCTGAGTGGGACTCCAGGCGTTGCAATGGCGTCGATGTGTCGACGTTGGTGCGGCGAACGATGGTGACTATGTTGAACCTCACGCCGTTGAACGAGGCGTGGCGGTGACTACGTGGAGCCACTCAGTGTCGTTGTCTGGAGCGCTGAGTGGGACTCCAGGCAATGCAATGGCTCGGGGTCGGACGTTGGTGCGGCGATCGTTGATGGCGTTGACAATTTGCGTATATTTATACTTGGCACTATTCGCTGCTTGGAAACTACGCTCTGATCGATGATGGGTTGCTTACTGTACTGGCGTCGTTGCTATAATAGCGCGGTGGCGTGGTGACCGATGGAACAGTTACGAGTCGTGTCGTTGAACGTCGCGTCGTTTGAGTATCGTCGTGGCAAGTTGGGTCCGCTGTCCTGGCTCTTAGTAACTCACGTGCTCTAAAGCCTCTAGAGTTATATATCTGAGATCCACGTACTCTAAAGCCTCTAGGATCTATATAGCTTAAATTACTTAAAGACTCACGTACTCTGAAGCCTCTAGAGTCTATATAACTGTAGATCCACGTACTCTGAAGCCTCTAGGATCTATATAACTTAAATTACTTAAAGACTCACGTACTCTGAAGCCTCTAGAGTCTATATAACTATAGATCCACGTACTCTGAAGCCTCTAGGATCTATAGAACTTAAATTACTTAAAGACTCACGTACTCTGAAGCCTCTAGAGTCTATATAAATGTAGATTCACGTACTCTGAAGCCTCTAGGATCTATATAACTTAAATTACTTAAAGACTCACGTACTCTGAAGCCTCTAGAGTCTATATAACTATAGATCCACGTACTCTGAAGCCTCTAGGATCTATATAACTTAAATTACTTAAAGACTCACGTACTCTGAAGCCTCTAGAGTCTATATAACTATAGATCCACGTACTCTGAAGCCTCTAGGATCTATAGAACTTAAATTACTTAAAGACTCACGTACTCTGAAGCCTCTAGAGTCTATATAACTTAAATTAAAAGTCTACTAATGGTCGTTAAGCGTGGTTCGTCTATTTAAGTCGGAGGTCTGACGCTAAATGAAATTCTTACGCTGCGTTGGATGTTTCTGATATTCTTCTTTCGATCAGGCGTGGCGCAATCAACCAATTCTTCGACGTAGTAAGCAACCGCACTCTTTGAAGCGTATGAACTGACTACTCGGCACGCTGCAATTCAACTGCCGTGGTACTCTGCAGGCGATTCTGCGTATGTTGGCAGAGCAATTTTGGTCTCTGCTCGAAACGTGGCTGAGGTGTCAAGCGGCGAAGTAAGCTATCTTATGAAGCGGAGCAAGCAACCGTGCTCGTTGAAGTCTGCTGACTGACTGACGTTGTGCAGCGGCGACGTAAGTAACTGGTAGAGCGGAGCAAGCAACCGTGCTCGTTGAAGTCTGCTGACTGACTGACTAAAGCGGTGACGTAGATAGCTGGCAGAGCGGAGCAAGCAACCATGCTCGTTGAAGTCTGCTGACTGACTGACTAAAGCGGTGACGTAGATAGCTGGCAGAGCGGAGCAAGCAACCGTGCTCGTTGAAATCTGCTGACTGACTGACTAAAGCGGTGACGTAGATAGCTGGCAGAGCGGAGCAAGCAACCGTGCTCGTTGAAGTCTGCTGACTGACTGACTAAAGCGGTGACGTAGATAGCTGGCAGAGCGGAGCAAGCAACCGTGCTCGTTGAAGTCTGCTGACTGACTGACTAAAGCGGTGACGTAGATAGCTGCCAGAGCGGAGCAAGCAACCGTGCTCGTTGAAGTCTGCTGACTGACTGACTAAAGCGGTGACGTAGATAGCTGGCAGAGCGGAGCAAGCAACCGTGCTCGTTGAAGTCTGCTGACTGACTGACTAAAGCGGTGACGTAGATAGCTGGCAGAGCGGAGCAAGCAACCGTGCTCGTTGAAGTCTGCTGACTGACTGACTAAAGCGGTGACGTAGATAGCTGGCAGAGCGGAGCAAGCAACCGTGCTCGTTGAAGTCTGCTGACTGACTGACTAAAGCGGTGACGTAGATAGCTGGCAGAGCGGAGCAAGCAACCGTGCTCGTTGAAGTCTGCTCACTGACTGAAGTTGTGCAGCGGCGACGTAAATAACTGGCAGAGCGGAGCAAGCAACCGTGCTCGTTGAAGTCTGCTGACTGACTGAAGTTGTGCAGCGGCGACGTAGATAACTGGCAGAGCGGAGCAAGCAACCGTGCTCGTTGAAGTCTGCTGACTGACTGAAGTTGTGCAGCGGCGACGTAGATAACTGGCAGAGCGGAGCAAGCAACCGTGCTCGTTGAAGTCTGCTGACTGACTGAAGTTGTGCTTGAAAGCAACTCTTGTTAAGCTGGTTTCTGCTTATTCAGGTGACGCCTGGTTGTCGCTTCTCTCTCTCTCTCTCTCGCTCTGGTATTATGTGTAACTTATTCACTAACAATTCTTTGCATTGTATTCGTTGTTCTGTTATTTGTCTTAAGCATTAGATACAGAAATATACAGGTCTGGTGTTTAAGTGCTAGTTGTAGCAAATATTAAGGTTTGTTATTTTAGCTTACGTACTAGTCCTAATATAAGTTTATTTTTATTAAATTCATTGTTTGGTTGTTTAGCTTACGTACTAAAAAAAAATAAATTTGTTTCTTTAAATTCTGTTGTTTGTAATTACAATAGTTTATATTAAAAAAGAAAACAAAGAGCGCATTGGTCTTAATGTTAACTAAACACTATTCATAGAAAGAACAATTTGGGTTCTTAAAAGAAAATAAGTTGTAAGGGAAAAAAAAATGTGTGGTCAGAATTTGACGATTTGATTGTTGGGAAAATTGTGGCCGTCACAAGGTGTAGTGGAGAAGTAACAACTGCTCTAAAACGTTGAGGTGTGGGAAAATACGCCACATGCCGTTTCACAGGTGTTCTTTACAGCAATTAATGCTGCTAATCTTGTAAAATCGTTGGTCGCCGTTTTCTTGTAATTTGAGGTCAAATTTGGACGCATTTCGTATGCAGATGTGGTGAACAAGCTTAGGGGAGAAGTGACAACTGCGCCAAAACGGTAAGGTGTGCGAAAATACGCCACATGCCGTTTCACAGGTGTTCTTTACAGCAATTAATGCTGCTAATCTTGTAAAATCGTTGGTCGCCGTTTTCTTGTAATTTGAGGTCAAATTTGAACGAATTTTGTACGCAAATGTGGTGAAGAAGCGTAGTGGAAAAGTGACAACTCCTCCAAAACGTTGAGGTGTGGGAAAATACGCCATATGCCGTTTAAAAGATGTTGTTTACAGCAAGCAATGCTGCTAATCTTGTAAAATCGTTGGTCGCCGTTTTCTTGTAATTTGAGGTCAAACTTGGACGAATTTCGTACGCAGATGTGGTGAACAAGCGTAGTGGAGAAGTGACAACTGCTCCGAAACGGTGAGGTGTGCGAAAATAAACCATATGCCGTTTGAAAGATGTTGTTTACAGCAAGCAATGCAGCAAATCTTGTAATATCGTTGGTCGCCGTTTTCTTGTAATTCGACGTCAAATTTGGATGAATTTCCTACACAGATATAGTGAACAAGCGTAGTAGAGAACTGACAACTGCTCCAAACCGTTGAGGTGTGAACGGTGTAGCTTACAGCAAGAAACGCTGCAAATCTTGTAAAATCGTTGGTCACCGTTTTATTGTAATTAGAGCTTAAAGTTGGACGAATTTCGTACGCAAATGTGGTAAACAACCGTAGTGGAGAAGTGACGACTGCGCCAAAACGGTGAGGTGTGCGAAAATACGCCACATGCCGTTTTAAAGATGTTGTTTACAGCAAGCAATGCTGCAAATCTTGCAAAATCGTTGGTCGCCCTTTTCTTGTAATTTGAAGTCTAAGTTGGACGCATTTCGTATGCAGATGTGGTGAACAAGCGTAGGGGAGAAGTGACAACTGCGCCAAAACGGTAAGGTGTGCGAAAATACGCCACATGCCGTTTTAAAGATGTTGTTTACAGCAAGCAATGCTGCAAATCTTGCAAAATCGTCGGTCGCCCTTTTCTTGTAATTCGAGGTCAAAGTTGGACGCATTTCGTATGCAGATGTGGTGAACAAGGTTAGGGGAGAAGTGACAACTGCGCCAAAACGGTAAGGTGTGCGAAAATACGCCACATGCCGTTTCACAGGTGTTCTTTACAGCAATTAATGCTACTAATCTTGTAAAATCGTTGGTCGCCGTTTTCTTGTAATTTGAGGTCAAATTTGGACGAATTTTGTACGCAAATGTGGTGAAGAAGCGTAGTGGAAAAGTGACAACTCCTCCAAAACGTTGAGGTGTGGGAAAATACGCAATATGCCGTTTGAAAGATGTTGTTTACAGCAAGCAATGCTGCAAATCTTGTAAAATCGTTGGTCGCCCTTTTCTTGTAATTCGAAGTCAAAAAGGGACAAATTTCGTACGCAGATGTGGTGAACAAGCGTAGGGGAGAAGTGACAACTGCGCCAAAACGGTAAGGTGTGCGAAAATACGCCACATGCCGTTTCACAGGTGTTCTTTACAGCAATTAATGCTGCAAATCTTGCAAAATCGTTGGTTGCCGTTTTCGTGTAATTTGAGCTAAAAGTTGGACGAATGTCGTACGCAGATGTTGTGAACAAGCGTAAGGGAGAAGTGACAACTGCTCAAAAACGGCGAGGTGGCCGAAAATAAGCCATATGCCGTTTCAAAGATGTTGTTTACAGCAAGCAATGCTGCAAATCTTGCAAAACCGTTGGTCGCCGTTTTCTTGTAATTTGAGGTCAAACTTGGACGAATTTCGTACGCAGATGTGGTGAACAAGCGTAGTGGAGAAGTGACAACTGCTCCGAAACGGTGAGGTGTGCGAAAATAAACCATATGCCGTTTGAAAGATGTTGTTTACAGCAAGCAATGCAGCAAATCTTGTAATATCGTTGGTCGCCGTTTTCTTGTAATTCGACGTCAAATTTGGATGAATTTCCTACACAGATATAGTGAACAAGCGTAGTAGAGAACTGACAACTGCTCCAAACCGTTGAGGTGTGAACGGTGTTGCTTACAGCAAGAAACGCTGCAAATCTTGTAAAATCGTTGGTCACCGTTTTATTGTAATTTGAGCTTAAAGTTGGACGAATTTCGTACGCAAATGTGGTAAACAACCGTAGTGGAGAAGTGACGACTGCGCCAAAATGGTGAGGTGTGCGAAAATACGCCACATGCCGTTTTAAAGATGTTGTTTACAGCAAGCAATGCTGCAAATCTTGCAAAATCGTTGGTCGCCCTTTTCTTGTAATTTGAAGTCAAAGTTGGACGCATTTCGTATGCAGATGTGGTGAACAAGCGTAGGGGAGAAGTGACAACTGCGCCAAAACGGTAAGGTGTGCGAAAATACGCCACATGCCGTTTTAAAGATGTTGTTTACAGCAAGCAATGCTGCAAATCTTGCAAAATCGTCGGTCGCCCTTTTCTTGTAATTCGAGGTCAAAGTTGGACGCATTTCGTATGCAGATGTGGTGAACAAGGTTAGGGGAGAAGTGACAACTGCGCCAAAACGGTAAGGTGTGCGAAAATACGCCACATGCCGTTTCACAGGTGTTCTTTACAGCAATTAATGCTAATAATCTTGTAAAATCGTTGGTCGCCGTTTTCTTGTAATTTGAGGTCAAATTTGGACGAATTTTGTACGCAAATGTGGTGAAGAAGCGTAGTGGAAAAGTGACAACTCCTCCAAAACGTTGAGGTGTGGGAAAATACGCAATATGCCGTTTGAAAGATGTTGTTTACAGCAAGCAATGCTGCAAATCTTGTAAAATCGTTGGTCGCCCTTTTCTTGTAATTCGAAGTCAAAAAGGGACAAATTTCGTACGCAGATGTGGTGAACAAGCGTAGGGGAGAAGTGACAACTGCGCCAAAACGGTAAGGTGTGCGAAAATACGCCACATGCCGTTTCACAGGTGTTCTTTACAGCAATTAATGCTGCAAATCTTGCAAAATCGTTGGTTGCCGTTTTCGTGTAATTTGAGCTAAAAGTTGGACGAATGTCGTACGCAGATGTTGTGAACAAGCGTAAGGGAGAAGTGACAACTGCTCAAAAACGGCGAGGTGGCCGAAAATAAGCCATATGCCGTTTCAAAGATGTTGTTTACAGCAAGCAATGCTGCAAATCTTGCAAAACCGTTGGTCGCCGTTTTCTTGTAATTCGAGATCAAAGTTGGTCGAATTTCGTACGCAGATGTGGTGAACAAGCGTAGGGGAGAAGTGACAACTGCTCAAAAACGGCGAGGTGTGCGAAAATAAGCCATATGCCTTTTGAAAGATGTTGTTTACAGCAAGCAATGCTGCAAATCTTGTAAAATCGTTTGTCGCCGTTTTCTTGTAATTCGAGGTCAAAGTTGGACGAATTTCGTACGCAGGTGTGGTGAACAAGCATATTGGCGAAGTGACAAGTTCCAATATGGTGAGGTGCCGTTTGAAAGATGTTGTTTACAGCAAGCAATGCTGCAAATCTTTTAAAAGCTTTGGTCACCGTTTTGTTGTAATTCGAGGTCAAAGTTGGACGAATTTCGTACGCAGATGTGGTGAACAAGCGTAGTGGAGAAGAGACAACTGCTCCAAAACGGCGAGGTGTGCGAAAATACGCCATATGCCGTTTGAAGAGTGTTGCATACAGCTAGCAATGCTGCACTTCTTGTAAAATCGTTGGTCGCCGTTTTCTTGTAATTCGAGTTCAAAGTTGGACGAATTTCGTACGCAGAAGTGGTGAACAAGCGTAGTGGAGAAGTGACAATTGCTCCACAATGGTGAGGTGTGCGAAAATACGCCATATGCACTTTGAAAGATGTTGTTTGAAGCAAGCAATGCTGCAAATCTTGTAAAGTCGTTGGTTGCCGGTTTCTTGTAATTCCAGGTCAAACTTGGACGAATTTCGTACGCAGATGTGGTGAACAAGCGTAGTGGAGAAGTAACAACTGCTCTAAAACGTTGAGGTGTGGGAAAATACGCCATATGCCGTTTGAAAGATGTTGCTTACAGCTAGCAATGCTGCACATCTTGTAAAATCGTTGGTCGCCGTTTTATTGTAATTCGAGGTCAAAGTTGGACGAATTTCGTACGCAGATGTGGTGAACAAGCGTAGTGGAGAAGTGACAACTGCTCCAAAACGGCGAGGTGTGCGAAAATACGCCATATGCCGTTCAAAAGATGTTGTTTACAGCAAGCAATGCTGCTAATCTTGTAAAATCGTTGGTCGCCGTTTTCTTGTAATTTGAGATCAAATTTGGACGAATTTTGTACGCAAATGTGGTGAAGAAGCGTAGTGGAAAAGTGACAACTCCTCCAAAACGTTGAGGTGTGGGAAAATACGCCATATGCCGTTTGAAAGATGTTGTTTACAGCAAGCAATGCTGCAAATCTTGTAAAATCGTTGGTTGCCGGTTTCTTGTAATTCAAGGTCAAACTTGGACGAATTTCGTACGCAGATGTGGTGAACAAGCGTAGTGGAGAAGTAACAACTGCTCCAAAACGGTGAGGTGTGCGAAAATACGTCATAGGCCGTTTGAACGGTGTTGCTTACAGCAAGCAATGCTGCAAATCTTGTAAAATCGTTGGTCGCCGTTTTCTTGTAATTTGAGGTCAAAGTTGGACGAATTTCGTACGCAGATGTGGTGAACAAGCATAGTGGAGAAGTGACAACTGCTCCAAAACGGCGAGTTGTGCGAAAATACGCCATATGCCGTTCAAAAGATGTTGTTTACAGCAAGCAATGCTGCTAATCTTGTAAAATCGTTGGTCGCCGTTTTCTTGTAATTTGAGATCAAATTTGGACGAATTTTGTACGCAAATGTGGTGAAGAAGCGTAGTGGAAAAGTGACAACTCCTCCAAAACGTTGAGGTGTGGGAAAATACGCCATATGCCGTTTGAAAGATGTTGTTTACAGCAAGCAATGCTGCAAATCTTGTAAAATCGTTGTTTGCCGGTTTCTTGTAATTCAAGGTCAAACTTGGACGAATTTCGTACGCAGATGTGGTGAACAAGCGTAGTGGAGAAGTGACAACTGCTCCAAAACGGTGAGGTGTGCGAAAATACGTCATAGGCCGTTTGAACGGTGTTGCTTACAGCAAGCAATGCTGCAAATCTTGTAAAATCGTTGGTCGCCGTTTTCTTGTAATTTGAGGTCAAAGTTGGACGAATTTCGTACGCAGATGTGGTGAACAAGCATAGTGGAGAAGTGACAACTGCTCCAAAACGGTGAGGTGTGCGAAAATACGCCATATGCCGTTCAAAAGATGTTGTTTACAGCAAGCAATGCTGCTAATCTTGTAAAATCGTTGGTCGCCGTTTTCTTGTAATTTGAGATCAAATTTGGACGAATTTTGTACGCAAATGTGGTGAAGAAGCGTAGTGGAAAAGTGACAACTCTTCCAAAACGTTGAGGTGTGGGAAAATACGCCATTTGCCGTTTGAAAGATGTTGTTTCAGCAAGCAATGCTGCAAATCTTGTAAAATCGTTGGTCGCCCTTTTCTTGTTATTCGAGCTTAAAGTGTGACGAATTTCGTACGCAGATGTGGTGAACAAGCGTAGTGGAGAAGTGACAACTGCTCCAAAACGGTGAGGTGTGCGAAAATATGTCATATGCCATTTACAGCAAGCAATGCTGCAAATCTTGTAAAATCGTTGGTCGCCCTTTTCTTGTAATTCGAGGTCAAAGTTGGACGAATTTCGTACGCAGTGGAGAAGTAACAACTGCTCCAAAACGGCGAGGTGTGCGAAAATACGCCATATGCCGTTTGAACAGTGTTTCTTACTGCAAGCAATGCTGCAAATCTTGCAAAATCGTTGGTCGCCCTTTTCTTCTAATTCGAGGTCAAAGTTGGACGCATTTCGTATGCAGATGTGGTGAACAAGCGTAGGGGAGAAGTGACAACTGCGCCAAAACGGTAAGGTGTGCGAAAATACGCCACATGCCGTTTCACAGTTGTTTTTTACAGCAATTAATGCTGCAAATCTTGCAAAATCGTTGGTTGCCGTTTTCGTGTAATTTGAGCTAAAAGTTGCAGTGTTGCTTACTGCAAGCAATGTTGCACATCTTGTAAAATTGTTGGTCGCCGTTTTCTTGTAATTCGAGGTCAAAGTTGGACGAATTTCGTACGCAGATGTGGTGAACAGGTGTAGTGGAGAAGTGACAACTGCTCTAAAACGTTGAGGTGTGGGAAAATACGCCATATGTCGTTTGAAAGATGTTGTTTCAGCAAGCAATGCTGCACATCTTGTAAAATCGTTTGTCGCCCTTTTCTTGTAATTCGAGGTCAAAGTTGGACGAATTTCGTACGCAGATGTGGTGAACAAGCGTAGTAGCGAAGTGACAAGTTCCAATATGGTGAGGTGCCGTTTGAAACATGTTGCTTACAGCAAGCAATGCTGCAAATCTTTTAAAACCTTTGGTCACCGTTTTGTTGTAATTCGAGGTCAAAGTTGGACGAATTTCCTACCCAGATGTAGTGAACAGGTGTAGTGGAGAAGTTACAGCTGCTCTAAAACGTTGAGGTGTGGGAAAATACGCCATATGCCGTTTGAAAGATGTTGTTTCAGCAAGCAATGCGGCAAATCTTGTAAAATCGTTGGTCGCCCTTTTCTTGTAATTCGAGGTCAAATTTGGACGAATTTCTTACGCAGATGTGGTGAACAAGCGTAGTGGCGAAGTGACAACTGCTACAAAACGGCGAGGTGTGCGAAAATACGCCATATGCCGTTTGAACAGTGTTGCTTACAGCTAGCAATGCTGCACATCTTGTAAAATCGTTGGTCGCCGTTTTATTGTAATTCGAGGTCAAAGTTGGACGAATTTCGTACGCAGATGTGGTGAACAAGCGTAGTGGAGAAGTTACAACTGCTCCAAAACGGCGAGGTGTGCGAAAATACGCCATATGCTGTTTGAAAGATGTTGTTTCAGCAAGCAATGCGGCAAATCTTGCAAAATCGTTGGTCGCCCTTTTCTTGTAATTCGAGGTCAAATTTGGACGAATTTCGTACGCAGATGTGGTGAACAAGCGTAGTGGCGAAGTGACAACTGCTCCAAAACGGCGAGGTGTGCGAAAATACGCCATATGTCGTTTGAACAGTGTTGCTTACAGCTAGCAATGCTGCATATCTTGTAAAATCGTTGGTCGCCGTTTTATTGTAATTCGAGGTCAAAGTTGAGCGAGGAAGAAGCCCCAATACAGTCCCGATGATGACGTTACGGTCGCCAACGGCTGAGGAGCAATTGACGATATAAGTAAAGAACTTCGCGACATCAATGACATCTTTGGAGCCAACGGTAACGAAAATTATATCAAAGACAACTTGGAAATCTATTACAACGAAACTGAGGAACACGAGAACATCCCAAAAGAGAATCAGGGGGTTGGAATCTAAGAAGGCCATGTCGGAACAAAAGGGAGCAATGAAAACGCAGCGAAGGAAAGCTAATATGAGATTCCACGATTGGATGGCACCATGAAGAACAATGCGCCTTGAATGATGTAGCATATGAAAACCTGAGCGAAGAGGACGAACGAGGTCGATACTATAAGAGGATACTCACTATAAACATATAACAGGATACTCATATATCGCGACCGATATATGGGTAACGGATGTCGGCAACAATTATTCCAGAGGCTGATCCACCGTACGAACCTTGGGTAGAGGTCCCAAAATCTTCGTCGAGCAACGCGATTGCCTGGGAAGCCTTAACGGACAGTCTCGAGGTGCTCAATGAGGAATTTCCACACCTATACGTACTGGTGCAAAATCAAGAAAGCATGACCTACATAAACAACGTAACGCAAACAGGGAGCCCAAAGCCGAACACCAGACCATAGGGCACGCAAACCGTAGACCACCGCGACATAGCAATACCAACCAACGGAGAGCCGTAACCAGCACTAGGTGACAAATCGTATAGTGAAGTACCCACGGACCTACCAGCAGAATTGGACCAGTTGAAACCGAAACTAGTGACGACAAATTGCAGAAGGAAATACGTCAGCTCAGAAGACAACAAAGACCGGCCCGCATCGCTTTTCACGTCTCTTTGTGCCGAGTAGAGGAGCCTTTCCAGGCTGTGCCGCAATACTGTAGATCCATTACGTGGATTAGGTCAAAATGCCCGTAAATGATCCACCCACGCCCATGCTCAATGGTTACCAAGGAAGAATCTTAGAGGAGAGAAACCATGAGAAACCTAGCTTACAATAAGAGCAAACAATGATTTTTTTAAAATTTCTACATATAAGGTCTTTCTACTTAAATGCTACTTTTGTTTTAGATTTTTAGCACCATCATAATTAGTTTATTACTTCTACAATGTAATTCTCGCTTACAATGAGTGCAAACAATGATTTTTTATAATTTCTACACATAGGTTCTTTCTACTTAAACGCTACTTTTGTTTTATATTTTTAGCACCATCTTAATTAGTTTATTATTTCTACAATGTGCCAATCTTCAATCCCTTCATATTTAAAAACACTTCGTTTCTTAGGAACCCCTAAATGAATCATTCGTCAATTGTTAAATTTTCTTAATTTGCGCGCTTAAGTGTGTAGTGTGCGAATTATGTTTATCCTTAAGGAGAAACTTAAAAAAAAACACAAACTTTGGTTTTCTGATTTTTTTATTTCACTATTAGTTCTATATTTGTTAATGACATGTAAAGAGAGACTGCTTGACTTAATTCTAATTCATTACTTTTATACATTCAAATCTTCTTCTTCCTAATTTTGATTATTCTTTGCTCGCTTATTCGAACTGATGATCGGTTCAATGTACTTGTGGCAACTTGTGCCCTTGTGTCATTCAGTTCGATGACTTTCTTATATTTCGACGGTGTTAGATTTATTCTATGGGAATATTATTGATGTTGCAATATAACCATCAATAATATTCCAAACTGTGGCAACTTGTGCCCTTGTGTCATTCAGTTCGATGACTTTCTTATATTTCGACGGTGTTAGATTTATTCTATGGGAATATTATTGATGTTGCAATACAACCGTCAATAATATTCCAAACTGTGGGAGTTGCATTAATGAATGCGAATTAGATGAGACTGCAATAGTTCATACGAAATGAAAGTTATTCACCTTTCATCACCAGTTAGGTGACGATGGCATTGTAAGCGGTCGAGATTGCGACATTACAGAAGTCGATGACATTATTACAAGTGTATGATTTAATAGAGAAACGAAAAACCAAAATTAAGAAGTCATTCACATTTTAGTGATGACATTACGAATGACATAGAAATTGTGCAACGGTCAATGACATAGGAATTGCGCAATCCAAATTAGCACTCAACATCGTGTGACTCGAATTTAAAGACTGCGTTCGAGCCAGAGACGGGTTGGGTTACAGATGTAACTCTCGAGCCAGAGACGGCTTGAGTTGCAGATGTAACTTGCGCTTCACTACATGAGTCATCATATCGTATATTGGTT
Organism: Thecophora atra; assembly: GCA_937620795.1. Taxonomy (NCBI): domain Eukaryota; kingdom Metazoa; phylum Arthropoda; class Insecta; order Diptera; family Conopidae; genus Thecophora; species Thecophora atra. Next base: position 29,213,938 of record OW569398.1, read on the forward strand.
CAAGGTGTGTAAAAGGATAAGGAAGACAGCTGTTATAAACATTTTGTAAATTAGTATTACATTAGCTTGTGTACGAGATATTCGTTTTCAGTGCCGCAAGAATTAATCAGAATGTGAATGAGCAATGATTTTTTTCATTGATTCATTTGTCTCATTAAATTTAAATACTGAATATAAATCGATTTAAGTGAGTCTTGTTTAGTTACTATAAATATTTTGACTACTACCTAATTTATTTGTGCCATTCTCTGGATTTCTTATGAGCTTTTTACCTGTATTATGAGAATTCTTCTTCTCCCTACAGTGTTTATAGTCACCCTATTATCTTTATTTTTTTTTTTTGAAAAAGCGGATTCTGCTTGGCCTTAATCTGCTTGTACGTAACATATACCGCCTCACCCTCACTACATTTTCGAACATTCTTTCGTACTGTAACGAACTTTACTTCAGCCGAGATATACTCAGCGGGTGCCAGGGTTCGTGTACAAGACCTGAGACAGTAAAGTACACAAGATTCTTCTTTTCCTTTACGCTTTATTAATCTAAGATGTAGTATATGATATATATTTATAAGATAAGGCTTAGGTAATAAACTTATGTCTATGCAGTGTTTGATTGTGTATTTTCCCCCGGAGCTATGTTCGTCTGCGTTCTAGTTGTTTCTCGGCGATTCTGCTTCCTCAAAAGGGCAGTGGACACGTTCTTGCGAATGTATTTGTTCTTCTTCGTTTGTACTCTTACGCATCCACACAGTGGGGTTACTTCGTGAGATGCCGGTCTTACGCAACCATGCATCCACAATTCGAATGGTCTTGCGTCGTTTGGCACACTGGTGAGCCTACGCTATCACACAGTAGGGTGAATTCGTTAGATCGCGGGCTTACGCAACCATGCATCTACAATTCGAATAGTGTATTGTGTCGTTTAGCACACTGGTGAGCTTACGCTATCACACAGTAGGGTGAATTCATGAGATGGCGGGCTTGCGCAAGCGTGCATCCACAATTCGAATGGTTTATGTCGTTTGAGAAAGCCTGCGCTATTACTCAGTAGGGTGTAAGCTGCGAGTTGACGGGCGTACGCAACCACTCAACTGCTCTCACAAAGGATCTTTGCCGAATATCGTCCTAGCGTGACTGTAGTCGTCCTCCTTGCTTGGTTCTTACTCTTCGATGTTATTCTTCCTGAGGCACTTTGGATTTCTCTTCACTGCACTTTGCACTATTTTTCACAAACTCACTTGCACGACTGCCTTTGTATGACTTAATTTCTGTTGCATGTTTTTTCTTGCTTTTATATTCTTCGGTTGATGCTTTGATGTCCGCAGCGTCGTCCCGTTGTTTATTAGTTCGTAAACAAGTTCCCGTTTTCTCCGTTATGTTCGAACGCGTTGCTCGTAAACAAGTTCCTGTTTTCTATGTTCTGCTCTTCTGATTGACCTTGCTCGGCCGATGCCCTCGATCACGCGTTCTTCCGCCATTTCTTTTGTGCGTTAACCTTATTGTATTCTCATTAGCGAAGCACAAAACGGCAACTTGTTCTGTTAGTTGCCGTCTCTTGTCCTTGAATTGTACCGCAGGTCAACGTTCGCTTGCCTGGTTCGTTGTGCGTTAATTTTTAATGCTGTTAAAAATTATCGTCACACTCCCTCCTTACCTCGGAGACTGCATTCTTGCATCACTTGGCTAGTTATCTTTTTTGCACTTAGTCTTACGCATGTCCAACACTGACTATATCTCCTTAACCCTAATATTTTCCAGCTTAGACTTAACATACTTTCCTTTTATATAATGTTGATTTATACCGACTGTGTTTTCTTTTTAACATATATTTTAAGATCTTAATATTTAATTATTTAATTTAATTTCTTCAATGTAGTTAAATTCTTCAATGTAATTTCTTCAATGTAGTTAATTCTTCAAATTTAATTTCTTCAATGTAGTTTACCATTTCTATTTTCTAAACTGTAATGTTTTATAATTCAACACTTGTCTTTTTTCTTATATATATATATTTATTTCATATAAAATTTTCTATTTCCTATTTATATAAATTTCTATTTCTTATATATATAAATTTATTTCATATAAAATTTTGGAATTATTCATAACATAAATTTTCCTATTACTAATTTTACGCCTTCTGTTCTTGTGTGGACTCGTCCACACGTTGATCTCTGTGCATATGTTTCTTTGTTTTTGCGGTTTCTTCTTATTTCAATGATGTATGTAGGTCAAGAACTGTATTTCTTTGCGTACTCGCATCTTATTCGCGTTCACGAAGTCATTGTGCTTTCGGTATTCCAAAGCGTGCTAAAATCTGCTCTCGAAATGCTCCTTTCAGAAGATCAGGACAGGACTTACAATTTCGAACATACCGTTTAACATCACGGAACATTCCGGGCCAGATGTATCTACCCGCAATCCTTAATACTGTTTTCTGTATTCCCCCGTGTGCCGCGCATGAGCTGTCGTGGTTCTCCTGTAGGACCCGTTGTCGTTGAATGTACTCATCGCCATCAAGTTGATGAGGAATATGCCGGTAAAGTTGACTGCTGAGGGTTCTCTTGGACTTCCTTCATCTTTCTTTGTAACCATGAGCATGTTTTCTCTGTGTCTGTTGAAATCTCGGTGGTAATTCTCCCTACTGCTTCAAGTGGTTGTCGAGATACTGCATCCGCGACAATGTTAACTTTTCCTTTGCGATATTGTACGTCAAACATATATTGCTGTAGCTCAAGGGCCCACCTGGCAATACGTCTGGAGGGCCTTTCTATAGAATTCAACCACTTAAAAGACAATTGATCAGTGACCACGCTGAACCGATATCCTTCGAGGTTAGGTCGCATTTTCCTTATTGCCCACACTATGGTCAAGCATTCCTTCGCCGTAGGCGAGTAATTATGTTCTGCCTTGTTTAATCGACGACTAACGTACGCAATTACCTTCTCGTCTCCGTCGACGTCTTGGGTAAGGACGGCTAACAAGCCATCATCACTAGCATCGGTTTGCAGTATGAATTTTCGATTAAAGACTGGACATGCAAGTATCGGTGGGGCCGTTAATTTCTCCTTCAAAACGCCTTGCTCTGTGGTTCATCCCATTTCCAATGTTTGCCTTTCTTCAGAAGCGTTGTTAGTGGCTGGACGATGTTAGCAAAATTTGGTAGAAACCGCCAGTACCACGAAGCTATTCCTAAGCAACGCCAGAGTTCTCGTATGTTCTATGGTGGCTGTAGTAGACGGATTGCAGCAATCTTGTCGGGATCAGTGTGAATGCCTTTGTCGCTAATCATATGCCCTACGTATTTCACTTCTCTCTTAAAGAACTCGCACTTGTCGATGTTTAGTCTCAGCTTGGCTTGACGTAAGCGATGGAACACTTCTTTGAGGTTTGTCAGGTGTTCCTCTAGGGTTAAACCAGTGACGATTATATCGTCCAGATAGGCGAATGCGTGTGGCTCCATGTAGGGAACGATGACCTGATCTAATGCGCGTATGGATTAAAGTGGATACTTTTCGCCATCGAACCTCTCGGACCATTTGCGAACGGTATCGATCATCATCGTGTAGTGTTGAGCTGGTGCCTGTCTCGGCGTCGTGGTCACGTCTCTCGAGCTTATGCTTATCGTAGTCGGTGTATTTAAGTTTCCCGCGGCTGTACGGGTTTTGGTAGCCTCCGCTCGATCTAACGAACTTTACTTCGGCCGAGATATCCTCAGCGAGTGCCAGGGTTCGTGTAAAAGACCTGTAACAAGTTTTCTTTCTCAACTGAGGTAGACTCCGCGGCTCCAGGGTTCATTGTGGGTGGAACTTGAAAAAAACCACTCACTTTGTAACGTTTCCGAATTTCAAACGATTGTGTTTCAACAATCTAGCACTGACTGAAAAGTTCAGCTCGGACGTTATATTTGATATCGTTTTTTATTTAAATTCTCTTATCTCTTACAATGTGTGCTTATTCTACTACAATGTAACTTAGCCTAAGTCTTATGCTAAAGAGAGTTTAGTGGGAGCGGGAAAAGGACAGCTGAGCAACAGCCTCGGAGTTCGCACCTGAAGAATCTTTTCCTGAATCACTCTCCTTCATTTACCGACTTAAAAAGGAGGAGTTAGAGGCACAAATGATGTTGTTAGGTCTACCGGCACAAAGCACAGTTAAAGAAATGAGACAACGGCTAAGCGCACACATCAAGAAGCTTCGACAAATAGAAAACCCGACCAATAACGCAGCTAAGCAGACCACCAGCACGCCCGCAGCTCTGTTCCTGCAGACAGCAGCTGCGACAGCTACAACGCCACAGCAACCGCCCACAATCACCCATACACCAGCCAATTGCAATAACATGAGCGCAGCCAGCACGTCCGCTGCTGATCGACCGAAACCCTGTCCGAATCTACATTCACCAATTGACTGTGACGTCATGAACACCGTCCGGAAGTGGAATCTTCACTTCAACGGCGCCAAATCTATCCTAGAGTTCATCGAAAGTATTGAAGAGCTAGCCGACTGCTATCGTATAAATTACGATCAGCTGCTGTTACCGCTGAACGAAATATTCCGTGAACGCGCCAAAGAATGGTGGCGCTATAAGAAGGCTGAAGTACACACCTGGCTGCATTTTAAAGAGGCAGCATATCAATTCTGCTTGCCGCCACGATATCTACAGCGTCTAGAAGAAGACATCATAGGACGCCGACAAACCCAACGTGAAAAAGCGAAAGACTACATCTTAGGCATGCTCGCGATGATTCGGCAACACCCGAGGCTATGTAAAGAAAATCAAATCGACCGCATATACGAAGGCTTACGGCCGGAGTACCGTTTATATATAAGGCGCAGTGACTTCCACGACAACGCGGATGCGCTAATTAGTACTCACGAATGAGATAAAGTCTCGCTTAACTGGTGAAGAATTTCGCCGGTGGAAGACTGGTCGATTTTCTATGTTCAAAAATGCTCGTTAAAAGCAGCACTTGAATTAAGGTTCTTACGAATTGTAACTTCTGTATTGAACGCAAAAAGAAATCACGTTGGAAGTTTCCATGCTTCTCATTAGAATTGTCTTCCCATCAGCTGTGGTTGCTGTTGTTGTTGTCGCTTTCCATGTCTGGTTATGGAATCAGGTTTTGTCGTTGTTGTTGTTTCTTGCTTCTTGTGTTATGGTGTATTGTAAAGAAGCAGTCGGTGGTTGTTGATATTTTCTGTTATTGTTATTCTTCTTCGTTTCTGCTTCTGCAATTATGTCGGTATGTATGTATGTACATATTTTGTTATTGCTAGTCGCTGTGCAGTATGTATATGATCGACTGGTGATGGAATGTATGTAAGTCAGTATGTATATCCGTTTACTCGGTTTATGAACTGCAAGCGGATGATTGTTTTTCGGCAGAAGTATTTGCAACGATGCTTGGATCGTTACAGACCTAAGACAGTAAAGTAAACAAGATTCTTCTTTTCCTTTACGCTTTATTAATCTATATTATATTTATAAGATAAGGCTTAGGTAATAAACTTATGTCTATGCAGTTTGATTTTGTATTTTCCTCCGGAGCTATGTTCGTCTGCGTTCTAGTTGTTTCTCGCCGATTCTGCTTCCTCAAAAGGACAGTGGACACGTTCTTGCGAATGGATTCGTTCGTCTTTTGTAATCTGGTGGGCTTACGCATCCACACAGTGGGGTGACTTCGTGAGTTGCCGCGCTTACGCAACCGTGCATCCACAATTCGAATGGTCTTGCATCGTTTGGCACACTGGTGAGCCTACGCTACCACACAGTAGGGTGAATTCGTGAGATGGCGGGCTTACACAACCATGCATCTACAATTGGAGTAGTCTTGCGTCGTTTGGCACACTGGTGAGCTTACGCAATCACACAGAAGGGGGAATTCGTGAGATGGCGGGCTTACGCAACCGTGCATCCAAAATACGAATGGTCTACGTCGTTTGAGTGAGCCTGAGCTATTACAAGGTAGGATGTAAGCTGCGAGTTGACGGGCTTACGCAACCACTCAACTGCTCTCACAAAGGTTCTTTGTCGAATATCGTCCTAGCGTGACTGTAGTCGTCCTCCTTGCTTGGTTCTTACTATTCGATGTTATTCTTCCTGAGGCACTTTGGATTTCTCTTAACTGCGCTTTGACTATTTTTCACAAACTCACTTGCACGACTGCCTTCGTATGACTGAATTTCTGTTGCATGCTTTTTCTTGCTTTTATATTCTTCGGTTGATGCTTTTATGTACTCAGCGTCGTCCCGTTGTTCATTAGTTCGTAAACAAGTTCCCGTTTTCTCATCTATGTTCGAACGCTTTGCTCGTAAACAAGTTCCCGTTTTCTATGTTCTGCTCTGCTGATTGACCTTGCTCGACCGATGCCCTCGATCACGCGTTTTTCCGCCATTTCTTTTGTGTCGTTAACCTTCTTGTCTTCTAATTAGCGAAGCACAAAACGGTAACTCGTTCTGTTATTTGCCTCGTCTCTTGTCCTTGACTTGTACCGCAGGTCAACGTTCGCTTGCCTGGTTCTTTGTGCGTTAATTTTTGATGCTCCTAAAAATTAGGATTAGGATTGTTTAACCTGCGGTTTCCAGTTTTCTGGTTTTTCGTTATTCTTTCCCTAATTTCTATTTGTACGTTTTCTGTGAAGATTGCTAACTGCTGATAGTTTATCCGTGGGGTACTGCTAGAAAAGATGTCTCTCGGTTTTCTCTTATATAGTTAGCTACAAGAAGACTCAAGATTCCTATTTCATTGTCAGTTACGATCATTCTCGGTGCTGTAAAGTAGTGTAATAACTTTGAAAGCTTAGATTGCAGGACAGGCGATGAACGATTTTTTACACTACCGGCCAAAAGTATTTACCTACCCCAATGATTCGTCATTATTCAAATGCCAGGTATTTAATAGCCAAAAAATATTTGTACTATTAAGCACTAATTATGAGGGTAATAATTACCAGCCAACATTTTTTTCTGTACCGCAAACAGGTAGTTCAAGTGAGTTACCCCTTTTATATGAAAAATTTAAGATTAGTAGTAGTTCAGGTAAAAAATCCGTTTTTTTTACAATTTTTTCCAAAGGTCATTATAAAATATGGATGCAGGCAGTTAGGGTCATCTTATTCTTCTCAAATTTCAATCTGCATTTCATTCTATATTTAACACTAGTTGAGTGAAGAGTTGAAAATTTTAAAAAAATTTCAGATTAGAAAGAGTTATCTATTGAAACGCGTGCACTAATAGTGTCCCACCATAGCACCGGTAAAAGTAACCGCGAAAAAGCTAAGCTTTTGAATTTGAGCCGAAGAACCGTGGACTACAACATTATGAAGCTACTGGCAGTTTAAGCAACAGAAAGCGACCAGGGCGGCCAAAAAAAACCACACCAGGAGAAGATCGGGTAATCGCAGAGAATAGTAAACGTAGCAGAATTAAAACGGCACCGGAAATTACAGCTGAAATAAATGCAGCTCGCCCTGAGCCCATAAGCTTGACAACAGTCAAAAGGCGCTTAAGAAAAGCAGGTTTACATGGTCGGATTGCTATGCGAAAATTACTTCTACGCTAGCAAAGTAAAATCAAGCGGTTAGCTTGGGCGAGATTGCATAAGGACTGGACGTTGGACGACTGGAAAAAAGTTCTCTGGACTGACGAGTATACATGAAGATAGTATATATGAAGATCAGCAGGAGAACGAGCCCTTGAATCCTGCATAGTACCCACGGTGAAGCACGGAGGAGGATCGATTATGGTTTGGGGTTGTTTTGGAAGCACATCTGTAGGGGACTTGGTGAAAATAGATGGCATCCTAAGGAAAGAAAGTTACAGAGACATCCTGGAAAATAATTCTCTCCCATCTGGAACGCGTTTAATTGGAGAAAACTTCATCTTTCAACACGACAACGACCCCAAGCAGACCTCAAAAATATGCCGTGCTTATTTGGAAGAGTTGCAAAAACAAAAAAAAATATTAAAATGACCTGGCCACCCCAAAGCCCCGACCTGAATCCCATAGTGCTTTTGTGGGAAGGACTGGACCGAGAAGTACGAAAAGTGGTCCCAACGTCTTCACAAACCCTTTGGCAGCAACTAAAAGATGCCTGGTCTAGAATAGCACCCATTACCCTCACAAAATTGCTGAAGAGGATGCCAAAACTACGCCAAGCAGTCATTAAAACGCATGGTAAAAATATCGACGAAACCAAAATTTAAAAATTCTTTGTAAAAATAAATTATTCTTATAATAAAATATAACTGTTTTTAATAAATATGTTTCAAACAAAAATATAAAATAAAAAAAAATTTCATTCGTTTTTGTGTTATTTATGGGGCGGGTAAATACTTTTGGCCGGTAGTGTATATGAAAAACCTTCGTCAATTTTGAAAATTTATCTAGCCAGGATAAAAATTTATGGGCCTGAAATTCAAATATGTCGACATGAATTATTTCTCATAGGTAGCAATGTGTTGGGGTATCCTTCAGAGGCGGATGCCTTCAGAGGCGGATGCCTATATTACTTGTTGTGTTTGTGTTTAGGCTACATACCTCACAAGCAGCAGCGTATCTCTTAATTTTACTTTCCACTTTGGGGAAGTAAAATTTCTCAAGAGTTTGTTCCTTATTTTCTCGAACATTCATGTGTGCGACATTCCATACTAATCTCTGGGTAATTCTGATTTTTTTAGGCGACAAAGCGAGTGAGGTTAACATCTTGGAGGAGTTGCAAATATTGCTGGGGAATATTTATGCCATTAATCAACACAGGATTAAGGAAAGATGTCTACGATAGGCAGGGTGTGGGTGCATGTACGAGTTTAAATATTTCCCAATATCTAAGATTATCTGATTTCTAAAGACATTTATCGGAGTTTCTACGTAAGGAATACGGTCGGAGTCGGAATCTTCGCTAACAGTTTCAGTAGATGCATTAGCGCTAATCGTCCTACTCTCACTAGCAGTTTCCGTAGATAAATCGCCATGAATCGTTCGACTTTCGCTAGCGGTTTCCATAGCCGAAACGTCATTCGCAGATATTAGTAAGTAATTCATCTGGCAGGGCATCCGAGACAGAGCGTCTACCACAACGTTTGATTGTAAATCAACTCGAGGTTATACTCCTCAATCCTCGCCTGGCAGCTTCGCATTATAATATCTATTACCTAATGCCAACATAAGAGGCTGGTGGTCTGTGAAAATTCTAATCTTTTTGGCCTCGTACAAATAACTTTTCATGTTATCCAATGCCCAGACAATTGCCAACATGTCTTTTTCATTTGTGGCGTAATTTTCTTCAGTTTTATTCAAAGAACGCCATATAAACGTGATTGGCCTATCCTTACCTGACTCACCCTGAGCGAGTACCGCGCCGATTGCGAAATTTGACGCATCTGTCGTCAGTTTAAATGGCTTTTCGAAGTCAGGAGATGTTAAAACATCGAAGTCAACAAGATCTTTAAGTTATTATACCCCTGCAAGGCGGCAGCAGCAAGCTTAACCAGAACGTTCTTTGATTGGTTAGCTTTAACCTGCGCATTCTCACCCCGAGTGAGAATGATTAGTTAATCAAATGGTCGATGGAAATGGAGAATGATTAGGCTTAGTGACTTTGACGTAATCCCTTACGAATCGGCGATAATATGATGTCAACACCAAAGAGTTTTTTAACTCCTTCAGGTTTTTCGCCGGCGAAAGCATTTCAATCGCCTTTACTTTGGAAGAATCGGTTTTAATCCCTTTTGACGTAATCAAATGCCCTAGAAATTCCACCTCAGTTCTTACGAAAAATAGATGTTGCATTTTTCATTCAAACGGAAGTCTCAAAAATTCGTACATTCCGTTCATACCGGAGAACGTTTTTTTGTGACATCAGATTTATTCATTGAGATCTGGTGAAAGCCTGACGTTAGATATATTGTCGTGTTTGAACAGTAAAAGTCTGCTCAACTGTCACTTGGCTTAACATAACTTTTATTTGCACCTGTATCTATTAAAAAACTAAGATGTCTATTGTCATTCGTCTTACACACTAAGTAGGGTGCTGGAGCTGCCATCGCACGTCCTCCATAAAATTTGACTGACCGGTAGCGTTATCAAGGCATGCAGAATAATGTTGTAAACAGAACACCATTTGAAGAGCGACAACTACTCGCACGAACTGTCAAAATTACACAGGCTCTTATGGGAATTGAGAAAAAAATATACAAATTAAAATTTACTACAAAATTCAAATATTTTTCTATTTCTCTTGTATTTAGCGCTACCGACTGTCATTTTTTGTGGTCTTCATGCGTCATATATGTACATACAAATACGTTTTTAATTGGATGTGAATTTTTTGCGAAGTACAAAATTTTACTCGAGAATCAGTAATTATTTGACAGTTCGTGCGTGTATTTGTCGTTCTCCAAATGTTGTTCTGTTTACAACATAACTTCTAAGACCTCTAACGAACTCGTCTAATGCCCTATTCCGATACGTTTCAATTCAGGACACTAACTGTCTCTTCAGGGTAGTCTTCGCATTTTATTTTGTTTACGAGTACAATTAGGAGAGTGATTAATAGTCGCGTAGAAGTCATCCAAGCGCGACCATTTTTGGGTCAATTGGTTGAATTAATTTCGCACCAATCATTGTTACATCACAATTACCTCCAAAGCAGTTGGAGTGGATGGGATCTCTATTAGATTTATAAAGATGTTTACTCCTTTTATTGTTGGGCCACTGAATCATATAATAAACCACTGCTTTACTTGCTCCAGGTTTCCTGAGATATGAAAGACTGCAATAGTAATTCCTATTGCTAAGACTTCAACAGCTTCTGACCTTGATGACTTCAGACCCATAAGTATCCTACCTGTTTTAGGTAAGGTCATTGAAAGGATCATGTTTGAACAAATGTCTGTATTTTTGAACTCCAATAACCTCCTGTCTCCTCTACAATCTGCTTTTAGGAATGATCATAGTGAAAGCGTTTCCTTCTATACAATACTTCCTCATTAGTACCATTAGGCTTTGGAACTCCCTTCCATTGCATCTAACAAGGATGCCTTTTGAGAGCCGTTTCAAGAGTGCTGTTTTCCAATATTTTTCTGATATGTAAATTGTTTTTTTAGTTTTCTTTCTCTTCTCTATCTTTCTATTACCTCTTTTGTTTGTTTTCGTTTTAGCTCTTAAGTTATATTATATTATTTTAGTATTAACACTTAGTTTAATTTAAATTTTTTTATTTTATTTTATATAATGTATTTCTTTGGTATTTTCACTGTAAGTACTATACAAGACATAAGGCTTAGTGTATAGGTTAGGATTTAACTTAATAAATAAATAAATAAAATAAAATATAAATCTTCCTGAAGCTCAATTTATTTACCCTTCATCCTTCCGACAATTTTTATCTACCATTATACCACACTTTGATTTTTCAATTTCAATTTCCTTTCATTTAACTCGTATTATTTCTTGCTTACATCAATCATTTTTATATGCAATGACAAATTATTTGTGACGATTTTTCCGTGTTGTTATGGGAACGGCTTCGTGTAGCATATAGGTATCGCACATACACAGTAGTAAGTATTCGTTCCGGAAGGGCTCTATTATCCTTTTTAGTCATCCGCGATTGTAATTGCGGTCAACCTAATAATTCACAACTTACACTACAGTCACTGGATTGTATGGCTTGTCAGGCACGGAATCGCAGAACGCGTTCCCCTTTTGGACGGTGGCTTGTCGACAAACAGGTAACTGGAGGTTCTAGGTGTTTAGATTCGCAGCTTCCTGTTATCGCTAGTGATCCGGTTCAGTTTGGAAGTAATATCCGTTTTCTGTGTTGAAATAAAAATTAATTTTCGCTACTTCGTTTTTTAATTTTTAGTTTTTTTTTCAAAAACCAAAACAAAATATATTGCAAAGATTTTACTTAATAATTCACTATTTCAATTTGCTATTCAATATAATTTTTATATCGGTACTTGTGACTTTTTCCCCTTTTTAAGAGGGAAAAGCGCTTTTTTATCGTGAAGTTTCCCTTAGGAGTCGCAGAATTCACTACATTCAGTTATATTTTTACATTAATTTATAGAATTTTGTCCTGTTTTTTATCTGAACTTCACTTTCACCGAATCACATGTCGAACACAAACCACCGTCAGGACATCTTCTGTTCCGGCGCCAGTTAAGGCGCGCTCCGGAGGGAGCACCAAAACATTATAGTTAAAAGCTGGCTCCTTTCCTTCACCTATAACTCTTCATTACGATTACAATTACTATTGTTAGCAGGGCATCCCCTCTATTTATAATGTTATTTATAAGAACGTTGTTCTCGGAGGTTTTTACATCTACATTTACAATTTATGAAGTTGTTTTACCCATGGTCCTTCGTTTGGACGAATAATTGGATTAATTTGTTTATTACCAGCTGACCCAGCGAACTTCGTCTCGCCCAAAATGTAGTTTTGCACAAAAGCGGCATTTATTTATGTTTTGTGACAGTATAATTATGCTCCCTCTCTCTTAATCTTTCCGTCCTCTATCACTCACTGGCCATCTGACGGACAATGTCTTGAAACAAGACTTATAAATTTTACTGATATCCCTACGTATTGTCGTATATGTGTTTGTTAATACACTTTTACTAGTACAACGGTTAGGCTCGCTTTATTTATTAGGCAAGCAGATATGGCCGAATTAAGCAGGAGTGAAGGAAACTGTATGTCGCCAAAGTATTCACTTAGAGTAAAATCAGACTTTTAGGCTTACAATTTCATTTACTTAAGTAAATGTTAAGAGTTTACTTAAAATCTACGACACTCTTTATTAGCTGTCATTCGACACTCTTTATTGGCTATTATTCTATTGGTTTTCCCCGAATAGGTGACGATCACATATGTTCCAATCCAATGGTTATTTTTAATTTTATTTTTTTATCCGTTCTGTCACGCCCTTGTATTTGGCTTAGACAAAGTGCATCGCTTTCACATTTACTGCGGTCGTTGCAGCCCGATTCGCCATCATTTCACATTATGAGTGTTGCAAGTGCCGGTTTCGCTTCATCATCGTTTACGAACCCTATATGGATCGTTAAAACACGTCTACAGTTAGACTATAATGCTAAGATACAAATGACAGTTCGCCACTGCATTGAACGGGTCTATGACCAAGGGAGAATTCCCGCCTTCTATAAGGAATCACTGCAAGCTATTTTGGTATCTATGAAACTGTAGTAATTTTTTTTATCTACGAGTTTATTAAATCGAAATTGGTGCGTTTTACTGGCACAAGATCAAACTAATCTGTTTCTAAATAGAAGTTTATTCGTATTTTCGATGGACCTGCAGAATGAACATCGTGCACAGCGTAATATTGACACAAAAACATTGCGTGATTTCCTCAAATTTATGATGGTTGGCGCCGTATCTAAAACTGTCGCATCCTGCATTTCTTATCCACATGAGGTCGCCCGAACAAGGTTAATAATAATAATTTCCGTAAACCTATTATTCAAATAATCAATTTATGGCCTACTGAACCTATAACCAGATTTATTTTCGTAAGTGAAAGTAAAAACATGATCTATTCACGATGTTTCACAAGAGTAAAAACATTTAAAGTAGACTACTTACATATTAGCAATATGGATGTGTATAAGCAAAACCAAAGAGCACAGTGACTGCACTGTAATTATATGAATTAACTTATGAATAAAATTAATAAATAGAAATTCGTGGTATTTAATAACAATAAAATATATTTATGAATGGTTTTTTTGTGCCCTAATCATTTAAAAAAAAATAAGGATAAAAATAGTTCACTAACCCTCCTCGATTCAAAAATGTACAACACCGTCTTCTTCTATTTTTAGATTTTTACAGCCCGATTCGCCACAGGTCCACATTATGAGTGCTGCAAGTGCCGGTTTCGCTTCATCATCGTTAACGAATCCTATATGGTTCGTTAAAACACGTCTACAGTTAGACTATAATGCTAAGATACAAATGACAGTCCGCCAGTGCATTGAACGGGTCTATGCACAAGGGGGAATTCCCGCCTTCTATAAAGGAATCACTGCCAGCTATTTTGGTATCTGTGAAACTGTAGTACATTTTGTTATCTACGAGTTTATAAAATCGAAATTGGTGCGTTTTACTGTCACAAAATCGAACCAATCTGTTTCTAAATAGTTTATTCTTATTTTCAATGGACCTGCAGAATGAACATCATGCACAGCGTAAAATTGACACAAAAACATCGCGTGATTTCCTCGAATTTATGATGGCTGGCGCCGTATCTAAAACTGTCGCATCCTGCATTGCTTATCCACATGAGGTCGCCCGAACAAGGTTACGTGAAGAGGGTAACAAGTATAACAAATTTTGGCAAACCTTACATACTGTTGTAAGGGAAGAAGGTCGATCTGGACTCTACAGGTTTGACACATAAAGAATATTTTGTTATATTATTGTTTTAAGAAAACTATCTTCGATTTTTTCCATGCATTTTTTAACGATCAAATTTCGAACTAACTATTCCTTTTTTGAGACAATTCGTAAATAAATGGATCACGTTTTCATACCTCAGTTTACAAAACCAAAAAAGAAAAAAAAGGAATATATATGCTGAATTCTTGTGTTGATTTGTTTATGCTAAATACGAAAATGAGGACCGAAAATTCTTGCATAGAACCAAAAATTTTCGTCCAAAAATTTTGGACAAAAACGGTTATTATGTTTTCTGTTGGGAACTAAGTGTCATCTCTCGTTCTCGTTCTCGCTCTACCCCTCTACCACTCACTCACTCTTTAACGCAGTCTATATCCTTTTATCACTCCCATTCCCCCATGGTTTCTTTTCGTACTAAATAAAAAATATTAAAACGATGAACAAATATATCGAATGTAATGTTACACTGACTGCGCTATTTGACACTAAAAAAAATTTTGTCATATTATTATTTTAAGAAAACTATCTTCAATTAAACGTTTTTTTCATACATTCTTAAACGATCAAATTTTGAAATAACTATTCCTTTTTGTGACAATTCGTAAATAAATGGATCACATTTTCATACCTCAGTTTACAAAAAAAAAAAAAAAAAAATATATATATATATATATATAGTCATACGGATCCTCCGATGGAGAACTACGCCCACCGCAAAAGTACAAAACTTAATAAGATTCCTAGGGACCTTGGCTCCGCAGAAGGTACGAGAATTAATAAGATTCCTCGGGACCGCTTCATGGCACAGTCGGTTTGTACTGGATTTTTTCAAGTTGGGGCACCAATTCATGCTTAACACTTCCAGAAAGGAAAACACTTCAAGTGGACCAGAGACTAACAGCAAGCTTTTAAGGATTTCAAGCGCCGACTCACAGAAGCCTCCGTATTGACTTACCCCGATTTTAAACAGCGCTTCTCTAAACGGATGCTTGTGACTATGGCTTAGCATTTCAATGGCGCTGAAAAGAACTGCGTATACGACCGCAGAGAAGGAATCACTGACAGTGTTATTAGTCGTCAGGAAAATGCAACTGTACATTTAGGGGTATTTCTTCAACATCGTTACGAAATGGTTCAATACAGTTACAGCAACATGAAGTACTTATGTCCAGTACTGGAAAGGGAAAAGCAATGTGGTTGCTCTCTCAAGTTGTCTTTCCCACCACCCAATACAGCCAGTCTGTGTACGTTTAAATGCACAGGATAAGAATAAGGTCGCATTTTGATTCTGAGCAATTTCCAGATTGCGCCATCAAAAACGGAGATTGCACTCTCGCTCAGACGGCGGAGAGAGATGTCCACCTGACGAAGAGCGACCGACGAAACTGCAGATGTCGAGCCGGTGTCGCGCAGCCAATTCTCATGTCGAGCTCCTATACGATACATTCATTCTGTTTCCTGGTGTCACAGCGTTCAGTCGTGCTCTGTACTGCTGCTCAGTGCTACGTTGATTTTCGGGAAATTTTGTGTTTATTGCGTTTAGTTTGTGATTTAAAGTGTTCTTCAGCATACGCTGAGCATTTTGGTTCAGGAATCAAGTGAATTGATCAATAATGCCTTAAACACATAGAATATCGCGCAGCGATGTCGCTCTCCGCCAAATGTCAAAATTACATAGGCTCTTATGGGAAACAAGAAAAAAATAACAGGTCTCCGCTGCCTCTGCCAGCGACGGCGATCAAAATGGAAAATTTTTTATTCGCCGAATTACGGACGATTGAAATTTACAGACATATTTTTGTGTACATTTTGTTGCCGTACGTCGACGCCGACAAATCTTTTTTCAGCCGGCGAATCCGCTGACAATTTTCGGATACACTCGTGTTGAGTGCCCGACTTCAGGCTCTGTGTCTCGAGTTGAGTGCCCGACTTCACCGTTTACGCACATTTCAGCGATGAAGATGACGATGGCGATAGCGATTTGTTATCTGAGATCTTTTACTGTCATGATTGAATGTGACGTCTGTCACAGTTTATTTACGTTTGCTATTTGAGGTATAAGTGCTAAATATAAAACTAAAAATGATTGATTTAGACGCAATTAGGAAAATATTCAATGTGTTTAGTCATGTATGCGAAGTATATATCATAGATTAGTAGATGAGACACTCGAAAATGTCCCTTATACACTAATGCATTTTTGCTGGAATTGCACTGATACAATGAAAGAAAACTTTGATTCGCTGCAAAAAAAGTGTAGCCTCGCCGTAAAAAAGTGTAGCCTCGCCGTAAAATAATGTAGCCTCGCCGCAAAAATTTTGTAGCAAGCACTGATCGAAAATTTATTTTAAGGGGGTTGTTTATGGAAACGTCAAAATAAATAATTATAAATATTATGTTTTTTATCCATGAAAAACATGTATAAAACATAGTTTTAATGTTAATAAATATATTCTATAACATTTTACACAGCATTTTCTAATTTGCTTGGTTATATTTCCTATAAATGCAGTCGGTAATTAAAACTTTTTTGTTATAAATACACAATTATGCGCCTAATTGCGAAAATATTTTGGAATGCTGTTAGCAGAATAGTATAAATGAAACTGAATACAAATTATTACAAAATAGTTGCAAATTATACGTTATTGGCCTAGTTGGGGCTCCAAAACCCTTTAGCACATACGGTTGCACTGGTAAAAAATCGTACACATTGTTTGATAAAGAAACAAGAACAACAATGTGGTACCTCTCACGTATTGTATACGTGAGTTCAACATACCAAACAATCAAATGTCAAACCGACTTTTTGAAACGGCGAATAGCGAGTGTCACATCTAGTAATCTATGGTATATATGGCAGTTTCCAATATTGGACCTAAGCGCCGATGATGGGTTCGTCCCGTAAATCTAAGCCGTGATAATCTGGGGCTACACGCTACATGCATAGAGCAGCTACAACGTCATGACCCAGACCACTTTTTTAAATCTTTAAGGATGGACAATTCAAGGTTCAATTTACTCCTGACTTTGCTTGAAGGGAGGTTGAGCCGCAACTCAATCAGAAGGCCAATTCCACCAGCTATGCGTTTGGCTGTAACACTTGTGCAAGTATCACGGAAAAATTTTTTCTGCAGTAATTTTTTAGCTAATAATATTTCTACATATAGGTACTTGGCGCAAGGGTGCAACTTCCATATACTGGCTGTAGCTTTCAAAATGGGTGAATCAACAGTTCGAAATATAGTATATGACACCTGCGAAGCTATTTGGGAGGAGTTGCTGCCAATATATATGACAATTCCAAACATCGTCGATTGGAAACATACCTCCGACAAATTTTATGCGCAAACCGGCTTGCCTCATTGTTTAGGAGCGATCGATGGAAAATTGGTCGCCATAAAATGTCCCCGACAAAGCGGTTCGTTATACTTCAGTTACAAAAAGCGCTTCAGCATAATTTTGTTAGCTGCTTGTGACGCGGATTACTCGTTTACCATGGTAGACGTTGGAGCGGTCGGCAGCCAAAGTGATAGTGGAGTCTTTACACGCAGCGTATTTGGCAAACTGATATTGGAAAACAAGCTCCCAGTCCCAGCAGAGGAAAGTCTTCCGGGATCCGATATTGTTTTCCCGTATTATTTTGTTGCATACGCAGCGTTCCCTTTGCGAAACAATATAATGCGGCCGTATCCAGGAAGACTTTTGCCAGCCGATAAAAGCAATTTTAATAAGACTTTGTCGAAAGCTCGCGTCCGTATTGAAATTGCTTTTGGTATTCTTGCAAATCGTTGGAGCGTTTTACAAACAACAATAACTGCATCCCCAAAAAATGTTGACAAAATTATATTGGCAACCGTTGCGCTCCACAATTTTTTAATTCTACACAAAGACAGCACATATTTCACTGAACGAGACCTTCAGTTATCGGAAAATACGAACGTTTTATCGGCATTTGAAATGTCTCACGGAAACAGATCTTCTCAGCGAGCTTTTCATTTGCGAGATACTTTAAAAGATTTCCTTATGTAAAAATATATTTTCTATGTATACCTAATATTTCAAAAACATTTCGTTGATGTTTCTAACGCTTTATTATGTTAGTTATTAGTTTTGCAATGAATACAACTAAGTTATGTACTACGCTTCGATTTCAACTCTTTTATTAATTTCACCACATATTCGGTGACTCCGACTTCAATTTCTCCGGTCTCTTCGGTTGTAAGACCAGAATTTTCCACACGTGTGGCCAAAGCATCGAAAATTTTTGCTGTGCTTGATTTCGATTGCGAGACGCAAGCATCGTCCAATTTTTGCGCTGAGGTCTTCATAAACTCGCAGAATTCCTCCTGGATCCTATCGTTTCGATGCCTCTTTGGACGATTTGGTGACGGTGTTGGAGGATGGCAAGGCGAAGACAGTGGAAGAGCGACCGGCGATAAGAGTGACGGCGAATCGCAGATATCTTCTGCACATTCTTCGTCGCCGCACACATTCCCTATTGTACTGTGAGAGACAAAACGAAAACATATGTATAAATTTTTTGATACAGTTCAATGAAACTCACTTTCTGGAGAAAGGAACCGCTTCTAAGAAGTTCATATTTTGATAATATTTCCAGTTTGCTGGAGCTGGTGCAGCACTGCCGGAAGGACACTCCATTCGCTGCCTTATGCGGCGATATACGTCCCGCAAGTTCTTCCATTTCTTTTTGGCAACTTCCTCTAATATAATCGTGTATGAAATAAAAACAGCCTCAAATGTGCAAATATATGCTCACCTGTAACTCCAAGACGTTTTGAAATGTCGCGCCAAACTAATTCCTTCGCCAAAATATTTTTATAACCCGCCGAAGAGAGGTCATATAAAAGGTTATGCGAACGTACTTCGTCAATTAATTTCTCTTCCAAATTCATTTTTAAAAATATTTAAAAAACTGCGGACTGTTATTGAGGTCAATTATTTCAGTTATTTCAAATGTCAGATAATGTCAAAGTCATATGGCATTTGTTTACTATTTCACGGGATTTTCATGGAAAGGTAGGCGACACTGTTTTCAGATAAAAGAGAGTATCGCCGACTTAAGTCAAAAAATAAGAATTTTTCTTAGAAGGCTGGCGATGCGTTCCTTACCATTTCTCATAGGAACATCGCCATCGCCAAGTACATCGCTGAATGTGCGTACACAGGCTCTGTGTTTCACAGGTAAGCGATTGTTGATAGCAACATTGTTGCTGCAACATTTTTGTTGTATTTTTCGTGTTGCTAGCATCATTGTTGGTGTCTGGCAACTTGTTGCTAGACTTTTTAACTTCTTTTTTCGGTTAATCCGTGCGTTTCTTGACTTAATGAAGCAGATTAAGGATTTAACTGGTGTTAAGGGAGCTAGTAGAGTTAGCGGCGTGGCTACTGTTGCTACTCCAGTGGGCAATAGGCCCAAGCTTTCAATTTTTAAGGCGGGGAGCAAGCAGAAGAAGAAGGCTGCTCGCTCGTCCGATGAGGAGGCTCCAAAGAAAGCTACGAAAATTGCTAGAATGGAGATAAGAAAGAAAGCAGAGGCAATGCTGTTGTCATCTGTTAGCGATTCGGAAGTGCCGAATAAGGTTGCTCCTTTAGGAGTCGGTGGCATTCTTACTGGCGTTTCTGTCGCCGATATTGGTAAGGAGGTGAGCGACTTCTGTGCCAGTGTGCGTGGAGCGTCTGCGAGTGCAGCAACGGCTGCACTGGGACCGTCGAGTGTTGTGGGGGGTTTGAGGTCTGGCGGTTTGGCGTTGCCTCCTGGGCCGGAGCCTGAGGCGTCGGTCTGTGGACTGAAGGTCGTCACCAGTAGTTTTGTTAGGTGCGTCCTGAGCGAGGCGTCTCTTGGGAGAGATGCCGCGCTCAAAATAGTTGAGTTCGCCGGCAGCTATGAGCTCATCCTCATGAAGCTCATCGCTGAGAATGAGCGACTGAGGGGTCGCTGAGAAAGTGCTGGCCCTTCTGGCGCCTCTCCGCGCGTGGTGGACCACGCATTACCGACTGCTCCACCGGTCGTGCCTAGGGTGTCGATGCCTAAGGCGGCTGCTTCACCGCCTCCAAGCCCAGTTGAGACGTGGTCCTTGGTGGTCAAGAGCCGTAAGGCCGGTGTGTCCTCCAAGGAAGTGGTGGAAAAGGTTTTGAAGCAGGTGGGTCCCACTGTGGACGCGAGAGTGCGTCAAGTGAAGGAGTTGCGCAGTGGTGGTGCGATTATTCGCACCCCGTCGGTGCAGGAAAGGGAGAAGATTCTCCGCAACGAGAAGTTTAAGGAGTTTGATTTGGATGTCAAGGTGAATGAAAAGCCTGGCACGAGAGTCGTTGTCCGCGGAGTCCCGTGTGGAATTTCCGATGTGGAGTTTCTGGGCGAACTCTTCAGGAAAAATCTGGCGGATAAAATGACGAACGACTTGTTCGTTAAGTCAGTCAAAATGGTCTCTCGTGCCAAGAAGGTGAATGATGGCGATGAATGTTCCAACGTCATCCTGGAGTGCGGCGGCTCAGCGGCTCTCTTGGCTGACGTTGACGGGGTGTATGTGGCGTGTTACCATTTCCGCACTGGTCGTGCTGCCGCAAGGCATGGCTGCTTTAAATGCAGCTCGTTGGACCACAGGATTGCTGACTGCAAGATGGCTGACTATGTCTGTCATCGATGTGGGGGGAGGGGCATATCAGCACGAAGTGCACAAATCCTGTGCACTGCCGTGACTGTGCATACAGGGGTAAGCCTGCGGATCATCGTATGATGTCCGACGGATGCCCCTACTATGATGCCTTTGTTTCCCGCCTCAATGCCAGACATTGAAATGAATGTTAAGATTGTGCAACTGAATTGTCAGGGCTCCTATGAGGTTATGTGTGACTTTGGTGAATCTATGTGTGAGTCTGGCAGTAGCTTCGCTCTTATCCAAGAGCCATATGTGTTTCATGGCGCAGTGCGGGGTATCCCCGCCAGTTTGCGCTCTTTTTGCGACGCGAGGGGCTATGCTGCTGTAATTGTGAATGATGAGAGTGTGGACTGTATGCTTGTTGACTGTGGCGAGCTTGGTGTATGTGTTGCTGTTGAGGGTGTGTTTGGCAAGATCTTTCTTGTCAGTGTGTATTGCAAGTATGGTGAGGACTTGGACCCCTTTATTGAGTACATGGATGCTGTTGTGCTCCGGGCGGGTAGTATACCGGTCATCCTTGGCATGGACGCCAATGCCTCGTCTCTTTTGTGGCACTCCAGATTGCCAAGGTCTCTTGGCCAGCGTAGCTTCGCTCGCGGAGAGACGCTGTCAGAGTGGGTTCTCGCACGGGACATGCATCCCCTGAATGTACCCAGTGAGGTTTTCACGTTTGAGGGTCCAAGTGGTATGAGTGACATTGACGTGACCTTGGTGAATGATGCGGCCTTGGGCAGGTTTCGCTTCAGCTGGGCGGTGTCTGATTGGGGCATAAGTGACCATAATCCTATAGAGATTGTGGTCACTTGTGATCGGTTGCGCAGCGTGAATCTTTCGTCAAGAAGGTGGCGTTTCAGTGGAGCGAATGTGGCCCGTTTTGGGCAGTGTGTGAGCGATGCCGTCTCTGCGCTCCCGCTTAGCGACTTCCGCACGAAGTCGATTGATGAGCAGGTCACCTTTCTGAATGAAGCTGTTTGGTGTGTGTGTGATGAGCTCTTTGTGAGGTGCCAAAAGGCAAGTCGCCGGAAAGTGAAATGGTGGACGCGCGATCTCACGCTTAAGCGTAGAGCCGTAAGACGTCTTCGCAAGCGCTTCCTGGCGTCGAGGCGTACGAACAGAGTGAATGCAGATCGGCGAGGGGCTGCCTTCAGGCAGTGTCTGCGCGAGTATAAACGTATGATTGCGAAGGAGAACGACTGGAAGGCTTTTGCCAAACGGCACAGCGATGACCCCTGGGGCGAGCTATACCGCGTAAGTCGTTCGAACCCTCGCAGAATGCCTGCGAATCTGAGTTGTATCCGCGTGGGTGACACCGTTCTAAGTGACTGGAAAGAATGTGTGGGCGCACTGATGAATGAGTTCTTCCCTCGTGAAGAGCGGCAGGCTCCGTTGCCTGTGGGACCTATTGATGCTCCTGAGTTACAGCTTAGCGAGGTCAATAGCAGTTTCTCACAGGTCAAGTCTCGGAGATCGCCTGGTTTTGACGGGCTAACCGGAGAGATGGTGAAAGCCATCTGGAAGGCTATCCCGCAATACTTGTTTGCCGTGTATGAAAGGTGTGTGCATGATGGTGTTTTTCCGAGTGTATGGAAAAGTGCTCGTGTGATTCTGCTGTTGAAGTCGCCGGATAGGATCAGGTCGAATCCTCGTTCCTATCGTGGCATCAGCCTCCTACCAGTACTCGGTAAAGTGCTGGAAAGGATTATGGTTGAAAGACTTCGGACTGACATGCATGAGGACTTATGCCCTCTTCAGTTTGCATTTGCCAAAGGCAAGTGTATTGAAGAGGCATGGCTGCATGTCAAGAACACTGTTGCTGGATCCAACTCAAAGTATGTTCTGGGAGTGTTTGTTGACTTTAAAGGTGCGTTTGATTACCTGAGCTGGTCTAGTGTGATTGAGCGTTTGCGTGAGCTCGGATGCCGTGAAATTAACTTGTGGAATAGTTACTTTTCCGGCAGAAGGGCATGTGTGGAAGGAAAGAGCGAGTCAGTCTGGATGAGTTGTTCGTGGCTGTCCTCAGGGTTCCATTTGCGGTCCATTCATTTGGAACGTTATGATGGACCCGTTGTTGAGGCGCCTCCAAGGAGTGACTGAGTTCTGCGCGTATGCGGACGACCTGCTCCTTTTAATAGAGGGTCAGAGTCGTTGTGACCTTGAGCGTAAGAGTTTGACGGCGATGAATATGGTGTGTGAATGGGGTTCTTCTGTCGGTGTGGATGTTGCGATGGACAAGACGGTGATGATGCTCCTAAAGGGAAAACTGTCACCTAATCGACATCCATCACTTCGAGTTGCGGGAGTTGTTGTCAAGTATGTGACTCAGGTCAAGTACTTGGGAATAACTATTGGGGAGCGAATTAATTTCGTCCCTCATCTCGGTCACTTGAAGGCTCGTCTCACCGTTGCAGTGAACCAGATGCGTCGCCTTCTTAAGTGTGATAGGGGCCTTAGCAGGCGAGCCATTCGCACCGTTTATAGCGGCCTCTTTCTCGCTTGTGCGACGTTTGGGGCGGCTGTATGGGGCGAGGTGGTGAAGACTGCTTTGGGGTATCGCAAGATACTCTCATGCCAGCGTGTTTTGTTGCTCAGCTGTTTGCCGGTATGTCGCACGGTCTCAACGGCGGCTATGCAGGTTCTTCTTGGCGTACCCCCTCTAAACCTGGAGGTATTGCGTCGCGGTATTGCTTTTCGGAGGAAAAGGAGACTGCCCTTGCTGTGTGACTGGATGACTGATGGTGAATCTGATGGGATGAGTGCGTTTGTTTTTCAAGGGCGATTGATGGAGTGTGTGTTATCTAGATGGAGATCTAGATGGTGTGATAGTGCGAATGGTAGAGCCACCTTCCGGTACATCTGGACTGCGGATTTTATCCGCTTCAGGCCATGTTTCCGTTTTAGCATGCAACTCGGTTTCTTACTCACTGGGCACGGCTCCCTCAATGCATTTTTGCATAAGAGATGCCTTGCCGCCAGTGAGTCTTGCGACTGTGGAGCGGGCGTTGAGAACTGGATTCATGTCCTTTGTGAGTGTCCGTTGTACTCCGGATTTAGAGATCTGGCGGCAATGGGAGTTTGCCGTGAAGGCGCGGGCTGGAATGTTTTAGGGTTGCTCGCCACAGAAGATCGCGTCTGTCGTGCGAATGAGTTTGCGTTTCAGGCCTTTAGGATGCGTAGTGCAAGGATGAATCTAGTTGCATAGTCTAAGTGAGTGGTGTATGAATGTGTGAGTGAATGTCTCTACTTCTGTGCTTCTTTTATGTACCGGCGCTCTTCGCTGCCAGCCAGGTTCACCAGTACCTAGCTACATGGAGCTAACTGGTAGTAACAGTGTGTTACGAACCTTACCCAGAGGTTTCTGGTACCACAGGTGTCAAGCAGTATGGGATTGGTCTCAACGCCTCACCTTGGCATCAAAGATCCTTTGCGATCTTGTGGGGGGTACGATTAGGCCTAGGCCTTGAACATGGATGTCGTTCTCCTAGGTTGAGCGGTAGAGGTAGGGATCGGCCTCGCTCTTCACAGTGAGAGGCAGGCGACCATGTGCGCTTGTCTAAACTGTTCCATCTATGCGTAGTTCGCTACTGCGTAGTTTTGTTGTTCCGATCTCCTTTCGTACCCTTAAAAATCTAACGGTCACCAGTCCGGGGTTATAAGGAACCCAACTGGTAGTAGTTTTGACTACGAGGTCTGACCAGAGGCCCTTTTTCTGGTACCACGTGGATCAGAAGGCCCATGGGCGGCACCTACCGCCCTTTCTGATCGTGAGGTAGGCCCCCTTGTGGGAGAATCGTGGGGGCTGTGGTTTAATACCCAAATCGCGGGTAGAGCTTATTTGCTCGGTGTGGAGTTGCATTTCAACCGGGTGCTGTGACCCATAGAACAGCAGAGGTGGTAAGAAAGGCCTCAACCTTCACCAAAGGGGGAGTCACGTCCTTTATGCGTGTCTCCGTTTGTTACCGGAGACTTGGTTTTCCTAGTCGATGGGGTGCTGGCCGTCACTAATTTCGGCCCCGAGTGTGATGGCACACCGTGAGTTTAAGCCTTTTGTAGGCAGGCACTCACGTTAAGCACACGGATATTCTATACGATACAGCAGATGCCGAGCCAACCACGGAAACCGAAGTTATACCAAACGTCGTCCTCATCGACAAAACCTCAATAACCAGACCACCGTACAAGAAGTTGAGAGGATCTTAAGAGACTGGCAACCGTGAAAGAATCCATTTTCGATTTTGAATTAATAATGATGTAGTGAAGTTAAACCCTACGGGGGCACTTAGAGGAGAGGCGCAAAAATGGAGTGAGTGAAATGAAAACATATATATGTATACAACGGAGATCAAAAATACAAACATCGCAATGCACAGCAGAAACAGCACAGAAGGAGAAACAAAGAAAAGAGATCTACCGAACGCAAGGATAAATTTGGTTACTGAATTCAGCAAGGAATCAATAAGTCAGTTGCTGTGGTACCGTCAACGAGGACACTTATGCTTAAGAAGAGCTGAGTAACGCAAAGGCAAGAACAGTTTACATATATGAGATATAACTTAACATAAACAACGTTGTTTATACATACGTGCAGGCGAAACGCGAAAGTGATCGCCGCGTGTAAAATAATTGGTGAAATTGTGAGTTGAGTAAAGGTATTGCGAATTTCCGGATAGCCTTACTACTCAATCAAACTATTTGCCGAACTATTTAATCGTCAAAGAAATTATTTCCAACAACTTAAATATATAATATATAGCTGGACACAGACAACGTGCATAATCATACAGTGAACGCGAAAGTCAGCACAGCGTGTCAAATAATTAGTGAAATCGTGAACATCAATTTCCGTTTGAGTAAAAGTATTGCGAATCTGTAGATACCTTAACTGGTATTGCGAATCTCCGGATAGCCTTACCACTCCATTTAAACAAGTGGTCGAAGTAAATCAGTAAACAGGGACATTCAGTTTTAAAGCGAGCTATAGTTATACGGTTGAGGCAGAGGCTCTGCGAATCTTCAGATAGCGTTGCCCTTCAAGTTGCCAAGTCGATACCGTGACAGTAGAACCCCTTTCAGAGTAAACGCATTGCAAATCTCCGGATAGCTTTGGAACTCGGTCGGGCACGGACTAGACAACAACAGAACTACCAACGGAGTAATTTGCACATTAGACGTATCGCTGTAACTATTTTTTGGTCGTTTCTAGCGGTTTTTTACCATCATATTGTTAAAGAAGACCTTTTTATTATGGTGGTGTGGGGGGAGGGGGCGTGGCATTATTTTGTATTTGTAGGCGTTACAAGGATATTGTTGTTTTATGGTTTTCTATTTTTGTGTAAATTAAAATAAGAATACTACCACAATAACAGCAATATTAAACGAGAACTTCAATAAAAATCTTCCTAGTTTGGTGCTCTTTGTTGACTTCAGTAAAGCGTTCAATACATTGCCGTATGAAAAGCTGTTAGCAAAACTATACAACTCAGGAATAAGAGGCGATTGCTATGAATAGCTCAAGAGCTATCTCGGGAGGAGAACATTTAGTAGTGAAAATAGAAGACACTATTCATACACTACTATGGTGGCGAATTTGTTATTCAACAAGGTGTTCCGAAAGGCTCCAAACTTAAACCACTTCTGTACATACTTCGATTTGCTGCAACTGCTTCAATAATCACAAACTTTTGCTTATGCTGACGATACTGTCGTCGTTGTTACAAATAAAAATATTGAGACAGCAACATCTTATGTGCAAATGGAAATTTAAATTTTACAGAAGCGATCGCACGATAATGAGACGCCCATATCAAGAGATTGCAATATAATACCATAACATTAATTGCTTACATAAAAAGGCACGTAATGCTGGAGGAATTCATTGACATAGAAAACGGGAAATTTGAGGCCACAATTGGACAGGTTACTACTACTCATAAGTATCTTGGAGTTATAGTTGATCAGCATCTGAAGTGGAAAGAGCAGGTGGATGCTGCAAAAAAAAAAACTTTGTAAAACTGCATATATGCTCCAGTGGCTCAAGTATCTTATGCGCTTGCTGAATCATACATAATGCATGGGGTAATCATACATAACTCATCGCATTGCAAAGCCTTGCCAAACTGTCAAAATCAAGTTTTAAAGAAGATCTCGCAGGCTAATCCGGAGAGTACGTGTTTAAGTTTACTTCAGCAATTAAATGTTCTGCATTAAAATATTTTCCAAACAACTTTGGTAAATGTATTTTACGAGGGATCACAGTATACGAGAGTCCAGATTACACATAGCTATGGCAAGCGAATGCGACTATAAGGATGTTATATGGTCCAAACGTTTCACAACGACTATGGAAAACACAGGTTCAAAGTAATGCTTCCCAGGATTTACGAATTTCCGGTAAAACTTCTTTATATATCTAGTAGTAATATAAATAATTATGTTAATAGTAAATAATTATGTTATGAACAGCAGAAAGAGAGAGAGAGAGCCGTCGACTGACAACTCACTAACACCTGCCACAGCAGAATAATGAAGAGACAGAAGAACGAGAAGACAAGTATTGACGAGCAGTCAACGCAGAACTGAAAGCATGAGAGCAGAATCACAACAGCGGAATAGATCGGTCGTGTGCTGTAGAGCTCTACTTACCATTGAGCGACGGGGAAGCTACCCAGGCAAAATTAAAAGCAGCGTTTTCCGCGATATTAGAGTAGGAACGTTACAGTGACAATATAGGACTAGTTGGTTCAAATAACTGACGCGGCAATCATTAAAGGAACTTTTCTAATATATATCTATTGTCGACTGTACGTGCAACGCGAATTGTGAGATTCGGTGCCTATTTATAGTAGCTCCCACGCAAATATATATCTATTGTCGAGTGTACGTGCAACGCAAAACGTTAGGTTCGTTTGCTAGTTATAGTAGTGAACTGTAGTCGTTAGGCTGGGCAACGGCATTAGTTGTTTGCGTAAAGTTAAATACGAATTTAAGTGTGAAAATAAATAAATATAAATTAGCAAATGCACAAACCAAAAAACAGGGTGACTCACATAACCAATTTGCATAGACTGTTAGAAGAAAAGCGAAAAGTTAAATAAGAATTTAAGTGTGAATATTGATATTTGCTTCATATTGAGCTTTGCCTGGCCTGACTAGGAGTATGAAGTAATCAATGGTAAGGAATGCTTCCTCTTGAATTAGTGAAACATACCTCGTTCGCAAGGTATTAACGAGGACTATAGCCGTTTTTTTGGAAAACGACTTTGAAAATTACGCAGATTTGCATGAAGTGGCCACTGGTCACGAACACTTCCGCGTGCGGCACTTACACATACCTCGTTCGAGAGGTATTAACGAGGAAAAGTAAATATAATAAAATTGCGAATTCCTCTATAGCCGTTTTTTTTGCAACTCGACTTTGAAAATGCATAGGATTTGCATGGCCCAGATAAGAGGATGCAGCGGCCACTGTTCAGGAATGCTTCCGCGTGTGTTAATGACACATACCTCGTTCGAGCGGTATTAACGAGAAGATGCAAATATAACAAAAATTGCGGACTCTTCTATAGGGTTTTTTTTGTTTGTAAATGGAATTTGAATATATCAAGGATTTGCGTGGCCCGACTAGGAGGATCAAGTGGTTACTGTTTAGGAATTCTTCCGCGTGTGTTAATGATACATACCTCGTTCGAGCGGTATTAACGAGAAGATGCAAATATAACAAAAATTGCGGACTCTTCTATAGGGTTTTTTTTGTTTGTAAATGGAATTTGAATATATCAAGGATTTGCATGGCCCGACTAGGAGGATGAAGTTTCCATTGGTCAGGAATCCTTCCGCGTGTGTTAATGAAACATACCTCGTTCGAGAGGTATTGACGAAAAGAAGTAAATATAATAAAATTGCAAACTCCCCTATAGCCGTTTTTTTGCAAATCGACTTTTTTAAATGTCAAGGATTTGCATGGCCCGACTAGGAGGATGAAGTGGCCACTGGTCAGGAATGCTTCCGCTTGTGTTTATGAAACATACCTCGTTGGAGAGGTATTAACGAGGAGATCTAAATATAATAAAAATTGCGGACTCCTCTATAGCGTTTTCTTTTTGGAAATCGGCTTTGAAAATGTCAAGGATTTGCATGGTCCGACTAGGAGGATGAAGTGTCCACTGGTCAGGAATGCTGCCGCGTGCGTTAATGATACATACCTCGTTCGAGAGGTATTAACGAGGAGATCTAAATACAACAAAAATTGCGGGCTCCTCTAGAGCGGTTTCTTTTTTGAAGTAGAATTTGAAAATGTCAAGGATTTGCATGGCCCGACTAGGAGGATGATGTGGCCACTGGTCAGGAATGCTACCCTGTGCGTTAATGAAACACACCTCGTTCGAAAGGTAATAACGAGGAGATCTAAATAAATAAACATTGCGGACTCCTCTATAGCGTTTTCTTTTTGGAAATCGGCTTTGAAAATGTCGAGGATTTGCATGGTCCGACTAGGAGGATGAAGTGTCCACTGGTCAGGAATGCTGCCGCGTGCGTTAATGATACATACCTCGTTCGAGAGGTATTAACGAGGAGATCTAAATATAACAAAAATTGCGGGCTCCTCTAGAGCGTTTTCTTTTTTGAAGTAGAATTTGAAAATGTCAAGGATTTGCATGGCCCGACTAGGAGGATGATGTGGCCACTGGTCAGGAATGCTACCCTGTGCGTTAATGAAACACACCTCGTTCGAAAGGTAATAACGAGGAGATCTTAATATAATAAAAATTGCGGACTCCTCTATAGCGTTTTCTTTTTGGAAATCGGCTTTGAAAATGTCGAGGATTTGCATGGTCCGACTAGGAGGATGAAGTGTCCACTGGTCAGGAATGCTGCCGCGTGCGTTAATGATACATACCTCGTACGAGAGGTAGTAACGAGGAGATCTAAATACAACAAAAATTGCGGGCTCCTCTAGAGCGGTTTCTTTCTTGAAGTAGAATTTGAAAATGTCAAGGATTTGCATGGCCCGACTAGGAGGATGAAGTGGCCACTGGTCAGGAATGCTGCCGCGTGCGTTTATGAAATATATCTCGTTCGAGAGGTATTAACGAGAAGATCTAAATATAGCAAAAATTGCGGACTCCTCTATAGCGTTTTTTTTTGTAAATCGAATTTGATCATATCAAGGATTTGCATGGCCCGACTAGGAGGATGAAGTGGCCACTGGTCAGGAATGCTTCCGCTTGTGTTAATAAAACATTCCTCGTTGGAGAGGTATTAACGATGAGATCCAAATATAACACAAATTTTGGAATCCTCTATAGCTTTTTACTTCCTTGTATACGTAGTAAATACAAGAAAGTATTGTAATCATGAAAAATTTCGATATTGAGATTTTGATGGTAACACACATTTTGACCATCGCGGAGTCCATTTTGACTAGTTTGGTCGTGACGTGTGTACGTATGTACGTATGTACGTATGTACGTCTGTACGTCTGTACGTCTGTACGTCTGTACGTATGTACGTATCCTCAATAACTTAAAAACGGAGAATCGTAGAAACTTGAAATTTGGTATTTGAGACTCTTATAAGACCTAGTTGTGCACCTCCCTTTTTGGATACAATCGGTTGCGCGAAAAGGACACTTCTCATATAGTTTTTTTCAAATTTCATACATTACTCAAAAACAAACACTCCTAGAAAGTATATTGGGCCTTACATAAGACACAATTTTGTAGCTCCAATTTTAATGATGGTTCGCACCAAAAGGACTCTTCGCCAAAGGAACACGAAGCATGCATTATCCGAATTACATAAATGATAATGATAAATGAATGTTATGCTGCTATATCTTTTACAAAAATTGGTTGTACCCTTACAGAACTAAACAGGGAAATCAAAATTACTCCGATTGATAGTTAAAGCTGTGTGAAAACTAATTTGTACTTCCTTGTTTTTACTTACTACTATTTAAATTATTTAAATTAAGAGAAGCCTATGAAATTTTTTTCATTATGGAAGTAAAAATATTTAAAATTTTTAAAACTTCAATTTTAAAATATAAATAAAATATATCAACCACTCTTGAAATAAAACCATACAATTGCCGTCATACAAGGAAGTTATGTGTTGCCCACATCAGATATTTTTTTTTGTAAATCGACTTTGAAAATGCCGAAAAGAAGTAAATATAATAAAATTGCAAACTCCCCTATAGCCGTTTTTTTGGAAATCGACTTTGAAAATGTCAAGGATTTGCATGGCCCGACTAGGAGGATAAAGTGGCCACTGGTCAGGAATCCTTCCGCGTGTGTTAATGAAACATACCTCGTTCGAGAGGTATTGACGAAAAGAAGTAAATATAATGAAATTGCAAACTCCCCTATAGCCCTTTTTTGTAAATCGACTTTGAAAATGTCAAGGATTTGCATGGCCCGACTGGAAGGATGATGTGGAAACTGGTCAGGAATGCTGCCGCGTGCGTGAATGAAACATATCTCCTTCGAGAGTTAGTGACGAGGAGATTTAAATATAACAAAAAATGCGGACTCTTCTATAGCGTTTTTTTTTTTTTTTTTGAAATCGACTTTGAAGTTCAAAATGTCAAGGATTTGCATAGCCCGACTACGAGGATGAAGTGGCCACTGGTCAGGAATGCTTCCGCTTGTGTTAATGAAACATACCTCGTTGGAGAGGTATGAACGAGGAGATCCAAATATAACACAAATTTCGGACTCCTCTATAACTTTTTTTTTTGTAAATCGACTTTGAAAATGTCAAGGATTTGCATGGCCCGACTAAAAGGATGATGTGGCCACTGGTCAGGAATGCTGCCGCGTGCGTGAATGAAACATATCTCCTTCGAGAGTTATTGACGAGGAGATCTAAATATAACAAAAAATGCGGACTCTTCTATAGCGTTTTTTTTTTTTTTTGAAATCGGGTTGAAGTTCAAAATGTCAAGGATTTGCATAGCCCGACTACGAGAATGAAGTGGCCACTGATCTGGAATGCTGCCGTCTACGTTAATGAAACACACCTCGTTCGAGAGGTATTAACAAGGAGATCTAAATAGAGAAAAAAATGCGGACTCCTCTATAGCGTTTTATTTTTGTAAATCGACTTTGAAAATGTCGAGGATTTGGATGGTCCGACTAGGAGGATGAAGTGGCTACTGGTCAGGAATGCTGCCGCGTGCGTGAATGAAACATACATCGTTCGAGAGGTATTGCCGAAAAGAAGTAAATATAATAAAATTGCAAACTCCCCTATAGCCGTTTTTTTGGAAATCGACTTTGAAAATGTCAAGGATTTGCATGGCCCGACTAGGAGGATAAAGTGGCCACTGGTCAGGAATCCTTCCGCGTGTGTTAATGAAACATACATCGTTCGAGAGGTATTGCCGAAAAGAAGTAAATATAATAAAATTGCAAACTCCCCTATAGCCGTTTTTTTGGAAATCGACTTTGAAAATGTCAAGGATTTGCATGGCCCGACTAGGAGGATGAAGTGGCCACTGGTCAGGAGTCCTTCCGCGTGTGTTAATGAAACATATTTCGTTCGAGAGGTATTGACGAAAAAAAGTAAATATATTAAAATTGCAAACTCTCCTATAGCCGTTTTTTTGCAAATCGACTTTGAAAATGTCGAGGATTTGGATGGTCCGACTAAGAGGATGAAGTGGCCACTGGTCAGGAATACTGCCGCGTGTGTTAATAAAACATACTTCGTTCGAGAGGTATTAACAAGGAGATCTAAATAGAGAAAAAATTGCGGACTCCTCTATAGCGTTTTTTTTTTTTTAAATCGACTTTGAAAATGTCAAGGATTTGCATGGCCCGACTAGGAGGATGAAGTGACCACTGGTCAGGGATGCTTCCGCGTGTGTTTATGAAACATATCTCGTTGGAGAGGTATTACCGACGAGATCTAAATATAGCAAAAATTGCGGACTCTATAGGATTTTCTTTTTGGAAATCGGCTTTAAAAATGTCGAGGATTTGCGTGGTCCGTCTTGGAGGATGAAGTGGCCACTGGTCAGGAATGCTGCCGCGTGCGTTTATGAAATATATCTCATTCGAGAGGTATTAACGAGGAGATCTAAATAGAGAAAAAATTGTGGACTCCTCTATAGCGTTTTTTTAATGTAAATCGAATTTGAAAATGTCGAGGATTTGCATGGTCCGGCTAGGAGGATGAAGTGGCCACTGGTCAGGAATGCTGCCGCGTGCGTTAATGAAATGTATCTTGTTCAAGAGGTATTAACGGGGAGATCTAAATATAGCAAAAATTGCGGACTCCTCTATAGCGTTTTTTTATGTAAATCGAATTTGAAAATCTCAAGGATTTGCATGGCCCGACTAGGAGGATGAAGTGTCCACTGGTCAGCAATTCTGCCGTGTGCGTTAATGAAACATATCTCGTTGGAGAGGTATTAACGAGGAGATCTAAATATAGCAAAAATTGCGGACTCTATAGCGTTTTTTTTTTTGTAAATCGACTTTGAAAATGTCGAGGATTTGGATGGTCCGACTAGGAGGATGAAGTGGCCACTGGTCAGGAATGCTGCCGCGTGCGTGAATGAAACATATCTCGTTCGAGAGTTATTGACGAGGAGATCAAAATATTAAAAAAAAATGCGGACTCTTCTATAGCGTTTTTTTTTTGGAAATCGACTTGGAAGTTCAAAATACAGAGGATTTGCATAGCCCGACTAGGAGGATGAAGTGGCCACTGGTAAGGGATGCTTCTGCGTGTGTTAATGAAACATACCTCGTTCGAGCGGTATTGACAAGGAGATCCAAATATAAAAAAATTGCGGACTCTATAACCTGTTTTTTTTTTTTGGAAATCGCCTTTGAAAATGTCGAGAATTTGCATGGTCCGACTAGGAGGATAAAGTGGCCACTGGTCAGGAATGCTGCCGCGTGCGTGAATGAAACATATCTCGTTGGAGAGGTATTACCGAGGAGATTTAAATATAGCAAAAATTGCGCACTCTATAGCGTTTTCTTTTTGGAAATCGGCTTTAAAAATGTCGAGGATTTGCATGGTCCGTCTAGGAGGATGATGTGGCCACTGGTCAGGAATGCTGCCGCGTGCGTTTATGAAATATATCTCATTCGAGAGGTATTAACGAGGAGATGTAAATATAACAAAAATTGGGGACTCCTTTATAGCCGTTTATTTGCAACTCGACTTTGAAAATGCCTAGGATTTGCATAGCCCGAATAAGAGGATGCAGTGGGCACTGTTCAGGAATGCTTCCGCTTGTGTTAATGATACATACCTCGTTCTAGAGGTATTAACGAGGAGATCTAAATATAACAAAAATTGCGTGCTCCTCTATAGCGTTTCTTTTTAAAAATCGAATTTAAAAATGTCAAGGATTTGCATGGCACGACTAGGATGATGAAGTGGCCACTGGTCAGGTATTAACGAGGAGATCTAAATATAACAAAAATTGCGGACTCCTCTATAGCGTTTTTTTATGTAAATCGAATTTGAAAATGTCGAGGATTTGCATGGTCCGACTAGGAGGATGAAGTCGCCACTGGTCAGGAATGCTGCCGCGTGCGTTAATGAAACATATCTCGTTCGAGAGGAATTAACGAGGAGATCTAAATATAGCATAAATTGCGGACTCTATAGCGTTTTTTTTTGTAAACCGACTTTGAAAATGTCGAGGATTTGGATGGTCCGACTAGGACGAAGAAGTGGCCACTGGTCAGGAATGCTGCCGCGTGCGTGAATGAAACATATCTCGTTCGAGAGTTATTGACGAGGAGATCTAAATATAACAAAAAATTCGGACTCTTCTATAGCGTTTTTTTTTTTTTTTAAATCGACTTTGAAGTTCAAAATGTCAAGGATTTGCATAGCCCGACTACGAGGATGAAGTGGCCACTGGTCAGGAATCCTTCCGCGTGTGTTAATGAAACATACATCGTTCGAGAGGTATTGATAAAAAGAAGTAAATTTATTAAAAATGCAAAGTCCCCTATAGCCGTTGTTTTTCAAGTCGACTTTGAAAATGTCAAGGATTTGCATGGCCCGACTAGGAGGATGAAGTTTCCATTGGTCAGGAATCCTTCCGCGTGTGTTAATGAAACATACCTCGTTCGAGAGGTATTGACGAAAAGAAGTAAATATAATAAAATTGCAAACTCCCCTATAGCCGTTTTTTTGCAAATCGACTTTTTTAAATGTCAAGGATTTGCATGGCCCGACTAGGAGGATGAAGTGGCCACTCGTCAGGAATGCTTCCGCTTGTGTTTATGAAACATACCTCGTTGGAGAGGTATTAACGAGGAGATCTAAATATAATAAAAATTGCGGACTCCTCTATAGCGTTTTCTTTTTGGAAATCGGCTTTGAAAATGTCAAGGATTTGCATGGTCCGACTAGGAGGATGAAGTGTCCACTGGTCAGGAATGCTGCCGCGTGCGTTAATGATACATACCTCGTTCGAGAGGTATTAACGAGGAGATCTAAATACAACAAAAATTGCGGGCTCCTCTAGAGCGGTTTCTTTTTTGAAGTAGAATTTGAAAATGTCAAGGATTTGCATGGCCCGACTAGGAGGATGATGTGGCCACTGGTCAGGTATTAACGAGGAGATCTAAATATAACAAAAATTGCGGACTCCTCTATAGCGTTTTTTTATGTAAATCGAATTTGAAAATGTCGAGGATTTGCATGGTCCGTCTTGGAGGATGAAGTGGCCACTGGTCAGGAATGCTGCCGCGTGCGTTTATGAAATATATCTCGTTCGAGAGGTATTAACGAGGAGATCTAAATATAGCAAAAATTGCGGACTCCTCTATAGCGTTTTTTTTTGTAAATCGAATTTGATCATATCAAGGATTTGCATGGCCCGACTAGGAGGATGAAGTGGCCACTAGTCAGAAATTCTGCCGTGTGCGTTAATGAAATATATCTCATTCGAGAGGTATTAACGAGGAGATGTAAATATAACAAAAATTGGGGACTCCTTTATAGCCGTTTATTTGCAACTCGACTTTGAAAATGCCTAGGATTTGCATAGGCCGAATAAGAGGATGCAGTGGCCACTGTTCAGGAATGCTTCCGCTTGTGTTAATGATACATACCTCGTTCGAGAGGTATTAACGAGGAGATCTAAATATAAAAAAAATTGCGTGCTCCTCTATAGCGTTTTTTTTTTAGAAATCGAATTTAAAAATGTCAAGGATTTGCATGGCACGACTAGGATGATGAAGTGGCCACTGGTCAGGTATTAACGAGGAGATCTAAATATAACAAAAATTGCGGACTCCTCTATAGCGTTTTTTTATGTAAATCGAATTTGAAAATGTCGAGGATTTGCATGGTCCGACTAGGAGGATGAAGTCGCCACTGGTCAGGAATGCTGCCGCGTGCGTTAATGAAACATATCTCGTTCGAGAGGAATTAACGAGGAGATCTAAATATAGCATAAATTGCGGACTCTATAGCGTTTTTTTTTGTAAACCGACTTTGAAAATGTCGAGGATTTGGATGGTCCGACTAGGACGAAGAAGTGGCCACTGGTCAGGAATGCTGCCGCGTGCGTGAATGAAACATATCTCGTTCGAGAGTTATTGACGAGGAGATCTAAATATAACAAAAAATTCGGACTCTTCTATAGCGTTTTTTTTTTTTTTAAATCGACTTTGAAGTTCAAAATGTCAAGGATTTGCATAGCCCGACTACGAGGATGAAGTGGCCACTAGTCAGGAATCCTTCCGCGTGTGTTAATGAAACATACATCGTTCGAGAGGTATTGATAAAAAGAAGTAAATTTATTAAAAATGCAAAGTCCCCTATAGCCGTTGTTTTTCAAGTCGACTTTGAAAATGTCAAGGATTTGCATGGCCCGACTAGGAGGATGAAGTTTCCATTGGTCAGGAATCCTTCCGCGTGTGTTAATGAAACATACCTCGTTCGAGAGGTATTGACGAAAAGAAGTAAATATAATAAAATTGCAAACTCCCCTATAGCCGTTTTTTTGCAAATCGACTTTTTTAAATGTCAAGGATTTGCATGGCCCGACTAGGAGGATGAAGTGGCCACTGGTCAGGAATGCTTCCGCTTGTGTTTATGAAACATACCTCGTTGGAGAGGTATTAACGAGGAGATCTAAATATAATAAAAATTGCGGACTCCTCTATAGCGTTTTCTTTTTGGAAATCGGCTTTGAAAATGTCAAGGATTTGCATGGTCCGACTAGGAGGATGAAGTGTCCACTGGTCAGGAATGCTGCCGCGTGCGTTAATGATACATACCTCGTTCGAGAGGTATTAACGAGGAGATCTAAATACAACAAAAATTGCGGGCTCCTCTAGAGCGGTTTCTTTTTTGAAGTAGAATTTGAAAATGTCAAGGATTTGCATGGCCCGACTAGGAGGATGATGTGGCCACTGGTCAGGAATGCTACCCTGTGCGTTAATGAAACACACCTCGTTCGAAAGGTAATATCGAGGAGATCTAAATATAATAAAAATTGCGGACTCCTCTATAGCGTTTTCTTTTTGGAAATCGGCTTTGAAAATGTCGAGGATTTGCATGGTCCGACTAGGAGGATGAAGTGTCCACTGGTCAGGAATGCTGCCGCGTGCGTTAATGATACATACCTCGTTCGAAAGGTATTAACGAGGAGATCTAAATATAACAAAAATTGCGGGCTCCTCTAGAGCGTTTTCTTTTTTGAAGTAGAATTTGAAAATGTCAAGGATTTGCATGGCCCGACTAGGAGGATGATGTGGCCACTGGTCAGGAATGCTACCCTGTGCGTTAATGAAACACACCTCGTTCGAAAGGTAATAACGAGGAGATCTAAATATAATAAAAATTGCGGACTCCTCTATAGCGTTTTCTTTTTGGAAATCGGCTTTGAAAATGTCAAGGATTTGCATGGTCCGACTAGGAGGATGAAGTGTCCCTTGGTCAGGAATGCTGCCGCGTGCGTTAATGATACATACCTCGTTCGAGAGGTAGCAACGAGGAGATCTAAATACAACAAAAATTGCGGGCTCCTCTAGAGCGGTTTCTTTTTTGAAGTAGAATTTGAAAATGTCAAGGATTTGCATGGCCCGACTAGGAGGATGAAGTGGCCACTGGTCAGGAATGCTGCCGCGTGCGTTTATGAAATATATCTCGTTCGAGAGGTATTAACGAGGAGATCTAAATATAGCAAAAATTGCGGACTCCTCTATAGCGTTTTTTTTTGTAAATCGAATTTGATCATATCAAGGATTTGCATGGCCCGACTAGGAGGATGAAGTGGCCACTAGTCAGAAATTCTGCCGTGTGCGTTAATGAAATATATCTCATTCGAGAGGTATTAACGAGGAGATGTAAATATAACAAAAATTGGGGACTCCTTTATAGCCGTTTATTTGCAACTCGACTTTGAAAATGCCTAGGATTTGCATAGGCCGAATAAGAGGATGCAGTGGCCACTGTTCAGGAATGCTTCCGCTTGTGTTAATGATACATACCTCGTTCGAGAGGTATTAACGAGGAGATCTAAATATAAAAAAAATTGCGTGCTCCTCTATAGCGTTTTTTTTTTAGAAATCGAATTTAAAAATGTCAAGGATTTGCATGGCACGACTAGGATGATGAAGTGGCCACTGGTCAGGTATTAACGAGGAGATCTAAATATAACAAAAATTGCGGACTCCTCTATAGCGTTTTTTTATGTAAATCGAATTTGAAAATGTCGAGGATTTGCATGGTCCGACTAGGAGGATGAAGTCGCCACTGGTCAGGAATGCTGCCGCGTGCGTTAATGAAACATATCTCGTTCGAGAGGTATTAACGAGGAGATCTAAATATAGCATAAATTGCGGACTCTATAGCGTTTTTTTTTTGTAAAACAACTTTGAAAATGTCGAGGATTTGGATGGTCCGACTAGGACGATGAAGTGGCCACTGGTCAGGAATGCTGCCGGGTGCGTGAGTGAAACATATCTCGTTCGAGACTTATTGACGAGGAGATCTAAATATAACAAAAAAATGCGGACTCTTCTATAGCGTTTTTTTTTTTTTTAAATCGACTTTGAAGTTCAAAATGTCTAGGATTTGCATAGCCCGACTACGAGGATGAAGTGGCCACTGGTCAGGAATCCTTCCGCGTGTGTTAATGAAACATACATCGTTCGAGAGGTATTGACAAAAAGAAGTAAATATATTAAAAATACAAACTCCTCTATAGCCGTTGTTTTGCAAATCGACTTTGAAAATGTCAAGGATTTGCATGGCCCGACTAGGAGGATGAAGTGGCCACTAGTCAGGAATCCTTCCGCGTGTGTTAATGAAACATACCTCGTTCGAGAGGTATTGACGAAAAGAAGTAAATATAATAAAATTGCAAACTCCCCTATAGCCCTTTTTTGTAAATCGACTTTGAAAATGTCAAGGTTTTGCATGGCCCGACTAGGAGGATGAAGTGGCCACTGTTCAGGAATGCTTCCGCTTGTGTTAATGAAACATACCTCGTTGGAGAGGTATTGACGAAAAGAAGTAAATATGATAAAGTTGCAAAGTCCCCTATAGCCGTTTTTTTGCAAATCGACTTTGAAAATGTCAAGGATTTGCATGGCCCGACTAGGAGGATGAAGTGGCCATTGGTCAGGAATGCTTCCGCGTGTGTTTATGAAACATACTTCGTTCGAGAGGTATTAACAAGGAGATCTAAATAGAGAAAAAATTGCGGACTCCTCTATAGCGTTTTTTTTTTTTTAAATCGACTTTGAAAATGTCGAGTATTTGGATGGTCCGACTAAGAGGATGAAGTGGCCACTGGTCAGGAATGCTTCCGCGTGCGTGAATGAAACATATCTCGTTCGAGAGTTATTGACGAGGAGATCAAAATATAACAAAAAATGCGGTCTTTTCTATAGCGTTTTTTTTTTTTTTGGAAATAGACTTTGAAAATGTCAAGGATTTGCATGGCCCGACTAGGAGGATGAAGTGGCCACTGGTCAGGGATGCTTCCGCGTGTGTGAGGTATTACCGACGAGATCTAAATATAGCAAAAATTGCGGAGTCTATAGCGTTTTCTTTTTGGAAATCGGCTTTGAAAATGTCGACGATTTGCATGGTCCATCTAGGAGGATGTAGTGGCCACTGGTCAGGAATGCTGCCGCGTGCGTTTATGAAATATATCTCATTCGAGAGGTATTAACGAAGAGATCTAAATAGAGAAAAAATTGTGGACTCCTCTATAGCGTTTTTTTATGTAAATCGAATTTGAAAATGTCGAGGATTTGCATGGTCCGACTAGGAGGATGAAGTGGCCACTGGTCAGGAATGCTGCCGCGTGCGTTAATGAAACATATCTCGTTCGAGAGGTATTAACGAAGAGATCTAAATATAGCATAAATTGCGGACTCTATAGCGTTGTTTTTTTGTAAATCGACTTTGAAAATGTCGAGGATTTGGATGGTCCGACTAGGACGATGAAGTGGCCACTGGTCAGGAATGCTGCCGCGTGCGTGAATGAAACATATCTCGTTCGAGAGTTATTGACGAGGAGATCTAAATATAACAAAAAATGCGGACTCTTCTATAGGGTTTTTTTTTTTTTTTGAAATCGACTTTGAAGTTCAAAATGTCAAGGATTTGCATAGCCCGACTACGAGGATGAAGTGGCCACTGGTCAGGAATCCTTCCGCGTGTGTTAATGAAACATACATCGTTCGAGAGGTATTGACAAAAAGAAGTAAATATATTAAAAATGCAAACTCCCCTATAGCCGTTGTTTTGCAAATCGACTTTGAAAATGTCAAGGATTTGCATGGCCCGACTAGGAGAATGAAGTTTCCATTGGTCAGGAATCCTTCCGCGTGTGTTAATGAAACATACCTAGTTCGAGAGGTATTGACGAAAAGAAGTAAATATAATAAAATTGCAAACTCCCCTCTAGCCGTTGTTTTGCAAATCGACTTTGAAAATGTCAAGGATTTGCATGGCCCGACTAGGAGAATGAAGTTTCCATTGGTCAGGAATCCTTCCGCGTGTGTTAATGAAACATACCTCGTTCGAGAGGTATTGACGAAAAGAAGTAAATATAATAAAATTGCAAACTCCCCTATAGCCCTTTTTTGTAAATCGACTTTGAAAATGTCAAGGTTTTACATGGCCCGACTAGGAGGATGAAGTGGCCACTGGTCAGGAATCCTTCCGCGTGTGTTAATGAAACATATTTCGTTCGAGAGGTATTAACAAGGAGATCTAAATAGAGAAAAAATTGCGGACTCCTTTATAGCGTTTTTTTTTTTTTGTAAATCGACTTTGAAAATGTCGAGGATTTGGATGGTCCGACTAGGAGGATGAAGTGGCCACTGGTCAGGAATGCTGCCGCGTGCGTGAATGAAACATATCTCGTTCGAGAGTTATTGACGAGGAGATTGTGAGGTGTGGCGAGGCCCACGCTCTGTGTCGAGGCACAGAGAGAATGCGGACGGAGAGCCGCTCATTCCAGTTCGTGTCCGCATTGCAGTTATGGGCCTCTCCTTTTGCTCTGCGTGACAACGGACAGAGAAGTTCCGTAAAGTGGCGTGATCGAAGTTTCTAGAGGAATTTTTTTTCTATGAACTTCGCATCACGCCATTCTGCGGGACTCACAATGAAAGTCGATTATGCTGAGAGAGAGCGAGATGCCCGTATGTGCAGAGCGGTCACGACTGGAATAAGCGGAGCGAACCGGTTTTCGCTCTGCAGCTTCGACACAGATCGGGTGCTGAAAATGATTGGGTCGGGAAGAAAGAATTGAAACGAAAACAAGTGAGAGTTCGCACAATACTGAACAGTCGAATATTTACAAACCATCGATTTTTATAAATTAACAAAATAAACAGTGTAAAATAAAGTTCAATCAATCTGAAAGGAATTATAGAGTAAAATGAAAAGCATATTGAAGGTTGTTGCAGAAATCCACTGTGTAATGTAGACTTTCAATAATTTTGATATATAATTGACATACGAGTATATATAAATGTTGAGTAAATAAACGCTACAGTTATTGAATAATGATAATCGATACACGATATAAAAAATACGGTAAAATTTTTCATTTCGCTTCATCGAATTGTTCTACGTTGAAGAAAATCAACTCAATTTAATGCATCCACTTAAATGAACTCAACCCAACTCAACGCAATTAACAATGCTTCAATCAAATCTTCGTCGAATCGTCAACATGGTTTTTTTAAACTGAAATTTAAACTGTTGGATTCATTAAAAACATCATCAACAGCAGCAAGAACAACAACAGCAACAAAGGTTTTATCAGCATCATTTATCAATGACAACAACACCAACAACAATTACAACAGATCCGCCCATTCAATCATCATCAAAATTGTTAACAAAAATCATATACATCAAGAAAAGATTCGTCTACGTCAGCAACTTTATACAATTTTATTCGTTAGTTTCATTATGAAGAGAATCACCAACATCACAATCTTCGCAACTGTAAAAAGAGGATCAACAAACAGGACTTTGAAGCAACTTTATACTTATAATCATTGTTATAACCGTCAGTGAGTACTCTTAGACGCTGTTGTCGTAACAGAAACCACCAAATAGCAACGCTTTATAAACGTTTTATAAACACTGCAACTAAATTAAAATAACATTCAACAAGAACCACGGAGAACAGCTCTACTACTTCTGATTAGAAAAACAGAAATACAAAGTCAATGTGTCTAACAATAAAAGAAAACAACAACAATCAATAATAATTAAACAAAATCAACATACATTTGATTAAATGAAGGTTTAGAAATTAACAAACTTTAAAAAAAAAAAAAATTGCATCAAATGATGAATTTTCAAATTGATTGAAAAGAGAAGAATTCAATTGCAATTACTTAGAGGAAGTTATGTAATAAAACTATTATTATTATTTATACATATCTGACTATTGCTAAAGGTGTTCATACACTGTGCATGTTTTCAAGCGTAGAAAAGTTTTAAATTTTTAATGAAAATCGTAAATGTTTAACTAAATAATTAATAATTATAATAATAATAATAAATGTTGTGTAGCAGAGCAACAAACCAACGTATCATATCTCTTGATGCGTTCCAAATTAATGACATAATTTAAATTATACTTTTCTTTTTATATTTTTTTCCATTTATTTACGTCTTTTTATAGTTATTAAATATAAATTCTAAACTGTTGACTTGAGGACCACTT
Source organism: Thecophora atra (assembly GCA_937620795.1). Lineage (NCBI taxonomy): Eukaryota > Metazoa > Arthropoda > Insecta > Diptera > Conopidae > Thecophora > Thecophora atra. Next base: position 29,257,247 of record OW569398.1, read on the forward strand.
TTATTAAGAAAAAAATCAAGAAGATAAACATAAAAAAAAAAAAATGAGAAGAAGTTTTTCTGCTATAAAGAGAAGTTTGAATTGTAAGAAAAAATCCACTAAAATTTAAAAATATTTGCTTCAATTAATTTAAAAATACCTTCAAAATTAGATCTTTTTTTTTTTTATCGAATTGTATTAAGACCCATTTCTTAAATTGGAAAAACTATAGTAGTAAATTTTAAGTTCAATTTAAATTTCATTAAATAGCCTTCAAAATATTTATTAATTTATCGTTTCGGCTCGAACCCAAAATTAACGCACGTTAAATTAATTTGAAAGTCGCTAACATTTTCCGTTTTCATTGAATTAAGTTGCGATTTTATTTTTTTGTAATAAATAATTATAAATTTATTTAAACTTTAAAAAGGAAGCATAATTTGATTTGATGTGATGTGTTGTTTATTTTTTTATTTTTTTTTTGCATTAATAAAATGTTTCTAAGCGTCACAAAAATATTCATAAATTACTATTTAATTGGTTACTCTTTGTAAAAGTACTCAATTAGTAAAAATGTAATGAAAATTCGATAAATAGGTATAATAAAACGTTTAAGTGTATTTGCAGGGTTCCGAACTATCTTGTGGGCGCCTTCAATACGAATCCGGACCCAGGTAATTGTTTTATGAACAAATATTTTCATCAGAAATAAGATATAAACATTAATTTTAATGCAATGTCTACCCATTTTGGATTTTGTATCCTGGTCAAGTCTTGATTAAGTTTTGTAGTTGATTGTATGCACCGTAATTTTGGTTTATCCGATTATCATTCGAGTTTGTGAATTTAGTGTCGAAGCAATTATGACATGTTTTTACTATTATAGATCTGGCCTTAAGCAAAATCATAAAATACATGTTTAAATAAGCCACTGTAACAAAAAAAAAAAAAAAAAAAAAAAAGGTATCAGTGGAACTATCTGTAATGTTGACTTTAGTAATTATATATTATATTTCATAAAAATTTATTTATGGTAATGAAAGACTAAAATCATGGACAATTATCAGCTATACATGTCGAGACCCTTATTGTGATCATTTTGGTGAATCATTTAAATTTATTATTGGTTATGAGGATCATTTGAACATGGATTTTCCTTTTGATCAGTAATGGATTAAATATTTACTTAGGTTACCGGGTGAGTTAGCGGTTTCACACCGCGCAGCCAGGCGACACTCGAAGAAGGGGAAGAAAGGGCACAAATTTTCACGCGCCAACTAATGGAAGGGCGGGTATAGGAAGGGGGAGGGAAATAACATCAACTCTTCCCCCCTCCTCCTCTTATCTCTCTCCCCCACCGATCCTCCGCGTAATATTGTTTTCTTTTGGCGATTTTTGCCGCCGCCAACGTAGTATCGATCGCGAGGTGATGTCGCCGTGTGAATTTTCGGTCATCGGTCTGATTTATAGTTGTATAGCCACAGTAAGCCTCAGCTCTGTTCTTTTTTTTGTAACTGGGGTTTCAAGACGCTGTCGGGGTTGTTGAAGAACCCCCCACTTTCCCTGAGCACGGCCGGACGAGCTGAGCTACCCTGACAGTGATCACATTTTCGTTCTTTTTTCTTTGAATTTCTTTGTTGTTAAATTAGTTTACCGCGGACCCACCCCCAAACGTTACAAAATGGCGCCCAACGTGGGGCCCCACTGTAGAAGTATTTTTTTTTTGTCCGTCCGAAATGTTTGAGTGTCCCTGTACAGTGGTGCCCAAACTTTAGTAGCAACTGTTAATGTTTGTTTTAGATCAAATTAAAAATTTTTTTTTTTTGCAAGTTATTCAATCTCGCTGGACTTACGCGATTGAATGTTAGTGTTCGGTGCGTACCGCTGAATCATCTCCTCGGGCGATTGCTTGCTTTTAGTCATTCCGCCGAGGAAGAAGACCCCTTGTTTAGACTTTTGATATTTAGTACCTTTAAAACGAAGGAATCTTCTGGTTCGAGATTTTGTTTCATGAATTTAATGGTCGTTTAGCAACTCATCAGAAATTCCCAAATTAGTTAAAAAATTTTTTTTTGTTAAAAATTTTGTGGTATAGTGTAGCCTCATTCAATTGGAGATTTCACCTCAATTGCGTTGATCATTGGTGACTCGTTGGATGGCGCTCACTTTAATTATTTTTTTTTATTTTTCCTGTAGTTTAGCCCTTAGTTTCTTTTGTTTATCACTAGTGGTTGCTATTGAACATCACTCGTGATCGGTGCAGGATGGAGTACACAATGAAAGTTTTTTTTTATAAGCCTGAGGAAAATAGAGGGACTGAATGAGAGTGATGGTGTCGTCTGGTTGAGTGGAGCCGCTGCTTTACCACCTGTTAAACCTTTTTCTTTTGAATTTATCTTTTCTTATTTTTTTTGCATTAAAATATCCACCTTCGTCTTAATTCGTTTTGCGAGTTATTTTGCGTTTATTCCGATTATTGACGGGTTTTGGTTTCAATCATTATTTTTTTTTTGTGGTTGATCAGTGAATGCGTAAAGTTCAGAAAATTATTCGCACTTAACTAGATCATAAGGATAAGTCCTTATATATTTTTTTTTAGTTACTATATAGTTTACCTGTACTTACATTTTCTTACTTTAGATCAAAAATTTTATTTTCCTTAAGTTTTTTTTTGACTCGCCATTCGATTTACTTTGATTTAAACTATTGGTTTAACTCTCGAGTTAACTTAACGGTTAGTTGATATTTTTTTTTATTTTTTTTTTCTGACTGTTAATCCGCTTAGTTACTTTTAAGAAAATTTTTTTTTTCTTTTTTTTTTCTCTCTTTATTTCAATTCAAGCTTCCTCTAATTTTTATGCTGATTTGGTTATTTTCTACTTCTCAATTTTTGGCGCTTAAGCTTACATTTCACTTAAATTAATTCGGTTTAATTTTAGCTGTAATTTTTTTTTCCTATCAAAATTCAATTCGTTGAGTTTAATTTTGATTTTTCATAATTGTTAATGGTGATTTAAATTCAATTCTAATTTCTTTACTACATTTCCAATTTAGCTGGCAATATTTTTTTTTTCTCTATTTTGCTCCTCGCCCTGGAGAACCATATAGTTAAAAACATTTATATGTATAATATATATACGTATATACGTAACTAAAGTCTATTAATTTGATTCTATTTCGTTTTGAACATAAACACCGCTATTTGGGCGGTTGAATTTATCGGACTTGCCACTTGGTGTTTTAACGCTGCCTGTAAGTTGGCGGCGATTTGACTTGGGATTGGGTTTATTTCTTTTTGAACAAAATGTCGAACGTCGGCCGATGTCCAATTTGCTATGAGCCGCTTAATACAAAGGGCCCAGTGACGCGTACGTCTTGTCGGCACAACTTTCATTTTTGGTGTTTACAAGCTTGGTTGGAAAGATCCCAAACTTGCCCAGTGTGTAGTGTTCACCTCGAGCCGACCCTAACCGGGGCGGCTCCAAAACATAGTGCGGTAGGCGACTACACTGGCCCCGTTACGCGAAGCATGACGAGCGAAGTAGCGCGGGAGTTGGCAACCCAAGCTCAGACGGTAACTGGTGATAAGTTTTTCGAAGAAATAAACCGGCTAAGTTTGTCTCAGTCTGGTTCTCTTCAAACTACTCACCGTCCAACTTCAGGTGTAGACGATGACGTGCAGAGAGATGGTGCAAATGCCTCGGCCATACACAACTCCACGGTCAGGTCGCAAGAGCGAAACTCGATAGACAATCCGACTCTGTCTCAAGAACTACAGTCTATGAAGGACGAACTGCGATCAGTCGTTCTAGAATTACGACGCGTATCTATGGGCACGCCGGTGGCCACCACCAGTGTAATAACCACAACGGGAGCCACCTTGGTCACACCTGCAGTCACTATGGCTGACAATCGTTGGGCTCAGGCCATGCCAAATTTCGCACCAACCTCTCAAGCTCCGTTAGGCGGAGGCACTTTCGATAAGGCCTCAGCAGTCATCTCGGGACGGCGGCTGAAGTTTTCTGGCGATACCTCAGGGATGAACGTGGAAGACTTCATCTACCGGGTAACTGCACTAACGTCCCAATGCTTGGCCGGCAACTTTTAGCTGCTATGTCAGCACGCTCACTTGCTCTTCTCAGCTAAAGCTGAAGAATGGTACTGGCGCTTCCATCGACAAACCTATCGGGTTGATTGGCCCGGCTTGTGCAGCCAGTTGAAAACCAAGTTCCAAAGCTTCTTAACCGATTACGAGCTGAGCGAACACATACGCCGGCGTAAGCAACGTCCAAGCGAACGGTTTGACGATTTTTTCGACAGTGTGTTGGCCATGAACGATCGCTTACACCATCCCTTACGGGACCCCGAACTGCTCGAGATCCTTACCCACAATTTGTCCCCAGCATTAGGACGAGAGCTATTGCATGTCCACCTGACTAGTATAAACGACCTCCGCCGTGCATGTCACAAGCACGAGAACTATTACCGTGAGCGGTACCATGACCAGCACGACCCCACATTAGCCAGAAGACGAGTGGCTGAGGTGAAATCCGACGACTGGGAGGACGTAGTGGGGCAAACCGGTGAGCCATCAGACTTATGCGCGGTAACCCAACGATCGCGGGAAAAATGTTGGAACTGCGATGCTGATGGCCATCGATACCAAGAATGCCATGTGACGCCGCGGCGTACCTTTTGCTACGGTTGCGGTAAACCGAACACTTTCAAACCCTACTGCATGACATGCAAGGATCGATCGGAAAACCGAAGGGCGGACACTCATGCAATGACGACCGGAGCTGTCTCGCGTCCCAGTCGTCTGATGTCGCCTCAGAACCGGCACTAATTCCACCATTGACTATTTTACTAAGACCCAACAATGCCCACATCGAAGGAAGCAAACTTCCTCCAGACGCGCCGACACCCAGCCGAAAAATTATACCGTATCACATTCGGCTTGCCAAATACAACCGAAGGCGAGCAGAAATTTTCGCAAACGAAATATGACGTAGCCGAAAAACCCTGCGTCTGCGTGTGTTCTGGAACCGGCTTAGGCGACTGAGCAAAATGGTAATTTCCTCGATCATCACTAAACCAAACGATACGCGGCCTTTCGTTAATCTGTCAATAAATGGCAATTGCCATCTAGCCTTGCTAGACAGCGGGGCGAATGTGAGTGTGATTGGAGGTGCTTTAGCTCAAACCATCCTTAAAGAAGGTAGCGCAGTCGAAAATTTCCGAGGAAAGATACGAACTGCCGATGGACAATCACAGGCAGTGGTTGGGTACTACACGGCAAAGACTCGGTTTAATAACCATTCACTTGACTTTCGTTTTTTATTAATACCATCAATTACGTCCAATATAATTTGCGGCATAGATTTCTGGAGACGATTTAATATCCAGATCTCCGGCCTAGGAACCCGTACAGTCGCGTCACTAAATCGCGATGATGATAAATACATACCACTGAACGACGCCCAAAACCGACGTCTGAGTGCGGTTATACAGAGCTTTCCGTCCTCAGAACGGGAAGGCCTGGGTAAAACCACTCTAGTAGAGCACTCCATCGACACAGGGGTGGCTAAGGCAATCAAGCAGCGATATTATCCAATTTCGCCTGCTCGGGAAAGACTGCTCTGCCAAGAGTTGGATCGGATGCTGTCGATGGGCGTGATAGAGGAAGCAGGTGGGTCAGCCTGGTCATCCCCTGGGGTGCTGATCGTCAAACCTGGCAAGGTGCGTTTCTGTCTCGATTCTCGTAAGTTGAACGAAGTCACCATTAAAGATGCCTATCCACTGCCAAATATAGATGGTATCTTAAGCCGATTGCCGGCAGTAAACTTCATTTTCAAAGTCGACTTAAAAGACGCATTCTGGCAGATTTGCCTTGACGAAGCTTCCAAGGGAAAGACCGCCTTTACTGTCCCGAATAGACCACACTACCAATTTACACGAATGCCTTTCGGGTTGTGCAATGCACCCCAGACAATGTGCCGACTTATGGATCAGGTGATCCCCTACAATCTCAAGTCGAGGGTGTTCGTGTACCTTGATGACCTGCTAATCCTGTCGAGCTCTTTCGACGAACATTTGATACACCTGTCAGAGGTGGCGAATTGTTTGCGCAAGGCTGGCTTAACCATAAACGTGTCAAAGAGCGAGTTCTGCCTACACGAAGTAAACTACTTGGGCTACGTTGTGGGAAGAGGTACGCTACGAACCGACCCGGAAAAAGTAATCGCCGTCAACGAGTATCCGGAGCCAAAAACCGTGAAGCAAGTGCGCAGGTTCCTGGGCATGGTGGGCTGGTATAGGAAGTTCATTCCAGATTTCTCAACGGTCACGTTCCATCTGACCGAATTGCTAACGAAGGGCAAAAGCTTCGCATGGGGACCTCTGGCTCAGAAGTCATTCGATAGGATCAAGCAACTTCTGACCGAGGCACCGTTTCTCATACATCCGGACTACTCCAAACCATTCATTGTCCAGTGTGACGCAAGTCAATCGGGGGTTGGAGCTGTGCTAGCGCAACGCGGCAAAGATGGCCATGAGCGACCCATCGCTTTCATGTCGCAGAAATTATCCAAGGCCCAACGCAATTACACAGTCTCCGAACTTGAATGTTTGGCAGTGATCCTCGCAATCAAGAAGTTTAGGATGTATATCGAGGGCCAGGAATTCAAAGTTGTCACCGATCACTCTTGTTTGAAGTGGTTGATGAGTCAGAGGGACCTTTCGGGGCGACTAGCTCGATGGTCACTCAACCTTCAAGGACTGGATTTCTCAATCGAACATCGGAAGGGCTCCGCCAATGTCGTGGCGGACGCATTGTCAAGATCGATGGAGGATGCCACAAGTGATGGGTTGTCGTCCATCGAAATTGACACCGAGCCGCTCATCGATTTGGCGTCCCCGGCCTTTTCGTCCGCGGAGTACGAAGAATTAAAAGAAAAATTCTCGGGTGAAGAATTCCCTGATTTTCGCGTGATCGATCAGTATTTGTACCACCGCACAGAGTTCAAGACAGGTAATAATGACCCCGACGATTTGGGGTGGAAACTTTATGTGCCACACGACCTCCGGGACCAAGTCATCAGAGCATCACACGACCCCCCTACTTCAGCTCATGCCGGAATCGCGAAAACACTGCATAAAATCCGACGTCATCTATATTGGCCAGGAATGTACCAGCAGGTATACAACTATATATCGAGTTGTGAAGTATGTAGCACGACTAAGGTGCCGTCTCAGACCTTGCGACCACCTATGGGATCTTTAGGCTCGACCGAAAGCCCCTTTCAGCGATTATATATGGACCTGATCGGTCCATTTCCACGCACTTAAAGTGGTAACATAGGCATTCTTATTGTCATGGACCACTTTTCGAAATTCACCTTTCTGAAGCCGCTACGAAAATTTACGGCGACTCCAATTATTGATTTCCTGCGCGATAACGTGTTTTATTGTTTCGGTGTACCCCAGACAATAGTGAGCGACAATGGTCGGCAGTTCATCAGCCGGGACATGTCCACATTCTTTGAAAAATTTGGCGTTAAGATCTTTACTGCCGCTTATTCTCCGCAAGCTAATGCATCCGAGCGGGTCAACCGTTCGATCAATCAAGCGCTCCGCGCATACGTAAAACAGGATCAGCAGTCATGGGATGTTTATCTCAGTAGCATTAACTGTGCACTGCGTGACAGCCTGCATCAGTCAATTGGTTACGCTCCTTATTTTGTCCTGTTGGTTAGGAAGCGTCTGCAAGCGGCCTTCGAGAAAAACGCCGGCAGGTATAATCTCAGGTCGAGGGTTCGAGTTTTCGAAGTAGGCCAGCGGGTCATCCGACGAAACTTCCAACTGAGTAAACAGGCCGATCATTTCTGCGCTAAGCTAGCCCCTGTTGGGATACCCGCTAAAGTAGTGGAAGTGGTCGGAAATTCGTGCTATCGCCTAGAAACTCCAGAGGGGGCCCCGTTGGGAATATACCACGCCAAGGACATTTGGTGAGACAGGCAAAGTGTGTCACCTTTCCCAGCCGCTGCTCTGGTCACTGGCGCCCGATCAGCACCTGTTCTGTGAGGTGTGGCGAGGCCCACGCTCTGTGTCGAGGCACAGAGAGAATGCGGACGGAGAGCCGCTCAATCCACTTCGTGTCCGCATTGCAGTTATCGGCCTCTCCTTTTGCTCGGCATGACAACGGACAGACAAGTTCCGTAAAGTGGCGTGATCGAAGTTTCTAGAGGAATTTTTTTTCTATGAACTTCGCATCACGCCATTCTGCGGGACTCACAATGAAAGTCGATTATGCTGAGAGAGAGCGAGATGCCCGTATGTGCAGAGCGGTCACGACTGGAATAAGCGGAGCGAACCGGTTTTCGCTCTGCAGCTTCGACACAGATCGGGTGCTGAAAATGATTGGGTCGGGAAGAAAGAATTGAAACGAAAACAAGTGAGAGTTCGCACAATACTGAACAGTCGAATATTTACAAACCATCGATTTTTATAAATTAACAAAATAAACAGTGTAAAATAAAGTTCAATCAATCTGAAAGGAATTATAGAGTAAAATGAAAAGCATATTGAAGGTTGTTGCATAAATCCACTGTGTAATGTAGACTTTCAATAATTTTGATATATAATTGATATACGAGTATATATAAATGTTGAGTAAATAAACGCTGCAGTTATTGAATAATGATAATCGATACACGATATAAAAAATACGGTAAAATTTTTCATTTCGCTTCATCGAATTGTTCTACGTTGAAGAAAATCAACTCAATTTAATGCATCCACTTAAATGAACTCAACCCAACTCAACGCAATTAACAATGCTTCAATCGAATCTTCGTCGAATCGTCAACATGGTTTTTTTAAACTGAAATTTGCTATAATTTACAAAAAAAAAAAACATCCACATTTGCTTCAGTTGGATTCATTAAAAACATCATCAACAGCAGCAAGAACAACAACAGCAACAAAGGTTTTATCAGCATCATTTATCAATGACAACAACACCAACAACAATTACAACAGATCCGCCCATTCAATCATCATCAAAATTGTTAACAAAAATCATATACATCAAGAAAAGATTCGTCTACGTCAGCAACTTTATACAATTTTATTCGTTAGTTTCATTATGAAGAGAATCACCAACATCACAATCTTCGCAACTGTAAAAAGAGGATCATTATTTTTTTTTTGTGGTTGATCAGTGAATGCGTAAAGTTCAGAAAATTATTCGCACTTAACTAGATCATAAGGATAAGTCCTTATATATTTTTTTTTAGTTACTATATAGTTTACCTGTACTTACATTTTCTTACTTTAGATCAAAAATTTTATTTTCCTTAAATTTTTTTTTGACTCGCCATTCGTAATAATTTTGGTGAATCATTTAAATTTATTATTGGTTATGAGGATCGTTTGAACATGGATTTTCCTTTTGATCAATAATGGATTAAATATTTACTTAGGTTAACGGGTGAGTTGGCGGTTTCACTCCGCGCAGCCAGGCGATACTCGAAGAAGGTGTTGGCGCACAAATTTTCAACGCGCCAACCATGGAAGGGTGGGTATAGGAAGGGGGAGGGAAATAACATCAACTCCTCCCCCCCTCTTCCTCTCATCTCTCTCTCCCACCGATCCTCCGCGTAATATTGTTTTCTTTTGTCGATTTTTGCCGCCACCAACTTAGTATCGATCGCGAGGGGATGTCGTCGTGCGAATTTTCGGTTATCGGTCTGATTTATGGCTGTAGAGCCACAGTAAGCCTCAGCTCTGTTCTTTTTTTTTGTAACTGGGGTTTAAAGACGCTGTCGGGGTTGTTGAAGAACCCCCCACTTTCCCTGAGCACGGCCGGACGAGCTGAGCTACCCTGACAGTGATCACATTTTCGTTCTTTTTTCTTTGAATTTCTTTGTTGTTAAATTAGTTTACCGCGGACCCACCCCCAAACGTTACAAGATCTAAATATAACCAAAAATGCGGACTCTTTATAGCGTTTTTTTTTGGAAATCGACTTTGAAGTTGAAAATACCGAGGATTTGCATAGCCCGACTAGGAGGATGAAGTGGCCACTGGTCAGGAATCCTTCCGCGTGTTTTAATGAAACATAACTCGTTCGAGAGGTATTGACGAAAAGAAGTAAATATATTAAAATTGCAAACTTCCCTATAGCCGTTTTTTTGCAAATCGACTTTAAAAATGTCAAGGTTTTGCATGGCCCGACTAGGAGGATGAAGTGGCCACTGGTCAGGAATCCTTCTGCGTGTGTTAATGAAACATACCTCGTTCGAGAGGTATTGACGAAAAGAAGTAAATATAATAAAATTGCAAACTCCCCTATAGCCCTTTTTTGTAAATCGACTTTGAAAATGTCAAGGTTTTGCATGGCCCGACTAGGAGGGTGAAGTGGCCACTTATCAGGAATCCTTCCGCGTGTGTTAATGAAACATATTTCGTTCGAGAGGTATTAACAAGGAGATCTAAATAGAGAAAAAATTGCGGACTCCTCTACAGCGTTTTTTTTTTGTAAATCGACTTTGAAAATGTCGAGGATTTGGATGGCCCGACTAGGAGGATGAAAGGGCCACTGGTCAGGAATGCTGCCGCGTGCGTGAATGAAACATATCTCGTTCGAGAGTTATTGACGAGGAGATCTAAATATAACCAAAAATGCGGACTCTTCTATAGCGTTTTTTTTTTTGGAAATCGACTTTGAAGTTGAAAATACTGAGGATTTGCATAGCCCGACTAGGAGAATGAAGTGGCCACTGGTCAGGAATCCTTCCGCGTGTATTAATGAAACATACATCGTTCGAGAGGTATTGACGAAAAGAAGTAAATATATTAAAATTGCAAACTTCCCTATAGCCGTTTTTTTGCAAATCGACTTTAAAAATGTCAAGGTTTTGCATGGCCCGACTAGGAGGATGAAGTGGCCACTGGTCAGGAATCCTTCCGCGTGTGTTAATGAAGCATACCTCGTTCGAGAGGTATTGACGAAAAGAAGTAAATATATTAAAATTGCAAACTTCCCTATAGCCGTTTTTTTGCTAATCGACTTTAAAAATGTCAAGGTTTTGCATGGCCCGACTTGGAGGATGAAGTGGCCACTGGTCAGGAATCCTTCTGCGTGTGTTAATGAAACATACCTCGTTCGAGAGGTATTGACGAAAAGAAGTAAATATAATAAAATTGCAAACTCCCCTATAGCCCTTTTTTGTAAATCGACTTTGAAAATATCAAGGTTTTGCATGGCCCGACTAGGAGGGTGAAGTGGCCACTGATCAGGAATCCTTCCGCGTGTGTTAATGAAACATATTTCGTTCGAGAGGTATTAACAAGGAGATCTAAATAGAGAAAAAATTGCGGACTCCTCTACAGCGTTTTTTTTTTTTTGTAAATCGACTTTGAAAATGTCGAGGATTTGGATGGCCCGACTAGGAGGATGAAGTGGCCACTGGTCAGGAATGCTGCCGCGTGCGTGAATGAAACATATCTCGTTCGAGAGTTATTGCCGAGGAGATCTAAATATAACCAAAAATGCGGACTCTTCTATAGCGTTTTTTTTTTTGGAAATCGACTTTGAAGTTGAAAATACCGAGGATTTGCATAGCCCGACTAGGAGGATGAAGTGGCCACTGGTCAGGAATCCTTCCGCGTGTATTAATGAAACATACATCGTTCGAGAGGTATTGACGAAAAGAAGTAAATATATTAAAATTGCAAACTTCCCTATAGCTGTTTTTTTGCAAATCGACTTTATAAATGTCAAGATTTTGCATGGCCCGACTAGGAGGATGAAGTGGCCACTGGTCAGGAATCCTTCCACGTGTGTTAATGAAGCATACCTCGTTCGAGAGGAATTGACGAAAAAAAGTAAATATAATAAAGCTGCAAACTTCCCTATAGCCGTTTTTTTGCAAATCGACTTTGAAAATGTCAAGGATTTGGATGGCCCGACTAGGAGGATGAAGTGGCCACTGATCAGGAATGCTGCCGTGTACGTTAATGAAACGCACGTCGTTCGAGAGGTATTAACAAGGAGATCTAAATAGAGAAAAAATTGCGGACTCCTCTATAGCGTTTTTTTTGTGTAAATCGACTTTGAAAATGTCGAGGATTTGGATGGTCCGACTAGGAGGATGAAGTGGCCACTGGTCAGGAATGCTGCCGCGTGCGTGAATGAAACATATCTCGTTCGAGAGTTATTGACGAGGAGATCTAAATATAACCAAAAATGCGGACTCTTCTATAGCTTTTTTTTTTTTGGAAATCGACTTTGAAGTTGAAAATACCGAGGATTTGCATAGCCTGACTAGGAGGATAAAGTGGCCACTGGTCAGAAATCCTTCCGCGTGTGTTAATGAAACATACATCGTTCGAGAGGTATTGACGAAAAGAAGTAAATATAATAAAATTGCAAACTCCCCTATAGCCGTTTTTTTGCAAATCGACTTTGAAAATGTCAAGGATTTGCATGGCCCGACTAGGAGGATGAAGTGGCCACTGGTCAGGAATCCTTCTGCGTGTGTTAATGAAACATACCTCGTTCGAGAGGTATTGACGAAAAGAAGTAAATATAATAAAATTGCAAACTCCCCTATAGCCCTTTTTTGTAAATCGACATTGAAAATATCAAGGTTTTGCATGGCCCGACTAGGAGGGTGAAGTGGCCACTGGTCAGGAATCCTTCCGCGTGTGTTAATGAAACATATTTCGTTCGAGAGGTATTAACAAGGAGATCTAAATAGAGAAAAAATTGCGGACTCCTCTACAGCTTTTTTTTTTTGTAAATCGACTTTGAAAATGTCGAGGATTTGGATGGTCCGACTAGGAGGATGAAGTGGCCACTGGTCAGGAATGCTGCCGCGTGCGTGAATGAAACATATCTCGTTCCAGAGTTATTGACGAGGAGATCTAAATATAACCAAAAATGCGGACTCTTCTATAGCGTTTTTTTTTTTTTGAAATCGACTTTGTAGTTGAAAATACCGAGGATTTCCATAGCCTGACTAGGAGGTTAAAGTCGCCACTGGTCAGAAATACTTCCGCGTGTGTTAATGAAACATACATCGTTCGAGAGGTATTGACGAAAAGAAGTAAATATAATAAAATTGCAAACTCCCCTATAGCCGTTTTTTTGCAAATCGACTTTGAAAATGTCAAGGATTTGCATGGCCCGACTAGGAGGATGAAGTGGCCACTGGTCAGGAATCCTTTCGCGTGTGTTAATGAAACATACATCGTTCGAGAGGTATTGACGAAAAGAAGTAAATATAATAAAATTGCAAACTCCCTTATAGCCGTTTTTTTGCAAATCGACTTTGAAAATGTCAAGGATTTGCATGGCCCGACTAGGAGGATGAAGTGGCCACTGGTCAGGAATCCTTCTGCGTGTGTTAATGAAACATACCTCGTTCGAGAGGTGTTGACGAAAAGAAGTAAATATAATAAAATTGCAAACTCCCCTATAGCCCTTTTTTGTAAATCGACTTTGAAAATGTCAAGGTTTTGCATGGCCCGACTAGGAGGATGAAGTGGCCACTGGTCAGGAATCCTTCCGCGTGTGTTAATGAAACATATTTCGTTCGAGAGGTATTAACAAGGAGATCTAAATAGAGAAAAAATTGCGGACTCCTCTACAGCGTTTTTTTTTTTTGTAAATCGACTTTAAAAATGTCGAGGATTTCCATAGCCCGACTAGGAGGATGAAGTGGCCACTGGTCAGGAATCCTTCCGCGTGTATTAATGAAACATACATCGTTCGAGAGGTATTGACGAAAAGAAGTAAATATATTAAAATTGCAAACTTCCCTATAGCCGTTTTTTTGCAAATCGACTTTAAAAATGTCAAGGTTTTGCATGGCCCGACTAGGAGGATGAAGTAGCCACTGGTCAGGAATCCTTCCGCGTGTGTTAATGAAGCATATTTCGTTCGAGAGGTATTAACAAGGAGATCGAAATAGAGAAAAAATTGCGGACTCCTCTACAGCGTTTTTTTTTTTTTGTAAATCGACTTTGAAAATGTCGAGGATTTGGATGGTCCGACTAGGAGGATGAAGTGGCCACTGGTCAGGAATGCTGCTGCGTGCGTGAATGAAACATATCTCGTTCGAGAGTTATTGACGAGGAGATCTAAATATAACCAAAAATGCGGACTCTTCTATAGCTTTTTTTTTTTTTTGGAAATCGACTTTGAAGTTGAAAATACCGAGGATTTGGATAGCCTGACTAGGAGGATGAAGTGGCCACTGGTCAGGAATCCTTTCGCGTGTATTAATGAAACATACATCGTTCGAGAGGTATTGACGAAAAGAAGTAAATATATTAAAATTGAAAACTTCCCTATAGCCGTTTTTTTGCAAATCGACTTTGAAAATGTCAAGGTTTTGCATGACCCGACTAGGAGCATGAAGTGGCCACTGGTCAGGAATCCTTCCGCGTGTGTTAACGAAACATACCTCGTTCGAGAGGTATTGACGAAAAGAAGTAAATATAATAAAGTTGCAAAGTCCACTATAGCCGTTTTTTTGCAAATCGACTTTGAAAATGTCAAGGATTTGCATGGCCCGACTAGGAGTATGAAGTGGCCACTGGTCAGGAATGCTTCCGCGTGTGTTAATGAAACATACTTCGTTCGAGAGGTATTAACAAGGAGATCTAAATAGAGAAAAAATTGCGGACTCCTCTATAGCGTTTTTTTTTTTAAAATCGACTTTGAAAATGTCGAGTATTTGCATGGTCCGACTAAGAGGATGAAGTGGCCACTAGTCAGGAATGCTTCCGCGTGCGTGAATGAAACATATCTCGTTCGAGAGTTATTGACGAGGAGATCAAAATATAACAAAAAATGCGGACTCTTCTATAGCGTTTTTTTTTTTTTTGGAAATCGACTTTGAAAATGTCAAGGATTTGCATGGCCCGACTAGGAGGATGAAGTGGCCACTGGTCAGGGATGCTTCCGCGTGTGTGAGGTATTACCGACGAGATCTAAATATAGCAAAAATTGCGGACTCTATAGCGTTTTCTTTTTGGAAATCGGCTTTGAAAATGTCAACGATTTGCATGGTCCATCTAGGAGGATGAAGTGGCCACTGGTCAGGAATGCTGCCGCGTGCGTTTATGAAATATATCTCGTTCGAGAGGTATTAACGAGGAGATCTAAATATAGCATAAATTGCGGACTCTATAGCGTTTCTTTTTTTTGTAAATCGACTTTGAAAATGTCGAGGATTTGGATGGTCCGACTAGGACGATGAAGTGGCCACTGGTCAGGAATGCTGCCGCGTGCGTGAATGAAACATATCTCGTTCGAGAGTTATTGACGAGGAGATCAAAATATAACAAAAAATGCGGACTCTTCTATAGCGTTTTTTTTTTGGAAATCGACTTTGAAGTTCAAAATACCGAGGATTTGCATAGCCCGACTAGGAGGATGAAATGGCCACTGGTCAGGGATGCTTCTGCGTGTGTTAATGAAACATATCTCGTTCGAGCGGTATTGACAAGGAGATCCAAATATAAAAAAATTGCGGACTCTATAAACTGTTTTTTTTTGGGAAATCGCCTTTGAAAATGTCGAGAATTTGCATGGTCCGACTAGGAGGATAAAGTGGCCACTGGTCAGGAATGCTGCCGCGTGCGTGAATGAAACATATCTCGTTGGAGAGGTATTACCGAGGAGATCTAAATATAGCAAAAATTGGGGACTCTATAGCGTTTTCTTTTTGGAAATCGGCTTTGAAAATGTCGAGGATTTGCATGGTCCGTCTAGGAGGATGAAGTGGCCACTGGTCAGGAATGCTGCCGCGTGCGTTTATGAAATATATCTCGTTCGAGAGGTATTAACGAGGAGATCTAAATAGAGAAAAAAATGTGGACTCCTCTATAGCGTTTTTTTTATGTAAATCGAATTTGAAAATGTCGAGGATTTGCATGGTCCGACTAGGAGGATGAAGTGGCCACTGGTCAGGAATGCTGCCGCGTGCGTTAATGAAACATATCTCGTTCGAGAGTTATTGACGAGGAGATCTAAATATAACCAAAAATGCGGACTCTTCCATAGCGTTTTTTTTTTTGGAAATCGACTTTGAAGTTGAAAATACCGAGTATTTGGATAGCCTGACTAGGAGGATGAATTGGCCACTGGTCAGGAATCCTTTCGCGTGTATTAATGAAACATACATCGTTCGAGAGGTATTGACGAAAAGAAGTAAATATATTAAAATTGAAAACTTCCCTATAGCCGTTTTTTTGCAAATCGACTTTGAAAATGTCAAGGTTTTGCATGGCCCGACTAGGAGGATGAAGTGGCCACTGGTCAGGAATCCTTCCGCGTGTGTTAATGAAACATACCTCGTTCGAGAGGTATTGACGAAAAGAAGTAAATATAATAAAGTTGCAAAGTCCACTATAGCCGTTTTTTTGCAAATCGACTTTGAAAATGTCAAGGATTTGCATGGCCCGACTAGGAGTATGAAGTGGCCACTGGTCAGGAATGCTTCCGCGTGTGTTAATGAAACATACTTCGTTCGAGAGGTATTAACAAGGAGATCTAAATAGAGAAAAAATTGCGGACTCCTCTATAGCGTTTTTTTTTTTTAAATCGACTTTGAAAATGTCGAGTATTTGGATGGTCCGACTAAGAGGATGAAGTGGCCACTAGTCAGGAATGCTTCCGCGTGCGTGAATGAAACATATCTCGTTCGAGAGTTATTGACGAGGAGATCAAAATATAACAAAAAATGCGGACTCTTCTATAGCGTTTTTTTTTTTTTTTTGGAAATCGACTTTGAAAATGTCAAGGATTTGCATGGCCCGACTAGGAGGATGAAGTGGCCACTGGTCAGGGATGCTTCCGCGTGTGTGAGGTATTACCGACGAGATCTAAATATAGCAAAAATTGCGGACTCTATAGCGTTTTCTTTTTGGAAATCGGCTTTGAAAATGTCGAGGATTTGGATGGTCCGACTATTAGGATGAAGTGGCCACTGGTCAGGAATGCTGCCGCGTGCGTTAATGAAACATATCTCGTTCGAGAGTTATTGACGAGGAGATCTAAATATAACCAAAAATGCGGACTCTTCCATAGCGTTTTTTTTTTTGGAAATCGACTTTGAAGTTGAAAATACCGAGGATTTGGATAGCCTGACTAGGAGGATGAAGTGGCCACTGGTCAGGAATCCTTTCGCGTGTATTAATGAAACATACATCGTTCGAGAGGTATTGACGAAAAGAAGTAAATATATTAAAATTGAAAACTTCCCTATAGCCGTTTTTTTGCAAATCGACTTTGAAAATGTCAAGGTTTTGCATGGCCCGACTAGGAGGATGAAATGGCCACTGGTCAGGGATGCTTCTGCGTGTGTTAATGAAACATATCTCGTTCGAGCGGTATTGACAAGGAGATCCAAATATAAAAAAATTGCGGACTCTATAAACTGTTTTTTTTGGGGAAATCGCCTTTGAAAATGTCGAGAATTTGCATGGTCCGACTAGGAGGATAAAGTGGCCACTGGTCAGGAATGCTGCCGCGTGCGTGAATGAAACATATCTCGTTGGAGAGGTATTACCGAGGAGATCTAAATATAGCAAAAATTGGGGACTCTATAGCGTTTTCTTTTTGGAAATCGGCTTTGAAAATGTCGAGGATTTGCATGGTCCGTCTAGGAGGATGAAGTGGTCACTGGTCAGGAATGCTGCCGCGTGCGTTTATGAAATATATCTCGTTCGAGAGGTATTAACGAGGAGATCTAAATAGAGAAAAAAATGTGGACTCCTCTATAGCGTTTTTTTTATGTAAATCGAATTTGAAAATGTCGAGGATTTGCATGGTCCGACTAGGAGGATGAAGTGGCCACTGGTCAGGAATGCTGCCGCGTGCGTTAATGAAACATATCTCGTTCGAGAGTTATTGACGAGGAGATCTAAATATAACCAAAAATGCGGACTCTTCCATAGCGTTTTTTTTTTTGGAAATCGACTTTGAAGTTGAAAATACCGAGGATTTGGATAGCCTGACTAGGAGGATGAAGTGGCCACTGGTCAGGAATCCTTCCGCGTGTGTTAATGAAACATATCGTTCGAGAGTTATTGACGAAAAGAAGTAAATATAATAAAATTGCAAACTCCCCTATAGCCATTTTTTTGCAAATCGACTTTGAAAATGTCAAGGATTTGCATGGCCCGACTAGGAGGATGAAGTGGCCACTGGTCAGGAATCCTTCTGCGTGTGTTAATGAAACATACCTCGTTCGAGAGGTATTGACGAAAAGAAGTAAATATAATAAAATTGCAAACTCCCCTATAGCCCTTTTTTGTAAATCGACATTGAAAATATCAAGGTTTTGCATGGCCCGACTAGGAGGGTGAAGTGGCCACTGGTCAGGAATCCTTCCGCGTGTGTTAATGAAACATATTTCGTTCGAGAGGTATTAACAAGGAGATCTAAATAGAGAAAAAATTGCGGACTCCTCTACAGCTTTTTTTTTTTGTAAATCGACTTTGAAAATGTCGAGGATTTGGATGGTCCGACTAGGAGGATGAAGTGGCCACTGGTCAGGAATGCTGCCGCGTGCGTGAATGAAACATATCTCGTTCCAGAGTTATTGACGAGGAGATCTAAATATAACAAAAAATGCGGACTCTTCTATAGCGTTTTTTTTTTTTTGGAAATCGACTTTGAAAATCTCAAGGATTTGCATGGCCCGACTAGGAGGATGAAGTGGCCACTGGTCAGGGATGCTTCCGCGTGTGTGAGGTATTACCGACGAGATCTTAATATAGCAAAAATTGCGAACTCTATAGCGTTTTCTTTTTGGAAATCGGCTTTGAAAATGTCGACGATTTGCATGGTCCATCTAGGAGGATGAAGTGGCCACTGGTCAGGAATGCTGCCGCGTGCGTGAATGAAACATATCTCGTTCGAGAGTTATTGACGAGGAGATCTAAATATAACCAAAAATGCGGACTCTTCTATAGCGTTTTTTTTTTTTTGAAATCGACTTTGTAGTTGAAAATACCGAGGATTTCCATAGCCTGACTAGGAGGTTAAAGTGGCCACTGGTCAGAAATACTTCCGCGTGTGTTAATGAAACATACATCGTTCGAGAGGTATTGACGAAAAGAAGTAAATATAATAAAATTGCAAACTCCCCTATAGCCGTTTTTTTGCAAATCGACTTTGAAAATGTCAAGGATTTGCATGGCCCGACTAGGAGGATGAAGTGGCCACTGGTCAGGAATCCTTTCGCGTGTGTTAATGAAACATACATCGTTCGAGAGGTATTGACGAAAAGAAGTAAATATAATAAAATTGCAAACTCCCTTATAGCCGTTTTTTTGCAAATCGACTTTGAAAATGTCAAGGATTTGCATGGCCCGACTAGGAGGATGAAGTGGCCACTGGTCAGGAATCCTTCTGCGTGTGTTAATGAAACATACCTCGTTCGAGAGGTGTTGACGAAAAGAAGTAAATATAATAAAATTGCAAACTCCCCTATAGCCCTTTTTTGTAAATCGACTTTGAAAATGTCAAGGTTTTGCATGGCCCGACTAGGAGGATGAAGTGGCCACTGGTCAGGAATCCTTCCGCGTGTGTTAATGAAACATATTTCGTTCGAGAGGTATTAACAAGGAGATCTAAATAGAGAAAAAATTGCGGACTCCTCTACAGCGTTTTTTTTTTTTGTAAATCGACTTTAAAAATGTCGAGGATTTGGATGGTCCGACTAGGAGGATGAAGTGGCCACTGGTCAGGAATGCTGCCGCGTGCGTGAATGAAACATATCTCGTTCGAGAGTTATTGACGAGGAGATCTAAATATAACCAAAAATGCGGACTCTTCTATAGCGTTTTTTTTTTTTGGAAATCGACTTTGAAGTTGAAAATACCGAGGATTTGCATAGCCCGACTAGGAGGATGAAGTGGCCACTGGTCAGGAATCCTTCCGCGTGTATTAATGAAACATACATCGTTCGAGAGGTATTGACGAAAAGAAGTAAATATATTAAAATTGCAAACTTCCCTATAGCCGTTTTTTTGCAAATCGACTTTAAAAATGTCAAGGTTTTGCATGGCCCGACTAGGAGGATGAAGTAGCCACTGGTCAGGAATCCTTCCGCGTGTGTTAATGAAGCATATTTCGTTCGAGAGGTATTAACAAGGAGATCTAAATAGAGAAAAAATTGCGGACTCCTCTACAGCGTTTTTTTTTTTTTGTAAATCGACTTTGAAAATGTCGAGGATTTGGATGGTCCGACTAGGAGGATGAAGTGGCCACTGGTCAGGAATGCTGCTGCGTGCGTGAATGAAACATATCTCGTTCGAGAGTTATTGACGAGGAGATCTAAATATAACCAAAAATGCGGACTCTTCTATAGCTTTTTTTTTTTTTGGAAATCGACTTTGAAGTTGAAAATACCGAGGATTTGGATAGCCTGACTAGGAGGATGAAGTGGCCACTGGTCAGGAATCCTTTCGCGTGTATTAATGAAACATACATCGTTCGAGAGGTATTGACGAAAAGAAGTAAATATATTAAAATTGAAAACTTCCCTATAGCCGTTTTTTTGCAAATCGACTTTGAAAATGTCAAGGTTTTGCATGACCCGACTAGGAGCATGAAGTGGCCACTGGTCAGGAATCCTTCCGCGTGTGTTAACGAAACATACCTCGTTCGAGAGGTATTGACGAAAAGAAGTAAATATAATAAAAATTTGCAAAGTCCACTATAGCCGTTTTTTTGCAAATCGACTTTGAAAATGTCAAGGATTTGCATGGCCCGACTAGGAGTATGAAGTGGCCACTGGTCAGGAATGCTTCCGCGTGTGTTTATGAAATATATCTCGTTCGAGAGGTATTAACGAGGAGATCTAAATAGAGAAAAAAATGTGGACTCCTCTATAGCGTTTTTTTTATGTAAATCGAATTTGAAAATGTCGAGGATTTGCATGGTCCGACTAGGAGGATGAAGTGGCCACTGGTCAGGAATGCTGCCGCGTGCGTTAATGAAACATATCTCGTTCGAGAGTTATTGACGAGGAGATCTAAATATAACCAAAAATGCGGACTCTTCCATAGCGTTTTTTTTTTTTGGAAATCGACTTTGAAGTTGAAAATACCGAGGATTTGGATAGCCTGACTAGGAGGATGAAGTGGCCACTGGTCAGGAATCCTTTCGCGTGTATTAATGAAACATACATCGTTCGAGAGGTATTGACGAAAAGAAGTAAATATAATAAAGTTGCAAAGTCCACTATAGCCGTTTTTTTGCAAATCGACTTTGAAAATGTCAAGGATTTGCATGGCCCGACTAGGAGTATGAAGTGGCCACTGGTCAGGAATGCTTCCGCGTGTGTTAATGAAACATACTTCGTTCGAGAGGTATTAACAAGGAGATCTAAATAGAGAAAAAATTGCGGACTCCTCTATAGCGTTTTTTTTTTTAAAATCGACTTTGAAAATGTCGAGTATTTGCATGGTCCGACTAAGAGGATGAAGTGGCCACTAGTCAGGAATGCTTCCGCGTGCGTGAATGAAACATATCTCGTTCGAGAGTTATTGACGAGGAGATCAAAATATAACAAAAAATGCGGACTCTTCTATAGCGTTTTTTTTTTTTTGGAAATCGACTTTGAAAATGTCAAGGATTTGCATGGCCCGACTAGGAGGATGAAGTGGCCACTGGTCAGGGATGCTTCCGCGTGTGTGAGGTATTACCGACGAGATCTAAATATAGCAAAAATTGCGGACTCTATAGCGTTTTCTTTTTGGAAATCGGCTTTGAAAATGTCAACGATTTGCATGGTCCATCTAGGAGGATGAAGTGGCCACTGGTCAGGAATGCTGCCGCGTGCGTTTATGAAATATATCTCGTTCGAGAGGTATTAACGAGGAGATCTAAATATAGCATAAATTGCGGACTCTATAGCGTTTCTTTTTTTTGTAAATCGACTTTGAAAATGTCGAGGATTTGGATGGTCCGACTAGGACGATGAAGTGGCCACTGGTCAGGAATGCTGCCGCGTGCGTGAATGAAACATATCTCGTTCGAGAGTTATTGACGAGGAGATCAAAATATAACAAAAAATGCGGACTCTTCTATAGCGTTTTTTTTTTGGAAATCGACTTTGAAGTTCAAAATACCGAGGATTTGCATAGCCCGACTAGGAGGATGAAATGGCCACTGGTCAGGGATGCTTCTGCGTGTGTTAATGAAACATATCTCGTTCGAGCGGTATTGACAAGGAGATCCAAATATAAAAAAATTGCGGACTCTATAAACTGTTTTTTTTGGGAAATCGCCTTTGAAAATGTCGAGAATTTGCATGGTCCGACTAGGAGGATAAAGTGGCCACTGGTCAGGAATGCTGCCGCGTGCGTGAATGAAACATATCTCGTTGGAGAGGTATTACCGAGGAGATCTAAATATAGCAAAAATTGGGGACTCTATAGCGTTTTCTTTTTGGAAATCGGCTTTGAAAATGTCGAGGATTTGCATGGTCCGTCTAGGAGGATGAAGTGGCCACTGGTCAGGAATGCTGCCGCGTGCGTTTATGAAATATATCTCGTTCGAGAGGTATTAACGAGGAGATCTAAATAGAGAAAAAAATGTGGACTCCTCTATAGCGTTTTTTTTATGTAAATCGAATTTGAAAATGTCGAGGATTTGCATGGTCCGACTAGGAGGATGAAGTGGCCACTGGTCAGGAATGCTGCCGCGTGCGTTAATGAAACATATCTCGTTCGAGAGTTATTGACGAGGAGATCTAAATATAACCAAAAATGCGGACTCTTCCATAGCGTTTTTTTTTTTTGGAAATCGACTTTGAAGTTGAAAATACCGAGGATTTGGATAGCCTGACTAGGAGGATGAAGTGGCCACTGGTCAGGAATCCTTTCGCGTGTATTAATGAAACATACATCGTTCGAGAGGTATTGACGAAAAGAAGTAAATATAATAAAGTTGCAAAGTCCACTATAGCCGTTTTTTTGCAAATCGACTTTGAAAATGTCAAGGTTTTGCATGGCCCGACTAGGAGGATGAAGTGGCCACTGGTCAGGAATCCTTCCGCGTGTGTTAATGAAACATACCTCGTTCGAGAGGTATTGACGAAAAGAAGTAAATATAATAAAGTTGCAAAGTCCACTATAGCCGTTTTTTTGCAAATCGACTTTGAAAATGTCAAGGATTTGCATGGCCCGACTAGGAGTATGAAGTGGCCACTGGTCAGGAATGCTTCCGCGTGTGTTAATGAAACATACTTCGTTCGAGAGGTATTAACAAGGAGATCTAAATAGAGAAAAAATTGCGGACTCCTCTATAGCGTTTTTTTTTTTTAAATCGACTTTGAAAATGTCGAGTATTTGGATGGTCCGACTAAGAGGATGAAGTGGCCACTAGTCAGGAATGCTTCCGCGTGCGTGAATGAAACATATCTCGTTCGAGAGTTATTGACGAGGAGATCAAAATATAACAAAAAATGCGGACTCTTCTATAGCGTTTTTTTTTTTTTGGAAATCGACTTTGAAAATGTCAAGGATTTGCATGGCCCGACTAGGAGGATGAAGTGGCCACTGGTCAGGGATGCTTCCGCGTGTGTGAGGTATTACCGACGAGATCTAAATATAGCAAAAATTGCGGACTCTATAGCGTTTTCTTTTTGGAAATCGGCTTTGAAAATGTCAACGATTTGCATGGTCCATCTAGGAGGATGAAGTGGCCACTGGTCAGGAATGCTGCCGCGTGCGTTTATGAAATATATCTCGTTCGAGAGGTATTAACGAGGAGATCTAAATATAGCATAAATTGCGGACTCTATAGCGTTTTTTTTTTGTAAATCGACTTTGAAAATGTCGAGGATTTGGATGGTCCGACTAGGACGATGAAGTGGCCACTGGTCAGGAATGCTGCCGCGTGCGTGAATGAAACATATCTCGTTCGAGAGTTATTGACGAGGAGATCAAAATATAACAAAAAATGCGGACTCTTCTATAGCGTTTTTTTTTTGGAAATCGATTTTGAAGTTCAAAATACCGAGGATTTGCATAGCCCGACTAGGAGGATGAAGTGGCCACTGGTCAGGGATGCTTCCGCGTGTGTTAATGAAACATATCTCGTTCGAGCGGTATTGACAAGGAGATCCAAATATAAAAAAATTGCGGACTCTATAAACTGTTTTTTTGGGAAATCGCCTTTGAAAATGTCGAGAATTTGCATGGTCCGACTAGGAGGATAAAGTGGCCACTGGTCAGGAATGCTGCCGCGTGCGTGAATGAAACATATCTCGTTGGAGAGGTATTACCGAGGAGATCTAAATATAGCAAAAATTGGGGACTCTATAGCGTTTTCTTTTTGGAAATCGGCTTTGAAAATGTCGAGGATTTGCATGGTCCGTCTAGGAGGATGAAGTGGCCACTGGTCAGGAATGCTGCCGCGTGCGTTTATGAAATATATCTCGTTCGAGAGGTATTAACGAGGAGATCTAAATAGAGAAAAAAATGTGGACTCCTCTATAGCGTTTTTTTTATGTAAATCGAATTTGAAAATGTCGAGGATTTGCATGGTCCGACTAGGAGGATGAAGTGGCCACTGGTCAGGAATGCTGCCGCGTGCGTTAATGAAACATACCTTATTCGAGAGGTATTAACAAGGAGATCCAAATATAGCAAAAATTTCGGACTCCTCTATAGCGTTTTTTTTTTGTAAATCGACTTTGAAAATGTCAAGGATTTGCATGGCCTGACTAGGAGAATGAAGTGGCCACTGGTCAGGAATGCTTCCGCGTGTGTTAATGAAACATATCTCGTTGAAGAGGTATTACCGAAGAGATCTAAATATAGCAAAAATTGCGGACTCTGTAGCGTGTTTTTTTTGGAAATCGGCTTTGAAAATGTCGAGGCGTTTATGAAATATATCTCGTTCGAGAGGTATTAACGAGGAGATCTAAATAGAGAAAAAATTGTGGACTCCTCTATAGCATTTTTTTTATGTAAATCGAATTTGAAAATGTCGAGGATTTGCATAGTCCGACTAGGAGGATGAAGTGGCCACTGGTCAGGAATGCTGCCGCGTGCGTGAATGAAACATATCTCGTTCGAGAGTTATTGACGAGGAGATCAAAATATAACAAAAAATGCGGACTCTTCTATAGCGTTTTTTTTTTTGGAAATCGACTTTGAAGTTCAAAATACCGAGGATTTGCATAGCCCGACTAGGAGGATGAAATGGCCACTGGTCAGGGATGCTTCTGCGTGTGTTAATGAAACATATCTCGTTCGAGCGGTATTGACAAGGAGATCCAAATATAAAAAAATTGCGGACTCTATAAACTGTTTTTTTTGGGAAATCGCCTTTGAAAATGTCGAGAATTTGCATGGTCCGACTAGGAGGATAAAGTGGCCACTGGTCAGGAATGCTGCCGCGTGCGTGAATGAAACATATCTCGTTGGAGAGGTATTACCGAGGAGATCTAAATATAGCAAAAATTGGGGACTCTATAGCGTTTTCTTTTTGGAAATCGGCTTTGAAAATGTCGAGGATTTGCATGGTCCGTCTAGGAGGATGAAGTGGCCACTGGTCAGGAATGCTGCCGCGTGCGTTTATGAAATATATCTCGTTCGAGAGGTATTAACGAGGAGATCTAAATAGAGAAAAAAATGTGGACTCCTCTATAGCGTTTTTTTTATGTAAATCGAATTTGAAAATGTCGAGGATTTGCATGGTCCGACTAGGAGGATGAAGCGGCCACTGGTCAGGAATGCTGCCGCGTGCGTTAATGAAACATATCTCGTTCGAGAGTTATTGACGAGGAGATCTAAATATAACCAAAAATGCGGACTCTTCCATAGCGTTTTTTTTTTTGGAAATCGACTTTGAAGTTGAAAATACCGAGGATTTGGATAGCCTGACTAGGAGGATGAAGTGGCCACTGGTCAGGAATCCTTTCGCGTGTATTAATGAAACATACATCGTTCGAGAGGTATTGACAAAAAGAAGTAAATATATTAAAATTGAAAACTTCCCTATAGCCGTTTTTTTGCAAATCGACTTTGAAAATGTCAAGGTTTTGCATGGCCCGACTAGGGGGATGAAGTGGCCACTGGTCAGGAATCCTTCCGCGTGTGTTAATGAAACATACCTCGTTCGAGAGGTATTGACGAAAAGAAGTAAATATAATAAAGTTGCAAAGTCCACTATAGCCGTTTTTTTGCAAATCGACTTTGAAAATGTCAAGGATTTGCATGGCCCGACTAGGAGTATGAAGTGGCCACTGGTCAGGAATGCTTCCGCGTGTGTTTATGAAACATACTTCGTTCGAGAGGTATTAACAAGGAGATCTAAATAGAGAAAAAATTGCGGACTCCTCTATAGCGTTTTTTTTTTTTAAATCGACTTTGAAAATGTCGAGTATTTGGATGGTCCGACTAAGAGGATGAAGTGGCCACTAGTCAGGAATGCTTCCGCGTGCGTGAATGAAACATATCTCGTTCGAGAGTTATTGACGAGGAGATCAAAATATAACAAAAAATGCGGACTCTTCTATAGCGTTTTTTTTTTTTTTGGAAATCGACTTTGAAAATGTCAAGGATTTGCATGGCCCGACTAGGAGGATGAAGTGGCCACTGGTCAGGGATGCTTCCGCGTGTGTGAGGTATTACCGACGAGATCTAAATATAGCAAAAATTGCGGACTCTATAGCGTTTTCTTTTTGGAAATCGGCTTTGAAAATGTCAACGATTTGCATGGTCCATCTAGGAGGATGAAGTGGCCACTGGTCAGGAATGCTGCCGCGTGCGTTTATGAAATATATCTCGTTCGAGAGGTATTAACGAGGAGATCTAAATATAGCATAAATTGCGGACTCTATAGCGTTTTTTTTTTGTAAATCGACTTTGAAAATGTCGAGGATTTGGATGGTCCGACTAGGACGATGAAGTGGCCACTGGTCAGGAATGCTGCCGCGTGCGTGAATGAAACATATCTCGTTCGAGAGTTATTGACGAGGAGATCAAAATATAACAAAAAATGCGGACTCTTCTATAGCGTTTTTTTTTTGGAAATCGACTTTGAAGTTCAAAATACCGAGGATTTGCATAGCCCGACTAGGAGGATGAAGTGGCCACTGGTCAGGGATGCTTCCGCGTGTGTTAATGAAACATATCTCGTTCGAGCGGTATTGACAAGGAGATCCAAATATAAAAAAATTGCGGACTCTATAAACTGTTTTTTTGGGAAATCGCCTTTGAAAATGTCGAGAATTTGCATGGTCCGACTAGGAGGATAAAGTGGCCACTGGTCAGGAATGCTGCCGCGTGCGTGAATGAAACATATCTCGTTGGAGAGGTATTACCGAGGAGATCTAAATATAGCAAAAATTGGGGACTCTATAGCGTTTTCTTTTTGGAAATCGGCTTTGAAAATGTCGAGGATTTGCATGGTCCGTCTAGGAGGATGAAGTGGCCACTGGTCAGGAATGCTGCCGCGTGCGTTTATGAAATATATCTCGTTCGAGAGGTATTAACGAGGAGATCTAAATAGAGAAAAAAATGTGGACTCCTCTATAGCGTTTTTTTTATGTAAATCGAATTTGAAAATGTCGAGGATTTGCATGGTCCGACTAGGAGGATGAAGTGGCCACTGGTCAGGAATGCTGCCGCGTGTGTTAATGAAACATATCTCGTTGAAGAGGTATTACCGAAGAGATCTAAATATAGCAAAAATTGCGGACTCTGTAGCGTGTTTTTTTTGGAAATCGGCTTTGAAAATGTCGAGGCGTTTATGAAATATATCTCGTTCGAGAGGTATTAACGAGGAGATCTAAATAGAGAAAAAATTGTGGACTCCTCTATAGCATTTTTTTTATGTAAATCGAATTTGAAAATGTCGAGGATTTGCATAGTCCGACTAGGAGGATGAAGTGGCCACTGGTCAGGAATGCTGCGGCGTGCGTTAATGAAATATATCTTGTTCGAGAGGTATTAACGGGGAGATCTAAACATAGCAAAAATTGCGGACTCCTCTATAGCGTTTTTTTATGTAAATCGAATTTGAAAATGTCGAGGATTTGCATGGTCCGACTAGGAGGATGAAGTGGCCACTGGTCAGGAATGTTGCCGCGTGCGTTAATGAAACATATCTCGTTCGAGAGGTATTAACGAGGAGATCTAAATATAGCATAAACTGCGGACTCTATAGCGTTTTTTTTTGTAAATCGACTTTGAAAATGTCGAGGATTTGGATGGTCCAACTAGGACGATGAAGTGGCCACTGGTCAGGAATGCTGCCGCGTGCGTTTATGAAATATATCTCGTTCGAGAGGTATTAACGAGGAGATCTAAATAGAGAAAAAAATGTGGACTCCTCTATAGCGTTTTTTTTTTATGTAAATCGAATTTGAAAATGTCGAGGATTTGCATGGTCCGACTAGGAGGATGAAGTGGCCACTGGTCAGGAATGCTGCCGCGTGCGTTAATGAAACATACCTTGTTCGAGAGGTATTAACGAGGAGATCTAAATATAACAAAAAATGCGGACTCTTCTATAGCGTTTTTTTTTTGGAAATCGACTTTGAAGTTCAAAATACCGAGGATTTGCATAGCCCGACTAGGAGGATGAAGTGGCCACTGGTCAGGGATGCTTCCGCGTGTGTTAATGAAACATATCTCGTTCGAGCGGTATTGACAAGGAGATCCAAATATAAAAAAATTGCGGACTCTATAAACTGTTTTTTTGGAAAATCGCCTTTGAAAATGTCGAGAATTTGCATGGTCCGACTAGGAGGATAAAGTGGCCACTGGTCAGGAATGCTGCCGCGTGCGTGAATGAAACATATCTCGTTGGAGAGGTATTACCGAGGAGATCTAAATATAGCAAAAATTGCGGACTCTGTAGCGTGTTTTTTTTGGAAATCGGCTTTGATAATGTCGAGGATTTGCATGGTCCGACTAGGAGGATGAAGTGGCCACTGGTCAGGAATGCTGCCGTGTGCGTTTATAAAATATATCTCGTTCGAGAGGTATTAACGAGGAGATCTAAATAGAGAAAAAATTGTGGACTCCTCTATAGCGTTTTTTTTATGTAAATCGAATTTGAAAATGTCGAGGATTTGCATAGTCCGACTAGGAGGATGAAGTGGCCACTGGTCAGGAATGCTGCGGCGTGCGTTAATGAAATATATCTTGTTCGAGAGGTATTAACGGGGAGATCTAAACATAGCAAAAATTGCGGACTCCTCTATAGCGTTTTTTATGTAAATCGAATTTGAAAATGTCAAGGATTTGCATGGCCCGACTAGGAGGCTGAAGTGGCCACTGGTCAGGAATGCTGCCGCGTGCGTTAATGAAATATATCTTGTTCGAGAGGTATTAACGGGGAGATCTAAATATAGCAAAAATTACGGACTCCTCTATAGCGTTTTTTTATGTAAATCGAATTTGAAAATGTCAAGGATTTGCATTGTCCGACTAGGAGGATGAAGTGGCCACTGGTCAGCAATTCTGCCGTGTGCGTTAATGAAATATATCTCGTTCGAGAGGTATTAACGAGGAGATCTAAATAGAGAAAAAATTGTGGACACCTCTATAGCGTTTTTTTTATGTAAATCGAATTTGAAAATGTCAAGGATTTGCATGGCCCGACTAGGAGGCTGAAGTGGCCACTAGTCAGGAATGCTGCCGTGTACGTTAATGAAACACACCTCGTTCGAGAGGTATTAACAAGGAGATCTAAATAGAGAAAAAATTGCGGACTCCTCTATAGCGTTTTCTTTTGTAAATCGAATTTGAAAATGTCGAGGATTTGCATGGTCCGACTAGGAGGATGAAGTGGCCACTGGTCAGGAATGCTGCCGCGTGCGTTAATGAAATATATCTTGTTCGATAGGTATTAACGGGGAGATCTAAATATAGCAAAAAATGCGGACTCCT
This sequence comes from Thecophora atra, assembly GCA_937620795.1. Lineage (NCBI taxonomy): Eukaryota > Metazoa > Arthropoda > Insecta > Diptera > Conopidae > Thecophora > Thecophora atra. The sequence goes on from OW569398.1 coordinate 29,287,166, forward strand.
CTATAGCGTTTTTTTATGTAAATCGAATTTGAAAATGTCAAGGATTTGCATAGCCCGACTAGGAGGCTGAAGTGGCCACTAGTCAGGAATGCTGCCGTGTACGTAAATGAAACACACCTCGTTCGAGAGGTATTAACAAGGAGATCTAAATAGAGAAAAAATTGCGGACTCCTCTATAGCGTTTTTTTTTTTTGTAAATCGAATTTGAAAATGTCGAGGATTTGGATGGTCCGACTAGGAGCATGAAGTGGCCACTGGTCAGGAATCCTTCCGCGTGTGTTAACAAAACATACCTCGTTCGAGAGGTATTGACGAAAAGAAGTAAATATAATAAAGTTGCAAAGTCCACTATAGCCGTTTTTTTGCAAATCGACTTTGAAAATGTCAAGGATTTGCATGGCCCGACTAGGAGTATGAAGTGGCCACTGGTCAGGAATGCTTCCGCGTGTGTTAATGAAACATACTTCGTTCGAGAGGTATTAACAAGGAGATCTAAATAGAGTAAAAATTGCGGACTCCTCTATAGCGTTTTTTTTTTTAAAATCGACTTTGAAAATGTCGAGTATTTGCATGGTCCGACTAAGAGGATGAAGTGGCCACTAGTCAGGAATGCTTCCGCGTGCGTGAATGAAACATATCTCGTTCGAGAGTTATTGACGAGGAGATCAAAATATAGCAAAAAATGCGGACTCTTCTATAGCGTTTTTTTTTTTTTGGAAATCGACTTTGAAAATGTCAAGGATTTGCATGGCCCGACTAGGAGGATGAAGTGGCCACTGGTCAGGGATGCTTCCGCGTGTGTGAGGTATTACCGACGAGATCTAAATATAGCAAAAATTGCGGACTCTATAGCGTTTTCTTTTTGGAAATCGGCTTTGAAAATGTCAACGATTTGCATGGTCCATCTAGGAGGATGAAGTGGCCACTGGTCAGGAATGCTGCCGCGTGCGTTTATGAAATATATCTCGTTCGAGAGGTATTAACGAGGAGATCTAAATATAGCATAAATTGCGGACTCTATAGCGTTTCTTTTTTTTGTAAATCGACTTTGAAAATGTCGAGGATTTGGATGGTCCGACTAGGACGATGAAGTGGCCACTGGTCAGGAATGCTGCCGCGTGCGTGAATGAAATATATCTCGTTCGAGAGTTATTGACGAGGAGATCAAAATATAACAAAAAATGCGGACTCTTCTATAGCGTTTTTTTTTTGGAAATCGACTTTGAAGTTCAAAATACCGAGGATTTGCATAGCCCGACTAGGAGGATGAAATGGCCACTAGTCAGGGATGCTTCTGCGTGTGTTAATGAAACATATCTCGTTCGAGCGGTATTGACAAGGAGATCCAAATATAAAAAAATTGCGGACTCTATAAACTGTTTTTTTTGGGAAATCGCCTTTGAAAATGTCGAGAATTTGCATGGTCCGACTAGGAGGATAAAGTGGCCACTGGTCAGGAATGCTGCCGCGTGCGAGTTACATCTGCAACTCAGGCCGTCTCTGGCTCGAGAGTTACATCTGTAACCCCACCCGTCTCTGGCTCGAACGCAGTCTTTAAATTCGAGTCACACGATGTTGAGTGCTAATTTGGATTGCGCAATTCCTATGTCATTGACCGTTGCACAATTTCTATTTTTCGTTTCTCTATTACATCGACCACTTGTAATAATGTCATCGACTTCTGTAATGTCGCAATCTCGACCGCTTACAATGCCATCGTCACCTAAAGGTGAATAACTTTAATTTCGTATGAACTATTGCAGTCTCATCTAATTCGCATTAATTAATGCAACTCCCACAGTTTGGAATATTATTGACGGTTGTATTGCAACATCAATAATATTCCCATAGAACATATCTAACACCGTCGAAATATAAGAAAGTCATCGAACTGAATGACACAAGGGCACAAGTTCCCACAAGTACATTGAACCGATCTTCAGTTCGAATAAGCGAGCAAAGAATAAAGTCATCGAACTGAATGACACAAGGGCACAAGTTGCCACAGTTTGGAATATTATTGATGGTTATATTGCAACATCAATAATATTCCCATAGAACAAATCTAACACCGTCGAAATATAAGAAAGTCATCGAACTGAATGACACAAGGGCACAAGTTCCCACAAGTACATTGAACCGATCTTCAGTTCGAATAAGCGAGCAAAGAATAATCAATTAGGAAGAAGAAGATTTGAATGTATAAAAGCAATGAATTAGAATTAAGTTAAGCAGTCTCTCTTTACATGTCATTAACAAATATAGAACTAGTAGTGAAATAAAAAAATCAAAAAACCAAAGTTTGTGTTTTTTTTTAAGTTTCTCCTAAAGGATAAACATAACTGGCGCAGTCGGCTAAAAAATATCCTAAAGGATATAATCAGCAAGTGAAATAAATTATTTAACTAAAGTTAAATAAAGACAAGAAGTGGAACATATATTTAACCCAAGTTAAATAAAGTGAAATATATTATTTAACCAAAGTTAAATAAAGTGAAATAAATTATTTAACTAAAGTTAAATAAAGACAAGAAGTGGAACATACATTTAACCCAAGTGAAATAAATTATTTAACTAAAGTTAAATAAAGAAAAAGTAAAGTGATTACTCCAAAGAGTGACTACAAAAAACAAAGTTATCCCAAAGGATTAAACAGATTACTCCAAGAGTGCAATAGTGAAAAAATTTATCCCAAAGGATAAGAACAAAGAAAAAAAAACAAAACAAAGAACAATAAAATTAAAGTAATTATTCAAAAAAAAAAAAGGAAAAAAAACCAAAACAGTTAAATCAACTATTCTAAGGAGTGAAAGTTTTATTCTCAAAGATAAGTACAAATAACTACAAACACAAATAACTACTTTAAGGTGCAGTGCTTAACCCTAAAAAATACAGAAAACACGTTAGCCTTTTATTGACAATAAACTAGAGAAAAAACAAAAAATATAAAAAAAAGTAAAAATAAAAATAAATGCCAAAGGAGCACAAAAGCCACATACATCCTTCTCCATACAACCCATATTCACACCATCTACATTCAATTCGGGAAGAAGAAGCAGAAGAAACAATGCCGACCACAGATGATACACGAGGAACCCAGGTGTTCACTATTAATGACTTAATAAAGGACGCCCATAGAATTCAGGAGTTCAGAGGTGACGGCAATTTTGCTCTAAGCTCAATTCTAAGGCAAGTGGACACCATCTTACCCCTACTGGAAGGAAATAGAGAAGCGAGGAATTACGTTCTCCAACGAATTATTATCAGCAAAATACAGGGCAAGGCGTTGGACACGATTAGGACACTTGGATCAAACCCCGGTTGGGAAGGAATCAAGAGCACACTTATTGAGAATTATGGAGTAAAGGAAACGTATCATCATCTATACCAAAAGGCATTTACTGCTAGGAATTACAATGTAAGAGATTATTTTATATATCTAAGTAATATCTTGTACAAATTAAATGAAAAATATGAATACGAAGTAGTAAAGCCTTTCGAATTTAAACCGGAGAATAATGACAAAATCATATTGAAAACATTTTTAAATAATATAGACCCGAATTTAGCTTCGGTTGTAATAAATAAAGATTGCAAGGATATTAGAACAGCCTTCCGACTACTAGAAGTTCAGGGCTTAATTAGGGAAGATCATCACAAAAAAATAAGACAGCCATACAATTTAGGGCAGACATATGACTCAAGACACCAATATAATTATTCAGGTCAACAAAAACGAAGTAAAAATACTCTAGGACAATACACACAGAATCATAAAAATTCAGGTCAGTATCGACAAAATGAAAATATTTCAAAACCATACCATAGCAACTCAGGTCAATACAGACAAAATGGAAATATGTTAAGTCAATATAACAATTCAGGACAATACCGACAAAATAAAAATACTTCAAACCAATATACACGAAATCATAACAGTTCAGGGCAGTACCGACAGAACGATAACTTCACAAATCAGTACAGACAGAATTCGGAACAATACAAGAATTTTCCAAGACAAGACCAAAGACAATTTAATCCAGAACCCATGGACATAGACTATGTTGAGGAGGCAAATTTTCTGTCGGAAGCCTCAAAGGATATTTACCGATAATAGAATTAGAAATTGAAAATATAAAAATAAAGTGTCTCATAGATTCAGGATCAACTACTTCGATTTTAAATAAGAATTTATTACCTAAATATAAGAGAATATTATTATCAAAACCAATAAAATGTCGAGCTGTGAACGGAAATATATTAATTAAGTATGAAGTAATAACACCGTTACCAAAGGAGTTTAATAAGGACGCTTTAATGGCATGGAAGTTGACAGATTTAGAAAATAAGGATTTTGACGCGATACTAGGACAAAACATATTAAAACCTTTACAGGCAGTTATAGATATGGAAGCAGAATCACTTACAATTAACAGACAGAAAATATTATTTATAGACAGTTGTCCTTACACATACGACGAAACATATCAATTAGAGCCCATAGACGAAGACAAGTCAGAATTTGAAAATTTATTCAAGGATCTAAATCCTATGGAAAGAAAAGAACTAGAAAAAATAATATCGTCGAATAGAGACTTATTTTTTCGCGAAGGTGACCAACTAACCAACACGACAGCAGGACAGCATGAAATAATTACAACAACAGACACACCCGTATATTCAAAAATATACAGATATCCGCAAGTACATGAACAAGAAATAAGTAAGCAAATGGAGGAAATGCTTAAACAAGGAATAATAAGAGAAAGCAACTCACCTTACAACAGCCCATTATGGATAGTCCCTAAAAAGACCGATAATTCAGGGAAAAAGAAATGGAGAATTGTTGTAGATTATCGGAAACTAAATGAGATAACAATCGACGATAAGTTCCCTATACCAAATATTGATGGTATATTAGACAAATTAGGCAGAGCAATCTACTTTACTACTCTAGACCTTGCAAAAGGTTTTCACCAAATTTTGGTCAAGGAGGAAGATAGAAAAAAAACAGCGTTTTCAACACCACAAGGGCATTACGAATTCATCCGAATGCCTTTCGGATTAAAGAATGCTCCATCCACATTCCAAAGAATGATGAATAGCGTTTTAAGGGAGCACATAAATAAAATTTGTGTAGTATATATGGATGACATCCTGATCTTTAGTACATCGTTCGAGGAACACTTGCAAAGCATCAGAAAAATTTTCGAAAAATTACGCAAGTATAATCTAAAGATTCAATTTGACAAATGTAATTTTTTTAGGAAAGAAACAGAATTCTTAGGACACATATTGACACCTGAAGGAGTCAAACCAAACCCCGATAAAGTGAAAAGAATACTAAATTTAAATATACCTCACACCCCCAAACAAATCAAATCGTTTTTAGGTGCAGTAGGGTACTACCGGAAATTTATAAGAGATTTCGCTAAGGTAGCGTTACCAATGACACAGTGTCTAAGAAAAGGAGCAAAAATAAATTTAAAGGATGCAAATTATATTTTAGCTTTTGAAAAAATGAAGAGAATAATAACAGAAGCTCCAGTACTCAAGTACCCGGACTTCGATAAAAAATTTAAAGTAGTCACTGACGCAAGCGATTTTGCGATTGGTGCAGTTCTTCAACAGGACAACCATCCTATATGTTACGCCAGCAGAACGTTAAATCAGCATGAGAGAAACTATGCAACAACCGAAAAGGAACTGTTAGCTATTGTCTGGGCAACAGGATACTTTAGACCATATATATATGGAAGAAAATTTGATTTATTAACGGATCATCAACCATTAAAATGGCTTTATAGTAAATCAAATGGAAAAGACGTTAATCCAAGACTCCAAAGATGGATCCTGAAATTAGGGGAGTACAACATGAATATCGATTACATCAAGGGACAGAATAACAAGGTAGCCGATTTCCTAAGCAGATTAAACACAGAAACAAACGAAATAAATAGTATCGAAATAGGTGAAAGTACTCCAGATGAGGACTGTGCAGCATCTATGATAAACAACGTAGATAACGAAAGCGAAGCAACAATTCACTCTCAAGAGGAGAACTTAAATAATCATATACCGCTACTCGAGACGGTTGTAAACCGGTTTAAGACACAAATTATTCTGCAGTTAAATAAAACAAAGGAATTTGAAATGTTGCATGGTAATAAAAAAATATATATTTCTAGAGAGGACCTTGACAATAACATACTTGACATTCTCAGAAGACATGTAGGACCAGGAAAGATTGGAATTTTCTCAGAATTAAATGATCACGAATACAATAAACTTCAACAACACATAATTAGGCTATTCGACATGAGTTCAACTAAATTCGTTAAATGTTCGTACCATGCCAAAGACATGAGCAATGAGGACGAAGTGTTTAAGAAAATAAAACAGTACCACAAGTTTGAAACAGGCCATACGGGCATTAATGGAAATTATGAAGGTCTTAAAAGATTAATTTATTTCCCCAATCTAAAAAAATTAGTTCAAAAATTTATAAACAATTGCGATACTTGTAACCGGACTAAATACGATCGTAACCCTATTAAAAACAAATTCCATCTCACAGAAACTCCAAAGGACACAAACGAAATCATTCATATGGATATTTATACAAATTCTAAAGCAAACTTTTTGACTTTTATTGATAGGTTTTCAAAATTCGCAACAGCATTTTATTTAGAGGATAGAAATAACCAAACTATAATAGAAAAAATGAGACTATACTTGTCGCAGAAAGGTCGCTTTAAAAAATTAATTACAGACAACGAGTTTAAAAGTGTAAATATAAAAGACTTTCTTAGAATCGAAGGAATAGAAGTCCACTTCACTACATCAAACAATCATACAGGTAATGCTGATGTCGAACGACTACACAGCACTTTGAATGAAAAAATTAGAGTCCTTATGATAGAAGTTAGAAACCTTAACATTAAAGACAAAGTGAGCAAGGCAATAGAATTTTATAATCATAGTTATCATTCCGCAATCAGAGAAACACCGCAAAAAGTAAACGAGGGGAAGTGTGATAGATTAGTAGTTTACAATCATTTAAGAGTAGGGAAAGAGAAATATATAAAAAAGAGAAATGAAAAAAGAGAAAATTACGTTGAGGATAGACAGGAGGGATACATAAAAAATTATAAGGCCAATAGGCATAAAGAACAACCTAAATTTATAAAAGCTAAACTAGAAAATATACACAGTTCAAATATTAAACGAAAATATAAATTTTCAGGGCAAACTAATGTTGATAATAATGACAACACTTTTAATGACAACACTGATAACAGCGCAGGCTCACCTCATAACGGATAAAATCGAAACAGATAAAGGTTATATAGAGATGGGATTATTAGATATAAATTTCGCGATAACATTCGACACAATACTACACGTCATAAACCCGGAGGAAATTCTCAATATAATAGCCAACTTAGAGATGAATATACGACAGTCGAGACTGACCGATAAATTAGATTATTTGCAAATGCAGATAAACAATATCAGAAGGAAGGCACAAACTTTAACGATTCACAGGAAGAAAAGGGGCCTGATTAATGCAATAGGCACAGTACATAAGTGGCTTTTCGGAACCATGGACGACAATGACAGACAGGAAATTGAAGAACATTTAAGGATAGTTGAAACAAACAACCACAAGTCCATAACAAACTTGAACCAACAAATAACTATTAATGAAAACTTCAACAAAACATTTTTAAGAATAAAGGACATAATAGAACGAGACAGAAACAACATAAGTAACAGACTCAAAAGCATAGACGAAAATGCTTGCTTTGTTCAAAGAAACACGGTATATAGACTTTGTACTAAAACTAAAAATATTAGAGGATAACATAGAACACATTCAAAATAATATTTTAGCATCTAGACAAGGAATACTTCATAGCGATATACTTACAAATGAGGAAATAAGTAAATATAACATAGATTTCAATAAGATGCAGAACATTAAACTAGCATCATTTGTTGACGAAAATAACAAAATAATTTTCGTGATTAAGATACCAAGGAACATGATAACCCTTAATAGATCTGTACTCATACCGGTAGGAAATAGTGCTTTTAAAGAACTTATGTTTGACATGGAAGAAATAGTAAAATACAATAATGAAACTTATATATATGAAAAAAATAAGGAATTAAAGAATTTGAAAAAGTTGAGTAATTGCCTTATAAAAAGAAATTGTATTCAGATATTTAATAATGCTTCAGAACTAATAGAAATAAGGAAAGGCGTAATAATTTTAAAAAATATTAAGAATTCCGATCTAAAAAGTACATGTGACGACAGATTATTTAAACTCAATGGTACATATTTGATCCATTTTAGTAATTGTTCCGTATACATAGGAAACAAAACATTTCATAATAACCAAGATGTAATAAAACATAGCTTTGTCATACCAAATTATATAGAGAATATCAAAGAAATAAATAAAAAATTAATATTTGACGATATTGTAATAGACCAATTAGAGAATTTAGGAAAAATAAAAGAAATAGAGAGCAGACACAAGAAAGATTACACAACACTTTGTATAATTACGTTTTTCGCCGTAGCATTAATATTTTTAATAACATTTGTAACACTTACTCGAAGAAGTAAACGGTTCAAGATAAAAGTAAACAATACGATTGCCTCGACTCGGGAGAGTCTCCGATCAAAGGGGGGAGAAGTTACATCTGCAACTCAGGCCGTCTCTGGCTCGAGAGTTACATCTGTAACCCCACCCGTCTCTGGCTCGAACGCAGTCTTTAAATTCGAGTCACACGATGTTGAGTGCTAATTTGGATTGCGCAATTCCTATGTCATTGACCGTTGCACAATTTCTATTTTTCGTTTCTCTATTACATCGACCACTTGTAATAATGTCATCGACTGCTGTAATGTCGCAATCTCGACCGCTTACAATGCCATCGTCACCTAAAGGTGAATAACTTTAATTTCGTATGAACTATTGCAGTCTCATCTAATTCGCATTAATTAATGCAACTCCCACAGTTTGGAATATTATTGACGGTTGTATTGCAACATCAATAATATTCCCATAGAACATATCTAACACCGTCGAAATATAAGAAAGTCATCGAACTGAATGACACAAGGGCACAAGTTCCCACAAGTACATTGAACCGATCTTCAGTTCGAATAAGCGAGCAAAGAATAAAGTCATCGAACTGAATGACACAAGGGCACAAGTTGCCACAGTTTGGAATATTATTGATGGTTATATTGCAACATCAATAATATTCCCATAGAACAAATCTAACACCGTCGAAATATAAGAAAGTCATCGAACTGAATGACACAAGGGCACAAGTTCCCACAAGTACATTGAACCGATCTTCAGTTCGAATAAGCGAGCAAAGAATAATCAATTAGGAAGAAGAAGATTTGAATGTATAAAAGCAATGAATTAGAATTAAGTTAAGCAGTCTCTCTTTACATGTCATTAACAAATATAGAACTAGTAGTGAAATAAAAAAATCAAAAAACCAAAGTTTGTGTTTTTTTTTAAGTTTCTCCTAAAGGATAAACATAACTTGCGTGAATGAAACATATCTCGTTGGAGAGGTATTACCGAGGAGATCTAAATATAGCAAAAATTGGGGACTCTATAGCGTTTTCTTTTTGGAAATCGGCTTTGAAAATGTCGAGGATTTGCATGGTCCGTCTAGGAGGATGAAGTGGCCACTGGTCAGGAATGCTGCCGCGTGCGTTTATGAAATATATCTCGTTCGAGAGGTATTAACAAGGAGATCTAAATAGAGAAAAAAATGTGGACTCCTCTATAGCGTTTTTTTTATGTAAATCGAATTTGAAAATGTCGAGGATTTGCATGGTCCGACTAGGAGGATGAAGTGGCCACTGGTCAGGAATGCTGCCGCGTGCGTTAATGAAACATATCTCGTTCGAGAGTTATTGACGAGGAGATCTAAATATAACCAAAAATGCGGACTCTTCTATAGCGTTTGTTTTTTTTGGAAATCGACTTTGAAGTTGAAAATACCGAGGATTTGGATAGCCTGACTAGGAGGATGAAGTGGCCACTGGTCAGGAATCCTTTCGCGTGTATTAATGAAACATACATCGTTCGAGAGGTATTGACGAAAAGAAGTAAATATATTAAAATTGAAAACTTCCCTATAGCCGTTTTTTTGCAAATCGACTTTGAAAATGTCAAGGTTTTGCATGGCCCGACTAGGAGCATGAAGTGGCCACTGGTCAGGAATCCTTCCGCGTGTGTTAACGAAACATACCTCGTTCGAGAAAAATTGACGAAAAGAAGTAAATATAATAAAGTTGCAAAGTCCACTATAGCCGTTTTTTTGCAAATCGACTTTGAAAATGTCAAGGATTTGCATGGCCCGACTAGGAGTATGAAGTGGCCACTGGTCAGGAATGCTTCCGCGTGTGTTAATGAAACATACTTCGTTCGAGAGGTATTAACAAGGAGATCTAAATAGAGAAAAAATTGCGGACTCCTCTATAGCGTTTTTTTTTTAAAATCGACTTTGAAAATGTCGAGTATTTGCATGGTCCGACTAAGAGGATGAAGTGGCCACTAGTCAGGAATGCTTCCGCGTGCGTGAATGAAACATATCTCGTTCGAGAGTTATTGACGAGGAGATCAAAATATAACAAAAAATGCGGACTCTTCTATAGCGTTTTTTTTTTTTTTTTTTTGGAAATCGACTTTGAAAATGTCAAGGATTTGCATGGCCCGACTAGGAGGATGAAGTGGCCACTGGTCAGGGATGCTTCCGCGTGTGTGAGGTATTACCGACGAGATCTAAATATAGCAAAAATTGCGGACTCTATAGCGTTTTCTTTTTGGAAATCGGCTTTGAAAATGTCAACGATTTGCATGGTCCGACTAGGAGGATGAAGTGGCCACTGGTCAGGAATGCTGCCGCGTGCGTTTATGAAATATATCTCGTTCGAGAGGTATTAACGAGGAGATCTAAATATAGCATAAATTGCGGACTCTATAGCGTTTTTTTTTTTTTGTAAATCGACTTTGAAAATGTCGAGGATTTGGATGGTCCGACTAGGACGATGAAGTGGCCACTGGTCAGGAATGCTGCCGCGTGCGTGAATGAAACATATCTCGTTCGAGAGTTATTGACGAGGAGATCAAAATATAACAAAAAATGCGGACTCTTCTATAGCGTTTTTTTTTTTGGAAATCGACTTTGAAGTTCAAAATACCAAGGATTTGCATAGTCCGACTAGGAGGATGAAATGGCCACTGGTCAGGGATGCTTCTGCGTGTGTTAATGAAACATATCTCGTTCTAGCGGTATTGACAAGGAGATCCAAATATAAAAAAATTGCGGACTCTATAAACTGTTTTTTTTTGGGAAATCGCCTTTGAAAATGTCGAGAATTTGCATGGTCCGACTAGGAGGATAAAGTGGCCACTGGTCAGGAATGCTGCCGCGTGCGTGAATGAAACATATCTCGTTGGAGAGGTATTACCGAGGAGATCTAAATATAGCAAAAATTGGGGACTCTATAGCGTTTTCTTTTTGGAAATCGGCTTTGAAAATGTCGAGGATTTGCATGGTCCGTCTAGGAGGATGAAGTGGCCACTGGTCAGGAATGCTGCCGCGTGCGTTTATGAAATATATCTCGTTCGAGAGGTATTAACGAGGAGATCTAAATAGAGAAAAAAATGTGGACTCCTCTATAGCGTTTTTTTTATGTAAATCGAATTTGAAAATGTCGAGGATTTGCATGGTCCGACTAGGAGGATGAAGTGGCCACTGGTCAGGAATGCTGCCGCGTGCGTTAATGAAACATATCTCGTTCGAGAGTTATTGACGAGGAGATCTAAATATAACCAAAAATGCGGACTCTTCTATAGCGTTTTTTTTTTTTGGAAATCGACTTTGAAGTTGAAAATACCGAGGATTTGGATAGCCTGACTAGGAGGATGAAGTGGCCACTGGTCAGGAATCCTTTCGCGTGTATTAATGAAACATACATCGTTCGAGAGGTATTGACGAAAAGAAGTAAATATATTAAAATTGAAAACTTCCCTATAGCCGTTTTTTTGCAAATCGACTATGAAAATGTCAAGGTTTTGCATGGCCCGACTAGGAGGATGAAGTGGCCACTGGTCAGGAATCCTTCCGCGTGTGTTAATGAAACATACCTCGTTCGAGAGGTATTGACGAAGAGAAGTAAATATAATAAAGTTGCAAAGTCCACTATAGCCGTTTTTTTGCAAATCGACTTTGAAAATGTCAAGGATTTGCATGGCCCGACTAGGAGTATGAAGTGGCCACTGGTCAGGAATGCTTCCGCGTGTGTTAATGAAACATACTTCGTTCGAGAGGTATTAACAAGGAGATCTAAATAGAGAAAAAATTGCGGACTCCTCTATAGCGTTTTTTTTTTTAAATCGACTTTGAAAATGTCGAGTATTTGGATGGTCCGACTAAGAGGATGAAGTGGCCACTAGTCAGGAATGCTTCCGCGTGCGTGAATGAAACATATCTCGTTCGAGAGTTATTGACGAGGAGATCAAAATATAACAAAAAATGCGGACTCTTCTATAGCGTTTTTTTTTTTTTTGGAAATCGACTTTGAAAATGTCAAGGATTTGCATGGCCCGACTAGGAGGATGAAGTGGCCACTGGTCAGGGATGCTTCCGCGTGTGTGAGGTATTACCGACGAGATCTAAATATAGCAAAAATTGCGGACTCTATAGCGTTTTCTTTTTGGAAATCGGCTTTGAAAATGTCAACGATTTGCATGGTCCATCTAGGAGGATGAAGTGGCCACTGGTCAGGAATGCTGCCGCGTGCGTTTATGAAATATATCTCGTTCGAGAGGTATTAACGAGGAGATCTAAATATAGCATAAATTGCGGACTCTATAGCGTTTTTTTTTTGTAAATCGACTTTGAAAATGTCGAGGATTTGGATGGTCCGACTAGGACGATGAAGTGGCCACTGGTCAGGAATGCTGCCGCGTGCGTGAATGAAACATATCTCGTTCGAGAGTTATTGACGAGGAGATCAAAATATAACAAAAAATGCGGACTCTTCTATAGCGTTTTTTTTTTTGGAAATCGACTTTGAAGTTCAAAATACCGAGGATTTGCATAGCCCGACTAGGAGGATGAAGTGGCCACTGGTCAGGGATGCTTCCGCGTGTGTTAATGAAACATATCTCGTTCGAGCGGTATTGACAAGGAGATCCAAATATAAAAAAATTGCGGACTCTATAAACTGTTTTTTTGGGAAATCGCCTTTGAAAATGTCGAGAATTTGCATGGTCCGACTAGGAGGATAAAGTGGCCACTGGTCAGGAATGCTACCGCGTGCGTGAATGAAACATATCTCGTTGGAGAGGTATTACCGAGGAGATCTAAATATAGCAAAAATTGGGGACTCTATAGCGTTTTCTTTTTGGAAATCGGCTTTGAAAATGTCGAGGATTTGCATGGTCCGTCTAGGAGGATGAAGTGGCCACTGGTCAGGAATGCTGCCGCGTGCGTTTATGAAATATATCTCGTTCGAGAGGTATTAACGAGGAGATCTAAATAGAGAAAAAAATGTGGACTCCTCTATAGCGTTTTTTTTATGTAAATCGAATTTGAAAATGTCGAGGATTTGCATGGTCCGACTAGGAGGATGAAGTGGCCACTGGTCAGGAATGCTGCCGCGTGCGTTAATGAAACATACCTTGTTCGAGAGGTATTAACAAGGAGATCCAAATATAGCAAAAATTTCGGACTCCTCTATAGCGTTTTTTTTTTTTTGTAAATCGACTTTGAAAATGTCAAGGATTTGCATGGCCTGACTAGGAGAATGAAGTGGCCACTGGTCAGGAATGCTTCCGCGTGTGTTAATGAAACATATCTCGTTGAAGAGGTATTACCGAAGAGATCTAAATATAGCAAAAATTGCGGACTCTGTAGCGTGTTTTTTTTGGAAATCGGCTTTGAAAATGTCGAGGCGTTTATGAAATATATCTCGTTCGAGAGGTATTAACGAGGAGATCTAAATAGAGAAAAAATTGTGGACTCCTCTATAGCATTTTTTTTATGTAAATCGAATTTGAAAATGTCGAGGATTTGCATAGTCCGACTAGGAGGATGAAGTGGCCACTGGTCAGGAATGCTGCGGCGTGCGTTAATGAAATATATCTTGTTCGAGAGGTATTAACGGGGAGATCTAAACATAGCAAAAATTGCGGACTCCTCTATAGCGTTTTTTTATGTAAATCGAATTTGAAAATGTCGAGGATTTGCATGGTCCGACTAGGAGGATGAAGTGGCCACTGGTCAGGAATGTTGCCGCGTGCGTTAATGAAACATATCTCGTTCGAGAGGTATTAACGAGGAGATCTAAATATAGCATAAACTGCGGACTCTATAGCGTTTTTTTTTGTAAATCGACTTTGAAAATGTCGAGGATTTGGATGGTCCAACTAGGACGATGAAGTGGCCACTGGTCAGGAATGCTGCCGCGTGCGTTTATGAAATATATCTCGTTCGAGAGGTATTAACGAGGAGATCTAAATAGAGAAAAAAATGTGGACTCCTCTATAGCGTTTTTTTTTTATGTAAATCGAATTTGAAAATGTCGAGGATTTGCATGGTCCGACTAGGAGGATGAAGTGGCCACTGGTCAGGAATGCTGCCGCGTGCGTTAATGAAACATACCTTGTTCGAGAGGTATTAACGAGGAGATCTAAATATAGCATAAACTGCGGACTCTATAGCGTTTTTTTTTTTTGTAAATCGACTTTGAAAATGTCGAGGATTTGGATGGTCCAACTAGGACGATGAAGTGGCCACTGGTCAGGAATGCTGCCGCGTGCGTGAATGAAACATATCTCGTTCGAGAGTTATTGACGAGGAGATCAAAATATAACAAAAAATGCGGACTCTTCTATAGCGTTTTTTTTTTTTGGAAATCGACTTTGAAGTTCAAAATACCGAGGATTTGCATAGCCCGACTAGGAGGATGAAGTGGCCACTGGTCAGGGATGCTTCCGCGTGTGTTAATGAAACATATCTCGTTCGAGCGGTATTGACAAGGAGATCCAAATATAAAAAAATTGCGGACTCTATAAACTGTTTTTTTGGGAAATCGCCTTTGAAAATGTCGAGAATTTGCATGGTCCGACTAGGAGGATAAAGTGGCCACTGGTCAGGAATGCTGCCGCGTGCGTGAATGAAACATATCTCGTTGGAGAGGTATTACCGAGGAGATCTAAATAAAGCAAAAATTGCGGACTCTATAGCGTTTTATTTTTGGAAATCGGCTTTGAAAATGTCGAGGATTTGCATGGTCCGTCTAGGAGGATGAAGTGGCCACTGGTCAGGAATGCTGCCGCGTGCGTTTATGAAATATATCTCGTTCGAGAGGTATTAACGAGGAGATCTAAATAGAGAAAAAATTGTGGACACCTCTATAGCGTTTTTTTTATGTAAATCGAATTTGAAAATGTCAAGGATTTGCATGGCCCGACTAGGAGGCTGAAGTGGCCACTAGTCAGGAATGCTTCCGCGTGTGTTAATGAAACATATCTCGTTGAAGAGGTATTACCGAAGAGATCTAAATATAGCAAAAATTGCGGACTCTGTAGCGTGTTTTTTTTTGGAAATCGGCTTTGAATATGTCGAGGATTTGCATGGTCCGACTAGGAGAATGAAGTGGCCACTGGTCAGGAATGCTTCCGCGTGTGTTAATGAAACATATCTCGTTGAAGAGGTATTACCGAAGAGATCTAAATATAGCAAAAATTGCGGACTCTGTAGCGTGTTTTTTTTTGGAAATCGGCTTTGAATATGTCGAGGATTTGCATGGTCCGACTAGGAGGATGAAGTGGCCACTGGTCAGGAATGCTTCCGCGTGTGTTAATGAAACATATCTCGTTGAAGAGGTATTACCGAAGAGATCTAAATATAGCAAAAATTGCGGACTCTGTAGCGTGTTTTTTTTTGGAAATCGGCTTTGAATATGTCGAGGATTTGCATGGTCCGACTAGGAGGATGAAGTGGCCACTGGTCAGGAATGCTGCCGCGTGCGTTTATGAAATATATCTCGTTCGAGAGGTATTAACGAGGAGATCTAAATAGAGAAAAAATTGTGGACTCCTCTATAGCGTTTTTTTTATGTAAATCGAATTTGAAAATGTCGAGGATTTGCATAGTCCGACTAGGAGGATGAAGTGGCCACTGGTCAGGAATGCTGCGGCGTGCGTTAATGAAATATATCTTGTTCGAGAGGTATTAACGGGGAGATCTAAACATAGCAAAAATTGCGGACTCCTCTATAGCGTTTTTTTATGTAAATCGAATTTGAAAATGTCAAGGATTTGCATGGCCCGACTAGGAGGCTGAAGTGGCCACTGGTCAGGAATGCTGCCGCGTGCGTTAATGAAATATATCTTGTTCGAGAGGTATTAACGGGGAGATCTAAATATAGCAAAAATTACGGACTCCTCTATAGCGTTTTTTTATGTAAATCGAATTTGAAAATGTCAAGGATTTGCATTGTCCGACTAGGAGGATGAAGTGGCCACTGGTCAGCAATTCTGCCGTGTGCGTTAATGAAATATATCTCGTTCGAGAGGTATTAACGAGGAGATCTAAATAGAGAAAAAATTGTGGACACCTCTATAGCGTTTTTTTTATGTAAATCGAATTTGAAAATGTCAAGGATTTGCATGGCCCGACTAGGAGGCTGAAGTGGCCACTAGTCAGGAATGCTGCCGTGTACGTTAATGAAACACACCTCGTTCGAGAGGTATTAACAAGGAGATCTAAATAGAGAAAAAATTGCGGACTCCTCTATAGCGTTTTCTTTTGTAAATCGAATTTGAAAATGTCGAGGATTTGCATGGTCCGACTAGGAGGATGAAGTGGCCACTGGTCAGGAATGCTGCCGCGTGCGTTAATGAAATATATCTTGTTCGATAGGTATTAACGGGGAGATCTAAATATAGCAAAAAATGCGGACTCCTCTATAGCGTTTTTTTATGTAAATCGAATTTGAAAATGTCAAGGATTTGCATAGCCCGACTAGGAGGCTGAAGTGGCCACTAGTCAGGAATGCTGCCGTGTACGTAAATGAAACACACCTCGTTCGAGAGGTATTAACAAGGAGATCTAAATAGAGAAAAAATTGCGGACTCCTCTATAGGGTTTTTTTTTTTGTAAATCGAATTTGAAAATGTCGAGGATTTGGATGGTCCGACTAGGAGGATGAAGTGGCCACTGGTCAGGTATGCTGCCGCGTGCGTGAATGAAACATATCTCGTTCGCGAGTTATTGACGAGGAGATAAAAATATAACAAAAAATGCGGACTCTTCTATAGCTTTTTTTTTTTTTTTGGAAATCGACTTTGAAGTTCAAAATACCGAGTATTTGCATAGCCCGTCTAGGAGGATGAAGTGGCCACTGGTCAGGAATCCATCCGCGTGTGTTAATGAAACATACATCGTTCGAGAGGTAGTGACGAAAAGAAGTAAATATAATAAAATTTCAAACTCCCCTATAGCCGTTTTTTTGCAAATCGACTTTGAAAATGTCAAGGATTTGCATGGCGCGACTAGGAGGATGAAGTGGCCTCTGGTCAGGAATGCTGCCGCGTGCGTTTATGAAATATATCTTGTTCGAGAGGCATTAACGAGTTGGATGAAGTGGCCACTGGTCAGGAATCCTTCCGCTTGTGTTAATGAAACATACATCGTTCGAGAGGTATTGACGAAAAGAAGTAAATATAATCAAATTGCAAACTCCCCTATAGAACTTTTTTGTAAATCGACTTTGAAAATGTCGAGGATTTGGATGGTCCGACTAAGAGGATGAAGTGGCCACTGGTCAGGAATGCTGCCGCGTGCGTGAATGAAACATATCTCGTTCGAGAGTTATTGACGAGGAGATCAAAATATAACAAAAAATGCGGACTCTTCTATAGCGTTTTCTTTTTAGAAATCGGCTTTGAAAATGTCGAGGATTTGCATGGTCCGTCTATTAGAATGAAGTGGCCACTGGTCAGGAATGCTGCCGCGTGCGTTTATGAAATATATCTCGTTCGAGAGGTATTAACGAGGAAATCTAAATAGAGAAAAAATTGTGAAAATTGACTCCTCTATAGCGTTTTTTTATTTAAATCGAATTTGAAAATGTCAAGGATTTGCATGGCCCGACTAGGAGGCTGAAGTGGCTACTGGTCAGGAATGCTGCCGCGTGCGTTAATGACACATATCTCGTTCGAGAGGTATTAACGAGGAGATCTAAATATAGCAAAAATTTCGGACTCTATAGCGTTTTTTTTTGTAAATCGACTTTGAAAATATCGAGGATTTGGATGATCCGACTAGGAGGATGAAGTGCCCACTGGTCAGGGATGCTTCCGCGTGTGTTAATGAAACATACCTCGTTGGAGAGGTATTACCGAGCAGATCTAAATATAGCAAAAATTGCGGACTCTATAGCGTTTTCTTTTTGGAAATCGGCTTTAAAAATGTCGAGGATTTGCATGGTCCGACTAGGAGGATAAAGTGGCCACTGGTCAGGAATGCTGCCGCGTGCGTTAATGAAACATATCTCGTTGGAGACGTATTACCGAGGAGATCTAAATATAGCAAAAATTTTGGACTCTATAGCGTTTTCTTTTTGGAAATCGGCTTTAAAAATGTCGAGGATTTGCACGGTCCGTCTAGGAGGATGAAGTGGCCACTGGTCAGGAATGCTGCAGCGTGCGTTTATGAAATATATCTCGTTCGAGAGGTATTAACGAGGAGATCTAAATAGAGAAAAAATTGTGGACTCCTCTATAGCGTTTTTTTTTATGTAAATCGAATTTGAAAATGTCGAGGATTTGCATGGTCCGACTAGGAGGATAAAGTGGCCACTGGTCAGGAATGCTGCCGCGTGCGTTAATGAAACACATCTCGTTGAAGAGGTGTTACCGAGGAGATCTAAATATAGCAAAAATTGCGTACTCTATAGCGTTTTCTTTTTGGAAATCGGCTTTGAAAATGTCGAGGATTTGCATGGTCCGACTATGAGGATGAAGTGGCCACTGGTCAGGAATGCTGCCGCGTGTGTTTATGAAATATATCTCGTTCGAGAGGTATTAACGAGAAGATCTAAATAGAGAAAAAATTGTGGACTCCCCTATAGCGTTTTTTTTTATGTAAATCGAATTTAAAAATGTCGAGGATTTGCATGGTCCGACTAGGAGGATAAAGTGGCCACTGGTCAGGAATGCTGCCGCGTGCGTTAATGAAACTTACCTTGTTCGAGAGGTATTAACGAGGAGATCCAAATATAACAAAAGTTTCGAACTCCTCTATAGCGTTTTTTTTTTGCAAATCGACTTTGAAAATGTCAAGGATTTGCATGGCCTGACTAGGAGGATGAAGTGGCCACTGGTCAGGAATGCTTCCGCGTGTGTTAATGAAACACATCTCGTTGAAGAGGTGTTACCGAGGAGATCTAAATATAGCAAAAATTGCGGACTCTATAGCGTTTTCTTTTTGGAAATCGGCTTTGAAAATGTCGAGGATTTGCATGGTCCGACTAGGAGGATGAAGTGGCCACTGGTCAGGAATGCTGCCGCGTGCGTTAATGAAATATATCTTGTTCGAGAGGTATTAACGGGGAGATCTAAATATAGCAAAAATTGCTGAATCCTCTATAGCGTTTTTTTATGTAAATCGAATTTGCAAATGTAAAGGATTTGCATGGCCCGACTAGGAGGATGAAGTGTCCACTGGTCAGCAATTCTGCCGTGTGCGTTAATGAAATATATCTCGTTCGAGAGGTATTAACGAGGAGATCTAAATGGAGAAAAAATTGCGGACTGCAGTATAGCGTTTTTTTTTTATGTAAATCGAATTTGAAAATGTCAAGGATTTGCATAGCCCGACTAGGAGGCTGAAGTGGCCACTGGTCAGGAATGCTGCCGCGTGCGTTAATGAAACCTATCTCGTTCGAGAGGTATTAACGAGGAGATCCAAATATAAAAAAATTGCGGACTCTATAACCTTTTT
Source organism: Thecophora atra (assembly GCA_937620795.1). Classification (NCBI taxonomy): domain Eukaryota; kingdom Metazoa; phylum Arthropoda; class Insecta; order Diptera; family Conopidae; genus Thecophora; species Thecophora atra. Next base: position 29,307,233 of record OW569398.1, read on the forward strand.
TTTTGGAAATCGAATTTGAAAATGTCAAGGATTTGCATGGCCCGACTAGGAGGCTGAAGTGGCCACTGGTCAGGAAGGCTGCCGCGTGCGTGAATGAAACATATCTCGTTCGAGAGTTATTGACGAGGAGATCCAAATATAACAAAAAATGCGGACTCTTCTATGGCGTTTTTTTTTTTGGAAATCGACTTTGAAGTTCAAAATACCGAGGATTTGCATAGCCCGACTAGGAGGATGAAGTGGCCACTGGTCAGGGATGCTTCCGCGTGTGTTAATGAAGCATACCTCGTTCTCGCCTTTGAAAATGTCGAGAATTTGCATGGTCCGACTAGGAGGCTGAAGTGGCCACTGGTCAGGAAGGCTGCCGCGTGCGTGAATGAAACATATCTCGTTCGAGAGGTATTAACGAGGAGATCTAAATATAGCAAAAATTGTGGACTCTATAGCGTTTTTTTTTTTGTAAATCGACTTTGAAAATGTCGAGGATTTGGATGGTCCGACTAGGAGGATAAAGTGGCCACTGGTCAGGAATGCTGCCGCGTGCGTGAATGAAACATATCTCGTTCGAGAGTTATTGACGAGGAGATCCAAATATAACAAAAAATGCGGACTCTTCTATGGCGTTTTTTTTTTTTGGAAATCGACTTTGAAGTTCAAAATACCGAGGATTTGCATAGCCCGACTAGGAGGATGAAGTGGCCACTGGTCAGGGATGCTTCCGCGTGTGTTAATGAAGCATACCTCGTTCTCGCCTTTGAAAATGTCGAGAATTTGCATGGTCCGACTAGGAGGATAAAGTGGCCACTGGTCAGGAATGCTGCCGCGTGTGTTAATGAAACATATCGCTTTGGAGAGGTATTAACGAGGAGATCTAAATATAGCAAAAATTGCGGACTCTATAGCGTTTTCTTTTTGGAAATCGGCTTTAAAAATGTCGAGGATTTGCATGGTCCGTCTAGGAGGATGAAGTGGCCACTGGTCAGGAATGCTGCCGCGTGCGTTTATGAAATATATCTCGTCCGAGAGGTATTAACGAGGAGATCAAAATAGAGAAAAAATTGTGGACTCCTCTATAGCGTTTTTTTTTTTATGTAAATCGAATTTGAAAATGTCGAGGATTTGCATGGTCCGACTAGGAGGATGAAGTGGCCACTGGTCAGGAATGCTGCCGCGTGCGTTAATGAAACATACCTTGTTCGAGAGGTATTAACAAGGAGATCCAAATATAACAAAAGTTTCGGACTCCTCTATAGCGTTTTTTTTTTGTAAATCGACTTTGAAAATGTCAAGGATTTGCATGGCCCGACTAGGAGGATGAAGTGGCCACTGGTCAGGAATGCTTCCGCGTGTGTTAATAAAACATACCTCGTTCGAGAGTTATTGACGAAAAGAAGTAAATATAATAAAATTGCAAACTCCCCTATGGCCGTTTTTTTGTAAATCGACTTTGAAAATGTCAAGGATTTGCATGGCCTGACTAGAAGGATGAAGTGGCCACTGGTCAGGAATGCTTCCGCGTGTGTTAATGAAACATATCTCGTTGAAGAGGTATTACCGAGGAGATCTAAATATAGCAAAAATTGTGGACTCTGTAGCGTTTTCTTTTTGGAAATCGGCTTTGAAAATGTCGAGGATTTGCATGGTCCGACTAGGAGGATGAAGTGGCCACTGGTCAGGAATGCTGCCGCGTGCGTTTATGAAATATATCTCGTTGAAGAGGTATTAACGAGGAGATCTAAATAGAGAAAAAATTGTGGACTCCTCTATAGCGTTTTTTTTATGTAAATCGAATTTGAAAATGTCGAGGATTTGCATGGTCCGACTAGGAGGATGAAGTGGCCACTGGTCAGGAATGCTGCCGCGTGCGTTAATGAAATATATCTTGTTCGAGAGGTATTAACGGGGAGATCTAAATATAGCAAAAATTGCGGACTCCTCTATAGCGTTTTTTTATGTAAATCGAATTTGAAAATGTCAAGTGTCAGCAATTCTGCCGCGTGCGTTAATGAAATATATCTCTGTGGTGCTAACGGTGTATTTTATTAGCCTCACACTGCATTAAAAACTCGTTAAGATAATGCTAAGATTAATGTAACTTTATTTAATAAAAATTTAAGTAATATAAAAACTGTCTTGTTCACACAAGTGTTTTTAACCGCGGAGGTCGCTGGGTGCGCGTCGGATCCCGAAGCGAATATTGAAACGACTTACGCTATAAACTTGGAATAAAGCTCCAGAAACTTTGCCAAAGCAAAGCGCCGAGCAAGTATTTAAATAAGGCGTACGCGGACACCACTAATACGCTAATAATACCACTAATACCACTAATACACTAATAATTGGAATTTTAAGAATCCGGGACGGCGACGAGTCGGCGCGCAAAACGACCACCGGGATCAGATCGCACTTACAAAGTTGCAATTTTCATAAATTAATACAATGACCCAATCGTATAATTGGGACACGCCACAATACTCCCCCCTAGTGTCGCAGACACGATGATCTATATCTTGTTGGTGTCTTCACAGGTCTACCGCTTCTAGTAAACCGCCGGTTCGTCGGAGGTGGTTCGATCGTTGGAACGGAGGGCTGCGGCTAGACGGGCGTTCTTCCTGTTGGTTGAGTTACGTGCTTTTCGTTCCGTGGTAATGTGGTGGCCAGGAAAGCTGCTTTCAATCGATCAATAGAAATGTTTACTTGTTTTCGCTCTGTCATGGTTGGAATGACCGTTGAATCTTGTCGATTCGGACGAAGACGTGAGTGCATTCTTTCAGTTCTTTTTGCACGAAAACCTTGGACGTGGTGTGGTGATTCGTCTGTGTTGGAGAAATCTTGCCCATACGGCGACGAAGCTCTTTGACGAAATCTGCTTCCCAGACGCCTGCCGGTGATGGAACGAAAAATTCTCCGGGCAGTTTTAGCGATGATCCATAAACTAACTCTGCTGGAGATGCTCCGATGTCTTCCTTAAAATTCGCGCGTAAACCCATAAGCACCAGTGGTAGGTACTCGCTTCATTCTTCGTCTTCGTAACAACGAATAGCTGCTTTCAACGTCCGGTGCCATCGTTCAATGATTCCATTCGCTTTCGGGTGATAAGGTGTCGTTTTGAAGTGTTGCATCCCCAATATCTCGTTGACTTGTTTGAAGATGTCTGACTCGAACTGACGACCTAAGTCCGTTGTAATCTTAAATGGAATTCCAAACCTCGATATCCATTCTGCTATTAACTTTCTCGCTACTGTTTCTGCAGTCATATCCTCTAACGGAATAGCCTCGGGCCAACGCGTAAATCGGTCAATAATTGTAAGGCAGTTTCTGTATCCTTTAGACGGAGGCAGAGGACCAATGAGATCGATATTGATATGTTCGAATCATGCATTCGGTTTGATGTACCAGGACGTTGGCGTTTTATTATGTTTGTGGATTTTACACTTTTGACAGGGAACGCAGTGTTTAACGAATTCCCTGATGTCCTTTCGCATATTAGGCCACACGAAACGCTCATGTATCAGCTTATAAGTTGCGCGAGATCCAGGGTGAGATAAATTATGAAGTTTCCCAATAACATCCTTCACAAGGTTTGCCGGAATGATGGGTCGAATGCGATTGTAGGCTGTGTCACACCAAATCGGCTGGTCGTCTCCTGGAAGATTAATTACTTTAAGCTTTAACGCCGTCTCACCAGGTTTGGCTGCAATCAGCTTTTGCACGCCCTCATCACTCTGTTGCGCTCGTGCGAGTGTGCCTGTGTCGATTTGCTGAGTTGTTAAATTGACTTTATTTATTCGTGACAGAGCATCAGCCGTCTGATTGGATATACCGGGAACGTGTTGGATGTCCGTGGAGAACTGACCGACATAATCGAGTTGACGTGCCTGCCGTGGGGAAGCTTTGTCGCTGTTTTGCCGAAAAGCAAAATTTAGTGGCTTGTGGTCAGTGTAAATCGTGAACACTCGACCTTCCAACATGTGCTTGAAATGTTTGATAGCCAAATATATAGCCAACAGCTCGCGATCGTACGTGCTATACTTCTTCTGGGCTGCGTTTAATTTGGTCGAGAAAAAACCTAAGGTTTGGTAATGTTTGTCTACCATTTGATGAAGCACAGCTCCTACAGCGAAATCGGAAGCGTCTACACTTAATGTCAGAGGGGCATCTATCACAGGATGTGCTAGTAGAGCCCTATTAGCTAAATTTTCTTTACTTGTTTGGAAAGCTTCCTCAGAAGCGGTGTCCCAACGAATTGGCGTGGTATAATTTTTCTTATTCCCCTGTATCAAACCATGTAAGAGCCTGTGATTCTCGGTCGCGTGGGGAATGAATCTTCTGTACAAATTTAGCATTCCCAAAAACCTCTTGAGCTCGCGCACGGTACTAGGTTTGGGGTAATCGACAATAGCTTGAACTTTATCCTCACTCGGACGGATTTCCTTCTTGTTAATAATGTGTCCGAGGAATTTTACCTCTTCTTTACCTAAAACACATTTATCGGAATTTATGGATAATCCGTGATCCCGTAGGCGTTGGAATATTGTACGCAAATGTCGCTCGTGTTCATCAGGATTACTACACGCGACACATATATCGTCAATATATACGAAAGCGAACGCCGATTCAGCTGCAAGCACGTTGTTGATGTGGCGTTGAAATGTTTGCGCCGCGTTGCGCAGACCGAACGTCATATAATTAAATTCGAATACGCCGAAGGGGGTGGTAATGGCCGTCTTTGGAATGTCGCACGGCTCCACCGGTATTTGATGATACGCGCTTTGTAGGTATATTGTTGAAAAAATCGTCTTCTGATGCAAAATATGTGTAAAATCCTGTATGTGCGGAATTGGATATCGATCTGGCACCGTTCTGTCGTTAAGTGCTCTATAGTCGCCGCAAGGACGCCATGTGCCGTCTTTTTTCCTCACCATATGCAGCGGGCTGGCCCAGTTGCTTTTCGAGGGCCGACAAATGCCTTTTGACATTAAAAACCTAAACTCATCTCGTGCGGATTCAAGTTTATCCGCCGGGAGTCGGCGAGGTCGAGCAGATACGGGAGGTCCGTTCGTAACGATATGATGAGTAACGGAATTCGACTCCTGCTTACTTGCCAAGTTTAAATCAAATAGGTTTTTGAATTTTTCTAACAAACCTGCGAATCTGCTGTGCGCTGCCTGTGTTTCAATCGTCGTTGATGGATCTCGGACGATGACACAGTTAACACGGTCTCGTGTCGTTTGGTCGATTAATTTTTCGTTCCGCATATCAATTAAAAGTTTATAGTGCTTGATAAAATCGGCACCGAGGAGCGGTTGTTTCACTTTGGCGATGAGGAATTTCCATCGATATTTTCTTTTGCCGTTGAAGTTTAAGGTTATTTCCCTAGATCCGTAGTTTGGGATCAGCGTACCGTTGGCTGCGTAAAGAGTGGAGCTGTTCGATGGGTTAAAAATTTTATTTCCTCTAGGAGGAATCACGGATACGTCTGCACCTGTATCTACCAGGAATTTTTGATTTGACGCTGCATCCGCGACGTATAAACGGCAACCTGGCGCTTTACTGGTTTTTTTTACCCTCGCGGTTCGGAAAAGCAGGCGTTGCATGCGGCAATTTGGCGCTTCGAATATACGCGCCAAGAGCATGGCGATCGACAATTCTTTGCCTGCGGGCCGAACTTCTTGTGGAACCAACATAAAGTTGATTCCTGCTCGCTGTGCCCCCTCGGTAAACCTTCGTCAATCTATCGCTGAGTCTGATGAGCTGCCCTAAAGGAGGTTGTATGTCCCTCGTGCGGACGCTCTCGTGGCGCAGCTTAAAAAGCTGACCGTTGTCCGTTATCTGAGGGACGGTCTTGTCTGCGGTAATTATCGATTATTATGCGTTCTCCAGACGATTAAGGCGGCGTTCTAAAATTCCCTCACGAGACGCGATAGCCGAACCCGGTCCCGTGGTGACCACGCTGGCCACGGCACCTGAGGCTTCTACAATTTTATCCGCCAGGCTCGCTTTCATTTTGAGCTCGCCCTGCGACACTTCAATAGTGGCACGTACCTGGGTGGGTAGGCGGTTCTGCCAGAGATTACCCAACATTCGTTCCGAGATGTTGTCGCCCGCTAACCTTCTCATTTCCTCCAGCAATTGAGATGGTCGCCTGTCGCCGAGGTCTATGTCGGATAGCAGCTGACGGATTTTCTGCTGCTCTGATGCTCCGAACACATCCAACATCTTGCGTTTTAATGTTTCGTATCTTTCCGCGGCGGGCGGACTCGTCACCGCATCATACACTTGTTCTAGTACGCGCGATTCGATTGATGCCACTACTAAGTTGAATTTCACGTTATCCGATGAGATGCGATTCAGCGCGAATTGCGCTTCGATTTGCGCGAACCACACGTCTGGATTGCTGCTCCAGAACGGCGGTAACTTCATTGCGATGCGATTTAGGGCGTCGTCAGGCGTGGACGGCGAGCTGGGCGCGTTATTGCCTACCGGTGGCGTAGCCTCGCTTGTCGATGCACCCGATTGCTCTTCCGTGGTTTTAACTGGGGGGTCGGCGTTCAGCATTTTCACGCTTTTCTAGTTTAATGTGAGCAGATAATAATAATAATACGCTTACACCGATCACGTATCGCAACATAATTGCTTCCTACTGAAGCGCTGCAGCGACGTTTATTTATATACTTCTAATTTGTTGCCAGCGCAGGCAACGAGCGGGCGGCAGTAATTTGCGTCGACAGCAGCTCTGTTGGTCAGCTACTCCAACGGAAACTGCTAACGTAAACACATTAACACGCTGAGTCGAATCGTATCGACTTTCGCTAACATTGTTGGACTAATGTACCGATTGGAATTTTAAGAATCCGGGACGGCGACGAGTCGGCGCGCAAAACGACCACCGGGATCAGATCGCACTTACAAAGTTGCAATTTTCATTCAATCGTATAATTGGGACACGCCACATCTCGTTCGAGAGGTATTAACGAGGAGATCTAAATGAAGAAAAAATTGCGGACTCATGTATAGCGTTTTTTTATGTAAATCGAATTTGAAAATGTCAAGGATTTGCATGGCCCGACTAGGGGGATGAAGTGGCCACTGGTCAGGAATGCTGCCGCGTGCGTTTATAAAAAATATATCTCGTTCGAGAGGTATTAACGAGGAGATCTAAATAGAGAAAAAATTGCTTACTCCTCTATAGCGTTTTTTTTTGTAAATCGACTTTGAAAATGTCGAGGATTTGGATGGTCCGACTAGGAGGATGAAGTGGCCACTGGTCAGGAATGCTGCCGCGTGCGTGAATGAAACATATCTCGTTCGAGAGTTATTGACGAGGAGATCAAAATATAACAAAAAATGCGGACTCTTCTATAGCGTTTTTTTTTGTGGAAATCGACTTTGAAGTTCAAAATACCGAGGATTTGCATAGGCCGACTAGGAGGATGAAGTGGCCACTGGTCAGCAATCCTTCCGCGTGTGTTAATGAAACATACATCGTTCGAGAGGTATTGACGAAAAGAAGTAAATATAATAAAATTGCAAACTCCCCTATAGGCTTTTTTTTGCAAATCGACTTTGAAAATGTCAAGGATTTGCATGGCCCGACTAGAAGGATGATGTGGCCACTGGTCAGGAATGCTGCCGCGTGCGTGAATGAAACATATCTCGTTCGAGAGTTATTGACGAGGAGATCTAAACATAACCAAAAATGCGGAGTATTCTATAGCGTTATGTAAGTGGAAATAGACTTTGAAGTTCAAAATACCGAGAATTTGCATAGCCCGACTAGGAGGATAAAGTGGCCACTGGTCAGGAATCCTTCCGCGTGTGTTAATGAAACATACATCGTTCGAGAGTTATTGACGAAAAGAAGTAAATATAATAAAATTGCAAACTCCCCTATAGGCTTTTTTTTGCAAATCGACTTTGAAAATATCAAGGATTTGCATGGCCCGACTAGAAGGATGATGTGGCCACTGGTCACAGGAATGCTGCCGCGTGTGTTAATGAAACATATCTCGTTCGAGAGTTATTGACGAGGAGATCAAAATATAAAAAAAAATGCGGACCCTTCTATAGCGTTTTTTTTTTGGAAATCGACTTTGAAGTTCAAAATACAGAGGATTTGCATAGCCCGACTAGGAGGATGAAGTGGCCACTGGTAAGGGATGCTTCCGCGTGTGTTAATGAAACATACCTCGTTCGAGCGGTATTGAAAAGGAGATCCAAATATAAAAAAATTGCGGACTCTATAACTTGTTTTTTTTTTTTTGGTAATCGCCTTTGAAAATGTCAAGGATTTGCATAGCCCGACTACGAGGATGAAGTGGCCACTGGTCAGGAATGCTTCCGCTTGTGTTAATAAAACATTCCTCGTTGGAGAGGTATTAACGAGGAGATCCAAATATAACACAAATTTTGGAATCCTCTAAAGCGTTTTTTTTTGTAAATCGACTTTAAAAATGTCAAGGATTTGCATGGCCCGACTAGGAGGATAAAGTGGCCACTAGTCAGGAATCCTTCCGCGTGTGTTAATGAAACATACATCGTTCGAGAGGTATTGACGAAAAGAAGTAAATATAATAAAAATGCAAACTCCCCTATAGCCGTTTTTTTGCAAATCGACTTTGAAAATGTCAAGGATTTGCATGGCCTGACTAGGAGGATGAAGTGGCCACTGGTCAGGAATCCTTCCGCGTGTGTTAATGAAACATACCTCGTTCGAGAGGTATTGACGAAAAGAAGTAAATATAATAAAATTGCAAACTCCCCTATAGCCCTTTTTTGTAAATCGACTTTGAAAATGTCAAGGATTTGCATGGCCCGACTAGAAGGATGATGTGGCCACTGGTCAGGAATGCTGCCGCGTGCGTGAATGAAACATATCTCCTTCGAGAATTATTGACGAGGAGATCTAAATATAACAAAAAATGCGGACTCTTCTATAGCGTTTTTTCTTTTTTGAAATCGACTTTGAAGTTCAAAATGTCAAGGATTTGCATAGCCCGACTACGAGGATCTAGTGACCACTGGTCAAGAATGCTTCCGCTTGTGTTAATGAAACATACCTCGTTGGAGAGGTATTAACGAGGAGATCCAAATATAACACAAATTTCGGACTCCTCTATAGCTTTTTTTTTTTGTAAATCGACTTTGAAAATGTCAAGGATTTGCATGGCCCGACTAGAAGGATGATGTGGCCACTGGTCAGGAATGCTGCCGCGTGCGTGAATGAAACATATCTCCTTCGAGAGTTATTGACGAGGAGAGCTAAATATAACAAAAAAATGCGGACTCTTCTATAGCGTTTTTTCTTTTTTGAAATCGACTTTGAAGTTCAAAATGTCAAGGATTTGCATAGCCCGACTACAAGGATGAAGTGGCCACTGATCTGGAATGCTGCCGTCTACGTTAATGAAACACACTTCGTTCGAGAGGTATTAACGAGGAGATCTAAATATAGCAAAAATTGCGGACTCTATAGCGTTTTTTTTTTGTAAATCGACTTTGAAAATGTCGAGGATTTGGATGGTCCGACTAGGAGGATGAAGTGGCCACTGGTCAGGAATGCTGCCGCGTGCGTGAATGAAACATATCTCGTTCGAGAGTTATTGACGAGGAGATCTAAATATAACCAAAAATGCGGACTCTTCTATAGCGTTTTTTTTTTGGAAATCGACTTTGAAGTTCAAAATACAGAGGATTTGCATAGCTCGACTAGGAGGATGAAGTGGCCACTGGTAAGGGATGCTTCCGCGTGTGTTAATGAAACATACCTCGTTCGAGCGGTATTGACAAGGAGATCCAAATATAAAAAAATTGCGGAATCTATAACCTGTTTTTTTTTTTTGGAAATCGCCTTTGAAAATGTCGAGAATTTGCATGGTCCGACTAGGAGGATAAAGTGGCCACTGGTCAGGAATGCTGCCGCGTGCGTTAATGAAACATATCTCGTTGGAGAGGTATTACCGAGGAGATCTAAATATAGCAAAAATTGCGGACTCTATAGCGTTTTCGTTTTGGAAATCGGCTTTAAAAATGTCGAGGATTTGCATGGTCCGTCTAGGAGGATGAAGTGGCCACTGGTCAGGAATGCTGCCGCTTGTGTTAATGAAACATATCTCCTTCGAGAGTTAGTGACGAGGAGATCTAAATATAACCAAAAATGCGGACTCTTCTATAGCGTTTTTTTTTGGAAATCGACTTTGAAGTTCAAAATACCGAGAATTTGCATAGCCCGACTAGGAGGATAAAGCGGCCACTGGTCAGGAATGCTGCCGCGTGCGTGAATGAAACATATCTCCTTCGAGAATTATTGACGAGGAGATCTAAATATAACAAAAAATGCGGACTCTTCTATAGCGTTTTTTTTTTTTTTTGAAATCGACTTTGAAGTTCAAAATGTCAAGGATTTGCATGTCCCGACTACGAGGATGAAGTGACCACTGGTCAGGAATCCTTCCGCGTGTGTTAATGAAACATACATCGTTCGAGAGGTATTGACGAAAAGAAGTAAATATAATAAAATTGCAAACTCCCCTATAGCCCTTTTTTGTAAATCGACTTTGAAAATGTCAAGGATTTGCATGGCCCGACTAGAAGGATGATGTGGCCACTGGTCAGGAATGCTGCCGCGTGCGTGAATGAAACATATCTCGTTCGAGAGTTATTGACGAGGAGATCTAAATATAACCAAAAATGCGGACTCTTCTATAGCGTTTTTTTTTTGGAAATCGACTTTGAAGTTCAAAATACCGAGAATTTGCATAGCCCGACTAGGAGGATAAAGTGGCCACTGGTCAGGAATCCTTCCGCGTGTGTTAATGAAACATATCGTTCGAGAGTTATTGACGAAAAGAAGTAAATATAATAAAATTGCAAACTCCCCTATAGCCATTTTTTTGCAAATCGACTTTGAAAATGTCAAGGATTTGCATGTCCCGACTAGGAGGATGAAGTGGCCACTGGTCAGGAATGCTTCCGCGTGTGTTAATGAAACATATCTCGTTCGAGAGGTATTGACGAAAAGAAGTAAATATAATAAAATTGCAAACTCCCCTATAGGCTTTTTTTTGCAAATCGACTTTGAAAATGTCAAGGATTTGCATGGCCCGACTAGAAGGATGATGTGGCCAATGGTCACAGGAATGCTGCCGCGTGTGTTAATGAAACATATCTCGTTCGAGAGTTATTGACGAGGAGATCAAAATATAAAAAAAAATGCGGACCCTTCTATAGCGTTTTTTTTTTGGAAATCGACTTTGAAGTTCAAAATACAGAGGATTTGCATAGCCCGACTAGGAGGATGAAGTGGCCACTGGTAAGGGATGCTTCCGCGTGTGTTAATGAAACATACCTCGTTCGAGCGGTATTGAAAAGGAGATCCAAATATAAAAAAATTGCGGACTCTATAACTTGTTTTTTTTTTTTTGGAAATCGCCTTTGAAAATGTCAAGGATTTGCATAGCCCGACTACGAGGATGAAGTGGCCACTGGTCAGGAATGCTTCCGCTTGTGTTAATAAAACATTCCTCGTTGGAGAGGTATTAACGAGGAGATCCAAATATAACACAAATTTCGGACTCCTCTATAGCTTTTTTTTTTTGTAAATCGACTTTGAAAATGTCAAGGATTTGCATGGCCCGACTAGAAGGATGATGTGGCCACTGGTCAGGAATGCTGCCGCGTGCGTGAATGAAACATATCTCCTTCGAGAATTATTGACGAGGAGATCTAAATATAACAAAAAATGCGGACTCTTCTATAGCGTTTTTTCTTTTTTGAAATCGACTTTGAAGTTCAAAATGTCAAGGATTTGCATAGCCCGACTACGAGGATCTAGTGACCACTGGTCAAGAATGCTTCCGCTTGTGTTAATGAAACATACCTCGTTGGAGAGGTATTAACGAGGAGATCCAAATATAACACAAATTTCGGACTCCTCTATAGCTTTTTTTTTTTGTAAATCGACTTTGAAAATGTCAAGGATTTGCATGGCCCGACTAGAAGGATGATGTGGCCACTGGTCAGGAATGCTGCCGCGTGCGTGAATGAAACATATCTCCTTCGAGAGTTATTGACGAGGAGAGCTAAATATAACAAAAAAATGCGGACTCTTCTATAGCGTTTTTTCTTTTTTGAAATCGACTTTGAAGTTCAAAATGTCAAGGATTTGCATAGCCCGACTACAAGGATGAAGTGGCCACTGATCTGGAATGCTGCCGTCTACGTTAATGAAACACACCTCGTTCGAGAGGTATTAACGAGGAGATCTAAATATAGCAAAAATTGCGGACTCTATAGCGTTTTTTTTTTGTAAATCGACTTTGAAAATGTCGAGGATTTGGATGGTCCGACTAGGAGGATGAAGTGGCCACTGGTCAGGAATGCTGCCGCGTGCGTGAATGAAACATATCTCGTTCGAGAGTTATTGACGAGGAGATCTAAATATAACCAAAAATGCGGACTCTTCTATAGCGTTTTTTTTTTGGAAATCGACTTTGAAGTTCAAAATACAGAGGATTTGCATAGCCCGACTAGGAGGATGAAGTGGCCACTGGTAAGGGATGCTTCCGCGTGTGTTAATGAAACATACCTCGTTCGAGCGGTATTGACAAGGAGATCCAAATATAAAAAAATTGCGGAATCTATAACCTGTTTTTTTTTTTTGGAAATCGCCTTTGAAAATGTCGAGAATTTGCATGGTCCGACTAGGAGGATAAAGTGGCCACTGGTCAGGAATGCTGCCGCGTGCGTTAATGAAACATATCTCGTTGGAGAGGTATTACCGAGGAGATCTAAATATAGCAAAAATTGCGGACTCTATAGCGTTTTCGTTTTGGAAATCGGCTTTAAAAATGTCGAGGATTTGCATGGTCCGTCTAGGAGGATGAAGTGGCCACTGGTCAGGAATGCTGCCGCGTGTGTTAATGAAACATATCTCCTTCGAGAGTTAGTGACGAGGAGATCTAAATATAACCAAAAATGCGGACTCTTCTATAGCGTTTTTTTTTGGAAATCGACTTTGAAGTTCAAAATACCGAGAATTTGCATAGCCCGACTAGGAGGATAAAGCGGCCACTGGTCAGGAATGCTGCCGCGTGCGTGAATGAAACATATCTCCTTCGAGAATTATTGACGAGGAGATCTAAATATAACAAAAAATGCGGACTCTTCTATAGCGTTTTTTTTTTTTTTTTGAAATCGACTTTGAAGTTCAAAATGTCAAGGATTTGCATGTCCCGACTACGAGGATGAAGTGACCACTGGTCAGGAATCCTTCCGCGTGTGTTAATGAAACATACATCGTTCGAGAGGTATTGACGAAAAGAAGTAAATATAATAAAATTGCAAACTCCCCTATAGCCCTTTTTTGTAAATCGACTTTGAAAATGTCAAGGATTTGCATGGCCCGACTAGAAGGATGATGTGGCCACTGGTCAGGAATGCTGCCGCGTGCGTGAATGAAACATATCTCGTTCGAGAGTTATTGACGAGGAGATCTAAATATAACCAAAAATGCGGACTCTTCTATAGCGTTTTTTTTTTGCAAATCGACTTTGAAGTTCAAAATACCGAGAATTTGCATAGCCCGACTAGGAGGATAAAGTGGCCACTGGTCAGGAATCCTTCCGCGTGTGTTAATGAAACATATCGTTCGAGAGTTATTGACGAAAAGAAGTAAATATAATAAAATTGCAAACTCCCCTTTGCCATTTTTTTGCAAATCGACTTTGAAAATGACAAGGATTTGCATGTCCCGACTAGGAGGATGAAGTGGCCACTGGTCAGGAATGCTTCCGCGTGTGTTAATGAAACATATCTCGTTCGAGAGGTATTGACGAAAAGAAGTAAATATAATAAAATTGCAAACTCCCCTATAGCCATTTTTTTGCAAATCGACTTTGAAAAAGTCAAGGATTTGCATGTCCCGACTAGGAGGATGAAGTGGCCACTGGACAGGAATCCTTCCGCGTGTGTTAATGAAACATACCTCGTTCGAGAGGTATTGACGGAAAGAAGTAAATATAATAAAATTGCAAACTCCCCTATAGCCCTTTTTTGTAAATCGACTTTGAAAATGTCAAGGATTTGCATGGCCCGACTAGAAGGATGATGTGGCCACTGGTCAGGAATGCTGCCGCGTGCGTGAATGAAACATATCTCGTTCGAGAGTTATTGACGAGGAGATCTAAATATAACCAAAAATGCGGACTCTTCTATAGCGTTTTTTTTTTTGGAAATCGACTTTGAAGTTCAAAATACCGAGAATTTGCATAGCCCGACTAGGAGGATAAAGCGGCCACTGGTCAGGAATCCTTCCGCGTGTGTTAATGAAACATACCTCGTTCGAGAGGTATTGACGGAAAGAAGTAAATATAATAAAATTGCAAACTCCCCTATAGCCCTTTTTTGCAAATCGACTTTGAAAATGTCAAGGATTTGCATGGCCCGACTAGAAGGATGATGTGGCCACTGGTCAGGAATGCTGCCGCGTGCGTGAATGAAACATATCTCGTTCGAGAGTTATTGACGAGGAGATCTAAACATAACCAAAAATGCGGAGTATTCTATAGCGTTATGTATGTGGAAATAGACTTTGAAGTTCAAAATACCGAGAATTTGCATAGCCCGACTAGGAGGATAAAGTGGCCACTGGTCAGGAATCCTTCCGCGTGTGTTAATGAAACATACATCGTTCGAGAGTTATTGACGAAAAGAAGTAAATATAATAAAATTGCAAACTCCCCTATAGCCATTTTTTTGCAAATCGACTTTGAAAATGTCAAGGATTTGCATGGCCCGACTAGAAGGATGATGTGGCCACTGGTCAGCAATCCTTCCGCGTGTGTTAATGAAACATACATCGTTCGAGAGGTATTGACGAAAAGAAGTAAATATAATAAAATTGCAAACTCCCCTATAGGCTTTTTTTTGCAAATCGACTTTGAAAATGTCAAGGATTTGCATGGCCCGACTAGAAGGATGATGTGGCCACTGGTCACAGGAATGCTGCCGCGTGTGTTAATGAAACATATCTCGTTCGAGAGTTATTGACGAGGAAATCAAAATATAAAAAAAAATGCGGACCCTTCTATAGCGTTTTTTTTTTTGGAAATCGACTTTGAAGTTCAAAATACAGAGGATTTGCATAGCCCGACTAGGAGGATGAAGTGGCCACTGGTCAGGAATCCTTCCGCGTGTGTTAATGAAACATACCTCGTTCGAGAGGTATTGACGGAAAGAAGTAAATATAATAAAATTGCAAACTCCCCTATAGCCCTTTTTTGCAAATCGACTTTGAAAATGTCAAGGATTTGCATGGCCCGACTAGAAGGATGATGTGGCCACTGGTCAGGAATGCTGCCGCGTGCGTGAATGAAACATATCTCGTTCGAGAGTTATTGACGAGGAGATCTAAACATAACCAAAAATGCGGAGTATTCTATAGCGTTATGTAAGTGGAAATAGACTTTGAAGTTCAAAATACCGAGAATTTGCATAGCCCGACTAGGAGGATAAAGTGGCCACTGGTCAGGAATCCTTCCGCGTGTGTTAATGAAACATACATCGTTCGAGAGTTATTGACGAAAAGAAGTAAATATAATAAAATTGCAAACTCCCCTATAGCCATTTTTTTGCAAATCGACTTTGAAAATGTCAAGGATTTGCATGGCCCGACTAGAAGGATGATGTGGCCACTGGTCAGCAATCCTTCCGCGTGTGTTAATGAAACATACATCGTTCGACAGGTATTGACGAAAAGAAGTAAATATAATAAAATTGCAAACTCCCCTATAGGCTTTTTTTTGCAAATCGACTTTGAAAATGTCAAGGATTTGCATGGCCCGACTAGAAGGATGATGTGGCCACTGGTCAGGAATGCTGCCGCGTGCGTGAATGAAACATATCTCGTTCGAGAGTTATTGACGAGGAGATCTAAACATAACCAAAAATGCGGACTATTCTATAGCGTTATGTAAGTGGAAATCGACTTTGAAGTTCAAAATACCGAGAATTTGCATAGCCCGACTAGGAGGATAAAGTGGCCACTGGTCAGGAATCCTTCCGCGTGTTTTATTGAAACATACATCGTTCGAGAGTTATTGACGAAAAGAAGTAAATATAATAAAATTGCAAACTCCCCTATAGCCATTTTTTTGCAAATCGACTTTGAAAATGTCAAGGATTTGCATGGCCCGACTAGAAGGATGATGTGGCCACTGGTCACAGGAATGCTGCCGCGTGTGTTAATGAAACATATCTCGTTCGAGAGTTATTGACGAGGAGATCAAAATATAAAAAAAAATGCGGACCCTTCTATAGCGTTTTTTTTTTTGGAAATCGACTTTGAAGTTCAAAATACAGAGGATTTGCATAGCCCGACTAGGAGGATGAAGTGGCCACTGGTAAGGGATGCTTCCGCGTGTGTTAATGAAACATACCTCGTTCGAGCGGTATTGAAAAGGAGATCCAAATATAAAAAAATTGCGGACTCTATAACTTGTTTTTTTTTTTTGGAAATCGCCTTTGAAAATGTCAAGGATTTGCATAGCCCGACTACGAGGATGAAGTGGCCACTGGTCAGGAATGCTTCCGCTTGTGTTAATAAAACATTCCTCGTTGGAGAGGTATTAACGAGGAGATCCAAATATAACACAAATTTTGGAATCCTCTAAAGCGTTTTTTTTTGTAAATCGACTTTAAAAATGTCAAGGATTTGCATGGCCCGACTAGGAGGATAAAGTGGCCACTAGTCAGGAATCCTTGCGCGTGTGTTAATGAAACATACATCGTTCGAGAGGTATTGACGAAAAGAAGTAAATATAATAAAAATGCAAACTCCCCTATAGCCGTTTTTTTGCAAATCGACTTTGAAAATGTCAAGGATTTGCATGGCCTGACTAGGAGGATGAAGTGGCCACTGGTCAGGAATCCTTCCGCGTGTGTTAATGAAACATACCTCGTTCGAGAGGTATTGACGAAAAGAAGTAAATATAATAAAATTGCAAACTCCCCTATAGCCCTTTTTTGTAAATCGACTTTGAAAATGTCAAGGATTTGCATGGCCCGACTAGAAGGATGATGTGGCCACTGGTCAGGAATGCTGCCGCGTGCGTGAATGAAACATATCTCCTTCGAGAATTATTGACGAGGAGATCTAAATATAACAAAAAATGCGGACTCTTCTATAGCGTTTTTTCTTTTTTGAAATCGACTTTGAAGTTCAAAATGTCAAGGATTTGCATAGCCCGACTACGAGGATCTAGTGACCACTGGTCAAGAATGCTTCCGCTTGTGTTAATGAAACATACCTCGTTGGAGAGGTATTAACGAGGAGATCCAAATATAACACAAATTTCGAACTCCTCTATAGCTTTTTTTTTTTGTAAATCGACTTTGAAAATGTCATGGATTTGCATGGCCCGACTAAAAGGATGATGTGGCCACTGGTCAGGAATGCTGCCGCGTGCGTGAATGAAACATATCTCCTTCGAGAGTTATTGACGAGGAGAGCTAAATATAACAAAAAAATGCGGACTCTTCTATAGCGTTTTTTCTTTTTTGAAATCGACTTTGAAGTTCAAAATGTCAAGGATTTGCATAGCCCGACTACAAGGATGAAGTGGACACTGATCTGGAATGCTGCCGTCTACGTTAATGAAACACACCTCGTTCGAGAGGTATTAACGAGGAGATCTAAATATAGCAAAAATTGCGGACTCTATAGCGTTTTTTTTTTTGTAAATCGACTTTGAAAATGTCGAGGATTTGGATGGTCCGACTAGGAGGATGAAGTGGCCACTGGTCAGGAATGCTGCCGCGTGCGTGAATGAAACATATCTCGTTCGAGAGTTATTGACGAGGAGATCTAAATATAACCAAAAATGCGGACTCTTCTATAGCGTTTTTTTTTTGGAAATCGACTTTGAAGTTCAAAATACAGAGGATTTGCATAGCCCGACTAGGAGGATGAAGTGGCCACTGGTAAGGGATGCTTCCGCGTGTGTTAATGAAACATACCTCGTTCGAGCGGTATTGACAAGGAGATCCAAATATAAAAAAATTGCGGACTCTATAACCTGTTTTTTTTTTTTGGAAATCGCCTTTGAAAATGTCGAGAATTTGCATGGTCCGACTAGGAGGATAAAGTGGCCACTGGTCAGGAATGCTGCCGCGTGCGTTAATGAAACATATCTCGTTGGAGAGGTATTACCGAGGAGATCTAAATATAGCAAAAATTGCGGACTCTATAGCGTTTTCGTTTTGGAAATCGGCTTTAAAAATGTCGAGGATTTGCATGGTCCGTCTAGGAGGATGAAGTGGCCACTGGTCAGGAATGCTGCCGCGTGTGTTAATGAAACATATCTCCTTCGAGAGTTAGTGACGAGGAGATCTAAATATAACCAAAAATGCGGACTCTTCTATAGCGTTTTTTTTTTGGAAATCGACTTTGAAGTTCAAAATACCGAGAATTTGCATAGCCCGACTAGGAGGATAAAGTGGCCACTGGTCAGGAATCCTTCCGCGTGTGTTAATGAAACATATCGTTCGAGAGTTATTGACGAAAAGAAGTAAATATAATAAAATTGCAAACTCCCCTATAGCCATTTTTTTGCAAATCGACTTTGAAAATGTCAAGGATTTGCATGTCCCGACTAGGAGGATGAAGTGGCCACTGGTCAGGAATCCTTTCGCGTGTGTTAATGAAACATACCTCGTTCGAGAGGTATTGACGGAAAGAAGTAAATATAATAAAATTGCAAACTCCCCTATAGCCCTTTTTTGTAAATCGACTTTGAAAATGTCAAGGATTTGCATGGCCCGACTAGAAGGATGATGTGGCCACTGGTCAGGAATGCTGCCGCGTGCGTGAATGAAACATATCTCGTTCGAGAGTTATTGACGAGGAGATCTAAATATAACCAAAAATGCGGACTCTTCTATAGCGTTTTTTTTTTTTGGAAATCGACTTTGAAGTTCAAAATACCGAGAATTTGCATAGCCCGACTAGGAGGATAAAGCGGCCACTGGTCAGGAATCCTTCCGCGTGTGTTAATGAAACATACATCGTTCGAGAGGTATTGACGAAAAGAAGTAAATATAATAAAATTGCAAACTCCTCTATAGCCGTTTTTTTCCAAATCGACTTTGAAAATGTCAAGGATTTGCATGGCCCGACTAGGAGGATGAAGTGGCCACTGGTCAGGAATGCTTCCGCGTGTGTTAATGAAACATATCTCGTTCGAGAGGTATTGACGAAAAGAAGTAAATATAATAAAATTGCAAACTCCCCTATAGCAATTTTTTTGCAAATCGACTTTGAAAATGTCAAGGATTTGCATGTCCCGACTAGGAGGATGAAGTGGCCACTGGTCAGGAATCCTTCCGCGTGTGTTAATGAAACATACCTCGTTCGAGAGGTATTGACGGAAAGAAGTAAATATAATAAAATTGCAAACTCCCCTATAGCCCTTTTTTGTAAATCGACTTTGAAAATGTCAAGGATTTGCATGGCCCGACTAGAAGGATGATGTGGCCACTGGTCAGGAATGCTGCCGCGTGCGTGAATGAAACATATCTCGTTCGAGAGTTATTGACGAGGAGATCTAAATATAACCAAAAATGCGGACTCTTCTATAGCGTTTTTTTTTTTGGAAATCGACTTTGAAGTTCAAAATACCGAGAATTTGCATAGCCCGACTAGGAGGATAAAGCGGCCACTGGTCAGGAATCCTTCCGCGTGTGTTAATGAAACATACCTCGTTCGAGAGGTATTGACGGAAAGAAGTAAATATAATAAAATTGCAAACTCCCCTATAGCCCTTTTTTGCAAATCGACTTTGAAAATGTCAAGGATTTGCATGGCCCGACTAGAAGGATGATGTGGCCACTGGTCAGGAATGCTGCCGCGTGCGTGAATGAAACATATCTCGTTCGAGAGTTATTGACGAGGAGATCTAAACATAACCAAAAATGCGGAGTATTCTATAGCGTTATGTAAGTGGAAATAGACTTTGAAGTTCAAAATACCGAGAATTTGCATAGCCCGACTAGGAGGATAAAGTGGCCACTGGTCAGGAATCCTTCCGCGTGTGTTAATGAAACATACATCGTTCGAGAGTTATTGACGAAAAGAAGTAAATATAATAAAATTGCAAACTCCCCTATAGCCATTTTTTTGCAAATCGACTTTGAAAATGTCAAGGATTTGCATGGCCCGACTAGAAGGATGATGTGGCCACTGGTCAGCAATCCTTCCGCGTGTGTTAATGAAACATACATCGTTCGAGAGGTATTGACGAAAAGAAGTAAATATAATAAAATTGCAAACTCCCCTATAGGCTTTTTTTTGCAAATCGACTTTGAAAATGTCAAGGATTTGCATGGCCCGACTAGAAGGATGATGTGGCCACTGGTCACAGGAATGCTGCCGCGTGTGTTAATGAAACATATCTCGTTCGAGAGTTATTGACGAGGAAATCAAAATATAAAAAAAAATGCGGACCCTTCTATAGCGTTTTTTTTTTTGGAAATCGACTTTGAAGTTCAAAATACAGAGGATTTGCATAGCCCGACTAGGAGGATGAAGTGGCCACTGGTCAGGAATCCTTCCGCGTGTGTTAATGAAACATACCTCGTTCGAGAGGTATTGACGGAAAGAAGTAAATATAATAAAATTGCAAACTCCCCTATAGCCCTTTTTTGCAAATCGACTTTGAAAATGTCAAGGATTTGCATGGCCCGACTAGAAGGATGATGTGGCCACTGGTCAGGAATGCTGCCGCGTGCGTGAATGAAACATATCTCGTTCGAGAGTTATTGACGAGGAGATCTAAATATAACAAAAAATGCGGACTCTTCTATAGCGTTTTTTCTTTTTTGAAATCGACTTTGAAGTTCAAAATGTCAAGGATTTGCATAGCCCGACTACGAGGATCTAGTGACCACTGGTCAAGAATGCTTCCGCTTGTGTTAATGAAACATACCTCGTTGGAGAGGTATTAACGAGGAGATCCAAATATAACACAAATTTCGGACTCCTCTATAGCTTTTTTTTTTTGTAAATCGACTTTGAAAATGTCATGGATTTGCATGGCCCGACTAAAAGGATGATGTGGCCACTGGTCAGGAATGCTGCCGCGTGCGTGAATGAAACATATCTCCTTCGAGAGTTATTGACGAGGAGAGCTAAATATAACAAAAAAATGCGGACTCTTCTATAGCGTTTTTTCTTTTTTGAAATCGACTTTGAAGTTCAAAATGTCAAGGATTTGCATAGCCCGACTACAAGGATGAAGTGGACACTGATCTGGAATGCTGCCGTCTACGTTAATGAAACACACCTCGTTCGAGAGGTATTAACGAGGAGATCTAAATATAGCAAAAATTGCGGACTCTATAGCGTTTTTTTTTTTGTAAATCGACTTTGAAAATGTCGAGGATTTGGATGGTCCGACTAGGAGGATGAAGTGGCCACTGGTCAGGAATGCTGCCGCGTGCGTGAATGAAACATATCTCGTTCGAGAGTTATTGACGAGGAGATCTAAATATAACCAAAAATGCGGACTCTTCTATAGCGTTTTTTTTTTGGAAATCGACTTTGAAGTTCAAAATACAGAGGATTTGCATAGCCCGACTAGGAGGATGAAGTGGCCACTGGTAAGGGATGCTTCCGCGTGTGTTAATGAAACATACCTCGTTCGAGCGGTATTGACAAGGAGATCCAAATATAAAAAAATTGCGGACTCTATAACCTGTTTTTTTTTTTTGGAAATCGCCTTTGAAAATGTCGAGAATTTGCATGGTCCGACTAGGAGGATAAAGTGGCCACTGGTCAGGAATGCTGCCGCGTGCGTTAATGAAACATATCTCGTTGGAGAGGTATTACCGAGGAGATCTAAATATAGCAAAAATTGCGGACTCTATAGCGTTTTCGTTTTGGAAATCGGCTTTAAAAATGTCGAGGATTTGCATGGTCCGTCTAGGAGGATGAAGTGGCCACTGGTCAGGAATGCTGCCGCGTGTGTTAATGAAACATATCTCCTTCGAGAGTTAGTGACGAGGAGATCTAAATATAACCAAAAATGCGGACTCTTCTATAGCGTTTTTTTTTTGGAAATCGACTTTGAAGTTCAAAATACCGAGAATTTGCATAGCCCGACTAGGAGGATAAAGTGGCCACTGGTCAGGAATCCTTCCGCGTGTGTTAATGAAACATATCGTTCGAGAGTTATTGACGAAAAGAAGTAAATATAATAAAATTGCAAACTCCCCTATAGCCATTTTTTTGCAAATCGACTTTGAAAATGTCAAGGATTTGCATGTCCCGACTAGGAGGATGAAGTGGCCACTGGTCAGGAATCCTTTCGCGTGTGTTAATGAAACATACCTCGTTCGAGAGGTATTGACGGAAAGAAGTAAATATAATAAAATTGCAAACTCCCCTATAGCCCTTTTTTGTAAATCGACTTTGAAAATGTCAAGGATTTGCATGGCCCGACTAGAAGGATGATGTGGCCACTGGTCAGGAATGCTGCCGCGTGCGTGAATGAAACATATCTCGTTCGAGAGTTATTGACGAGGAGATCTAAATATAACCAAAAATGCGGACTCTTCTATAGCGTTTTTTTTTTTTGGAAATCGACTTTGAAGTTCAAAATACCGAGAATTTGCATAGCCCGACTAGGAGGATAAAGCGGCCACTGGTCAGGAATCCTTCCGCGTGTGTTAATGAAACATACATCGTTCGAGAGGTATTGACGAAAAGAAGTAAATATAATAAAATTGCAAACTCCTCTATAGCCGTTTTTTTCCAAATCGACTTTGAAAATGTCAAGGATTTGCATGGCCCGACTAGGAGGATGAAGTGGCCACTGGTCAGGAATGCTTCCGCGTGTGTTAATGAAACATATCTCGTTCGAGAGGTATTGACGAAAAGAAGTAAATATAATAAAATTGCAAACTCCCCTATAGCAATTTTTTTGCAAATCGACTTTGAAAATGTCAAGGATTTGCATGTCCCGACTAGGAGGATGAAGTGGCCACTGGTCAGGAATCCTTCCGCGTGTGTTAATGAAACATACCTCGTTCGAGAGGTATTGACGGAAAGAAGTAAATATAATAAAATTGCAAACTCCCCTATAGCCCTTTTTTGTAAATCGACTTTGAAAATGTCAAGGATTTGCATGGCCCGACTAGAAGGATGATGTGGCCACTGGTCAGGAATGCTGCCGCGTGCGTGAATGAAACATATCTCGTTCGAGAGTTATTGACGAGGAGATCTAAATATAACCAAAAATGCGGACTCTTCTATAGCGTTTTTTTTTTTGGAAATCGACTTTGAAGTTCAAAATACCGAGAATTTGCATAGCCCGACTAGGAGGATAAAGCGGCCACTGGTCAGGAATCCTTCCGCGTGTGTTAATGAAACATACCTCGTTCGAGAGGTATTGACGGAAAGAAGTAAATATAATAAAATTGCAAACTCCCCTATAGCCCTTTTTTGCAAATCGACTTTGAAAATGTCAAGGATTTGCATGGCCCGACTAGAAGGATGATGTGGCCACTGGTCAGGAATGCTGCCGCGTGCGTGAATGAAACATATCTCGTTCGAGAGTTATTGACGAGGAGATCTAAACATAACCAAAAATGCGGAGTATTCTATAGCGTTATGTAAGTGGAAATAGACTTTGAAGTTCAAAATACCGAGAATTTGCATAGCCCGACTAGGAGGATAAAGTGGCCACTGGTCAGGAATCCTTCCGCGTGTGTTAATGAAACATACATCGTTCGAGAGTTATTGACGAAAAGAAGTAAATATAATAAAATTGCAAACTCCCCTATAGGCTTTTTTTTGCAAATCGACTTTGAAAATGTCAAGGATTTGCATGGCCCGACTAGAAGGATGATGTGGCCACTGGTCACAGGAATGCTGCCGCGTGTGTTAATGAAACATATCTCGTTCGAGAGTTATTGACGAGGAAATCAAAATATAAAAAAAAATGCGGACCCTTCTATAGCGTTTTTTTTTTTGGAAATCGACTTTGAAGTTCAAAATACAGAGGATTTGCATAGCCCGACTAGGAGGATGAAGTGGCCACTGGTCAGGAATCCTTCCGCGTGTGTTAATGAAACATACCTCGTTCGAGAGGTATTGACGGAAAGAAGTAAATATAATAAAATTGCAAACTCCCCTATAGCCCTTTTTTGCAAATCGACTTTGAAAATGTCAAGGATTTTCATGGCCCGACTAGAAGGATGATGTGGCCACTGGTCAGGAATGCTGCCGCGTGCGTGAATGAAACATATCTCGTTCGAGAGTTATTGACGAGGAGATCTAAACATAACCAAAAATGCGGAGTATTCTATAGCGTTATGTAAGTGGAAATAGACTTTGAAGTTCAAAATACCGAGAATTTGCATAGCCCGACTAGGAGGATAAAGTGGCCACTGGTCAGGAATCCTTCCGCGTGTGTTAATGAAACATACATCGTTCGAGAGTTATTGACGAAAAGAAGTAAATATAATAAAATTGCAAACTCCCCTATAGCCATTTTTTTGCAAATCGACTTTGAAAATGTCAAGGATTTGCATGGCCCGACTAGAAGGATGATGTGGCCACTGGTCAGCAATCCTTCCGCGTGTGTTAATGAAACATACATCGTTCGAGAGGTATTGACGAAAAGAAGTAAATATAATAAAATTGCAAACTCCCCTATAGGCTTTTTTTTGCAAATCGACTTTGAAAATGTCAAGGATTTGCATGGCCCGACTAGAAGGATGATGTGGCCACTGGTCAGGAATGCTGCCGCGTGCGTGAATGAAACATATCTCGTTCGAGAGTTATTGACGAGGAGATCTAAACATAACCAAAAATGCGGACTATTCTATAGCGTTATGTAAGTGGAAATCGACTTTGAAGTTCAAAATACCGAGAATTTGCATAGCCCGACTAGGAGGATAAAGTGGCCACTGGTCAGGAATCCTTCCGCGTGTTTTATTGAAACATACATCGTTCGAGAGTTATTGACGAAAAGAAGTAAATATAATAAAATTGCAAACTCCCCTATAGGCTTTTTTTTGCAAATCGACTTTGAAAATGTCAAGGATTTGCATGGCCCGACTAGAAGGATGATGTGGCCACTGGTCAGCAATCCTTCCGCGTGTGTTAATGAAACATACATCGTTCGAGAGGTATTGACGAAAAGAAGTAAATATAATAAAATTGCAAACTCCCCTATAGGCTTTTTTTTGCAAATCGACTTTGAAAATGTCAAGGATTTGCATGGCCCGACTAGAAGGATGATGTGGCCACTGGTCACAGGAATGCTGCCGCGTGTGTTAATGAAACATATCTCGTTCGAGAGTTATTGACGAGGAAATCAAAATATAAAAAAAAATGCGGACCCTTCTATAGCGTTTTTTTTTTTGGAAATCGACTTTGAAGTTCAAAATACAGAGGATTTGCATAGCCCGACTAGGAGGATGAAGTGGCCACTGGTCAGGAATCCTTCCGCGTGTGTTAATGAAACATACCTCGTTCGAGAGGTATTGACGGAAAGAAGTAAATATAATAAAATTGCAAACTCCCCTATAGCCCTTTTTTGCAAATCGACTTTGAAAATGTCAAGGATTTTCATGGCCCGACTAGAAGGATGATGTGGCCACTGGTCAGGAATGCTGCCGCGTGCGTGAATGAAACATATCTCGTTCGAGAGTTATTGACGAGGAGATCTAAACATAACCAAAAATGCGGAGTATTCTATAGCGTTATGTAAGTGGAAATAGACTTTGAAGTTCAAAATACCGAGAATTTGCATAGCCCGACTAGGAGGATAAAGTGGCCACTGGTCAGGAATCCTTCCGCGTGTGTTAATGAAACATACATCGTTCGAGAGTTATTGACGAAAAGAAGTAAATATAATAAAATTGCAAACTCCCCTATAGCCATTTTTTTGCAAATCGACTTTGAAAATGTCAAGGATTTGCATGGCCCGACTAGAAGGATGATGTGGCCACTGGTCAGCAATCCTTCCGCGTGTGTTAATGAAACATACATCGTTCGAGAGGTATTGACGAAAAGAAGTAAATATAATAAAATTGCAAACTCCCCTATAGGCTTTTTTTTGCAAATCGACTTTGAAAATGTCAAGGATTTGCATGGCCCGACTAGAAGGATGATGTGGCCACTGGTCAGGAATGCTGCCGCGTGCGTGAATGAAACATATCTCGTTCGAGAGTTATTGACGAGGAGATCTAAACATAACCAAAAATGCGGACTATTCTATAGCGTTATGTAAGTGGAAATCGACTTTGAAGTTCAAAATACCGAGAATTTGCATAGCCCGACTAGGAGGATAAAGTGGCCACTGGTCAGGAATCCTTCCGCGTGTTTTATTGAAACATACATCGTTCGAGAGTTATTGACGAAAAGAAGTAAATATAATAAAATTGCAAACTCCCCTATAGCCATTTTTTTGCAAATCGACTTTGAAAATGTCAAGGATTTGCATGGCCCGACTAGAAGGATGATGTGGCCACTGGTCACAGGAATGCTGCCGCGTGTGTTAATGAAACATATCTCGTTCGAGAGTTATTGACGAGGAGATCAAAATATAAAAAAAAATGCGGACCCTTCTATAGCGTTTTTTTTTTTGGAAATCGACTTTGAAGTTCAAAATACAGAGGATTTGCATAGCCCGACTAGGAGGATGAAGTGGCCACTGGTAAGGGATGCTTCCGCGTGTGTTAATGAAACATACCTCGTTCGAGCGGTATTGAAAAGGAGATCCAAATATAAAAAAATTGCGGACTCTATAACTTGTTTTTTTTTTTTGGAAATCGCCTTTGAAAATGTCAAGGATTTGCATAGCCCGACTACGAGGATGAAGTGGCCTGACTAGGAGGATGAAGTGGCCACTGGTCAGGAATCCTTCCGCGTGTGTTAATGAAACATACCTCGTTCGAGAGGTATTGACGAAAAGAAGTAAATATAATAAAATTGCAAACTCCCCTATAGCCCTTTTTTGTAAATCGACTTTGAAAATGTCAAGGATTTGCATGGCCCGACTAGAAGGATGATGTGGCCACTGGTCAGGAATGCTGCCGCGTGCGTGAATGAAACATATCTCCTTCGAGAATTATTGACGAGGAGATCTAAATATAACAAAAAATGCGGACTCTTCTATAGCGTTTTTTCTTTTTTGAAATCGACTTTGAAGTTCAAAATGTCAAGGATTTGCATAGCCCGACTACAAGGATGAAGTGGCCACTGATCTGGAATGCTGCCGTCTACGTTAATGAAACACACCTCGTTCGAGAGGTATTAACGAGGAGATCTAAATATAGCAAAAATTGCGGACTCTATAGCGTTTTTTTTTTGTAAATTGACTTTGAAAATGTCGAGGATTTGGATGGTCCGACTAGGAGGATGAAGTGGCCACTGGTCAGGAATGCTGCCGCGTGCGTGAATGAAACATATCTCGTTCGAGAGTTATTGACGAGGAGATCTAAATATAACCAAAAATGCGGACTCTTCTATAGCGTTTTTTTTTTGGAAATCGACTTTGAAGTTCAAAATACAGAGGATTTGCATAGCCCGACTAGGAGGATGAAGTGGCCACTGGTAAGGGATGCTTCCGCGTGTGTTAATGAAACATACCTCGTTCGAGCGGTATTGACAAGGAGATCCAAATATAAAAAAATTGCGGACTCTATAACCTGTTTTTTTTTTTTTGGAAATCGCCTTTGAAAATGTCGAGAATTTGCATGGTCCGACTAGGAGGATAAAGTGGCCACTGGTCAGGAATGCTGCCGCGTGCGTTAATGAAACATATCTCGTTGGAGAGGTATTACCGAGGAGATCTAAAAATAGTAAAAATTGCGGACTCTATAGCGTTTTCGTTTTGGAAATCGGCTTTAAAAATGTCGAGGATTTGCATGGTCCGTCTAGGAGGATGAAGTGGCCACTGGTCAGGAATGCTGCCGCGTGTGTTAATGAAACATATCTCCTTCGAGAGTTAGTGACGAGGAGATCTAAATATAACCAAAAATGCGGACTCTTCTATAGCGTTTTTTTTTTGGAAATCGACTTTGAAGTTCAAAATACCGAGAATTTGCATAGCCCGACTAGGAGGATAAAGCGGCCACTGGTCAGGAATCCTTCCGCGTGTGTTAATGAAACATACCTCGTTCGAGAGGTATTGACGAAAAGAAGTAAATATAATAAAATTGCAAACTCCCCTATAGCCATTTTTTTTCAAATCGACTTTGAAAATGTCAAGGATTTGCATCTCCCGACTAGGAGGATGAAGTGGCCACTGGTCAGGAATCCTTTCGCGTGTGTTAATGAAACATACCTCGTTCAAGAGGTATTGACGGAAAGAAGTAAATATAATAAAATTGCAAACTCCCCTATAGCCCTTTTTTGTAAATCGACTTTGAATATGTCAAGGATTTGCATGTCCCGACTAGGAGGATGAAGTGGCCACTGATCAGGAATGCTGCCGCGTGCGTGAATGAAACATATCTCGTTCGAGAGTTATTGACGAGGAGATCTAAATATAACCAAAAATGCGGACTCTTCTATAGCGTTTTTTTTTTGGAAATCGACTTTGAAGTTCAAAATACCGAGAATTTGCATAGCCCGACTAGGAGGATAAAGTGGCCACTGGTCAGGAATCCTTCCGCGTGTGTTAATGAAACATACATCGTTCGAGAGTTATTGACGAAAAGAAGTAAATATAATAAAATTGCAAACTCCCCTATAGCCATTTTTTTGCAAATCGACTTTGAAAATGTCAAGGATTTGCATGGCCCGACTAGAAGGATGATGTGGCCACTGGTCAGGAATGCTGCCGCGTGCGTGAATGAAACATATCTCGTTCGAGAGGTATTGACGAGGAGATCTAAATATAACCAAAAATGCGGACTCTTCTATAGCGTTTTTTTTTTTGGAAATCGACTTTGAAGTTCAAAATACCGAGAATTTGCATAGCCCGACTAGGAGGATAAAGCGGCCACTGGTCAGGAATCCTTCCGCGTGTGTTAATGAAACATACATCGTTCGAGAGGTATTGACGAAAAGAAGTAAATATAATAAAATTGCAAACTCCTCTATAGCCGTTTTTTTCCAAATCGACTTTGAAAATGTCAAGGATTTGCATGGCCCGACTAGGAGGATGAAGTGGCCACTGGTCAGGAATGCTTCCGCGTGTGTTAATGAAACATATCTCGTTCGAGAGGTATTGACGAAAAGAAGTAAATATAATAAAATTGCAAACTCCCCTATAGCCATTTTTTTGCAAATCGACTTTGAAAATGTCAAGGATTTGCATGTCCCGACTAGGAGGATGAAGTGGCCACTGGTCAGGAATCCTTCCGCGTGTGTTAATGAAACATACCTCGTTCGAGAGGTATTGACGGAAAAAAGTAAATATAATAAAATTGCAAACTCCCCTATAGCCCTTTTTTGTAAATCGACTTTGAAAATGTCAAGGATTTGCATGGCCCGACTAGAAGGATGATGTGGCCACTGGTCAGGAATGCTGCCTCGTGCCTGAATGAAACATATCTCGTTCGAGAGTTATTGACGAGGAGATCTAAATATAACCAAAAATGCGGACTCTTCTAAAGCGTTTTTTTTTTTTTTTGAAATCGACTTTGAAGTTCAAAATACCGAGAATTTGCATAGCCCGACTAGGAGGATAAAGCGGCCACTGGTCAGGAATCCTTCCGCGTGTGTTAATGAAATATACATCGTTCGAGAGGTATTGACGAAGAGATCTAAATATAACCAAAAATGCGGACTCTTCTATAGCGTTTTTTTTTTGGAAATCGACTTTGAAGTTCAAAATACCGAGAATTTGCATAGCCCGACTAGGAGGATAAAGTGGCCACTGGTCAGGAATCCTTCCGCGTGTGTTAATGAAACATACATCGTTCGAGAGGTACTGACGAAAAGAAGTAAATATAATAAAATTGCAAACTCCTCTATAGCCGTTTTTTTGCAAATCGACTTTGAAAATGTCAAGGATTTGCATGGCCCGACTAGGAGGATGAAGTGGCCACTGGTCAGGAATCCTTCCGCGTGTGTTAATGAAACATATCTCGTTCGAGAGGTATTGACGAAAAGAAGTAAATATAATAAAATTGCAAACTCTCCTATAGCCCTTTTTTTTAAATCGACTGAAAATGTCAAGGATTTGCATGGCCCGACTAGGAGGATGAAGTGGCCACTGGTGAGGAATCCTTCCGCGTGTGTTAATGAAACATACATCGTTCGAGAGGTATTGACGAAAAGAAGTAAATATAATAAAATTGCAAACTCCTCTATAGCCGTTTTTTTGCAAATCGACTTTGAAAATGTCAAGGATTTGCATGGCCCGACTAGGAGGATAAAGTGGCCACTGGTCAGGAATCCTTCCGCGTGTGTTAATGAAACATATCTCGTTCGAGAGGTATTAACGAAGAGATCTAAATATAGCAAAAATTGCGGACTCTATAGCGTTTTTTTTTTGTAAATCGACTTTGAAAATGTCAAGGATTTGCATGGCCCGACTAGGAGGATAAAGCGGCCACTGGTCAGGAATCCTTCCGCGTGTGTTAATGAAACATACATCGTTCGAGAGGTATTGACGAAAAGAAGTAAATATAATAAAATTGCAAACTCCTCTATAGCCGTTTTTTTCCAAATCGACTTTGAAAATGTCAAGGATTTGCATGGCCCGACTAGGAGGATGAAGTGGCCACTGGTCAGGAATGCTTCCGCGTGTGTTAATGAAACATATCTCGTTCGAGAGGTATTGACGAAAAGAAGTAAATATAATAAAATTGCAAACTCCCCTATAGCCATTTTTTTGCAAATCGACTTTGAAAATGTCAAGGATTTGCATGTCCCGACTAGGAGGATGAAGTGGCCACTGGTCAGGAATCCTTCCGCGTGTGTTAATGAAACATACCTCGTTCGAGAGGTATTGACGGAAAAAAGTAAATATAAGAAATCGACTTTGAAGTTCAAAATACCGAGAATTTGCATAGCCCGACTAGGAGGATAAAGTGGCCACTGGTCAGGAATCCTTCCGCGTGTGTTAATGAAACATACATCGTTCGAGAGGTACTGACGAAAAGAAGTAAATATAATAAAATTGCAAACTCCTCTATAGCCGTTTTTTTGCAAATCGACTTTGAAAATGTCAAGGATTTGCATGGCCCGACTAGGAGGATGAAGTGGCCACTGGTCAGGAATCCTTCCGCGTGTGTTAATGAAACATATCTCGTTCGAGAGGTATTGACGAAAAGAAGTAAATATAATAAAATTGCAAACTCTCCTATAGCCCTTTTTTTTAAATCGACTGAAAATGTCAAGGATTTGCATGGCCCGACTAGGAGGATGAAGTGGCCACTGGTGAGGAATCCTTCCGCGTGTGTTAATGAAACATACATCGTTCGAGAGGTATTGACGAAAAGAAGTAAATATAATAAAATTGCAAACTCCCCTATAGCCATTTTTTTGCAAATCGACTTTGAAAATGTCAAGGATTTGCATGTCCCGACTAGGAGGATGAAGTGGCCACTGGTCAGGAATCCTTCCGCGTGTGTTAATGAAACATACCTCGTTCGAGAGGTATTGACGGAAAGAAGTAAATATAATAAAATTGCAAACTCCCCTATAGCCCTTTTTTTTAAATCGACTTTGAAAATGTCAAGGATTTGCATGGCCCGACTAGAAGGATGATGTGGCCACTGGTCAGGAATGCTGCCGCGTGCGTGAATGAAACATATCTCGTTCGAGAGTTATTGACGAAGAGATCTAAATATAACCAAAAATGCGGACTCTTCTATAGCGTTTTTTTTTTGGAAATCGACTTTGAAGTTCAAAATACCGAGAATTTGCATAGCCCGACTAGGAGGATAAAGCGGCCACTGGTCAGGAATCCTTCCGCGTGTGTTAATGAAACATACATCGTTCGAGAGTTATTGACGAAAAGAAGTAAATATAATAAAATTGCAAACTCCCCTATAGCCATTTTTTTGCAAATCGACTTTGAAAATGTCAAGGATTTGCATGTCCCGACTAGGAGGATGAAGTGGCCACTGGTCAGGAATCCTTCCGCGTGTGTTAATGAAACATACATCGTTCGAGAGGTATTGACGAAAAGAAGTAAATATAATAAAATTGCAAACTCCCCTATAGCCCTTTTTTGTAAATCGACTTTGAAAATGTCAAGGATTTGCATGGCCCGACTAGAAGGATGATGTGGCCACTGATCAGGAATGCTGCCGCGTGCGTGAATGAAACATATCTCGTTCGAGAGTTATTGACGAAGAGATCTAAATATAACCAAAAATGCGGACTCTTCTATAGCGTTTTTTTTTTTGGAAATCGACTTTGAAGTTCAAAATACCGAGAATTTGCATAGCCCGACTAGGAGGATAAAGTGGCCACTGGTCAGGAATCCTTCCGCGTGTGTTAATGAAACATATCGTTCGAGAGTTATTGACGAAAAGAAGTAAATATAATAAAATTGCAAACTCCCCTACAGCCATTTTTTTGCAAATCGACTTTGAAAATGTCAAGGATTTGCATGTCCCGACTAGGAGGATGAAGTGGCCACTGGTCAGGAAGCCTTTCGCGTGTGTTAATGAAACATACCTCGTTCGAGAGGTATTGACGGAAAGAAGTAAATATAATAAAATTGCAAACTCCCCTATAGCCCTTTTTTGTAAATCGACTTTGAAAATGTCAAGGATTTGCATGGCCCGACTAGAAGGATGATGTGGCCACTGGTCAGGAATGCTGCGCCTTGCGTGAATGAAACATATCTCGTTCGAGAGTTATTGACGAGGAGATCTAAATATAACCAAAAATGCGGACTCTTCTATAGCGTTTTTTTTTTGGAAATCGACTTTGAAGTTCAAAATACCGAGAATTTGCATAGCCCGACTAGGAGG
Source organism: Thecophora atra (assembly GCA_937620795.1). Classification (NCBI taxonomy): domain Eukaryota; kingdom Metazoa; phylum Arthropoda; class Insecta; order Diptera; family Conopidae; genus Thecophora; species Thecophora atra. The sequence continues at coordinate 29,340,179 of OW569398.1, forward strand.
ATAAAGCGGCCACTGGTCAGGAATCCTTCCGCGTGTGTTAATGAAACATACATCGTTCGAGAGATATTGACGAAAAGAAGTAAATATAATAAAATTGCAAACTCCTCTATAGCCGTTTTTTTCCAAATCGACTTTGAAAATGTCAAGGATTTGCATGGCCCGACTAGGAGGATGAAGTGGCCACTGGTCAGGAATGCTTCCGCGTGTGTTAATGAAACATATCTCGTTCGAGAGGTATTGACGAAAAGAAGTAAATATAATAAAATTGCAAACTCCCCTATAGCCATTTTTTTGCAAATCGACTTTGAAAATGTCAAGGATTTGCATGTCCCGACTAGGAGGATGAAGTGGCCACTGGTCAGGAATCCTTCCGCGTGTGTTAATGAAACATACCTCGTTCGAGAGGTATTGACGGAAAGAAGTAAATATAATAAAATTGCAAACTCCCCTATAGCCCTTTTTTGTAAATCGACTTTGAAAATGTCAAGGATTTGCATGGCCCGACTAGAAGGATGATGTGGCCACTGGTCAGGAATGCTGCCGCGTGCGTGAATGAAACATATCTCGTTCGAGAGTTATTGACGAGGAGATCTAAATATAACCAAAAATGCGGACTCTTCTATAGCGTTTTTTTTTTTGGAAATCGACTTTGAAGTTCAAAATACCGAGAATTTGCATAGCCCGACTAGGAGGATAAAGCGGCCACTGGTCAGGAATCCTTCCGCGTGTGTTAATGAAACATACATCGTTCGAGAGGTATTGACGAAAAGAAGTAAATATAATAAAATTGCAAACTCTTCTATAGCCGTTTTTTTCCAAATCGACTTTGAAAATGTCAAGGATTTGCATGTCCCGACTAGGAGGATGAAGTGGCCACTGGTCAGGAATCCTTCCGCGTGTGTTAATGAAACATACCTCGTTCGAGAGGTATTGACGGAAAGAAGTAAATATAATAAAATTGCAAACTCCCCTATAGCCCTTTTTTGTAAATCGACTTTGAAAATGTCAAGGATTTGCATGGCCCGACTAGGAGGATTAAGTGGCCACTGGTCAGGAATCCTTCCGCGTGTGTTAATGAAACATATCTCGTTCGAGAGGTATTGACGAAAAGAAGTAAATATAATACAATTGCAAACTCTCCTATAGCCCTTTTTTGTAAATCGACTTTGAAAATGTCAAGGATTTGCATGGCCCGACTAGGAGGATTAAGTGGCCACTGGTCAGGAATCGTTCCGCGTGTGTTAATGAAACATACATCGTTCGAGAGGTATTGACGAAAAGAAGTAAATATAATAAAATTGCAAACTCCTCTATAGCCGTTTTTTTGCAAATCGACTTTGAAAATGTCAAGGATTTGCATGGCCCGACTAAAAGGATGATGTGGCCACTGGTCAGGAATGCTGCCGCGTGCGTGAATGAAACATATCTCCTTCGAGAGTTATTGACGAGGAGAGCTAAATATAACAAAAAAAAACCGGACTCTTCTATAGCGTTTTTTTTTTTTGAAATCGACTTTGAAGTTCAAAATGTCAAGGATTTGCATAGCCCGACTACAAGGATGAAGTGGCCACTGATCTGGAATGCTGCCGTCTACGTTAATGAAACACACCTCGTTCGAGAGGTATTAACGAGGAGATCTAAATATAGCAAAAATTGCGGACTCTATAGTGTTTTTTTTTTTGTAAATCGACTTTGAAAATGTCGAGGATTTGGATGGTCCGACTAGGAGGATAAAGTGGCCACTGGTCAGGAATGCTGCCGCGTGTGTTAATGAAACATATCTCGTTGGAGAGGCAATACCGAGGAGATCTAAATATAGCAAAAATTGCGGACTCTATAGCGTTTTTTTTTGGAAATCGGCTTTAAAAATGTCGAGGATTTGGATGGTCCGACTAGGAGGATGAAGTGGCCACTGGTCAGGAATGCTGCCGCGTGCGTGAATGAAACATATCTCGTTCGAGAGTTATTGACGAGGAGATCAAAATATAACAAAAAATGCGGACTCTTCTATAGGGTTTTTTTTTTTTTGGAAATCGACTTTGAAGTTCAAAATACAGAGGATTTGCATAGCCCGACTAGGAGGATGAAGTGGCCACTGGTCAGGAATGCTGCCGCGTGTGTTAATGAAACATATCTCGTTGGAGAGGCAATACCGAGGAGATCTAAATATAGCAAAAATTGCGGACTCTATAGCGTTTTTTTTTGGAAATCGGCTTTAAAAATGTCGAGGATTTGCATGGTCCGTCTAGGAGGATGAAGTGGCCACTGGTCAGGAATGCTGCCGCGTGTGTTAATGAAACATACATCGTTCGAGAGTTATTGACGAAAAGAAGTAAATATAATAAAATTGCAAACTCCCCTATAGCCATTTTTTTGCTGCCGCGTGCGTGAATGAAACATATCTCGTTCGAGAGTTATTGACGAGGAGATCTAAATATAACCAAAAATGCGGACTCTTCTATAGCGTTTTTTTTGGAAATCGACTTTGAAGTTCAAAATACAGGGGATTTGCATAGCCCGACTAGGAGGATGAAGTGGCCACTGGTAAGGGATGCTTCCGCGTGTGTTAATGAAACATACCTCGTTCGAGCGGTATTGACAAGGAGATCTAAATATAGCAAAAATTGCGGACTCTATAGCGTTTTCTTTTTGGAAATCGACTTTGAAAATGTCAAGGATTTGCATGTCCCGACTAGGAGGATGAAGTGGCCACTGGTCAGGAATCCTTCCGCGTGTGTTAATGAAACATACATCGTTCGAGAGGTATTGACGAAAAGAAGTAAATATAATAAAATTGCAAACTCCCCTATAGCCGTTTTTTTGCAAATCGACTTTGAAAATGTCAAGGATTTGCATGGCCCGACTAGGAGGATGAAGTGGCCACTGGTCAGAAATCCTTCCGCGTGTGTTAATGAAACATACCTCGTTCGAGAGGTATTGACGAAAAGAAGTAAATATAATAAAATTGAAAACTCCCCTATAGCCCTTTTTTGTAAATCGACTTTGAAAATGTCAAGGATTTGCATGGCCCGACTAGAAGGATGATGTGGCCACTGGTCACAGGAATGCTGCCGCGTACGTGAATGAAACATATCTCCTTCGAGAGTTATTGACGAGGAGATCTAAATATAACAAAAAATGCGGACTCTTCTATAGCGTTTTTTTTTTTTTTTGAAATCGACTTTGAAGTTCAAAATATCAAGGATTTGCATAGCCCGACTACGAGGATGAAGTGGACACTGGTCAGGAATGCTTCCGCTTGTGTTAATAAAACATTCCTCGTTGGAGAGGTATTAACGAGAAGATCCAAATATAACACAAATTTTGGAATCCTCTATAGCGTTTTTTTTTTGTAAATCGACTTTGAAAATGTCGAGAATTTGCAGAGACCGACTAGGAGGATAAAGCGGCCACTGGTCAGAAATCCTTCCGCGTGTGTTAATGAAACATACATCGTTCGAGAGGTATTGACGAAAAGAAGTAAATATAATAAAATTGCAAACTCCTCTATAGCCGTTTTTTTCCAAATCGACTTTGAAAATGTCAAGGATTTGCATGGCCCGACGAGGAGGATGAAGTGGCCACTGGTCAGGAATCGTTCCGCGTGTTTTAATGAAACATACATCGTTCGAGAGGTATTGACGAAAAGAAGTAAATATAATAAAATTGCAAACTCCTCTATAGCCGTTTTTTTGCAAATCGACTTTGAAAATGTCAAGGATTTGCATGGCCCGACTAGAAGGGTGATGTGGCCACTGGTCAGGAATGCTGCCGCGTGCGTGAATGAAACATATCTCGTTCGAGAGTTATTGACGAGGAGATCTAAATATAACCAAAAATGCGGACTCTTCTATAGCGTTTTTTTTTTGGAAATCGACTTTGAAGTTTAAAATACCGAGAATTTGCATAGCCCGACTAGGACTTTGAAGTTCAAAATATCAAGGATTTGCATAGCCCGACTACGAGGATGAAGTGGCCACTGGTCAGGAATGCTTCCGCTTGTGTTAATAAAACATTCCTCGTTGGAGAGGTATTAACGAGGAGATCCAAATATAACACAAATTTTGGAATCCTCTATAGCGTTTTTTTTTTGTAAATCGACTTTGAAAATGTCGAGGATTTGGATGGTCCGACTAGGAGGATGAAGTGGCCACTGGTCAGGAATGCTGCCGCGTGCGTGAATGAAACATATCTCGTTCGAGAGTTATTGACGAGGAGATCTAAATATAACCAAAAATGCGGACTCGTCTATAGCGTTTTTTTTTTTTGGAAATCGAATTTGAAGTTCAAAATACCGAGAATTTGCATAGCCCGACTAGGAGGATAAAGTGGCCACTGGTCAGGAATCCTTCCGCGTGTGTTAATGAAACATACATCGTTCGAGAGGTATTGACGAAAAGAAGTAAATATAATAAAATTGCAAACTCCTCTATAGGCGTTTTTTTGCAAATCGACTTTGAAAATGTCAAGGATTTGCATGGCCCGACTAGGAGGATGAAGTGGCCACTGGTCAGAAATCCTTCCGCGTGTGTTAATGAAACATACCTCGTTCGAGAGGTATTGACGAAAAGAAGTAAATATAATAAAATTGAAAACTCCCCTATAGCCCTTTTTTGTAAATCGACTTTGAAAATGTCAAGGATTTGCATGGCCCGACTAGAAGGATGATGTGGCCACTGGTCACAGGAATGCTGCCGCGTGCGTGAATGAAACATATCTCCTTCGAGAGTTATTGACGAGGAGATCTAAATATAACAAAAAATGCGGACTCTTCTATAGCGTTTTTTTTTTTTTTTGAAATCGACTTTGAAGTTCAAAATATCAAGGATTTGCATAGCCCGACTACGAGGATGAAGTGGACACTGGTCAGGAATGCTTCCGCTTGTGTTAATAAAACATTCCTCGTTGGAGAGGTATTAACGAGGAGATCCAAATATAACACAAATTTTGGAATCCTCTATAGCGTTTTTTTTTTGTAAATCGACTTTGAAAATGTCGAGAATTTGCAGAGCCCGACTAGGAGGATAAAGCGGCCACTGGTCAGGAATCCTTCCGCGTGTGTTAATGAAACATACATCGTTCGAGAGGTATTGACGAAAAGAAGTAAATATAATAAAATTGCAAACTCCTCTATAGCCGTTTTTTTCCAAATCGACTTTGAAAATGTCAAGGATTTGCATGGCCCGACGAGGAGGATGAAGTGGCCACTGGTCAGGAATCGTTCCGCGTGTGTTAATGAAACATACATCGTTCGAGAGGTATTGACGAAAAGAAGTAAATATAATAAAATTGCAAACTCCTCTATAGCCGTTTTTTTGCAAATCGACTTTGAAAATGTCAAGGATTTGCATGGCCCGACTAGAAGGGTGATGTGGCCACTGGTCAGGAATGCTGCCGCGTGCGTGAATGAAACATATCTCGTTCGAGAGTTATTGACGAGGAGATCTAAATATAACCAAAAATGCGGACTCTTCTATAGCGGTTTTTTTTTGGAAATCGACTTTGAAGTTTAAAATACCGAGAATTTGCATAGCCCGACTAGGACTTTGAAGTTCAAAATATCAAGGATTTGCATAGCCCGACTACGAGGATGAAGTGGCCACTGGTCAGGAATGCTTCCGCTTGTGTTAATAAAACATTCCTCGTTGGAGAGGTATTAACGAGGAGATCCAAATATAACACAAATTTTGGAATCCTCTATAGCGTTTTTTTTTTGTAAATCGACTTTGAAAATGTCGAGGATTTGGATGGTCCGACTAGGAGGATGAAGTGGCCACTGGAGAGTTATTGACGAGGAGATCTAAATATAACCAAAAATGCGGACTCGTCTATAGCGTTTTTTTTTTTTGGAAATCGAATTTGAAGTTCAAAATACCGAGAATTTGCATAGCCCGACTAGGAGGATAAAGTGGCCACTGGTCAGGAATCCTTCCGCGTGTGTTAATGAAACATACAACGTTCGAGAGGTATTGACGAAAAGAAGTAAATATAATAAAATTGCAAACTCCTCTATAGCCGTTTTTTTGCAAATCGACTTTGAAAATGTCAAGGATTTGCATGGCCCGACTAGGAGGATGAAGTGGCCACTGGTCAGGAATCCTTCCGCGTGTGTTAATGAAACATATCTTGTTCGAGAGGTATTGACGAAAAGAAGTAAATATAATAAAATTGCAAACTCTCCTATAGCCCTTTTTTGTAAATCGACTGAAAATGTCAAGGATTTGCATGGCCCGACTAGGAGGATGAAGTGGCCACTGGTGAGGAATCCTTCCGCGTGTGTTAATGAAACATACATCGTTCGAGAGGTATTGACGAAAAGAAGTAAATATAATAAAATTGCAAACTCCTCTATAGCCGTTTTTTTGCAAATCGACTTTGAAAATGTCAAGGATTTGCATGGCCCGACTAGGAGGATGAAGTGGCCACTGGTCAGGAATCCTTCCGCGTGTGTTAATGAAACATATCTCGTTCGAGAGGTATTAACGAAGAGATCTAAATATAGCAAAAATTGCGGACTCTATAGCGTTTTTTTTTTTGTAAATCGACTTTGAAAATGTCGAGGATTTGGATGGTCCGACTAGGAGGATGATGTGGCCACTGGTCACAGGAATGCTGCCGCGTGCGTGAATGAAACATATCTCCTTCGAGAGTTATTGACGAGGAGATCTAAATATAACAAAAAATGCGGACACTTCTATAGCGTTTTTTTTTTTTTTGAAATCGACTTTAAAGTTCAAAATATCAAGGATTTGCATAGCCCGACTACGAGGATGAAGTGGCCACTGGTCAGGAATGCTTCCGCTTGTGTTAATAAAACATTCCTCGTTGAAGAGGTATTAACGAGGAGATCCAAATATAACACAAATTTTGGAATCCTCTATAGCGTTTTTTTTTTGTAAATCGACTTTGAAAATGTCGAGAATTTGCAGAGCCCGACTAGGAGGATAAAGCGGCCACTGGTCAGGAATCCTTCCGCGTGTGTTAATGAAACATACATCGTTCGAGAGGTATTGACGAAAAGAAGTAAATATAATAAAATTGCAAACTCCTCTATAGCCGTTTTTTTCCAAATCGACTTTGAAAATGTCAAGGATTTGCATGGCCCGACGAGGAGGATGAAGTGGCCACTGGTCAGGAATCGTTCCGCGTGTGTTAATGAAACATACATCGTTCGAGAGGTATTGACGAAAAGAAGTAAATATAATAAAATTGCAAACTCCTCTATAGCCGTTTTTTTGCAAATCGACTTTGAAAATGTCAAGGATTTGCATGGCCCGACTAGAAGGGTGATGTGGCCACTGGTCAGGAATGCTGCCGCGTGCGTGAATGAAACATATCTCGTTCGAGAGTTATTGACGAGGAGATCTAAATATAACCAAAAATGCGGACTCTTCTATAGCGGTTTTTTTTTGGAAATCGACTTTGAAGTTTAAAATACCGAGAATTTGCATAGCCCGACTAGGACTTTGAAGTTCAAAATATCAAGGATTTGCATAGCCCGACTACGAGGATGAAGTGGCCACTGGTCAGGAATGCTTCCGCTTGTGTTAATAAAACATTCCTCGTTGGAGAGGTATTAACGAGGAGATCCAAATATAACACAAATTTTGGAATCCTCTATAGCGTTTTTTTTTTGTAAATCGACTTTGAAAATGTCGAGGATTTGGATGGTCCGACTAGGAGGATGAAGTGGCCACTGGAGAGTTATTGACGAGGAGATCTAAATATAACCAAAAATGCGGACTCGTCTATAGCGTTTTTTTTTTTTGGAAATCGAATTTGAAGTTCAAAATACCGAGAATTTGCATAGCCCGACTAGGAGGATAAAGTGGCCACTGGTCAGGAATCCTTCCGCGTGTGTTAATGAAACATACAACGTTCGAGAGGTATTGACGAAAAGAAGTAAATATAATAAAATTGCAAACTCCTCTATAGCCGTTTTTTTGCAAATCGACTTTGAAAATGTCAAGGATTTGCATGGCCCGACTAGGAGGATGAAGTGGCCACTGGTCAGGAATCCTTCCGCGTGTGTTAATGAAACATATCTCGTTCGAGAGGTATTGACGAAAAGAAGTAAATATAATAAAATTGCAAACTCTCCTATAGCCCTTTTTTGTAAATCGACTGAAAATGTCAAGGATTTGCATGGCCCGACTAGGAGGATGAAGTGGCCACTGGTGAGGAATCCTTCCGCGTGTGTTAATGAAACATACATCGTTCGAGAGGTATTGACGAAAAGAAGTAAATATAATAAAATTGCAAACTCCTCTATAGCCGTTTTTTTGCAAATCGACTTTGAAAATGTCAAGGATTTGCATGGCCCGACTAGGAGGATGAAGTGGCCACTGGTCAGGAATCCTTCCGCGTGTGTTAATGAAACATATCTCGTTCGAGAGGTATTAACGAAGAGATCTAAATATAGCAAAAATTGCGGACTCTATAGCGTTTTTTTTTTTGTAAATCGACTTTGAAAATGTCGAGGATTTGGATGGTCCGACTAGGAGGATGATGTGGCCACTGGTCACAGGAATGCTGCCGCGTGCGTGAATGAAACATATCTCCTTCGAGAGTTATTGACGAGGAGATCTAAATATAACAAAAAATGCGGACACTTCTATAGCGTTTTTTTTTTTTTTGAAATCGACTTTAAAGTTCAAAATATCAAGGATTTGCATAGCCCGACTACGAGGATGAAGTGGCCACTGGTCAGGAATGCTTCCGCTTGTGTTAATAAAACATTCCTCGTTGGAGAGGTACTAACGAGGAGATCCAAATATAACACAAATTTTGGAATCCTCTATAGCGTTTTTTGTTTTGTAAATCGACTTTGAAAATGTCGAGGATTTGGATGTGCCGACTAGGAGGATGAAGTGGCCACTGGTCAGGAATGCTGCCGCGTGCGTGAATGAAACATATCTCGTTCGAGAGTTATTGACGAGGAGATCTAAATATAACCAAAAATGCGGACTCGTCTATAGCGTTTTTTTTTTTGGAAATCGACTCTGAAGTTGAAAATACCGAGAATTTGCATAGCCCGACTAGGAGGATAAAGTGGCCACTGGTCAGGAATCCTTCCGCGCGTGTTAATGAAACATACATCGTTCGAGAGGTATTGACGAAAAGAAGTAAATATAATAAAATTGCAAACTCCTCTATAGCCGTTTTTTTGCAAATCGACTTTGAAAATGTCAAGGATTTGCATGGCCCGACTAAAAGGATGATGTGGCCACTGGTCAGGAATGCTGCCGCGTGCGTGAATGACACATATCTCCTTCGAGAGTTATTGACGAGGAGATCTAAATATAACAAAAAATGCGGACTCTTCTATAGCGTTTTTTTTTTTTTTGAAATCGACTTTGAAGTTCAAAATGTCAAGGATTTGCATAGCCCGACTACGAGGATGAAGTGGCCACTGATCTGGAATGCTGCCGTCTACGTTAATGAAACACACCTCGTTCGAGAGGTATTAACGAAGAGATCTAAATATAGCAAAAATTGCGGACTCTAAAGCGTTTTTTTTTTGTAAATCGACTTTGAAAATGTCGAGGATTTGGATGGTCCGACTAGGAGGATGAAGTGGCCACTGGTCAGGAATGCTGCCGCGTGCGTGAATGAAACATATCTCGTTCGAGAGTTATTGACGAGGAGATCAAAATATAACAAAAAATGCGGACTCTTCTATAGGGTTTTTTTTTTTTTGGAAATCGACTTTGAAGTTCAAAATACAGAGGATTTGCATAGCCCGACTAGGAGGATGAAGTGGCCACTGCTAAGGGATGCTTCCGCGTGTGTTAATGAAACATACCTCGTTCGAGCGGTATTGACAAGGAGATCTAAATATAAAAAAATTGCGGACTCTATAACCTGTTTTTTTTTTGTGGAAATCGCCTTTGAAAATGTCGAGAATTTGCATGGCCCGACTAGGAGGATAAAGTGGCCACTGGTCAGGAATGCTGCCGCGTGCGTTAATGAAACATATCTCGTTGGAGAGGTATTACCGAGGAGATCTAAATATAGCAAAAATTGCGGACTCTATAGCGTTTTTTTTTTTGGAAATCGGCTTTAAAAATGTCGAGGATTTGCATGGTCCGTCTAGGAGGATGAAGTGGCCACTGGTCAGGAATGCTGCCGCGTGTGTTAATGAAACATACATCGTTCGAGAGTTATTGACGAAAAGAAGAAAATATAATAAAATTGCAAACTCCCCTATAGCCATTTTTTTGCAAATCGACTTTGAAAATGTCAAGGATTTGCATTTCCCGACTAGGAGGATAAAGTGGCCACTGGTCAGGAATCCTTCCGCGTGTGTTAATGAAACATACATCGTTCGAGAGGTATTGACGAAAAGAAGTAAATATAATAAAATTGCAAACTCCCCTATAGCCCTTTTTTGTAAATCTACTTTGAAAATGTCAAGGATTTGCATGGCCCGACTAGAAGGATTATGTGGCCACTGGTCAGGAATGCGCGTGAATGAAACATATCTCGTTCGAGAGTTATTGACAAAGAGATCTAAATATAACCAAAAATTCGGACTCTTCTATAGCGTTTTTTTTTTTGGAAATCGACTTTGAAGTTCAAAATACCGAGAATTTGCATAGCCCGACTAGGAGGATAAAGCGGCCACTGGTCAGGAATCCTTCCGCGTATGTTAATGAAACATACAACGTTCGAGAGGTATTGACGAAAAGAAGTAAATATAATAAAATTGCAAACTCCTCTATAGCCGTTTTTTTGCAAATCGACTTTGAAAATGTCAAGGATTTGCATGGCCCGACTAAAAGGATGATGTGGCCACTGGTCAGGAATGCTGCCGCGTGCGTGAATGACACATATCTCCTTCGAGAGTTATTGACGAGGAGATCTAAATATAACCAAAAATGCGGACTCTTCTATAGCGTTTTTTTTTTTTTTGAAATCGACTTTGAAGTTCAAAATGTCAAGGATTTGCATAGCCCGACTACGAGGATGAAGTAGCCACTGATCTGGAATGCTGCCGTCTACGTTAATGAAACACACCTCGTTCGAGAGGTATTAACGAAGAGATCTAAATATAGCAAAAATTGCGGACTCTATAGCGTTTTTTTTTTGTAAATCGACTTTGAAAATGTCGAGGATTTGGATGGTCCGACTAGGAGGATGAAGTGGCCACTGGTCAGGAATGCTGCCGCGTGCGTGAATGAAACATATCTCGTTCGAGAGTTATTGACGAGGAGATCAAAATATAACAAAAAATGCGGACTCTTCTATAGGGTTTTTTTTTTTTTGGAAATCGACTTTGAAGTTCAAAATACAGAGGATTTGCATAGCCCGACTAGGAGGATGAAGTGGCCACTGCTAAGGGATGCTTCCGCGTGTGTTAATGAAACATACCTCGTTCGAGCGGTATTGACAAGGAGATCTAAATATAAAAAAATTGCGGACTCTATAACCTGTTTTTTTTTTTTTGGAAATCGCCTTTGAAAATGTCGAGAATTTGCATGGCCCGACTAGGAGGATAAAGTGGCCACTGGTCAGGAATGCTGCCGCGTGCGTTAATGAAACATATCTCGTTGGAGAGGTATTACCGAGGAGATCTAAATATATCAAAAATTGCGGACTCTATAGCGTTTTTTTTTTTGGAAATCGGCTTTAAAAATGTCGAGGATTTGCATGGTCCGTCTAGGAGGATGAAGTGGCCACTGGTCAGGAATGCTGCCGCGTGTGTTAATGAAACATACATCGTTCGAGAGTTATTGACGAAAAGAAGAAAATATAATAAAATTGCAAACTCCCCTATAGCCATTTTTTTGCAAATCGACTTTGAAAATGTCAAGGATTTGCATTTCCCGACTAGGAGGATGAAGTGGCCACTGGTCAGGAATCCTTCCGCGTGTGTTAATGAAACATACATCGTTCGAGAGGTATTGACGAAAAGAAGTAAATATAATAAAATTGCAAACTCCTCTATAGCCGTTTTTTTGCAAATCGACTTTGAAAATGTCAAGGATTTGCATGGCCCGACTAAAAGGATGATGTGGCCACTGGTCAGGAATGCTGCCGCGTGCGTGAATGACACATATCTCCTTCGAGAGTTATTGACGAGGAGATCTAAATATAACCAAAAATGCGGACTCTTCTATAGCGTTTTTTTTTTTTTTGAAATCGACTTTGAAGTTCAAAATGTCAAGGATTTGCATAGCCCGACTACGAGGATGAAGTAGCCACTGATCTGGAATGCTGCCGTCTACGTTAATGAAACACACCTCGTTCGAGAGGTATTAACGAAGAGATCTAAATATAGCAAAAATTGCGGACTCTATAGCGTTTTTTTTTTGTAAATCGACTTTGAAGTTCAAAATACAGAGGATTTGCATAGCCCGACTAGGAGGATGAAGTGGCCACTGCTAAGGGATGCTTCCGCGTGTGTTAATGAAACATACCTCGTTCGAGCGGTATTGACAAGGAGATCTAAATATAAAAAAATTGCGGACTCTATAACCTGTTTTTTTTTTTTTGGAAATCGCCTTTGAAAATGTCGAGAATTTGCATGGCCCGACTAGGAGGATAAAGTGGCCACTGGTCAGGAATGCTGCCGCGTGCGTTAATGAAACATATCTCGTTGGAGAGGTATTACCGAGGAGATCTAAATATAGCAAAAATTGCGGACTCTATAGCGTTTTTTTTTTTGGAAATCGGCTTTAAAAATGTCGAGGATTTGCATGGTCCGTCTAGGAGGATGAAGTGGCCACTGGTCAGGAATGCTGCCGCGTGTGTTAATGAAACATACATCGTTCGAGAGTTATTGACGAAAAGAAGAAAATATAATAAAATTGCAAACTCCCCTATAGCCATTTTTTTGCAAATCGACTTTGAAAATGTCAAGGATTTGCATTTCCCGACTAGGAGGATGAAGTGGCCACTGGTCAGGAATCCTTCCGCGTGTGTTAATGAAACATACATCGTTCGAGAGGTATTGACGAAAAGAAGTAAATATAATAAAATTGCAAACTCCCCTATAGCCCTTTTTTGTAAATCGACTTTGAAAATGTCAAGGATTTGCATGGCCCGACTAGAAGGATTATGTGGCCACTGGTCAGGAATGCGCGTGAATGAAACATATCTCGTTCGAGAGTTATTGACAAAGAGATCTAAATATAACCAAAAATTCGGACTCTTCTATAGCGTTTTTTTTTTGGAAATCGACTTTGAAGTTCAAAATACCGAGAATTTGCATAGCGCGACTAGGAGGATAAAGCGGCCACTGGTCAGGAATCCTTCCGCGTATGTTAATGAAACATACAACGTTCGAGAGGTATTGACGAAAAGAAGTAAATATAATAAAATTGCAAACTCCCCTATAGCCGTTTTTTTGCAAATCGACTTTGAAAATGTCAAGGATTTGCATGGCCCGACTAGGAGGATGAAGTGGCCACTGGTCAGAAATCCTTCCGCGTGTGTTAATGAAACATACCTCGTTCGAGAGGTATTGACGAAAAGAAGTAAATATAATAAAATTGAAAACTCCCCTATAGCCCTTTTTTGTAAATCGACTTTGAAAATGTCAAGGATTTGCATGTCCCGACTAGGAGGATGAAGTGGCCACTGGTCAGGAATCCTTCCGCGTGTGTTAATGAAACATACCTCGTTCGAGAGGTATTGACGAAAAGAAGTAAATATAATAAAATTGCAAACTCCCCTATAGCCCTTTTTTGTAAATCGACTTTGAAAATGTCAAGGATTTGCATGGCCCGACTAGAAGGGTGATGTGGCCACTCGTCAGGAATGCTGCCGCGTGCGTGAATGAAACATATCTCGTTCGAGAGTTATTGACGAGGAGATCTAAATATAACCAAAAATGCGGACTCGTCTATAGCGTTTTTTTTTTTTGGAAATCGAATTTGAAGTTTAAAATACCGAGAATTTGCATAGCCCGACTAGGAGGATAAAGTGGCCACTGGTCAGGAATCCTTCCGCGTGTGTTAATGAAACATACATCGTTCGAGAGGTACTGACGAAAAGAAGTAAATATAATAAAATTGCAAACTCCTCTATAGCCCTTTTTTGTAAATCTACTTTGAAAATGTCAAGGATTTGCATGGCCCGACTAGAAGGATTATGTGGCCACTGGTCAGGAATGCGCGTGAATGAAACATATCTCGTTCGAGAGTTATTGACAAAGAGATCTAAATATAACCAAAAATTCGGACTCTTCTATAGCGTTTTTTTTTTTGGAAATCGACTTTGAAGTTCAAAATACCGAGAATTTGCATAGCCCGACTAGGAGGATAAAGCGGCCACTGGTCAGGAATCCTTCCGCGTATGTTAATGAAACATACAACGTTCGAGAGGTATTGACGAAAAGAAGTAAATATAATAAAATTGCAAACTCCTCTATAGCCGTTTTTTTGCAAATCGACTTTGAAAATGTCAAGGATTTGCATGGCCCGACTAAAAGGATGATGTGGCCACTGGTCAGGAATGCTGCCGCGTGCGTGAATGACACATATCTCCTTCGAGAGTTATTGACGAGGAGATCTAAATATAACCAAAAATGCGGACTCTTCTATAGCGTTTTTTTTTTTTTTGAAATCGACTTTGAAGTTCAAAATGTCAAGGATTTGCATAGCCCGACTACGAGGATGAAGTAGCCACTGATCTGGAATGCTGCCGTCTACGTTAATGAAACACACCTCGTTCGAGAGGTATTAACGAAGAGATCTAAATATAGCAAAAATTGCGGACTCTATAGCGTTTTTTTTTTGTAAATCGACTTTGAAAATGTCGAGGATTTGGATGGTCCGACTAGGAGGATGAAGTGGCCACTGGTCAGGAATGCTGCCGCGTGCGTGAATGAAACATATCTCGTTCGAGAGTTATTGACGAGGAGATCAAAATATAACAAAAAATGCGGACTCTTCTATAGGGTTTTTTTTTTTTTGGAAATCGACTTTGAAGTTCAAAATACAGAGGATTTGCATAGCCCGACTAGGAGGATGAAGTGGCCACTGCTAAGGGATGCTTCCGCGTGTGTTAATGAAACATACCTCGTTCGAGCGGTATTGACAAGGAGATCTAAATATAAAAAAATTGCGGACTCTATAACCTGTTTTTTTTTTTTTGGAAATCGCCTTTGAAAATGTCGAGAATTTGCATGGCCCGACTAGGAGGATAAAGTGGCCACTGGTCAGGAATGCTGCCGCGTGCGTTAATGAAACATATCTCGTTGGAGAGGTATTACCGAGGAGATCTAAATATATCAAAAATTGCGGACTCTATAGCGTTTTTTTTTTTGGAAATCGGCTTTAAAAATGTCGAGGATTTGCATGGTCCGTCTAGGAGGATGAAGTGGCCACTGGTCAGGAATGCTGCCGCGTGTGTTAATGAAACATACATCGTTCGAGAGTTATTGACGAAAAGAAGAAAATATAATAAAATTGCAAACTCCCCTATAGCCATTTTTTTGCAAATCGACTTTGAAAATGTCAAGGATTTGCATTTCCCGACTAGGAGGATGAAGTGGCCACTGGTCAGGAATCCTTCCGCGTGTGTTAATGAAACATACATCGTTCGAGAGGTATTGACGAAAAGAAGTAAATATAATAAAATTGCAAACTCCTCTATAGCCGTTTTTTTGCAAATCGACTTTGAAAATGTCAAGGATTTGCATGGCCCGACTAAAAGGATGATGTGGCCACTGGTCAGGAATGCTGCCGCGTGCGTGAATGACACATATCTCCTTCGAGAGTTATTGACGAGGAGATCTAAATATAACCAAAAATGCGGACTCTTCTATAGCGTTTTTTTTTTTTTTGAAATCGACTTTGAAGTTCAAAATGTCAAGGATTTGCATAGCCCGACTACGAGGATGAAGTAGCCACTGATCTGGAATGCTGCCGTCTACGTTAATGAAACACACCTCGTTCGAGAGGTATTAACGAAGAGATCTAAATATAGCAAAAATTGCGGACTCTATAGCGTTTTTTTTTTGTAAATCGACTTTGAAGTTCAAAATACAGAGGATTTGCATAGCCCGACTAGGAGGATGAAGTGGCCACTGCTAAGGGATGCTTCCGCGTGTGTTAATGAAACATACCTCGTTCGAGCGGTATTGACAAGGAGATCTAAATATAAAAAAATTGCGGACTCTATAACCTGTTTTTTTTTTTTTGGAAATCGCCTTTGAAAATGTCGAGAATTTGCATGGCCCGACTAGGAGGATAAAGTGGCCACTGGTCAGGAATGCTGCCGCGTGCGTTAATGAAACATATCTCGTTGGAGAGGTATTACCGAGGAGATCTAAATATAGCAAAAATTGCGGACTCTATAGCGTTTTTTTTTTTGGAAATCGGCTTTAAAAATGTCGAGGATTTGCATGGTCCGTCTAGGAGGATGAAGTGGCCACTGGTCAGGAATGCTGCCGCGTGTGTTAATGAAACATACATCGTTCGAGAGTTATTGACGAAAAGAAGAAAATATAATAAAATTGCAAACTCCCCTATAGCCATTTTTTTGCAAATCGACTTTGAAAATGTCAAGGATTTGCATTTCCCGACTAGGAGGATGAAGTGGCCACTGGTCAGGAATCCTTCCGCGTGTGTTAATGAAACATACATCGTTCGAGAGGTATTGACGAAAAGAAGTAAATATAATAAAATTGCAAACTCCCCTATAGCCCTTTTTTGTAAATCGACTTTGAAAATGTCAAGGATTTGCATGGCCCGACTAGAAGGATTATGTGGCCACTGGTCAGGAATGCGCGTGAATGAAACATATCTCGTTCGAGAGTTATTGACAAAGAGATCTAAATATAACCAAAAATTCGGACTCTTCTATAGCGTTTTTTTTTTGGAAATCGACTTTGAAGTTCAAAATACCGAGAATTTGCATAGCGCGACTAGGAGGATAAAGCGGCCACTGGTCAGGAATCCTTCCGCGTATGTTAATGAAACATACAACGTTCGAGAGGTATTGACGAAAAGAAGTAAATATAATAAAATTGCAAACTCCCCTATAGCCGTTTTTTTGCAAATCGACTTTGAAAATGTCAAGGATTTGCATGGCCCGACTAGGAGGATGAAGTGGCCACTGGTCAGAAATCCTTCCGCGTGTGTTAATGAAACATACCTCGTTCGAGAGGTATTGACGAAAAGAAGTAAATATAATAAAATTGAAAACTCCCCTATAGCCCTTTTTTGTAAATCGACTTTGAAAATGTCAAGGATTTGCATGTCCCGACTAGGAGGATGAAGTGGCCACTGGTCAGGAATCCTTCCGCGTGTGTTAATGAAACATACCTCGTTCGAGAGGTATTGACGAAAAGAAGTAAATATAATAAAATTGCAAACTCCCCTATAGCCCTTTTTTGTAAATCGACTTTGAAAATGTCAAGGATTTGCATGGCCCGACTAGAAGGGTGATGTGGCCACTCGTCAGGAATGCTGCCGCGTGCGTGAATGAAACATATCTCGTTCGAGAGTTATTGACGAGGAGATCTAAATATAACCAAAAATGCGGACTCGTCTATAGCGTTTTTTTTTTTTGGAAATCGAATTTGAAGTTTAAAATACCGAGAATTTGCATAGCCCGACTAGGAGGATAAAGTGGCCACTGGTCAGGAATCCTTCCGCGTGTGTTAATGAAACATACATCGTTCGAGAGGTACTGACGAAAAGAAGTAAATATAATAAAATTGCAAACTCCTCTATAGCCGTTTTTTTGCAAATCGACTTTGAAAATGTCAAGGATTTGCATGGCCCGACTAGGAGGATGAAGTGGCCACTGGTCAGGAATCCTTCCGCGTGCGTGAATGAAACATATCTCGTTCGAGAGTTATTGACGAGGAGATCAAAATATAACAAAAAATGCGGACTCTTCTATAGGGTTTTTTTTTTTTTGGAAATCGACTTTGAAGTTCAAAATACAGAGGATTTGCATAGCCCGACTAGGAGGATGAAGTGGCCACTGCTAAGGGATGCTTCCGCGTGTGTTAATGAAACATACCTCGTTCGAGCGGTATTGACAAGGAGATCTAAATATAAAAAAATTGCGGACTCTATAACCTGTTTTTTTTTTTTGGAAATCGCCTTTGAAAATGTCGAGAATTTGCATGGCCCGACTAGGAGGATAAAGTGGCCACTGGTCAGGAATGCTGCCGCGTGCGTTAATGAAACATATCTCGTTGGAGAGGTATTACCGAGGAGATCTAAATATAGCAAAAATTGCGGACTCTATAGCGTTTTTTTTTTTGGAAATCGGCTTTAAAAATGTCGAGGATTTGCATGGTCCGTCTAGGAGGATGAAGTGGCCACTGGTCAGGAATGCTGCCGCGTGTGTTAATGAAACATACATCGTTCGAGAGTTATTGACGAAAAGAAGAAAATATAATAAAATTGCAAACTCCCCTATAGCCATTTTTTTGCAAATCGACTTTGAAAATGTCAAGGATTTGCATTTCCCGACTAGGAGGATGAAGTGGCCACTGGTCAGGAATCCTTCCGCGTGTGTTAATGAAACATACCTCGTTCGAGAGGTATTGACGAAAAGAAGTAAATATAATAAAATTGCAAACTCCCCTATAGCCCTTTTTTGTAAATCGACTTTGAAAATGTCAAGGATTTGCATGGCCCGACTAGAAGGATTATGTGGCCACTGGTCAGGAATGCGCGTGAATGAAACATATCTCGTTCGAGAGTTATTGACAAAGAGATCTAAATATAACCAAAAATTCGGACTCTTCTATAGCGTTTTTTTTTTGGAAATCGACTTTGAAGTTCAAAATACCGAGAATTTGCATAGCCCGACTAGGAGGATAAAGCGGCCACTGGTCAGGAATCCTTCCGCGTATGTTAATGAAACATACAACGTTCGAGAGGTATTGACGAAAAGAAGTAAATATAATAAAATTGCAAACTCCCCTATAGCCGTTTTTTTGCAAATCGACTTTGAAAGTGTCAAGGATTTGCATGGCCCGACTAGGAGGATGAAGTGGCCACTGGTCAGAAATCCTTCCGCGTGTGTTAATGAAACATACCTCGTTCGAGAGGTATTGACGAAAAGAAGTAAATATAATAAAATTGAAAACTCCCCTATAGCCCTTTTTTGTAAATCGACTTTGAAAATGTCAAGGATTTGCATGTCCCGACTAGGAGGATGAAGTGGCCACTGGTCAGGAATCCTTCCGCGTGTGTTAATGAAACATACCTCGTTCGAGAGGTATTGACGGAAAGAAGTAAATATAATAAAATTGCAAACTCCCCTATAGCGCTTTTTTGTAAATCGACTTTGAAAATGTCAAGGATTTGCATGGCCCGACTAGAAGGGTGATGTGGCCACTCGTCAGGAATGCTGCCGCGTGCGTGAATGAAACATATCTCGTTCGGGAGTTATTGACGAGGAGATCTAAATATAACCAAAAATGCGGACTCGTCTATAGCGTTTTTTTTTTTTTGGAAATCGACTCTGAAGTTCAAAATACCGAGAATTTGCATAGCCCGACTAGGAGGATAAAGTGGCCACTGGTCAGGAATCCTTCCGCGCGTGTTAATGAAACATACATCGTTCGAGAGGTATTGACGAAAAGAAGTAAATATAATAAAATTGCAAACTCCTCTATAGCCGTTTTTTTGCAAATCGACTTTGAAAATGTCAAGGATTTGCATGGCCCGACTAAAAGGATGATGTGGCCACTGGTCAGGAATGCTGCCGCGTGCGTGAATGACACATATCTCCTTCGAGAGTTATTGACGAGGAGATCTAAATATATAAAAAAAAATGCGGACTCTTCTATAGCGTTTTTTTTTTTTTTGAAATCGACTTTGAAGTTCAAAATGTCAAGGATTTGCATAGCCCGACTACGAGGATGAAGTGGCCACTGATCTGGAATGCTGCCGTCTACGTTAATGAAACACACCTCGTTCGAGAGGTATTAACGAAGAGATCTAAATATAGCAAAAATTGCGGACTCTATAGCGTTTTTTTTTTGTAAATCGACTTTGAAAATGTCGAGGATTTGGATGGTCCGACTAGGAGGATGAAGTGGCCACTGGTCAGGAATGCTGCCGCGTGCGTGAATGAAACATATCTCGTTCGAGAGTTATTGACGAGGAGATCAAAATATAACAAAAAATGCGGACTCTTCTATAGGGTTTTTTTTTTTTTGGAAATCGACTTTGAAGTTCAAAATACAGAGGATTTGCATAGCCCGACTAGGAGGAGGAAGTGGCCACTGCTAAGGGATGCTTCCGCGTGTGTTAATGAAACATACCTCGTTCGAGCGGTATTGACAAGGAGATCTAAATATAAAAAAATTGCGGACTCTATAACCTGTTTTTTTTTTTTTGGAAATCGCCTTTGAAAATGTCGAGAATTTGCATGGCCCGACTAGGAGGATAAAGTGGCCACTGGTCAGGAATGCTGCCGCGTGCGTTAATGAAACATATCTCGTTGGAGAGGTATTACCGAGGAGATCTAAATATAGCAAAAATTGCGGACTCTATAGCGTTTTTTTTTTTGGAAATCGGCTTTAAAAATGTCGAGGATTTGCATGGTCCGTCTAGGAGGATGAAGTGGCCACTGGTCAGGAATGCTGCCGCGTGTGTTAATGAAACATACATCGTTCGAGAGTTATTGACGAAAAGAAGAAAATATAATAAAATTGCAAACTCCCCTATAGCCATTTTTTTGCAAATCGACTTTGAAAATGTCAAGGATTTGCATTTCCCGACTAGGAGGATGAAGTGGCCACTGGTCAGGAATCCTTCCGCGTGTGTTAATGAAACATACATCGTTCGAGAGGTATTGACGAAAAGAAGTAAATATAATAAAATTGCAAACTCCCCTATAGCCCTTTTTTGTAAATCGACTTTGAAAATGTCAAGGATTTGCATGGCCCGACTAGAAGGATTATGTGGCCACTGGTCAGGAATGCGCGTGAATGAAACATATCTCGTTCGAGAGTTATTGACAAAGAGATCTAAATATAACCAAAAATTCGGACTCTTCTATAGCGTTTTTTTTTTGGAAATCGACTTTGAAGTTCAAAATACCGAGAATTTGCATAGCCCGACTAGGAGGATAAAGCGGCCACTGGTCAGGAATCCTTCCGCGTATGTTAATGAAACATACAACGTTCGAGAGGTATTGACGAAAAGAAGTAAATATAATAAAATTGCAAACTCCCCTATAGCCGTTTTTTTGCAAAACGACTTTGAAAATGTCAAGGATTTGCATGGCCCGACTAGGAGGATGAAGTGGCCACTGGTCAGAAATCCTTCCGCGTGTGTTAATGAAACATACCTCGTTCGAGAGGTATTGACGAAAAGAAGTAAATATAATAAAATTGAAAACTCCCCTATAGCCCTTTTTTGTAAATCGACTTTGAAAATGTCAAGGATTTGCATGTCCCGACTAGGAGGATGAAGTGGCCACTGGTCAGGAATCCTTCCGCGTGTGTTAATGAAACATACCTCGTTCGAGAGGTATTGACGGAAAGAAGTAAATATAATAAAATTGCAAACTCCCCTATAGCCCTTTTTTGTAAATCGACTTTGAAAATGTCAAGGATTTGCATGGCCCGACTAAAAGGATGATGTGGCCACTGGTCAGGAATGCTGCCGCGTGCGTGAATGACACATATCTCCTTCGAGAGTTATTGACGAGGAGATCTAAATATAACCAAAAATGCGGACTCTTCTATAGCGTTTTTTTTTTTTTTGAAATCGACTTTGAAGTTCAAAATGTCAAGGATTTGCATAGCCCGACTACGAGGATGAAGTGGCCACTGATCTGGAATGCTGCCGTCTACGTTAATGAAACACACCTCGTTCGAGAGGTATTAACGAAGAGATCTAAATATAGCAAAAATTGCGGACTCTATAGCGTTTTTTTTTTGTAAATCGACTTTGAAAATGTCGAGGATTTGGATGGTCCGACTAGGAGGATGAAGTGGCCACTGGTCAGGAATGCTGCCGCGTGCGTGAATGAAACATATCTCGTTCGAGAGTTATTGACGAGGAGATCAAAATATAACAAAAAATGCGGACTCTTCTATAGGGTTTTTTTTTTTTTGGAAATCGACTTTGAAGTTCAAAATACAGAGGATTTGCATAGCCCGACTAGGAGGATGAAGTGGCCACTGCTAAGGGATGCTTCCGCGTGTGTTAATGAAACATACCTCGTTCGAGCGGTATTGACAAGGAGATCTAAATATAAAAAAATTGCGGACTCTATAACCTGTTTTTTTTTTTTGGAAATCGCCTTTGAAAATGTCGAGAATTTGCATGGCCCGACTAGGAGGATAAAGTGGCCACTGGTCAGGAATGCTGCCGCGTGCGTTAATGAAACATATCTCGTTGGAGAGGTATTACCGAGGAGATCTAAATATAGCAAAAATTGCGGACTCTATAGCGTTTTTTTTTTGGAAATCGGCTTTAAAAATGTCGAGGATTTGCATGGTCCGTCTAGGAGGATGAAGTGGCCACTGGTCAGGAATGCTGCCGCGTGTGTTAATGAAACATACATCGTTCGAGAGTTATTGACGAAAAGAAGAAAATATAATAAAATTGCAAACTCCCCTATAGCCATTTTTTTGCAAATCGACTTTGAAAATGTCAAGGATTTGCATTTCCCGACTAGGAGGATAAAGCGGCCACTGGTCAGGAATCCTTCCGCGTATGTTAATGAAACATACAACGTTCGAGAGGTATTGACGAAAAGAAGTAAATATAATAAAATTGCAAACTCCCCTATAGCCGTTTTTTTGCAAATCGACTTTGAAAATGTCAAGGATTTGCATGGCCCGACTAGGAGGATGAAGTGGCCACTGGTCAGAAATCCTTCCGCGTGTGTTAATGAAACATACCTCGTTCGAGAGGTATTGACGAAAAGAAGTAAATATAATAAAATTGAAAACTCCCCTATAGCCCTTTTTTGTAAATCGACTTTGAAAATGTCAAGGATTTGCATGTCCCGACTAGGAGGATGAAGTGGCCACTGGTCAGGAATCCTTCCGCGTGTGTTAATGAAACATACCTCGTTCGAGAGGTATTGACGGAAAGAAGTAAATATAATAAAATTGCAAACTCCCCTATAGCCCTTTTTTGTAAATCGACTTTGAAAATGTCAAGGATTTGCATGGCCCGACTAGAAGGGTGATGTGGCCACTCGTCAGGAATGCTGCCGCGTGCGTGAATGAAACATATCTCGTTCGAGAGTTATTGACGAGGAGATCTAAATATAACCAAAAATGCGGACTCGTCTATAGCGTTTTTTTTTTTTTGGAAATCGAATTTGAAGTTTAAAATACCGAGAATTTGCATAGCCCGACTAGGAGGATAAAGTGGCCACTGGTCAGGAATCCTTCCGCGTGTGTTAATGAAACATACATCGTTCGAGAGGTACTGACGAAAAGAAGTAAATATAATAAAATTGCAAACTCCTCTATAGCCGTTTTTTTGCAAATCGACTTTGAAAATGTCAAGGATTTGCATGGCCCGACTAGGAGGATGAAGTGGCCACTGGTCAGGAATCCTTCCGCGTGCGTGAATGAAACATATCTCGTTCGAGAGTTATTGACGAGGAGATCAAAATATAACAAAAAATGCGGACTCTTCTATAGGGTTTTTTTTTTTTTTGGAAATCGACTTTGAAGTTCAAAATACAGAGGATTTGCATAGCCCGACTAGGAGGATGAAGTGGCCACTGCTAAGGGATGCTTCCGCGTGTGTTAATGAAACATACCTCGTTCGAGCGGTATTGACAAGGAGATCTAAATATAAAAAAATTGCGGACTCTATAACCTGTTTTTTTTTTTTTGGAAATCGCCTTTGAAAATGTCGAGAATTTGCATGGCCCGACTAGGAGGATAAAGTGGCCACTGGTCAGGAATGCTGCCGCGTGCGTTAATGAAACATATCTCGTTGGAGAGGTATTACCGAGGAGATCTAAATATAGCAAAAATTGCGGACTCTATAGCGTTTTTTTTTTGGAAATCGGCTTTAAAAATGTCGAGGATTTGCATGGTCCGTCTAGGAGGATGAAGTGGCCACTGGTCAGGAATGCGGCCGCGTGTGTTAATGAAACATACATCGTTCGAGAGTTATTGACGAAAAGAAGAAAATATAATAAAATTGCAAACTCCCCTATAGCCATTTTTTTGCAAATCGACTTTGAAAATGTCAAGGATTTGCATTTCCCGACTAGGAGGATGAAGTGGCCACTGGTCAGGAATCCTTCCGCGTGTGTTAATGAAACATACATCGTTCGAGAGGTATTGACGAAAAGAAGTAAATATAATAAAATTGCAAACTCCCCTATAGCCCTTTTTTGTAAATCGACTTTGAAAATGTCAAGGATTTGCATGGCCCGACTAGAAGGATTATGTGGCCACTGGTCAGGAATGCGCGTGAATGAAACATATCTCGTTCGAGAGTTATTGACAAAGAGATCTAAATATAACCAAAAATTCGGACTCTTCTATAGCGTTTTTTTTTTTGGAAATCGACTTTGAAGTTCAAAATACCGAGAATTTGCATAGCCCGACTAGGAGGATAAAGCGGCCACTGGTCAGGAATCCTTCCGCGTATGTTAATGAAACATACAACGTTCGAGAGGTATTGACGAAAAGAAGTAAATATAATAAAATTGCAAACTCCCCTATAGCCGTTTTTTTGCAAATCGACTTTGAAAGTGTCAAGGATTTGCATGGCCCGACTAGGAGGATGAAGTGGCCACTGGTCAGGAATCCTTCCGCGTGTGTTAATGAAACATACCTCGTTCGAGAGGTATTGACGAAAAGAAGTAAATATAATAAAATTGAAAACTCCCCTATAGCCCTTTTTTGTAAATCGACTTTGAAAATGTCAAGGATTTGCATGTCCCGACTAGGAGGATGAAGTGGCCACTGGTCAGGAATCCTTCCGCGTGTGTTAATGAAACATACCTCGTTCGAGAGGTATTGACGGAAAGAAGTAAATATAATAAAATTGCAAACTCCCCTATAGCGCTTTTTTGTAAATCGACTTTAAAAATGTCAAGGATTTGCATGGCCCGACTAGAAGGGTGATGTGGCCACTCGTCAGGAATGCTGCCGCGTGCGTGAATGAAACATATCTCGTTCGAGAGTTATTGACGAGGAGATCTAAATATAACCAAAAATGCGGACTCGTCTATAGCGTTTTTTTTTTTTTGGAAATCGACTCTGAAGTTCAAAATACCGAGAATTTGCATAGCCCGACTAGGAGGATAAAGTGGCCACTGGTCAGGAATCCTTCCGCGCGTGTTAATGAAACATACATCGTTCGAGAGGTATTGACGAAAAGAAGTAAATATAATAAAATTGCAAACTCCTCTATAGCCGTTTTTTTGCAAATCGACTTTGAAAATGTCAAGGATTTGCATGGCCCGACTAAAAGGATGATGTGGCCACTGGTCAGGAATGCTGCCGCGTGCGTGAATGACACATATCTCCTTCGAGAGTTATTGACGAGGAGATCTAAATATAACAAAAAATGCGGACTCTTCTATAGCGTTTTTTTTTTTTTTGAAATCGACTTTGAAGTTCAAAATGTCAAGGATTTGCATAGCCCGACTACGAGGATGAAGTGGCCACTGATCTGGAATGCTGCCGTCTACGTTAATGAAACACACCTCGTTCGAGAGGTATTAACGAAGAGATCTAAATATAGCAAAAATTGCGGACTCTATAGCGTTTTTTTTTTGTAAATCGACTTTGAAAATGTCGAGGATTTGGATGGTCCGACTAGGAGGATGAAGTGGCCACTGGTCAGGAATGCTGCCGCGTGCGTGAATGAAACATATCTCGTTCGAGAGTTATTGACGAGGAGATCAAAATATAACAAAAAATGCGGACTCTTCTATAGGGTTTTTTTTTTTTTGGAAATCGACTTTGAAGTTCAAAATACAGAGGATTTGCATAGCCCGACTAGGAGGATGAAGTGGCCACTGCTAAGGGATGCTTCCGCGTGTGTTAATGAAACATACCTCGTTCGAGCGGTATTGACAAGGAGATCTAAATATAAAAAAATTGCGGACTCTATAACCTGTTTTTTTTTTTTTGGAAATCGCCTTTGAAAATGTCGAGAATTTGCATGGCCCGACTAGGAGGATAAAGTGGCCACTGGTCAGGAATGCTGCCGCGTGCGTTAATGAAACATATCTCGTTGGAGAGGTATTACCGAGGAGATCTAAATATAGCAAAAATTGCGGACTCTATAGCGTTTTTTTTTTGGAAATTGGCTTTAAAAATGTCGAGGATTTGCATGGTCCGTCTAGGAGGATGAAGTGGCCACTGGTCAGGAATGCTGCCGCGTGTGTTAATGAAACATACATCGTTCGAGA
Organism: Thecophora atra; assembly: GCA_937620795.1. Taxonomy (NCBI): domain Eukaryota; kingdom Metazoa; phylum Arthropoda; class Insecta; order Diptera; family Conopidae; genus Thecophora; species Thecophora atra. The sequence goes on from OW569398.1 coordinate 29,366,516, forward strand.
GTTATTGACGAAAAGAAGAAAATATAATAAAATTGCAAACTCCCCTATAGCCATTTTTTTGCAAATCGACTTTGAAAATGTCAAGGATTTGCATTTCCCGACTAGGAGGATGAAGTGGCCACTGGTCAGGAATCCTTCCGCGTGTGTTAATGAAACATACATCGTTCGAGAGGTATTGACGAAAAGAAGTAAATATAATAAAATTGCAAACTCCCCTATAGCCCTTTTTTGTAAATCGACTTTGAAAATGTCAAGGATTTGCATGGCCCGACTAGAAGGATTATGTGGCCACTGGTCAGGAATGCGCGTGAATGAAACATATCTCGTTCGAGAGTTATTGACAAAGAGATCTAAATATAACCAAAAATTCGGACTCTTCTATAGCGTTTTTTTTTTTGGAAATCGACTTTGAAGTTCAAAATACCGAGAATTTGCATAGCCCGACTAGGAGGATAAAGCGGCCACTGGTCAGGAATCCTTCCGCGTATGTTAATGAAACATACAACGTTCGAGAGGTATTGACGAAAAGAAGTAAATATAATAAAATTGCAAACTCCCCTATAGCCGTTTTTTTGCAAATCGACTTTGAAAATGTCAAGGATTTGCATGGCCCGACTAGGAGGATGAAGTGGCCACTGGTCAGAAATCCTTCCGCGTGTGTTAATGAAACATACCTCGTTCGAGAGGTATTGACGAAAAGAAGTAAATATAATAAAATTGAAAACTCCCCTATAGCCCTTTCTTGTAAATCGACTTTGAAAATGTCAAGGATTTGCATGTCCCGACTAGGAGGATGAAGTGGCCACTGGTCAGGAATCCTTCCGCGTGTGTTAATGAAACATACCTCGTTCGAGAGGTATTGACGGAAAGAAGTAAATATAATAAAATTGCAAACTCCCCTATAGCCCTTTTTTGTAAATCGACTTTGAAAATGTCAAGGATTTGCATGGCCCGACTAGAAGGGTGATGTGGCCACTCGTCAGGAATGCTGCCGCGTGCGTGAATGAAACATATCTCGTTCGAGAGTTATTGACGAGGAGATCTAAATATAACCAAAAATGCGGACTCGTCTATAGCGTTTTTTTTTTTTGGAAATCGAATTTGAAGTTTAAAATACCGAGAATTTGCATAGCCCGACTAGGAGGATAAAGTGGCCACTGGTCAGGAATCCTTCCGCGTGTGTTAATGAAACATACATCGTTCGAGAGGTACTGACGAAAAGAAGTAAATATAATAAAATTGCAAACTCCTCTATAGCCGTTTTTTTGCAAATCGACTTTGAAAATGTCAAGGATTTGCATGGCCCGACTAGGAGGATGAAGTGGCCACTGGTCAGGAATCCTTCCGCGTGTGTTAATGAAACATATCTCGTTCGAGAGGTATTGACGAAAAGAAGTAAATATAATAAAATTGCAAACTCTCCTGTAGCCCTTTTTTTTAAATCGACTGAAAATGTCAAGGATTTGCATGGCCCGACTAGGAGGATGAAGTGGCCACTGGTGAGGAATCCTTCCGCGTGTGTTAATGAAACATACATCGTTCGAGAGGTATTGACGAAAAGAAGTAAATATAATAAAATTGCAAACTCCTCTATAGCCGTTTTTTTGCAAATCGACTTTGAAAATGTCAAGGATTTGCATGGCCCGACTAGGAGGATAAAGTGGCCACTGGTCAGGAATCCTTCCGCGTGTGTTAATGAAACATATCTCGTTCGAGAGGTATTAACGAAGAGATCTAAATATAGCAAAAATTGCGGACTCTATAGCGTTTTTTTTTTGTAAATCGACTTTGAAAATGTCGAGGATTTGGATGGTCCGACTAGGAGGATGATGTGGCCACTGGTCACAGGAATTCTGCCGCGTGCGTGAATGAAACATATCTCCTTCGAGAGTTATTGACGAGGAGATCTAAATATAACAAAAAATGCGGACACTTCTATAGCGTTTTTTTTTTTTTTTTGAAATCGACTTTGAAGTTCAAAATATCAAGGATTTGCATAGCCCGACTACGAGGATGAAGTGGCCACTGGTCAGGAATGCTTCCGCTTGTGTTAATAAAACATTCCTCGTTGGAGAGGTATTAACGAGGAGATCCAAATATAACACAAATTTTGGAATCCTCTATAGCGTTTTTTTTTTGTAAATCGACTTTGAAAATGTCGAGGATTTGGATGGTCCGACTAGGAGGATGAAGTGGCCACTGGTCAGGAATGCTGCCGCGTGCGTGAATGAAACATATCTCCTTCGAGAGTTATTGACGAGGAGATCTAAATATAACAAAAAATGCGGACTCGTCTATAGCGTTTTTTTTTTTTGGAAATCGAATTTGAAGTTTAAAATACCGAGAATTTGCATAGCCCGACTAGGAGGATAAAGTGGCCACTGGTCAGGAATCCTTCCGCGTGTGTTAATGAAACATACATCGTTCGAGAGGTACTGACGAAAAGAAGTAAATATAATAAAATTGCAAACTCCTCTATAGCCGTTTTTTTGCAAATCGACTTTGAAAATGTCAAGGATTTGCATGGCCCGACTAGGAGGATGAAGTGGCCACTGGTCAGGAATCCTTCCGCGTGTGTTAATGAAACATATCTCGTTCGAGAGGTATTGACGAAAAGAAGTAAATATAATAAAATTGCAAACTCTCCTGTAGCCCTTTTTTTTAAATCGACTGAAAATGTCAAGGATTTGCATGGCCCGACTAGGAGGATGAAGTGGCCACTGGTGAGGAATCCTTCCGCGTGTGTTAATGAAACATACATCGTTCGAGAGGTATTGACGAAAAGAAGTAAATATAATAAAATTGCAAACTCCTCTATAGCCGTTTTTTTGCAAATCGACTTTGAAAATGTCAAGGATTTGCATGGCCCGACTAGGAGGATAAAGTGGCCACTGGTCAGGAATCCTTCCGCGTGTGTTAATAAAACATTCCTCGTTGGAGAGGTATTAACGAGGAGATCCAAATATAACACAAATTTTGGAATCCTCTATAGCGTTTTTTTTTTGTAAATCGACTTTGAAAATGTCGAGGATTTGGATGGTCCGACTAGGAGGATGAAGTGGCCACTGGTCAGGAATGCTGCCGCGTGCGTGAATGAAACATATCTCGTTCGAGAGTTATTGACGAGGAGATCTAAATATAACCAAAAATGCGGACTCGTCTATAGCGTTTTTTTTTTTTGGAAATCGACTTTGAACTTCAAAATACCGAGAATTTGCATAGCCCGACTAGGAGGATAAAGTGGCCACTGGTCAGGAATCCTTCCGCGCGTGTTAATGAAACATACATCGTTCGAGAGGTATTGACGAAAAGAAGTAAATATAATAAAATTGCAAACTCCTCTATAGCCGTTTTTTTGCAAATCGACCTTGAAAATGTCAAGGATTTGCATGGCCCGACTAGGAGGATGAAGTGGCCACTGGTCAGGAATCCTTCCGCGTGTGTTAATGAAACATACATCGTTCGAGAGGTATTGACGAAAAGAAGTAAATATAATAAAATTGCAAACTCCTCTATAGCCGTTTTTTTGCAAATCGACTTTGAAAATGTCAAGGATTTGCATGGCCCGACTAGGAGGATGAAGTGGCCACTGGTCAGGAATCCTTCCGCGTGTGTTAATGAAACATATCTCGTTCGAGAGGTATTGACGAAAAGAAGTAAATATAATAAAATTGCAAACTCTCCTATAGCCCTTTTTTGTAAATCGACTTTGAAAATGTCAAGGATTTGCATGGCCCGACTAGAAGGATGATGTGGCCAATGGTCAGGAATGCTGCCGCGTGCGTGAATGAAACATATCTCCTTCGAGAGTTAGTGACGAGGAGATCTAAATATAACAAAAAATGCGGACTCTTCTATAGCGTTTTTTTTTTTTTTTTGAAATCGACTTTGAAGTTCAAAATGTCAAGGATTTGCATGGCCCGACTAGGAGGATGAAGTGGCCACTGGTCAGGAATCCTTCCGCGTGCGTGAATGAAACATATCTCGTTCGAGAGTTATTGACGAGGAGATCTAAATATAACAAAAAATGCGGACTCTTCTATAGCGTTTTTTTTTTGGAAATCGACTTTGAAGTTCAAAATACCGAGAATTTGCATAGCCCGACTAGGAGGATAAAGTGGCCACTGGTCAGGAATCCTTCCGCGTGTGTTAATGAAACATACATCGTTCGAGAGTTATTGACGAAAAGAAGTAAATATAATAAAATTGCAAACTCCCCTATAGCCATTTTTTTGCAAATAGACTTTGAAAATGTCAAGGATTTGCATGTCCCGACTGGGAGGATAAAGTGGCCACTGGTCAGGAATCCTTCCGCGTGTGTTAATGAAACATACATCGTCCGAGAGTTATTGACGAAAAGAAGTAAATATAATAAAATTGCAAACTCCCCTATAGCCATTTTTTTGCAAATCGACTTTGAAAATGTCAAGGATTTGCATGTCCCGACTAGGAGGATGAAGTGGCCACTGGTCAGGAATCCTTCCGCGTGTGTTAATGAAACATACCTCGTTCGAGAGGTATTGACGGAAAGAAGTAAATATAATAAAATTGCAAACTCCCCTATAGCCCTTTTTTGTAAATCGACTTTGAAAATGTCAAGGATTTGCATGGCCCGACTAGAAGGATGATGTGGCCACTGGTCAGGAATGCTGCCGCGTGCGTGAATGAAACATATCTCGTTCGAGAGTTATTGACGAGGAGATCTAAATATAACCAAAAATGCGGACTCTTCTATAGCGTTTTTTTTTTGGAAATCGACTTTGAAGTTCAAAATACCGAGAATTTGCATAGCCCGACTAGGAGGATGAAGTGGCCACTGGTCAGGAATCCTTCCGCGTGTGTTAATGAAACATATCTCGTTCGAGAGGTATTGACGAAAAGAAGTAAATATAATAAAATGGCAAACTCTCCTATAGCCCTTTTTTGTAAATCGACTTTGAAAATGTCAAGGATTTGCATGGCCCGACTAGGAGGATGAAGTGGCCACTGGTCAGGAATCCTTCCGCGTGTGTTAATGAAACATACATCGTTCGAGAGGTATTGACGAAAAGAAGTAAATATAATAAAATTGCAAACTCCTCTATAGCCGTTTTTTTGCAAATCGACTTTGAAAATGTCAAGGATTTGCATGGCCCGACTAAAAGGATGATGTGGCCACTGGTCAGGAATGCTGCCGCGTGCGTGAATGAAACATATCTCCTTCGAGAGTTATTGACGAGGAGATCTAAATATAACAAAAAATTCGGACTCTTCTATAGCGTTTTTTTTTTTTTTGAAATCGACTTTGAAGTTCAAAATGTCAAGGATTTGCATAGCCCGACTACGAGGATGAAGTGGCCACTGATCTGGAATGCTGCCGTCTACGTTAATGAAACACACCTCGTTCGAGAGGTATTAACGAAGAGATCTAAATATAGCAAAAATTGCGGACTCTATAGCGTTTTTTTTTTGTAAATCGACTTTGAAAATGTCGAGGATTTGGATGGTCCGACTAGGAGGATGAAGTGGCCACTGGTCAGGAATGCTGCCGCGTGCGTGAATGAAACATATCTCGTTCGAGAGTTATTGACGAGGAGATCAAAATATAACAAAAAATGCGGACTCTTCTATAGGGTTTTTTTTTTTTTTTGGAAATCGACTTTGAAGTTCAAAATACAGAGGATTTGCATAGCCCGACTAGGAGGATGAAGTGGCCACTGCTAAGGGATGCTTCCGCGTGTGTTAATGAAACATACCTCGTTCGAGCGGTATTGACAAGGAGATCTAAATATAAAAAAATTGCGGACTCTATAACCTGTTTTTTTTTTTTTGGAAATCGCCTTTGAAAATGTCGAGAATTTGCATGGCCCGACTAGGAGGATAAAGTGGCCACTGGTCAGGAATGCTGCCGCGTGCGTTAATGAAACATATCTCGTTGGAGAGGTATTACCGAGGAGATCTAAATATAGCAAAAATTGCGGACTCTATAGCGTTTTTTTTTTGGAAATCGGCTTTAAAAATGTCGAGGATTTGCATGGTCCGTCTAGGAGGATGAAGTGGCCACTGGTCAGGAATGCTGCCGCGTGTGTTAATGAAACATACATCGTTCGAGAGTTATTGACGAAAAGAAGTAAATATAATAAAATTGCAAACTCCCCTATAGCCATTTTTTTGCAAATCGACTTTGAAAATGTCAAGGATTTGCATGTCCCGACTAGGAGGATGAAGTGGCCACTGGTCAGGAATCCTTCCGCGTGTGTTAATGAAACATACATCGTTCGAGAGGTATTGACGAAAAGAAGTAAATATAATAAAATTGCAAACTCCCCTATAGCCCTTTTTTGTAAATCGACTTTGAAAATGTCAAGGATTTGCATGGCCCGACTAGAAGGATGATGTGGCCACTGGTCAGGAATGCTGCCGCGTGCGTGAATGAAACATATCTCGTTCGAGAGTTATTGACGAGGAGATCTAAATATAACCAAAATTGCGGACTCTTCTATAGCGTTTTTTTTTTTGAAATCGACTTTGAAGTTCAAAATACCGAGAATTTGCATAGCCCGACTAGGAGGATAAAGTGGCCACTGGTCAGGAATCCTTCCGCGTGTGTTAATGAAACATACATCGTTCAAGAGTTATTGACGAAAAGAAGTAAATATAATAAAATTGCAAACTCCCCTATAGCCATTTTTTTGCAAATCGACTTTGAAAATGTCAAGGATTTGCATGTCCCGACTAGGAGGATGAAGTGGCCACTGGTCAGGAATCCTTCCGCGTGTGTTAATGAAACATACCTCGTTCGAGAGGTATTGACGAAAAGAAGTAAATATAATAAAATTGCAAACTCCCCTATAGCCATTTTTATGCAAATCGACTTTGAAAATGTCAAGGATTTGCATGTCCCGACTAGGAGGATGAAGTGGCCACTGGTCAGGAATCCTTCCGCGTGTGTTAATGAAACATACCTCGTTCGAGAGGTATTGACGGAAAGAAGTAAATATAATAAAATTGCAAACTCCCCTATAGCCCTTTTTTGTAAATCGACTTTGAAAATGTCAAGGATTTGCATGGCCCGACTAGAAGGGTGATGTGGCCACTGGTCAGGAATGCTGCCGCGTGCGTGAATGAAACATATCTCGTTCGAGAGTTATTGACGAGGAGATCTAAATATAACCAAAAATGCGGACTCTTCTATAGCGTTTTTTTTTTTTGGAAATCGACTTTGAAGTTCAAAATACCGAGAATTTGCATAGCCCGACTAGGAGGATAAAGCGGCCACTGGTCAGGAATCCTTCCGCGTATGTTAATGAAACATACATCGTTCGAGAGGTATTGACGAAAAGAAGTAAATATAATAAAATTGCAAACTCCCCTATAGCCGTTTTTTTGCAAATCGACTTTGAAAATGTCAAGGATTTGCATGTCCCGACTAGGAGGATGAAGTGGCCACTGGTCAGGAATCCTTCCGCGTGTGTTAATGAAACATACATCGTTCGAGAGGTATTGACGAAAAGAAGTAAATATAATAAAATTGCAAACTCCCCTATAGCCCTTTTTTGTAAATCGACTTTGAAAATGTCAAGGATTTGCATGGCCCGACTAGAAGGATGATGTGGCCACTGGTCAGGAATGCTGCCGCGTGCGTGAATGAAACATATCTCGTTCGAGAGTTATTGACGAGGAGATCTAAATATAACCAAAAATGCGGACTCTTCTATAGCGTTTTTTTTTTGGAAATCGACTTTGAAGTTCAAAATACCGAGAATTTGCATAGCCCGACTAGGAGGATAAAGTGGCCACTGGTCAGGAATCCTTCCGCGTGTGTTAATGAAACATACATCGTTCGAGAGGTATTGACGAAAAGAAGTAAATATAATAAAATTGCAAACTCCCCTATAGCCGTTTTTTTGCAAATCGACTTTGAAAATGTCAAGGATTTGCATGTCCCGACTAGGAGGATGAAGTGGCCACTGGTCAGGAATCCTTCCGCGTGTGTTAATGAAACATACATCGTTCGAGAGGTATTGACGAAAGAAGTAAATATAATAAAATTGCAAACTCCCCTATAGCCCTTTTTTGTAAATCGACTTTGAAAATGTCAAGGATTTGCATGGCCCGACTAGAAGGATGATGTGGCCACTGGTCAGGAATGCTGCCGCGTGCGTGAATGAAACATATCTCGTTCGAGAGTTATTGACGAGGAGATCTAAATATAACCAAAAATGCGGACTCTTCTATAGCGTTTTTTTTTTTTGGAAATCGACTTTGAAGTTCAAAATACCGAGAATTTGCATAGCCCGACTAGGAGGATAAAGCGGCCACTGGTCAGGAATCCTTCCGCGTATGTTAATAAAACATACATCGTTCGAGAGGTATTGACGAAAAGAAGTAAATATAATAAAATTGCAAACTCCCCTATAGCCGTTTTTTTGCAAATCGACTTTGAAAATGTCAAGGATTTGCATGGCCCGACTAGGAGGATGAAGTGGCCACTGGTCAGAAATCCTTCCGCGTGTGTTAATGAAACATACCTCGTTCGAGAGGTATTGACGAAAAGAAGTAAATATAATAAAATTGAAAACTCCCCTATAGCCCTTTTTTGTAAATCGACTTTGAAAATGTCAAGGATTTGCATGGCCCGACTAGAAGGATGATGTGGCCACTGGTCACAGGAATGCTGCCGCGTGCGTGAATGAAACATATCTCCTTCGAGAGTTATTGACGAGGAGATCTAAATATAACAAAAAATGCGGACTCTTCTATAGCGTTTTTTTTTTTTTGAAATCGACTTTGAAATTCAAAATATCAAGGATTTGCATAGCCCGACTACGAGGATGAAGTGGCCACTGGTCAGGAATGCTTCCGCTTGTGTTAATAAAACATTCCTCGTTGGAGAGGTATTAACGAGGAGATCCAAATATAATACAAATTTTGGAATCCTCTATAGCGTTTTTTTTCTGTAAATCGACTTTGAAAATGTCGAGGATTTGGATGGTCCGACTAGGAGGATGAAGTGGCCACTGGTCAGGAATGCTGCCGCGTGCGTGAATGAAACATATCTCGTTCGAGAGTTATTGACGAGGAGATCTAAATATAACCAAAAATGCGGACTCGTCTATAGCGTTTTTTTTTTTTTGGAAATCGACTTTGAAATTCAAAATACCGAGAATTTGCATAGCCCGACTAGGAGGATAAAGTGGCCACTGGTCAGGAATCCTTCCGCGTGTGTTAATGAAACATACATCGTTCGAGAGGTATTGACGAAAAGAAGTAAATATAATAAAATTGCAAACTCCTCCATAGCCGTTTTTTTGCAAATCGACTTTGAAAATGTCAAGGATTTGCATGGCCCGACTAGGAGGATGAAGTGGCCACTGGTCAGGAATCCTTCCGCGTGTGTTAATGAAACATATCTCGTTCGAGAGGTATTGACGAAAAGAAGTAAATATAATAAAATTGCAAATTCTCCTATAGCCCTTTTTTGTAAATCGACTGAAAATGTCAAGGATTTGCATGGCCCGACTAGGAGGATGAAGTGGCCACTGGTGAGGAATCCTTCCGCGTGTGTTAATGAAACATACATCGTTCGAGAGGTATTGACGAAAAGAAGTAAATATAATAAAATTGCAAACTCCTCTATAGCCGTTTTTTTTGCAAATCGACTTTGAAAATGTCAAGGATTTGCATGGCCCGACTAGGAGGATGAAGTGGCCACTGGTCAAACTCCCCTATAGCCATTTTTTTGCAAATCGACTTTGAAAATGTCAAGGATTTGCATGTCCCGACTAGGAGGATGAAGTGGCCACTGGTCAGGAATCCTTCCGCGTGTGTTAATGAAACATACCTCGTTCGAGAGGTATTGACGGAAAGAAGTAAATATAATAAAATTGCAAACTCCTCTATAGCCCTTTTTTGTAAATCGACTTTGAAAATGTCAAGGATTTGCATGGCCCGACTAGAAGGATGATGTGGCCACTGGTCAGGAATGCTGCCGCGTGTGTTAATAAAACATACTGTGTTAATGAAACATACATCGTTCGAGAGTTATTGACGAAAAGAAGTAAATATAATAAAATTGCAAACTCCCCTATAGCCATTTTTTTGCAAATCGACTTTGAAAATGTCAAGGATTTGCATGTCCCGACTAGGAGGATGAAGTGGCCACTGGTCAGGAATCCTTCCGCGTGTGTTAATGAAACATACCTCGTTCGAGAGGTATTGACTGAAAGAAGTAAATATAATAAAATTGCAAACTCCCCTATAGCCCTTTTTTGTAAATCGACTTTGAAAATGTCAAGGATTTGCATGGCCCGACTAGAAGGATGATGTGGCCACTGGTCAGGAATGCTGCCGCGTGCGTGAATGAAACATATCTCGTTCGAGAGTTATTGACGAGGAGATCTAAATATAACCAAAAATGCGGACTCTTCTATAGCGTTTTTTTTTTTTGGAAATCGACTTTGAAGTTCAAAATACCGAGAATTTGCATAGCCCGACTAGGAGGATAAAGCGGCCACTGGTAAGGAATCCTTCCGCGTATGTTAATGAAACATACATCGTTCGAGAGGTATTGACAAAAAGAAGTAAATATAATAAAATTGCAAACTCCCCTATAGCCGTTTTTTTGCAAATCGACTTTGAAAATGTCAAGGATTTGCATGGCCCGACTAGGAGGATGAAGTGGCCACTGGTCAGAAATCTTTCCGCGTGTGTTAATGAAACATACCTCGTTCGAGAGGTATTGACGAAAAGAAGTAAATATAATAAAATTGAAAACTCCCCTATAGCCCTTTTTTTGTAAATCGACTTTGAAAATGTCAAGGATTTGCATGGCCCGACTAGGAGGATGAAGTGGCCACTGGTCAGGAATCCTTCCGCGTGTGTTAATGAAACATATCTCGTTCGAGAGGTATTGACGAAAAGAAGTAAATATAATAAAATTGCAAACTCTTCTATAGCCCTTTTTTGTAAATCGACTTTGAAAATGTCAAGGATTTGCATGGCCCGACTAGTAGGATGAAGTGGCCACTGGTCAGGAATCGTTCCGCGTGTGTTAATGAAACATACATCGTTCGAGAGGTATTGACGAAAAGAAGTAAATGAATGAAAAGAAGTAAAATAAAATTGCAAACTCCTCTACAGCCGTTTTTTTGCAAATCGACTTTGAAAATGTCACGGATTTGCATGGCCCGACTAAAAGGATGATGTGGCCACTGGTCAGGAATGCTGCCGCGTGCGTGAATGAAACATATCTCCTTCGAGAGTTATTGACGAGGAGATCTAAATATAACAAAAAATGCGGACTCTTCTATAGCTTTTTTTTTTTTTTTTGAAATCGACTTTGAAGTTCAAAATGTCAAGGATTTGCATAGCCCGACTACGAGGATGAAGTGGCCACTGATCTGGAATGCTGCCGTCTACGTTAATGAAACACACCTCGTTCGAGAGGTATTAACGAAGAGATCTAAATATAGCAAAAATTGCGGACTCTATAGCTTTTTCTTTTTTTGTAAATCGACTTCGAAAATGTCGAGGATTTGGATGGTCCGACTAGGAGGATGAAGTGGCCACTGGTCAGGAATGCTGCCGCGTGCGTGAATGAAACATATCTCGTTCGAGAGTTATTGACTTTGAAGTTCAAAATACAGAGGATTTGCATATCCCGACTAGGAGGATGAAGTGGCCACTGCTAAGGGATGCTTCCGCGTGTGTTAATGAAACATACATCGTTCGAGAGGTATTGACGAAAAGAAGTAAATATAATAAAATTGCAAACTCCCATATAGCCCTTTTTTGTAAATCGACTTTGAAAATGTCAAGGATTTGCATGGCCCGACTGGAAGGATGATGTGGAAACTGGTCAGGAATGCTGCCGCGTGCGTGAATGAAACATATCTCCTTCGAGAGTTAGTGACGAGGAGATCTAAATATAACAAAAAATGCGGACTCTTCTATAGCGTTTTTTTTTTTTTTTGAAATCGACTTTGAAGTTCAAAATGTCAAGGATTTGCATAGCCCGACTACGAAGATGAAGTGGCCACTGATCTGGAATGCTGCCGTCTACGTTAATGAAACACACCTCGTTCGAGAGGTATTAACGAAGAGATCTAAATATAGCAAAAATTGCGGACTCTATAGCTTTTTTTTTTTTGGAAATCGCCTTTGAAAATGTCGAGAATTTGCATGGTCCGACTAGGAGGATAAAGTGGCCACTGGTCAGGAATGCTGCCGCGTGTGTTAATGAAACATACATCGTTCGAGAGTTATTGACGAAAAGAAGTAAATATAATAAAATTGCAAACTCCATTATAGCCATTTTTTTGCAAATCGACTTTGAAAATGTCAAGGATTTGCATGTCCCGACTAGGAGGATGAAGTGGCCACTGGTCAGGAATCCTTCCGGGTGTGTTAATGAAACATACCTCGTTCGAGAGGTATTGACGGAAAGAAGTAAATATAATAAAATTGCAAACTCCCCTATAGCCCTTTTTTGTAAATCGACTTTGAAAATGTCAAGGATTTGCATGGCCCGACTAGAAGGATGATGTGGCCACTGGTCAGGAATGCTGCCGCGTGCGTGAATGAAACATATCTCGTTCGAGAGTTATTGACGAGGAGATCTAAATATAACCAAAAATGCGGACTCTTCTATAGCGTTTTTTTTTTTTGGAAATCGACTTTGAAGTTCAAAATACCGAGAATTTGCATAGCCCGACTAGGAGGATAAAGTGGCCACTGGTCAGGAATCCTTCCGCGTGTGTTAATGAAACATACATCGTTCGAGAAGTATTGACGAAAAGAAGTAAATATAATAAAATTGCAAACTCCTCTATAGCCGTTTTTTTGCAAATCGACTTTGAAAATGTCAAGGATTTGCATGGCCCGACTAGGAGGATGAAGTGGCCACTGGTCAGGAATCCTTCCGCGTGTGTTAATGAAACATATCTCGTTCGAGAGGTATTGACGAAAAGAAGTAAATATAATAAAATTGCAAACTCCTCTATAGCCGTTTTTTTGCAAATCGACTTTGAAAATGTCAAGGATTTGCATGGCCCGACTAGGAGGATGAAGTGACCACTGGTCAGGAATCCTTCCGCGTGTGTTAATAAAACATATCTCGTTCGAGAGGTATTGACGAAAAGAAGTAAATATAATGAAATTGAAAACTCCCCTATAGCCCTTTTTTGTAAATCGACTTTGAAAATGTCAAGGATTTGCATGGCCCGACTAGAAGGATGATGTGGCCACTGGTCACAGGAATGCTGCCGCGAGCGTGAATGAAACATATCTCCTTCGAGAGTTATTGACGAGGAGATCTAAATATAACCAAAAATGCGGACTCTTCTATAGCGTTTTTTTTTTTTTTGAAATCGACTTTGAAATTCAAAATGTCAAGGATTTGCATAGCCCGACTACGAGGATGAAGTGGCCACTGATCAGGAATGCTGCCGTCTACGTTAATGAAACACATCTCGTTCGAGAGGTATTAACAAGGAGATCTAAATAGAGAAAAAAATGCGGACTCCTCTATAGCGTTTTTTTTTTGCAAATCGACTTTGAAAATGTCAAGGATTTGCATGGCCCGACTAGGAGGATAAAGTGGCCACTGGTCAGGAATCCTTCCGCGTGTGTTAATGAAACATACATCGTTCGAGAGGTATTGCCGAAAAGAAGTAAATATAATAAAATTGCAAACTCCCCTATAGCCGTTTTTTTGGAAATCGACTTTGAAAATGTCAAGGATTTGCATGGCCCGACTAGAAGGATGATGTGGCCACTGGTCAGGAATGCTGCCGCGTGCGTGAATGAAACATATCTCCTTCGAGAGTTATTGACGAGGAGATCTAAATATAACCAAAAATGCGGACTCTTCTATAGCGTTTTTTTTTTTTTGAAATCGACTTTGAAGTTCAAAATGTCAAGGATTTGCATAGCCCGACTACGAGGATGAAGTGGCCACTGATCAGGAATGCTGCTGTCTACGTTAATGAAACACACCTCGTTCGAGAGGTATTAACAAGGAGATCTAAATAGAGAAAAAAATGCGGACTCCTCTATAGCGTTTTTTTTTGCAAATCGACTTTGAAAATGTCAAGGATTTGCATGGCCCGACTAGGAGGATAAAGTGGCCACTGGTCAGGAATCCTTCCGCGTGTGTTAATGAAACATACATCGTTCGAGAGGTATTGCCGAAAAGAAGTAAATATAATAAAATTGCAAACTCCCCTATAGCCGTTTTTTTGGAAATCGACTTTGAAAATGTCAAGGATTTGCATGGCCCGACTAGGAGGATAAAGTGGCCACTGGTCAGGAATCCTTCCGCGTGTGTTAATGAAACATACCTCGTTCGAGAGGTATTGACGAAAAGAAGTAAATATAATGAAATTGCAAACTCCCCTATAGCCCTTTTTTGTAAATCGACTTTGAAAATGTCAAGGATTTGCATGGCCCGACTGGAAGGATGATGTGGAAACTGGTCAGGAATGCTGCCGCGTGCGTGAATGAAACATATCTCCTTCGAGAGTTAGTGACGAGGAGATCTAAATATAACAAAAAATGCGGACTCTTCTATAGCGTTTTTTTTTTTTTTGAAATCGACTTTGAAATTCAAAATGTCAAGGATGTTTCAAACTCCCCTATAGCCGTTTTTTTGGAAATCGACTTTGAAAATGTCAAGGATTTGCATGGCCCGACTAGGAGGATAAAGTGGCCACTGGTCAGGAATCCTTCCGCGTGTGTTAATGAAACATACCTCGTTCGAGAGGTATTGACGAAAAGAAGTAAATATAATGAAATTGCAAACTCCCCTATAGCCCTTTTTTGTAAATCGACTTTGAAAATGTCAAGGATTTGCATGGCCCGACTGGAAGGATGATGTGGAAACTGGTCAGGAATGCTGCCGCGTGCGTGAATGAAACATATCTCCTTCGAGAGTTAGTGACGAGGAGATCTAAATATAACAAAAAATGCGGACTCTTCTATAGCGTTTTTTTTTTTTTTTTTGAAATCGACTTTGAAGTTCAAAATGTCAAGGATTTGCATAGCCCGACTACGAGGATGAAGTGGCCACTGGTCAGGAATGCTTCCGCTTGTGTTAATGAAACATACCTCGTTGGAGAGGTATTAACGAGGAGATCCAAATATAACACAAATTTCGGACTCCTCTATAGCTTTTTTTTTTGTAAATCGACTTTGAAAATGTCAAGGATTTGCATGGCCCGACTAAAAGGATGATGTGGCCACTGGTCAGGAATGCTGCCGCGTGCGTGAATGAAACATATCTCCTTCGAGAGTTATTGACGAGGAGATCTAAATATAACAAAAAATGCGGACTCTTCTATAGCTTTTTTTTTTTTTTTGAAATCGACTTTGAAGTTCAAAATGTCAAGGATTTGCATAGCCCGACTACGAGGATGAAGTGGCCACTGATCTGGAATGCTGCCGTCTACGTTAATGAAACACACCTCGTTCGAGAGGTATTAACAAGGAAATCTAAATAGAGAAAAAAATGCGGACTCCTCTATAGCGTTTTATTTTTGTAAATCGACTTTGAAAATGTCGAGGATTTGGATGGTCCGACTAGGAGGATGAAGTGGCCACTGGTCAGGAATGCTGCCGCGTGCGTGAATGAAACATACATCGTTCGAGAGGTATTGCCGAAAAGAAGTAAATATAATAAAATTGCAAACTCCCCTATAGCCGTTTTTTTGGAAATCGACTTTGAAAATGTCAAGGATTTGCATGGCCCGACTAGGAGGATAAAGTGGCCACTGGTCAGGAATCCTTCCGCGTGTGTTAATGAAACATACATCGTTCGAGAGGTATTGCCGAAAAGAAGTAAATATAATAAAATTGCAAACTCCCCTATAGCCGTTTTTTTGGAAATCGACTTTGAAAATGTCAAGGATTTGCATGGCCCGACTAGGAGGATGAAGTGGCCACTGGTCAGGAGTCCTTCCGCGTGTGTTAATGAAACATATTTCGTTCGAGAGGTATTGACGAAAAAAAGTAAATATATTAAAATTGCAAACTCTCCTATAGCCGTTTTTTTGGAAATCGACTTTGAAAATGTCAAGGTTTTGCATGGCCCGACTAGGAGGATGAAGTGGCCACTGGTCAGGAATCCTTCCGCGTGTGTTAATAAAACATACCTCGTTCGAGAGGTAGTGACAAAAAGAAGTAAATATAATAAAGTTGCAAACTCCCCTATAGCCGTTTTTTTGCAAATCGACTTTGAAAATGTCGAGGATTTGCATGGCCCGACTAGGAGGATGAAGTGGCCACTGGTCAGGGATGCTTCCGCGTGTGTTTATGAAACATATCTCGTTGGAGAGGTATTACCGACGAGATCTAAATATAGCAAAAATTGCGGACTCTATAGGATTTTCTTTTTGGAAATCGGCTTTAAAAATGTCGAGGATTTGCATGGTCCGTCTTGGAGGATGAAGTGGCCACTGGTCAGGAATGCTGCCGCGTGCGTGAATGAAACATATCTCGTTCGAGAGTTATTGACGAGGAGATCAAAATATTAAAAAAAAATGCGGACTCTTCTATAGCGTTTTTTTTTGGAAATCGACTTGGAAGTTCAAAATACAGAGGATTTGCATAGCCCGACTAGGAGGATGAAGTGGCCACTGGTAAGGGATGCTTCTGCGTGTGTTAATGAAACATACCTCGTTCGAGCGGTATTGACAAGGAGATCCAAATATAAAAAAATTGCGGACTCTATAACCTGTTTTTTTTTTTGGAAATCGCCTTTGAAAATGTCGAGAATTTGCATGGTCCGACTAGGAGGATAAAGTGGCCACTGGTCAGGAATGCTGCCGCGTGCGTTAATGAAACATATCTCGTTGGAGAGGTATTACCGAGGAGATCTAAATATAGCAAAAATTGCGCACTCTATAGCGTTTTCTTTTTGGAAATCGGCTTTAAAAATGTCGAGGATTTGCATGGTCCGTCTAGGAGGATGATGTGGCCACTGGTCAGGAATGCTGCCGCGTGCGTTTATGAAATATATCTCGTTCGAGAGGTGTTAACGAGGAGATAACAAAAATTTCGGACTCCTCTATAGGGTTTTTTTTTTTGGAAATCGACCTTAAAAATTCCTTGGATTTGCATGGTCCGACTAGGAGGATGAAGTGGCCACTGGTCGGGAATGCTGCCGTGTGCGTCAATGAAACATACCTCGTTCGAGAGGTATGAACGGGGAGATGTAAATATAAAAAAAAATTGCGAACGCGTCTATAACCTTTCGAATAACCGGTTAGAAATAGAATAAATTCTAGAATAAATTCCTTTTTGTAAATCGACTTTGAAAATATCGAGGATTTGCATGGCCCGGATAAGAGGACGAAGTGGCCACTGGTCAGGAATGCTGCCGCGTGCATTTATGAAACATATCTCGTTCGAGAGGTATTAACGAGGAGATCTAAATATAACAAAAATTGCAGACTCCTCTATAGCGTTTTTTTTTTACAACTCGACTTTGAAAATGTCTATGATTTGCATTGTCCGACTATGTGGGTGCAGTGGACACTGGTCAGGAATGCTTCCGCATGTGTTACTTAAATATACCCCGTTCGAGAATTTATCGTAACGAGAAGAAGTAAATTGAATAAAATTGCGAACTCCTCTATAGCTGTTCTTTTGCAACTCGACTTTAAAAATGTTCCGCGTGCGTTAATGAAACTTACCTGGTTCGAGAGATATTAATGAGGAGATGTAAATAAAAGAAAATTGCGTACTACCTTATAACTGTTCTTGTGCAACCCGACTTTGAAAATGCCTAGGATTTGCATGGAGGCTAGAAGGATGCAGTGCCCACTGGTCAGGAATGCTTCCGCGTGTGTTAATGAAACATACCTCTTTCGCGAGGTATTAACGAGAAGAAGTAAATATAATAAAATTGCGAACTCCTCTATAGCTGTCCTTTTGTAACTCGAATTTAAAAATATCGAGGACTTGCATGGCACGACTAGGAGGATGAAGTGGCGATTAGATGGGGATGCTTCCGCGTGCGTTAATGAAACATACATCGTTAGAGAAATATTAACGAGGACACTTAAATATAACTAAAACTGCGGACTCCTTTATAGCCGTTTATTTGCAACTCGATTTTGAAAATGCCTAGAATTAAAGTTTTGCGTAAGATTAAAGACTCTTAAAGTTTTGTGACTATTAGTTTTAGATCTGGTTCATGTGGCATACTTTGAGGCACCCTCTTTAAACAGGAACTTTGGTTACTATACTTGCTTTATTATGGCTGTTGAATGCAAGTTGAAAAACTGCAAAATTAGTGATATCACTGAGACTGACGTGTGTTGTCGGTTATGTGACTCCTTTTATCATATAAAATGTGTTGGAATGCCAGCGCGCGTTTACGATGCTCTTGGTGCTAACAAGGGTTTACGCTGATTTTGTGAAAGTTGTAGGTCGACTGAAATAAACTTAATTAAACTAATAAATATCGTCCGTGCGGGTTTCTCTGTTGTCTCACGTGATCTTGTGGCCGCTCAAACTAAATTACAAGATTATGAAAAACAGTTTCAACAAATATTATGTTTTAATTCTTTACGGCCAACTAGTGTATTGGCACCACCATCATTGATCGATCTCTCAAGTCCGGGGAGTGGTGTTGATAATATATATCAACAAGTGGACAGTTCCAATTCTCTGTTGATTGTACAAGGGTCAACAGCTCCGAGGGTTGATGTAGCTGCTAAACCACGTATTCAACAACCAAATGTAACTTTGGCTTCCGGTGAACCTTCTAAGTTGAATAATACCAGTGCTATACCGAAGATCAATACTAACACTGCGTCTTCTTTATCACTACCAAATAGGCTTCAAGTAGTTCGGTCGAAAAAAACTATTTTTGTTTCTCGGTTTCTGCCTGATACTACAGTTGACGACGTCCATGCGCATATTGTATCTCAGTTGGGTATTGACGACAGAAGTTTAGTCATTTCAAAATTAAAAATTAAATCGCCGAGATCCTATTCATCATTCTATATTGTCGTTCCCGGTCATTTATTAAAACGTATTGTGGATCCTAAGTTTTGGCCGGAGAGTGCTATTGTACATGAATTTGTTTACAAATATAAAAGGAATCCGACAAATATATCTAATCCTACGGGCTCTCGCCTAGCTTCAAAAAACTAAGAAATCCTCTCGGCATTATCCTATATCAAAATGTGAGAGGTATGAATAGTAAACTAAATGATATTTTTATAAAAAGTACTGATAATGAATATTGTGTTATTGCACTATCAGAAACCTGGCTTAAGCCAGACGTTTTAAGTTCTGAAGGTTTCTCCAGCAGTTATGTAGTGTATAGGAAAGACAGCAACCAGCTCCACACCAATTTAAGCAGAGGTGGTGGTGTTCTGATTGCTGTGTATGCTGAATTTTTTTCGAAGGAAATACTTATGGATGAATCTAATGATATTGATTTCTGCTGTGTTTACATGAGAATTAACAACTTTAGTGTATTTATTACTTGCTCTTATATTACACCGAATTCTAATGAAGGATTTTATAATACACATTTCCGTTGTATAAACTCAATTAATGATACATTATTGCCGTCTGATCGCTTGATTGTACTTGGCGACTTCAATCTGCCTTATATAAACTGGGAGCGTTGCATTGAAGATCCTGTTGTTTTACTACCATCATATACTGGATACTGTGATCGCAGCTTTTACATGGACTTATTATCTTGTGGTCTATATCAACTCAACAGCATTCCCAACACGAATAATCGCTTTTTAGACTTAATATTTGTTGATGATAAGGACATATATGAGATATCTAGATCTTTACCGTTTGCTCTGCCGGAGGACATGCATCAACTTACCTTAAATAGTTTAATCTCAGATGTCATATTTAACAGCAGATCTATTGATTCAACAAGAATTAATACAAAATATAATTTCAAAAATTCGAATTACGATATTTTGAGGAGTGATATTTCTTCTATTGATTGGAACTATATCTTTTCACTAATTGGTCTTCCCTCGTACTTATCCATGGATTTGGCAGTGGAGCATTTTAATAACACCCTGGAGAGATTCTTCACCTCGTCTGTACCAGTGACAACGATTTCTCATAGTTGTAATTTGAAACCTCTTTGGTTTAATAAACAACTTCACGCTTTACGGAATTTGAAATCTAAAAAGTATAAATTATATTGTAAACAACCTACCACTGCGAATTACATCAGTTACAGAATTGTGCGATGTAGATATCAGAGTTTATGCAGAGCTTCTTATACGATTTTTCTACAAAAAATTAAATGTAATATACGTTCTGATTCAAAGTCTTTTTGGAAATTTGTTAATATAAAAAGGAAAAGCATCATGTACCCACTATTTTTGAAGTATGAACATGAGGAATCTAATAACATTCACTTCATTTGTAGTCTTTTGGTTTTGGTCCTTTGGTCAACTGATTCATCTGAAAATTACAATTCAGTGAGTTATCCTTATTCTATATTTTGGGCATCCATTCCTTTACCTATTTTGGATGTGCATATTGTGTTGGATGCACTAAAATCCATTAAATTTAATTACAACCCCGGGCCGGATGGAATTCCTGCATGCGTTCTAAAATACTGTGCATAAGAGTTAGCTGCACCGATTACTACTTTGTTTGATTGTTCATTACGTTCTGGTTATTTTCTAAATATATGGAAGTCATCGTATATTATTCCATTGCATAAAACCGGTAATAGATCTGAAATAAGTAATTATCGTGGCATAGCTAAACTAAGTGCTCTACCCAACTTGTTTGAGAAAATTATCGTGGACCAAATATCACGCAGTGTATATGCGTCAGTTTCTCATATGCAACATGGTTTTTGCAAGGGAAAATCAAGAACTACTAATTTAATAGAATTTGTGTCGAAAATGATCAATAATTTTAATCTCTCGATGCAGACTGATGTTATCTATACAGTCTTCAGTAAAGCATATGATGTAGGAAGTCATGTCAAGGAAGTCATTTGGGACCGCTGCTTTTCTTGATTTTTATCAATGATCTTCCAACAACCTTTAAAAATGCTAATGTTTTAATGTTTGCCGATGATGTGAAACTATTTAGATCTTACAAAGACCCAAATGATGTAAGGCTCCTGCAAATGGATTTGGATTCCCTTGTCTCATGGTGTAGTTTAAATTGTATGAAGTTAAACTTAAAGAAGTGCAAACAAATAACATTTGCTCGATGTCAAAACCCTATTGCATTCAATTATTGTCTTAATGGATGTAAACTTGAGATAGTTAATACAATTGATGATCTTGGAGTAATTCTTGATCAGAAATTACGATTTCATAAACATATTACCCATATATCTAGTAGAGCACGCAGTACTCTGGGTTTTATAAAACGATGGTCGAAAGAGTTTAAAGACCCATACATAACAAAAACATTATACACTGCACTTGTCAGGCCTATATTGGAGTATGACTCACCAGTTTGGAGCCCAAACTATAATTGTTATAAGTTTGCTTTGGAATCAATACAGAAACAATTCTTACTGTTTTGCTTACGTAATCTTCGTTGGAATGAATCTGTGAATTTACCACCTTACGAAGCACGGCTAAGACTGATCAACCTACCCTCACTTGCAAATCGTCGTACGATGCTAAATGCGGCTTTTATATTGAACATTATCCGCGCAGTTATAGATAGCCCACACCTATTATCTAAAATTTATATTAATGTTCCTTACCGTACTTTGAGGCAATATGAGCCAATTCATCTTGGTATTGTAAGTTCTTCTTATCTGCAGCATGAACCTTTCCAGAATTGCTGTGCTGATTTCAATAAGGTCTATCAAGTTGTTAATTATTCTGATTCAGATTGTCTAGTTAAGCGAAATATTTTAAATTTGTTATCTATATCTTGATTTTGTATTTCTTGTATGCATAATATGAACTATAAAGCAAGCAGCTTAGTTCAATCTTTTTTAAATAAATAAATAAATAGGTTTGCATGGCCCGGATAAGAGAGTGCAGTGGCCACTGGTCAGGAATGCTTCTGCGTGTGTTAATTAAAGATACCCCGTTCGAGAGATAATAACGAGAAGAAGTAAATATAATAAAATTGCGAATTCCCCTATAGCTGTCCTTTTGCAACTCGAATTTGAAAATATCGAGGACTTGCATGGCACGACTAGGAAGATGAAGTGGCGATTAGATGGGGATGCTTCCGCGTGCGTTCATAAAACATACATCGTTTGAGAGGTACTGACGAGGAGATCTAAATATTACAAAAATTGCGGACTCTATAGCGGTGTTTTTATGTAAAGCGATTTTGAAGATGTCGAGAATTTGCATGGCCCGACTAGGAGAATGTAGTGGCCACTGGTCAAAAATGCTTCCTGACCTGAAAAATCTTCGGCATTTTCAAAGTCGATTTGCAAAAAAATGGCTACAGAGGCGTTTGCAATTTTTTTTATATTTACTTCTTCTCTTCAGTACATCTCGAACGAGGTATCTTTCATTAACGCACGCGAAAGCATTCCTGACCAGTGGGCACTTCATTCTTTTAGTCAGGCCAGGCAAAGCTCAATATGAAGCAAATATGAATATAATTTCACACTTAAATTCGTATTTAACTTCTTGCTTTTGCTCTGACAGTCTATGCAAATTAGATATGCGAATCACCCTGTTTTTTGCTTTGTGCATTTGCTAAGCTATATTTCTATTTATCTTCACAATTTAGATCATATTTCAGTTCACGCACTTGAGTCATTCTGGTAAACGGAAGGCCATGGTGTTCTTTAAACGTATGGCTTCGCCTTCGCATTCGCCTAAATAACCATGCATTAGGAAAATAATACTGAAAGGCCACAATAAAGGCAAGGTCTCGTAAAACAAAAATTGAGATCTTTTCTTGTCTGTAACGAATTTGGACATCTGATTTATCCCGCCTGTAGACCCGGATGACCGGGAACACCGTTACAATATACATTACATCTCCATATGTATATACGAGTACGTACGCATAATAGAAAATAAAAATGTCTATATAAAACCACAATCCAAAAACTATTGAACGTTAATTAATAAATAATTTTGGTAATGTGACACCAAACAAAAATTTGACAAATCGCTAAAACAGCTCCACAAGTTGCAAACAGAAAGTTTTCAGCAAAGCAACTAAGGATTCAGAATCCCATTTCGCTTAACTTTTAAGATCAGTTGGCTTTTTTGCGTTTTAGCGATGGAGTTATAGTTTTAGCTAAGGGAATTATATGGCATCGTTTTCTATCACGACGGTTATTAAAACACAATTTTAATTTCACGGTTAATAACTCTACTTTGGCTTCATTGCAACACTACAATACGCGTAACTGAAATAATAACCTTTCTTTATGTGGATAAAAGCATTTTTTGTGTAATTTGTTATTTCACAGTGTTAATTTTGTTAAATTGACACAAAAAATATCAAACGACATGCATTTATCCAGATATGAAGTCCGAATTAGAAGAGAATAAAAAATTGAAAATGACAAAACATCTTAAAAAATTTTCTATCAAAATAAATTTTGACCTTGATTTTCGATTTTAAAGAGAAACAATCACCTCTCATTAAAAGCACATTTTTAGAGTAATTTTCATTTGTGCTTATTTAACAATTTAATTATTAATAAAATATCTGTTATTCGTTTTAGAGGTTTGGCTACGCAACTACTTCGGCAAATACCCAACACCGCAATAATGATGGCAACCTATGAAGCGGTCGTATACGTTTTAACGCGACGTTTTAATAACAAAACAAACGAATTTTATGATTTCTAGATCGCAATCAACACAGCTCGATTTCCATTAATCTCTACTTTATTTTCTGACGCAACAAACGCAAAGATTAGTAATTTACGAGGATCCTATTAGCTCATACGAAAGGAGTGTTGTGCATTATAAGTCAGCCATAACCATAATTATCATACTGTTATCATTTTTATTTTTTGAAAATTAGCCGATATACATATATTTTTAGTAAAGAACTTTTGAACGTTTTGCTAAACTAAACTGGATGGAAATGTAAGAATAAGAACTTGCAAATTCTCTCTTATTAATCTATCCTTATACTGCTTATCGAAATAGTATGATTTATAAATAATATTGTACAATTTTTGAAATTGTTTTGCTGCAAATATATTTCACTGCTCAGTTTGATGTGTATACCTATAGCAGAATTTAACACGAGGCTGCTAAAAACAATCAAACTGTTTAATGTTACAATTTCATTAATACTGTACTGAAATTAAAGTAAATTGAAATTGAAAAACGTATATTAAAGAACGATTTAAGTTTTGATGACAGGGCATATATAAGTTGTAAATAAATAATGTACTGTTGTGTCAAAGCATAATTATAAAAAATTAAAATATTTTGATGAAAATCACGTTTACGCTTTTATATTGTTGTTAGTGATTTTTTCGAATTAGCATTCAATCTCTCATCGGATTTAACTTGTCTAACTCGAAATGTTAGGAAAACTAACTGGGTAAAATATAGGACTAGACTTGCGACACTACTTGGGCCTATGCGACTGGGGAATGTTGCAGATAAAGAGGAATTAGATAGCAGAGTAGATTTCCTCTCTAATGTTCTATACAGTGGTTTGGAGAACGTGTGCCCACTTGGAAATTCTAAGAGGAAAATGAGACCACCCTGGTCGGACTATGATCTTATGGAGCTGCGGGAGAGGTGCTGGCGGAATTTTAATCTTGCTAATTCAACAAGTGATATTTACCTGTGGAGTGATATAAAGTTGCCTTAAGCAAGTATAAAAAAGAATTACATGTGGCTAAGAGGACGTCATGGAAAAACTTCTGTAACAATATAACAAGTTCCTCTGAAGCCTGCAGGTTAAGAAAAATCTTTTCCTCAAATCCATGGACTATAGGATCCATAAGGAAGGAAGATGGCTATTGGACTGCATCATGAGCTGAATCATTAGAATTCTAAATGGTCGGTCAGTTTGCTTTTGAAGTTCTGTACAGCGTGTTTACCTAAACTGTCGGAAACATTATTTTCTTTTCAATTATATTTTTTTTCAAGTTTATTTTCGGGTTTCTTTCAATTCTCGCTGGATTTGCGCGATTGAAATTTAATGTTCGATGCGTACCGCCGAATCAATTCTTCGCGGGATTGCTTAAGTTCGGCAATTCCGCCAAAGAATAAAACATTTTTTTTAGTTTTCGAGTTATAGTACCTTTATCCAATAGAATCTTCAGACTCGAGATTTTGCTTCATGAATTTATACCAGCGTCGCCCATGAGCAGCCATTCGGCCACTCAATTTTTGAGCACCTTAATATGTATACAATGAGTGCATTTGCCGAAATTACGTCAACAGCCATGAAAGTTTGATTTGAAAAAAAATCCGCATGAACACAAACAGCGATAATTTTTTTGGGTGTAACCAAATCAAAGTTTCATGGCTGCTGACGTAATTTCGGCAAATGCACTCATTGTATACATATTAAGGTGCTCAAAAATTGAGTGGCCGAATGGCTGCTCATGGGCATCAATGAATTAGAGGCTCTCAGTTGGGTTTTATCTTGTCTTCACAATGGTGCTCAGGTAGTAAAACTAAGTCAGAGATAATGAGATAGGAGACTCGCTCGGTTTGCCGAAAATTTGCGATTTTTTCAGATTTTTTCACATACAGTGTACGTGTTATTCACCTAATTTCACCTCAACAGTAATACATATATTGGAAAGAAATGTCATTTTATTTCAGTCAGATTTTAGTTGTCAACAGAAATTTGCTGAAGAAGGTTGGGTAGAGTATTTTTTTTTAACTAAAATTTCAATTAATATTATAAATTCGCATTTTTACAGAAATTTGACCTGCTGCAGGCAATCTGCTTGGGGAAAAAGAATCTTCTTATACATCTGCATCGGATCCATCCATTGCCTCTTATTTACTGCTCTAATAAGCAATTTTCTTGCAAGCATTGCACTTGTGTATTCAGAAGTAAAAGCAGTTTGAATCGTCACATATCACAGCAACACCTACCAGCAGAAGTATCTGAATCGATGCATTACGCCCAGTTGGCAATAGCATTTCAAGATGCAACACCTGTTGATGACGCTGATGAGCTGGCACAAAATGTATTATTGGAATTAAAAAAACTACAAGATGTTATGCTGACAAATCAAGAACACGTACAGAAACTAGAGTACGAACTAAATACCGGGCGAAGCAGAAAGTGTGCAGCTATTAATGAAATAGTCACCACAAATACAAGTCATAATAATAGCGCAATAGTTGTTGAGGAAGGTGAAACACATATAGTGCAACTGCTGGACAAACTTAACCCACAGCTCGAGACACATCTAATTACTGTGCCATGCGTTAAACGCAATGATGGAATAGTGAATTATGTTTGTGAATTTTGCTCGAAAGAATTTCGAAAAAAATATAACTTAATAAGGTACAATGAAAAACACTTCTATGATCTTGTTTATTGATTACAGCAATTAATGTTAATTGAATTTTCTTGTTGTTTTAGACATCGACGAACTCATTCTCACGAGGCTCCATATATGTGCGAGCATTGCACCAAATGCTGCATAACGAAGTCTAAACTTGAACAACATAGGAAACTACATAACAAACAAAGCCATCAATACATTTGCAGCATTTGCAAACAACATCTCAGCATCCCATACGAGACTTGGATATGCACATCTTGAAGTTAGTGTAAATAATGTTATTCGTTGATTAGGCATTTAAAAATTTTAAGCTAATCTTTTAACTCCTTTTTGTATAGGCTTCATTACAATTCAAATGAATTGCATTACTTGTGTCTGAAATGCTCGCACTCATTTACTAGTTTGGGGGCTTTTGCTGCGCACAAACACCAGCAACAAGATAAAGAATACCAAAAACTACTGAATTAGTTGCCATCATCTATCATCAGGTTGGTTAGAGTAATTTTTTTAACTATAATTTCAATTAATATTATAAATTCGCGTTTTTACAGAAATTTGACAGAAAGGCTGACAACAACAGTGTTCCTAACACTAATCACCTGCTGCAGGCAATAAATAGAATTATTCCAAACAAACACAATAAGAACAAACACACAATTTTTGCAATTGTTGATCCTATCAGAGACGAATGCTGGATACTAATTGATTCAGATGGAGAGGATAGCCAAACACCTGAGGGAGATTTTGTGGTTCCAAAGAAAAATGATCTCATTATGTTATTTTATGCCGTCTTTACGATTGTTATTCATAAATAGTTTTACTTTTTACAAATAAATTTTAATGAATGCTTTAATCGCTCGGATTTTTCGACTAAGTTTACTGTTGCCAACGTCGATTCCTCGCCTGAAGATTTGTATTATCTTCTGCAAGCGTTTTTTCGAAATTGGTAACGGCCGAGACAAGGGACTGGGAGCTTATAAAAGGAATTTCCTTGCACATTTTTAATGTGAGTAATGTAAAAAAGCAATACGGAATTTTAAATTAATTATTAATTTTATTAGTTCGATGAAATTTGTAGATTCCATTTTCACCTCGAATGTATTGTTAGCATGATTGCTTAAAATAAGTAATTATAGTACCAAATTTGCAAAAACTGTATGTTAGAAAAAATTTACACTAAAAATGTTGTTAATTTAATAATAAAAAAAGAGATCAAACTGAGTTGAAGCATTACTTAAATAAATAGATTTTTTTAACAACTCCAATGGCAATTTTATTTTAGATAAATATGTTTTTTGATAAATAGTAATAAAATAGCAAACTACTTAACTACTATAGTACTCGCAATAGTACGGGAAAACATACGTAGTTTGCAAACGAGTAACATTTTACATGATCATTTTACTACAGAGGTGAAACCAAAATGCAGATATGCCAATATATAATTCAATATTATTCTCTTTATAGAAATGTATAACCTGAATTTATATGTTATTTTTATAAATATCACATAATTTCCTTTTTATGCTTATAAATAAGAATAAAAATATAATTAAACGAATTAAAATTGCAAACTGAGCGAAAAAGGTACATGAAACTCCTCTAGTCGCATCAATAATTATAATAAAAGCTACTAGAAACCTGTTAACAATTCTCCAATTTGTCTATGCATAAAATAATGTTAAAAATATCTCTTTCCTTTGCAACTGCAACCAAAATTTTTACATTATCTACTACGTATATGCGAAATAAAAGATGTGTATTTAAAGGTTTTTATATGCAAAACATGTTAAAATATTATGTTCTTTCTGCCGGCATATAACTTCAATAATTGTAACATAAATGTAATGCAATAATAATAAGTAAATCAGTATGCGATTCATCCCTATTTTTTATTTATTTTACGCAATGATACAATTGAATTGTAATCTCAAAACACTGAACTGACAACTGAAAAAACATGTAAACAAAGTAGTATTTTGAGGTGAAATGGTCGCCTCTCCTCTCGTTTTCCACACTTCATCAGCGGCGTAATCGGTCATTTTCATCACGCTGCCCGCACTTCATCACCGGCGTAATCGGTAATTTTCTTCACGCTGCCCGCTCTTCAACATAGGTCTGTTCAATTTTTTCACGAACACTACCACAAAAATTCCAGGTTTTTCACGAATACCGACAAGCTTCTGGAACCCGAAGTCTAGCCGAACAAACGCTGGAATAAGTGTGGAATCTCATTATCTCTGAACTAAGTGCAGAGATAACGAGATGGCTGACTCTCTCGGGTTTCCGAAGATTTGTGACTTCGTTTTTTCGATTTCTTCACGTACACTGTACGTGTTATTCACCACGGAACATCAGATCTAAATGTCATTTGCCGTCAAAGGGAATGACATTTCAATCAGTTTGTAAAATTTTCGGAGTTGATCGGACGTCGTGTTGCGATTTTTTTCATATATACATAAATATTTAGTGAAATTAATGGTATTTCTTTGCTGAAGTGTGCAAACATTCTGTGCTGGAAAAAATAGCAAAGGAAAGTGCAAAACATTTATATAAATATCCAAAATTATACAAATTTTGTATTTTTTATATATTTGCAATTTTATTAAAATTTTTTATTGTGCATACATATTAAATTAAAATTAATTCTATTTAAGGTCATCAATATACCAATGTACCAGCAGTTGCAACTTCTGCAATCCAGAAGTACATGATAAACGTATGTATTATTAAGTCTTGTATCTGCTAAATTTGTTGGTCATTTTTAAAATCAATCTTTTCCTTTATAGAAGATACGTGTATTTTGGCATTTCCACACCACCCAGGAGGTATGCCCAGCAGTGCGTTACCGATTTTTTTGTTGGTGTTCGGTTCCCCAGGAGGCCTATGTCACCCATATACATAAGCATACAACAATTTTTTTGCATACAATAATAAAGAAATATAAATAAACAACGTTTTCAAAACTTTCAATAGACATGCAAATTATGATGAATATATTTACAGATATGTTTATGTAGATATTATGAATTTATGTACAATGTTTTTATATAAATAAATAATGTAATGTAAATAAGTAATGTAATGTAAATAAGTAATGTAATGTAAGTAAGTAATGTAATGTAAATAAGTAATGTAATGTAATGTAAATAAGTAATGCAATGTAAATAAGTAATGCAATGTAAATAATTAATGAATTGTATATTAAAACGTACACCGACCATGCAAATAGGAGTGATTATATTTACATATATACATATATATATTAATAAAGTGCTAAACCCAAATATAAAGCATATTATATTTCTTAATAAATGCGAAAATCAATGCATCGCAATTAAAGAAAGCACATTCGTCTATAAATGCGTGACACATATCATTTTTTTTTTGAATTTGGACTACTAAGGTCTCTGTTAAAAAACTTTAAAAAGAAATAGATTCTAATTCGAACAAATAAAGAGACAAAGTCGATTACTTTAAAATTTACGCAGCATGCGAAAGCTTCAATGTCTACCATTTGCGATGTTAAAAAGCTTTGCAGCCCTATTCTGTGGGAGGCAGGCACAAAAATGAGCTGAAACCGTTCTTCTAATTTCTTCACGTATAATACGAAACCTTGAGGAGGCTTGACGAGATTACAATTTTGAAATTCCTTTTCTAAAGTAAAAAAATAGTTATTTGCGATGGCTTCATTACCGAAATGTGGTAAGGGTTGCAAACAGTTATGAAGCTTTTGAAGCTTTAAATATAACCAGCCGCAGACATAAACGAATGCATTTTCTTTTAAAACTTCAATTTCCGGCAATGAGATTGATAGTTGAATTTGGTCAACTACGCGCAATTGTGGCCTAGGCAAACTTTGAAATTGCTGCCAGGAATCATTTTGAATAAGGGAATCATTACTAATTCGGCTTAAGGCATCTTTTGTACTAATTGATTCGCTGGGTGCATAATTTAAAGGCTCGCAATTCCCTCTGACAACTGTATTTACATAATCTAAGCCCCAGCGTTTCTGAAACAACCCGATGAACATATGTGGTGTCGTGTTGCTGCAATTACCCCCGCCAGCCCTCAAATCACCGAAAAAGTGCTCCACTGAGTCCTGACAGAGGCGCCTTGTCGCAAGTTGCGAAAATCCTTGCTGCGCTAAGAAAGACCATAAATGACCTATACTATAGATATTAAGAAGCCAACCTTTAATGAAGGAAAATTGGTTCTTTATGCTCTTGCCCCTAATATCTAATATATCCATGGAATTTAGAAGGGTTTTAGCTCTTTGCAGAATATTCTTCTGACTTTCACTATGACAATAAACCATTTTGGATTGGCATAGCGAATTGCTGCTATTGCTGTTGAAAACATTGAATAGTTCATCAAAAAACAACAGAAATTCAATTGTGTTCTGAATTGAAGGGGCTTGGTTTTTGTCAAATTTTTGTGATTCATATAATGTTCGCATGGCCGAACCGACTGTGTGGCTGAATACCTGAGCTGCAAAAGACACCTTCATTTTTTGTAAATTACCGGGATTTATGTGGGACATGGTCAGTTTGGGTGCGCATCTAATGGGTGATTTTGAATCTATGTCATGGAAATAAATAATATCATGCCAACTGACCTTTTTGTTATTGAAGATGACTACGTTTTTTTCAAAATTCTGTAAACAATTACGGGTGCTTTTGAGAAGATGAGGCGTGTCATGAAAGAAGAAAATTTTCTGTTTGTTGACTATAAAATATGGAGTGGCTGCAGAAACTTGTGCAATTTTAGCGAAGCTAACAAAATTGGAGCCTTGATCGCAAACAAAATGACAAGGGACAAGATTAATACTTTGAAGCTGTGTAATTGCTTCGAAGACGTATTTTTTGACGATGTCGCCTTTACAAGGGCCATGTAAAAAAAAATATGCGAAAGGCTGTTTCCAAAATTCCCCGCCAATGCTTTGCACCATTAGCACCAGTACGTAATCGCTAAGTCTGCTCGTACGGTTTTCGTTACCGTAATCTTCGAGACCAATTATTTTGTCTTCGTGCCTACTGTAGAATAAGTTGCGTTTTAACGACATTTCGTCACAACAAATTGAAACGAAACGTTGTTCGCGGGAGAAACCACGACTTCGAAACTCTAACGCTTTCAGGCTGCTATAAGAACACCCTGGTGACTTTGGCCAATCTGAAACGAACTGTTGAAGAGTTGTTCGGTCAGGCCAGTTTAGCATGGTTTTCAAAAATCTGTATGATGGCCGAGACAAAAAGTAAACACCCAAAGCAAGGGTTTTCAGTTTATCACTGTATCGGCGTCCTTTGGGATGGCGGGAATTGTTGCAAGAACTGTTTTGCACGCAAAGTTTTAAATTATCTGGAAGAGATTCGAAAACTTCTTCAAATAATTTCTTGTTATCTAGCTTTTGTAAATCATTTTCTTTGCGTAAGTAATCATTTTCCAATTTGATGCATTCAATTTCTTTTTCTTTAATTTCTAAAGCCCGGTTCTTTTTCATTATTTGCTTTTGTAAAAATAAAATTGTTATTTTCAATTTTCTATTAACTTTCCGCAAAAAAAGTTTCGTGGGAGTTCGGCTGGACAAAAACTTGGAAGTTTGCACCTGACGACTCATTGCCTTCTTCGGTGTGTTCACATTCAGCGCAACCGTTGGCAATGGGGCGTTAGGTTCGACAACGTTAGCACTTGCAAATAGTGGAAGAAGATCCTTACGCGAAGAAATTGTGCCAAGGATTTCAGATGATCCACCAATGCCATCTATTGGTGGATAATCTGGTTCAATGTCGCACTCCATTGTATTTAAGTTTTGGTTTTGCGATACATTGATTTCCGGCGTTAAACTTAAATCTAAGTCAGGCAGGGAAGCAGCCGGTAACCTATTGCTACACAACTGCGAGAAGTGCCTTGCACAGGCATATAAACTGCCGCTGTCCACTACTCCAAGCCGTCGACACCACTCAAACCGTCTACGCACCATACATGACCATATAATAATAAAAATATTCTCATATTGAATAAAAAAGTTGAAGCGAGACTTACCGCACAGCCTGGGAATCTCTAGGTGGAAACTGGAAGAAGTGATTGGCACCAGGACATCCTTCTTTGGCACAGGAGCGTGTTCTTGGCATGTTTAGAAGTAAAAAATTAGATTGTAATTAATAATTTATAAGATTTTAATTTTTCTTATGCGTTCGAATTGATAAATTCGTTTTGTATGTTTTCACCTCGAAAACAACGTTACTTTGAGTACTAATAATTACAGTACGAAAGTTAAAAAACAGTATTGTACGAAAAGTGTACTGCAATAATGTTGGAATTTAATAATAACTAAGAAAAGCAATTTGAAATAAACCATTAGTGGATTAATTAAAAATTTAACCCACATTAGAGTCATTTTATTGTAGGAAAAACATGGTTTTCCATTAAAAGTAGTAATATTGTTACACTACTAAAGTACCATAGTACATGCAAAAGTACGCGGAAACATACGCAGTTTGCAAACGGGTAAAAAATTCACTAGTAAGGTGGAAATGAAAATGTAGATATGCCAATACTACATTGATGATATTTTCTTTATATTAATTCATAACCTCAATTTATAAATTATTTTTAGTGAAGATGTATAATTAATTAATTAATAAGTAAGAAAAATATTATTGAAGTGTTTTATGACGACTGGATTAAGTTAAAGTTAAAATGCAGCCAACTAGAAAGCTGTAAAAAATCTAAAATGTATTATTTATGCTAAAAATAAGAGTCTAGAAATATAAACAATCATTTTACTTTGTAAACGGAACCCAAATATGTAGTTGAGTAATATACGCATAATAAAAACGTGTATTATATTTCCTGTAAATACAAGACATATTAAAATATTTACTCAGATTTTTTGTTTTGCGAACATTTAATACCATCACTATATATATGTACGCTTAAAGTAAAGTAATAATCATAGATAAAATCAATATGCGTTCAATCGAAATAATTTATTTTATTTTTACAAGTTTACAATTGAGTTGAAATCTCAAAACAAAGCATACATAAAATATTGTAAACAAAGGCAAAATCTTGTCGTCTCCGACCCCTCATCAACGGGGCGTCAAGAAATCTTGTCGTCTCCGACCCCTCATCAACGGGGCGTCAAAAAGGTGAGTAGGGGTCTCTAGTGGAAAGTTCTTCATCACATTTCCAATTTTTCACGAACACTTCTATACAAAATTCCATGTTTTTCACGAACACCAGCAAACTTCTGGAACCCGAATGGGAAGCCGAACAATCGCTGGAATAAGTCAGCTATCTCGTTATCTCTGACTAATGGTGTCATTCTCTATCTCTCAACGACAACGTGATCCTACGCTATGCTTTGTGTTTTTCGTGAAACAGCTGATTATTTTCGTTGCCGAAGGAACAGAGAATGAGGAAACGAAATGTTTACATTAGGCAACGTGAACTGGGAATATTTCCAAATTTACAACAACACTTTCCACAGTAATTTTTTCTATTTCCAGCCGTTTGCAGGAAAGTTGTATTCTTGATCTTTTCAGAACGATATTATCGCTGTTTTTTTCCCTGAAATCGAACGTAGGCAAAAAGGCAAACGCTTGCATACAAAGCAAGTAGTTGCCATTCCTCCGCTGAGTGTGAAAGTACACAGCGGAGGATTATGCATCGATTTTATGTGATATGATATTGCAGACATTATATTTTATTATAAATGTCTATTTATTGTAGTTTATTTATTTTATGTAAATAATAATAATTTTTGATATGCTTGTAAAATTATAGATGGAATTTATTTAATTTAGATTTATGTTTATATTATTAGAGACATTATTTCTTTTTCATTATATATTGAATTGAAATTGTCAAATAATACTAGTATTATTGATTAATTATTGAATTTTATTATTAATTATTGATTATTATTATTAATTATTGATTATTATTATTAATTATTGATTATTATTATTAATTATTGATTATTATTATTAATTATTGATTATTATTATTAATTATTGATTATTATTATTAATTATTGATTTTAATTATTGATTTGAATAGCAAAATAGAATTGAACACCAAATGGTTTTCGCATTTTTTCTGACTCAGATAAGTAACAGAAACTTGATCATTTTATGCGTGCATCAGAACAGCACAGGTATTGCAAACAAATTGTTAGTCCATAAAATTATAAGAGAAAAAGAGCGAACAATGGCTTTAGCAAGCACATGTATAAAATATGTATACACAGCCATGGTTTCGACATGGGAAGAAGGCTGGAAAGTTGAACGATAGAGAGCTCGCTCAACGAAAATTAAGGGGAAAGATTGTGAATAGAAATTTAAGAACGATAACGTTCCCGGAGAAGAGTAACGAACGCTTCGTTTGAAAGATAGAGAATGACACCATAAGTGTAAGCATTAGTCATTATGCCATCACTGCTGTTGGAGCGCCTCAAGTTCTGTGCTCGGTCTAATTGTTTTCTTATTGGTTTTAAATCAAATTTAGAAGCAAACTTATAGCCTGTGCGAATAATTTAGACTGCGATTGATAATAGTTCAACTGCTCTTAATTTCACGGTTAAAAACTCTACTTTGGCTTCATTGCGACATTACAATACTCGTAACTGAAGTAATAACTTTTCGTTATATGAATTATTACAAAAGCATTTTTTGTGTAAATTGTTATTTCACAGTGTTAATTTTGCTAAATTGTAAGTGTAAAAATTTTTAATTGGTAAAGAAATCTGTAATTCAGCTATTAAAGATATTACTAACGATAACGAGTTCAGTTGCTCCGAAGCGTTTTTTCATCTTGACTTTATTAAGCCCTTTAAACATATAAGGATTTTAG
The DNA here is from genome assembly GCA_937620795.1 of Thecophora atra. Lineage (NCBI taxonomy): Eukaryota > Metazoa > Arthropoda > Insecta > Diptera > Conopidae > Thecophora > Thecophora atra. Next base: position 29,401,806 of record OW569398.1, read on the forward strand.
ATCGGAAAATGTGTTGATCAGATCATATTACTGCTTTAACTTTTATTTTTTATCCTGCACTTATTCCGTTAGGGCCCGTCTGTGCCACACGCACGTCAGTCGCCCCGAATAAAGTGTCACAACGCTTATCGGTTACAACCATCGCTCGCATATCCCCTACATCGCCACGTTACATCGCTTGCAACTCACATGCACAACGTTTCTTCGTTCCAACTATTGCAACGCACAGCTACAACATCGTCACGTTATGCCGGCCGCGACGCATTGCTGCCACATCGTCGCATCACCACGTGCATCCATCACAGCGTCATCGACACCAACAGTGTGTGTATGGAGCAGTGTGCTCCAAACATTGTGCATGAAGTAAACCATTAATAAAACCAACGTACAATTAAAAGGGTTTCTTTTATTTTACAAATTTTCTGCAACGAATCCTGGCTCGACTGTGCATATCCCAGCAAAAGAGTAACGAAAGAGAAAGTTCGTTACAGAGGCGCCTGATCACACAAACGATCACTGGGAAAAAGAGTTCACAGCATCAGCAACAGGCCGGAATCAAGACAATGGTAAAAGTCTCCTGGGTCTATTCCCTACGTCGGAAGACCTACTGGCCTGCGCAGAGGAGTTCGGCTGCGAGGAAGATGGAACTGTAGAGGTATTGCGAAAGCGATTCTTGCAAGTGATTCCTCGCCGAACTCGAAATGAAACATACACGAATTCCGACGCCACCACCAAAATCCCCAAAGACATTCACCATCCAATTGGCGGGTTCTAGTAACCTTTCACGAGGAACCGATCTGTCAACGGCAGAACAGAACGAAGCTGGAGTTGCGTCATCGCATCAACAGGCGACGGACAAGCTTGAGGCCACATTAGAGAGAACCCGACGAAAGCACATAACCAGCGCCGGTCATCGAAAAGGTCCGTAAATGGGCCATAAAATTCGACGGCATACATGATCCGTTAGGATTCATCGAGCGAGTTACGGAACTCACTAAGGTCCACGGATTAAATTCCAAATTGTTTTAGCTCTTTTTAATGTGTTTTTATGACCCCCAGGTAACACACTTTGGATGTATTTTTATGACCCAATAGATTAATATAAGTCTACTTGTTTATTAAATTTAATTGTTTAAAATATTTTTGACTACTTCGCCACTTGTTTATTTCTTAAAAAGAGAATAGAGCATTTAAATCAATGACTAGATAATAGGTAAAAATAAAAAAAAGGAAATTAAAATGTAACTAATTGCATGTAAATCCGAAATATTGTGGCATATTTGCGGCTTTCATCTTTTTGAAAAAAAATTGTTCACAACCGGTGTTCTGAATTGCAATGGATTTTATGTGTTAAACTTCTAAGCCATTGAACCAATAATTAAAGAAGACGTTTTTATACAAAAAATATCAAACGAGATGCATTTATCCAGATATGAATTCCGAATTAGAAGAGAATAAAAAATTGGGAATGACAAAACATCTTAAAAACTTTTCTATCGAAATAAATTTTAACCTTAATTTTCGATTTTAGGAATTTTTACACATTTTTAGAGTAATTTTCATTTGTGCTTATTTAACAATTTAATAATTAATAAAATATCTGTTATTCGTTTTAAAAGTTTGGCTACGCAATTACTTCGGCAAATACCCAACACCGCAATAATAATGGCAACCTATGAAGCGGTCGTATACGTTTTTACGCGACGTTTTAATAACAAAACAAACGAATTTTATGATTTCTAGATCGCAATCAACACAGCTCGATTTCCATTAATCTCTACTTTACTTTCTGACGCAACAAACGCATGGATTAGTAATTCACGAGGATCTTATTAGCTCATACGAAAGGAGTGTTGTGCATTATAAGTCAGCCATAACCATAATTATCATACTGTTATCATTTTTATTTTTTGAAAATTAGCCGATATACATATATTTTTAGTAAAGAACTTTTGAACGTTTTGCTAAACTAAACTGGATGGAAATGTAAGAATATGAACTTGCAAATTCTCTCTTATTAATCTATCCTTATACTGCTTATCGAAATAGTATGATTTATAAATAATATTGTACAATTTTTGAAATTGTTTTGCTGCATATATATTTCACTGCTCAGTTTGATGTGTATAACTACAGCAGAATTTAACACGAGGCTGCTAAAAACAATCAAACTGTTTAATGTTAAAATTTCATTAATACTGTACGGAAATTTAAGTAAATTGAAATTGAAAAACATATATTAAAGAACAATTTAAGTTTTGATGATAGGGCATATATAACTTGTAAATAAATAATGTACTGTTGTGGCAAAGCCTAATTATAAAAACTTAAAAGATTTTGATGAAAATCACGTTTACGCTTTTATATTGTTGTTACTGATTTTTTCGAATTAGCATTCAATCTCTCATCGGATTTAACTTGTCCAACTCGAAATGTTAGGAAAACTAACTGGGTAAAATATAGGACTAGACTTGCGACACTCCTTTGGCCTATGCGACTGGGGAATGTTGCAGATAAAGAGGAATTAGATAGCAGAGTAGATATCCTCTCTAATGTTCTATACAGTGGTATGGAGAACGTGTGCCCACTTGAAAATTCTAAGGGGAAAATGAGACCACCCTGGTCGGACTATGATCTCATGGAGCTGCGGGAGAGGTGCTGGCGGAATTTTAATCTTGCTAATTCAACAAGTGATATTTACCTGTGGAGTGATATAAGGTTGCCTTAAGCAAGTTTAAAAAAGAATTACATGTGGCTAAGAGGACGTCATGGAAAAACTTCTGTAACAATATAACAAGTTCCTCTGAAACTTGCAGGTTAAGAAAAAACTTTTCCTCAAGTCCATGGACTATAGGATACATAAGGAAGGAAGATGGCTATTGGACTGCATCATGAGCTGAATCATTAGACCTCTAAATGGTCGGTCAGTTTGCTTTTGAAGTTCTGTACAGCGTGTTTACCCAAACTGTCGGAAACATTATTTTCTTTTCAATTATATTTTTTTTCAAGTTTATTTTCGGGTTTCTTTCAATTCTCGCTGGATTTGCGCGATTGAAATTTAATGTTCGATGCGTACCGCCGAATCAATTCTTCGCGGGATTGCTTGAGTTCGGCAATTTCGCCAAAGAAGAAAACATTTTTTTTAGTTTTCGAGTTATACCTTTATCCAAAGGAATCTTCAGACTTGAGATTTTGCTTCATGAATTTATACATTCATGTTCAGATAGTCTGCTTTGTCTTTTATAGAAATATGGAATTAGAGGCTCTCAGCTGAGTTTTCTCTTATCTTCACAATGGTGCTCAGGTAGTAAAACTAAGTGTAAGCATTAGTCATTATGTCATCATTGCTGTTGGAGCGCCTCAAGTTCTGTGCTTGGTCTAATTTTTTTCCTATTGATATTAAATCAAATTTAGAAGCAAACTCATAGCCTGTGCGAATAATTTAGACTGTGATTGATAATAGTTCAACTACTCTTAATTTCACGGTTAAAAACTCTACTGTGGCTTCATTGCGACACTACAATACTCGTAACTGAAATAATAACTTTTCTTTATATGGGTAAAAGCATTTTTTGTGTAATTTGTTATTTCACAGTGTTAATTTTGTTAAATTGTAGGTGTAAAAATTTTTAATTGGTAAAGAAATCAGTAATTCAGCTAGTAAAGATATTACTAACGATAACGAGTTCAGTTGCTCCGAAGCGTGTTTTCATCTTGACTTTATTAAGCCCTTTAAACATACATATAAGGATGTTAGATCGGAAAATGAGTTGATCAGATCATATTACTGCTTTAATTATTATTTTTTATCCTGCACTTATTCCGTTAGGGCCCCACTATGCTATACGCACGTCAGTCGCCCCGAATAACGTATCACAACGCTCATCGGTCGCAATAGCGCAACCATTACTCGTATATCGACTACATCGCCACAGAGAGTATAGATATGTAAAGAGATTTCATGAAGCCGCCTTTCCAGCCTTCCACAAACTTTCAGTAGATGTTATTAGGGTCAAACTTGTATGAACAATTGAGGTTTGAGAAAGACATGTTAGGATTACGTTTTAATATGTTCGATGTTCTCATCGAAAAATCACTAAAGCATGACAAAGATCGTGCTATGATGAATTATAGAGAGCTAGAAAGGGTAAAAAATTTTGGTTGTGTTATGTTTGCGAAACATTTTTTCTTCGCGGGTTATTTCGCATCCTATTATACACAAGTTTTTTCCTTGTTTTCTGATTTATGTTCTGCGTGTATGGTTGTTGTTTTACACAAATGAAGCAATATTCGTCACAATGATCGATACGATGACTTCAGCGGGCGACGAAATGCAAGAAAGTAATTCGCTTTTTTATTGTTTCTTTACAATGAAAAAACAGGAGCAGTCCATCTACTCGGATTTCTTTCTATTTGGGTTTTTAAAAGAAGTTTACTTTCTGTAATTTTTGCATGCTACGTTTGTTAGTTTGAAAATAAGTAGACTATTTGATTTCAGTTTATTCGGTTGTTTTTATATATTAGAATACTATTAAATTCATAACTTCTTATTACATCGAGATATTTCCTTAGCTTATATTATTGAACTCAGTTATTTTTGTAAAGTTATTTTAAATAGATTTTAGAAAAAGTTTCTAGTCTCACTTGCATAGCATGTAAAAGAACTTGATATGCCGACGAAAATAAGTCGGTTTGCTTTTGTTAGCCATTGGTTTATGTGAAAAATATTAAAAATATGTAACTTTAGAATCTTCTTGTAATCATATACAATTATATCAATCAGATGTTTGCGTTTTTAGTCATGAGAGACACCACACTAAATCACCTCGTAAAAAAAAATTTGCAAAATAAATAGAAATATGAATGGACTGTGAAGTTTAAAGTTAATTCTAAATAAAATTTTAATATCATGTGTCTTAATAAACGAAGTCGAATAAATAAAGTTAAAGTAATATTAATTAAAGTAATGAATAATTAAAGTAATATTAATTATTATTATGTATTATGTAAAGTATCATAATTTATGTACATACATACATATTCACAATATATTCATGTTTCTTTACAATAAGAAAACATGAGCAGTCCGTCTGCTATATAAGTATGCTGTATAAGACGTTGCATTTTAACGTTTTTGTTTGATTTTTCTGTTATCAAAGAGTTCCTTCTCCTCCGCGATGATTCCAATTTTACTTTTAACCATCTTGAATTAAAGCGTATTAAAATTGTAATTAGATGGTCAAGAATAGTGATTCTATGCTGCGAACATGAGTCTGCATTATCGAACCATTTTGGCCAAATTTTGTTACTACTATAAAGACTATACTATACTATACTACTTATAAAGAAATATTTGAAGACAATTGCCATGCTCGCAATTTGAAGTCAATAATTTTAAAAGAATGCATTCGATGAACAAATATAATTTGGCCAAAATGGTTACCCTCACCCTAAATCTCATGGTTGAATGATTTGTGTGGAAAGGTGATTGTGGAAGATGTGAATGGAAGTGTGATTGAACAGGGAATTAGGGAAAGTGGGAATTGTGAATGGAAGGGGGAATTATTAGAAAGGTTTGGAAGGAAGGGTATCGGAAAGGGGGGTAGTGAAGAAGAAAGAGAAAAAAGATGATTGAGTGTGATTGAAAAGTTGATTTTTTGGTGATAAGGAAAGATAAAACATGTTAAAAGAAAGAAAAAGAAAGGCATGCAACTTTTAAGAAGAGAAAATGTTGATAGACAACAGAAAAAAAAAACGTACACATAAAAGTGTTCTAATACCACGTAAATCAAATTATATTATATTTACATAAAAACTACATAGAGTAAAACAAAAACGAGATACAAGAAAAGTTACACAAATAAATGTATACACCAAATTTCCGCCAATTAGTGTACATACAATAGACATACATATAAAAAAAAAAAAAAAAAAGTGAACAGAACAACAATTCTCATAAATTCATGAATACACCTCACTAATACAACAAGCAAAACAGCCACATCAATAGCTTTGCACCACAAAATATTTTGAAATAAACAATATAAATAACAATCACATCAAAAAGTACATAGAAAAATAGTACATAGTGAGCACAAAACAAGTATTAAACTAACATCAATAGAACAACTACGGTACAAGTGTGACAATTTGAGAATTATATATGTAAAAGCGCAACAACAGCTACAACATTAGAAGTTATATCAACACTAAACAACATCAAAAATTCAAACATAAAAACAAGCAATTAGATAGCGAGAACTGAACAGCAAGCATCATCGTAGAACGGAAGCAGAGTTGCCATCTACACTAGATTAATTTTATCATAGAAACCATTTTTTTTTTGTTTTGTTTCTATTTTTTTTTTCTCTTGCTAACAAGATTAATACATTTATTATTATAATAGTTTACAATTATTGTTGAATTTTAAATTACATAATTTTTTTTTGTGTAACATGATATATGTTGAAAAATAGTTACATGCAATTAATATTAGGAATATAAAGGAAAGAAGAAAGCAAACTAGCACGAAACAAAGTAAAAATAATAAAGGAAAGAATAATGAAATATAATAATAAAGTAATTGTTGTAATAATATCTACAATATAAGCATAGTGCTGCCATCTATGGCATTGTAAGTGTAACTTTCTTTTATATCTGCTGCCATCTATGGCATTGTAAGTGTAACTTTCTTTTATATTCTACTTAAATAAATTCAGTCTATTATCTGCCTTTGTATGCAACACAGTTTTTTATTACAGGTTATGGGCCGCTCGATCACATTTTTTCGCGAATTAATTTTTTAGCCAGTTTTTGCAGATTTGCAAGTGTTAAAACGACGAATTCAGAATTATTATCGCAATTTAAAATGTCGACAAACTATCTTGTCAACGTTCCCAAGCTATCGGGACGCGATAATTACAGCGAATGGTGTTTTGCGGCAGAGAATTTCCTAATCCTCGAAGGCACGAGGCATCACGTTAAGCCAGAAGACGGAAAAGATATAAAAGCTGAAGATGATAAAAAAACCAAAGCGAAACTAATTATGACAATCGACCCGTCTTTATATGTACACGTGAAAAACGTAACAACTTCGAAAGAATTATGGGAAAAGCTAAAACAACTTTTTGACGACAACGGATTTTCACGAAGAATAAGTCTACTAAGGAATTTGATTTCGATCCGGCGAGAAAGTTGCAGCTCAATGACAAACTACGTGACGCAGATAATTGATACAGCACAGAAACTCAGTGGAACAGGTTTTGAGATCAATGACCAGTGGACAGGATCGTTGCTATTAGCAGGTTTACCTGATCATTTCTCGCCCATGGTTATGGCAATCGAGCATTCCGGGATCCCAATAACGGCAGATTCCATCAAAACAAAATTGTTGGACATGGATATAGCAAGTCATGACGAGAGTCAAATTAATGGTGCTTTTGCTTTCCGTTCTAAGTTCAAGGGCAAACAAAATACAAATTTGTCTATAATGAAAAATGATAAAGGCAGCACTGGCTTGTCAAATTCAAACGTCAAGCAGATAAAATGTTATCGATGTAAACAGATCGGACATTATAAAAACCAGTGTACAAATAACGAAAACAGCTCGTCAAATCAGAAAAATAAGAATCGAATGCTGTCGAATGCTTTTAGCGCAGTGTTCCTGAATGGAAATTTCTCCAAAGATGAATGGTATATCGATTCGGGCGCGAGTGTACACCTAACAGCAAATGAAGGCTGGGTTATGAATGCAAAGTACGAACAAAATAAAGAAATTGTTGTTGCAAATAGTGAAAAGGTGTCGGTATTATGTTCTGGCGATGTCAAAATTACAACAACAACAGACGACTGTGAATACGATATTATAGTCGAAAACGTGTTTTGTGTACCAAGCATAACCACAAACTTATTATCTGTTAGTCAGCTGATTATGAAAGGCAACAGTGTCTCTTTCACAGAAGAAGGCTGTTTAGTATTTAATCAAAAAAATAAGTTGGTTGCTACGGCAGTGTTGGTCAACGGAGTATATAAAGTGAATTTGTTAAAACAAGAATGTTTAGCAGCATCAGTTGTGTCAGTAATAACATGGCATCGCAGATTAGGACACGTCAATAAAGATTATTTAAATAAGATGAAGAACGCTGTACAGGGCATGCCAGTTGATAAAAAAGTCGATATAAGCAAGTCCTCGTGTAGAACATGCTGCGAAGGGAAACAGTGCAGATTACCGTTTAAAAGCACTAGCCAGTGAAGCAATAGTCTACTAGATATTGTGCATACAGACATTTGTGGACCTATGGAGAATATGTCTCTAGGTGGTTCGAGATACTTCTTGTTATTTGTTGATGATCATAGTCGTATGGCATTTGTTTATTTTTTGAAGCACAAAAATGAGGCTTTAAAATACTTCAAAATTTTTAAAGCACAAGTAGAAAATCAAACAAAGACAACAATTAAAGCAATAAGAAGTGATAACGGGCTAGAGTATTGTAATAATGAATTTGAAGATTTTCTGAACAGAGCTGGCGTGATTCACCAGAAAAGCAATCCATACACTCCACAACAAAATGGATTGTGTGAACGATTCAATCGTACGATCGTAGAAAAAGCAAGGTGTCTACTTTTTGATGCAAAATTGGAAAAGAAGTTCTGGGGAGAAGCCATCAATACGGCAGTCTACCTGCAGAATCGAATTGTGGCAGCTGCGTTGGATAATAGAACTCCATATGAATTGTGGACAGGCTCAAAACCGGATATTTCTCATATCAGAATCTTCGGAAGCACTGTGATGGTTCATGTACCTAAAGAAAAAAGAAAGAAGTGGGACAAGAAAACAACCAAATGTATACTCATTGGATACCCAGACAATATAAAGGGGTATAGAGTCTATAAACCCGAAACAAAAAATGGGTCCACTAGCAGAGATGTGATCATCATCGAGAAGGAATCAAAATCTGAAAACCTCATTGAAGCACAAGGTCAGAATATTGATTCAGTGGAGGATAGTGAGAAATCCGATGATACACAACAACAAGAAACTGGATCAACGTCAATTGAAGCACAAGGTCAGAATATTGATTCAGTGGAGGATAGTGAGAAATCCGATGATACACAACAACAAGAATCTGGATCAACGTCAAGCCAAAATAGCTCTGAAAATTTGACAGATAGATTTCAAAATCATGATGAGACATATGTTCCCAGCGATTATGAAGATGCATGCAGCACACCGAAGGATGACGAGAACGAAATCCGGCAAGGCCGACCCAAACGCTTAAGGAAGACTCCAGAGAGATATGGGTGGTCAAACCTCTGCGTCGACGGTGAAACATTACATGATGCAGCTGAATTGTCTCTCCATGAAGCTTTAAATGGAACAGAAAAGAAGCACTGGGAGTCGGCTGTGAGAGATGAGTTACAATGTTTTAAAGATAATGATGCGTGGGAGTTATGTGACGCTCCTGAAGATGGTAGAGTTGTACAGTGCAAATGGGTGCTACGCAAGAAGTATGACAGTGAAAATAAAGTCCGTTTTCGTGCACGTTTAGTGGCAAAAGGTTTTTCGCAAGTCGAAGGTATGGACTTTACAGAAACTTTTTCTCCCGTGGTGAGACATACAACTTTGAGGCTACTTTTTGCATTATCTGTACAACAAGGTTTTAATACAACGCATCCTGATGTGACAACTGCTTTCTTGAATGGCACTCTTGAGGAAACCATTTATATGCAAATACCAAAAGGTTTTTCGGAAAGAACACAAAAAGGTCAAGTACTTAAATTAAAAAAGGCTATTTATGGTCTTAAGCAGTCCTCAAGAGCATGGTACAAGAAGGTAGATGAATGTTTATTAAACATAGGATATGCTAGATCTAAAATCGAACCATGTATGTATACAAAAATACAGAATCAGTTGCAGACTATTATCACATTGTTCGTAGACGATTTCTTTATTTTTTCAAATAATATTAATGAAACTGAAAACTTAAAGCAAGTATTAGCTAGCCAATTCAAGATTAAAAATTTAGGTGAAATAAAGAAATGTCTTGGTGTAAACATTACTGTTAACAAATCTAAACGAACAATAACATTAAGTCAGAGAGATTATATTGATCAGCTATTACATAAATTTAATATGAGCCAATGTAAACCTATTCAGACACCAATGGAAATTAAGTTGAATTCATCTAATAATGTGTATAATAATGTAGATAATTTTCATTATCAGCAAATAATTGGATGTCTTATGTATTTAATGGCTTTAACTAGGCCGGATATCGCATATGCAGTTAGCTTTTTAAGTCAATTCAATGATTGTCATTCTAAAGAACATTGTACATATGTAAAGCGATTGTTAAGATATTTAAAATGTACAAGAGATTATGGTTTGAAGTATTCTGCTGGTAGAAGCTCAATACTAGAAGGTTTCGTGGATGCTGATTGGGGCGGAAACATTATTGATAGAAAATCATACACTGGAATTTGTTTCACTTTATCTGGTTGTGTAATATCTTGGGAAACAAAAAAACAAAAAACTGTCGCTTTATCCAGTAGTGAAGCTGAATACATGGCTATTACCGAAGCTTGTAAAGAAGCAGTTTATTTGCGAAATTTGCAATATGAAATAACACAAAATATGTACACTATTGACCTTTTCAATGATAATCAGAGTGCGATAAAATTAACTGTAAATCCAATTTTTCACAAGAGAACCAAACATATTGATATTAAATATCACTTTTGTAGAGAATGTGTATCAAATAATATTGTGAATATTAGATATTTACCAACGGCTGAAATGCCTGCTGATTTGTTCACTAAAAGTCTATGTTCCATTAAGCATTATAAGTTTATGGATAAATTAGGTGTGCAAATGACTTAATAGCAAATGCATTTATATTGCTAGATATAGTGGAGGTGTTGTAATAATATCTACAATATAAGCATAGTGCTGCCATCTATGGCATTGTAAGTGTAACTTTCTTTTATATCTCCTGCCATCTATGGCATTGTAAGTGTAACTTTCTTTTATATTCTACTTAAATAAATTCAGTCTATTATCTGCCTTTGTATGCAACACAGTTTTTTATTACAGTAATAGTATGAAATTAGAAAAAAAAAGAAACTAGGAACAAAAAATTTTCTGTCATTACAGGTCCGGAGCTGCAAGGTGGCGCCATCATCAGCCTGGAACCTGGTAAGTTTTGTTGTAATGAATTGATTTGATTATTATTTAAAATTGGATATTTATATACATATAAAAATTTGTAAAACTTAATTGAACTATGTCGTATGATAGGTTTTATGATTAGGTAATTCTGAGTGTGAGAGGGTTTGCGTTGAATGACCCATTAGGAAACATAGATGCAAGTGACCAATGTTTCGTCTTAACTCTTTTTTTCTTTCCTTTTCCGCTCCCTTTTCTTTTTTAAAAAAAAAATGTTTTTCTGTTGTGGGTAGGGTGGCAAGAACTCAACCCAATATTGCCGGCGAGTCTAGCCGCAGCCACCGTGCCACGCCACCATAACCTTGCTCACAACAGAAATGGCGCCCAACGATCATTTTTTCCAAAACATTTCTATTTCAACTATTTTATCTATTTATATTCTTTTTTCTAATTTTTAAGTCTTTTAATTTTTGCTTTTAATATTCTTTTCTTTTTGATATTTTTTTTTACTTTTCTGTTTCTTTTTCTAATTTGTGTTTGGACGGGTTTCGACGCTGGTTTCGGCCTCGAAATTAGTAGTTTCAAAACAAATGTTCTTTTAGCAAGGTAGAAGTGTTTTCATGAGTGGTACCAGTCGCGGGACTTTTCACTGGGGTTTTCGACAGGTGAGTTGCTGGCAGATTCGCTACCAACTTTAAAACTTTCAACGGTAGTACTTGTGAGGCAAATCTCCAAGTACACTCAAGGGGGTTAAATGTTACAAGGGGGCGTGGCAACCTAACTTTAGTCAAGACTGAAGTACAGTTGTGCCACGTTCCGAAATTGTAACATAGACAGACTATTTGGGGGTTTGGTATATTTTAGCTGGCGGTTACTTGACTAAACGGACAGTCACGTTCAGGTGTTGAATGCCTCCTGGGTCAACACTTCGCGCATCAGACTAAAAAACATATTTAACATATATATTGATCTTTTTGTATTTTAGCTTTTTTTTATTTCCAATTATATTTTTTCTTTTTTTTTTGGTCTTCCTAAATCTTTTATTTCCATTTACTTACATTTGTTTAAATTCCATTAGTTATATATTTGTCTTATTTTCTTTTCATTATTATCTTATTATTTTTGCATATTATTTCTTTTTAGTTAATTTGTTACTTAATTATTATTATTACAGTCGAACTTCTCTATAGTGAACTTCTATACAATGAAGCACTCCCTATTATGAATTTTTTTCAAGTAAACTGCTTTTTCGTTCAATTTATGGTCTTGTTTGATCTCTGTATAATGAATTTCTATACAATGAATATTTCTATACAATGAACAAGTTTTACAGTTGCAATCTCAAATTTCATACGTTTTTGTCTCCTTATAATGAATTTTTTCAAATAATTTTCCGTTGCCTATGCTATAAACACTGTATTCCGATGGAAAAGTAAACTTTATATGGACATCCCGAAATTTGAAAATGACAACAGAAAAAGATAAAAAATGACCATCACTAACAATTTTGACACCTGCATTGAGTTACTTGCATTAAGTGAACAAACAGTGCGAAAATGTCGCAGAGAAATAGTCTCTCTATTGAAAAAAAACTTGTTGATTATTACTAAAGTTGAAGAAGGTGGAGCGCAAAAAAAAGACATTGCTAAACAATTTGGAATTCTGCCTACCACATTGTCAAATATTTTAAAGAACATTAAAAAACATTTAGAAGAAGATCAATTAAGCACTAAACGTAAAAGATTTCGAGCAATGCTGAATTGGATGAACGTTGCCCGTGACAGCAATCTTCCTATATCTGGGCCATTAATAAAGCGAAAGTCCCTAGAGTTCGCTGATGCATTTGGTTATGAGAATTTTGAAGCGAGTACAGGATGGTTGGATAAATTTAAAAAACGACACGGTATTTCTTAAAAAACCCTATGTGGAGAAAGTGCTGATGCCAACTTAAAAAATCCTGATGAGTGGGTAGCGAACGTCTTGCCAAGATTGATAGAAAAATACAATCAAAACGATATTTTTAATGCCGATGAGACTGGGTTGTTTTTTAAATGTTTACCAAACAAAACATTAGCATTTAAAAATGAGAAATGGAAGAGTTATGAAAATTATTTCTCCATTTACAGATTCAGCTACCGAAAACGATGACGAAGAATTGGCGGATACTACTTTAGTGTTACCAACATTAGGGCAAACTGCGTCATCATTAAATTTGCTCCGAACTTTTGTGGAGATGAAAAATTATGTACCTAATAAAGTTTTCGAAACTCTTAATTTATTAGAAGCTTTCGTTGAAGAACAAAAATGGAAAAGTGTAATCCAAACTGAAATTACTGATTACTTAAAATAAAAATCTAAAAAAGTATTATGTTTTCTATATAATGAAACTTCTATATAATGAAGTAATTTTGTAGTCCCTTCGACTTCACTATATGGAAGTTCGACTGTATTTACTTTTGAGCTTACCTTTTTTATACCCTACACCTTAAGGTTGAGGGTATATTCACTTTCTACCGGAGTGTGTAACGCATAGAACTAGACAAGATAGGTATGGAAAAGTATATATATTCTTGATCAGCATCACCACCAAAATTGAAATAACGATGTCTGTCCGTCTGTCTGTCTGTCTGTCTGTATGTCTGTCTGTCTGTCTGTTTGTCTGTCTGTCTGTCTGTATGTCTGTCTGTCCGTTGAAATCACGATCACAGGAGAACGGATTAAGATTTCAAAATTGAATTTGGCAAAAATATTCGTTGCTATATTGGGGTGTTTCATATTGAAAATGGGCAAAATCGCCCAAGGACCACGTCTACTTTTTATATCGAGAGTGCAGGTACCTCTGTTTTGCCTATTAAAAAAGCCCATATCAGCATCACTTTTTGAGAAAAGACAAGAAAATTTTATATGTAGGTTTAGACTAATGCTTCCAGTTAATATGCCAAATATGGGCGTGATACGCCCACTTTTAGTTTACATAGGTCATGGAGGGTTTTACATGGATTGTATTGAAAAGTATAATTTTCCTGAATAATGGTGTACATAATATTGTAGTTTGTGAACCAATAATATTCTGTTGGGAAAAAATGGGCGGGCCACGCCTCCTTTTTACCCATCCACCCAGTATTGCGATGTATTTTTATACACTACACCTAAATTTTGAGAGTAAACGCACTTAGTACCGGTGTTTATAACGCACAGAAATAGTTAAACAGCTATAATTATAGTTTATCTTCCGAATTTGGGCGTGAGCCGCCCACTTTGAGCTTACATAGGTCATGGAGGGTCTAAAGCGGTTGTATTGATAATTATACAAATTTTGCTAATTAATATGATACATATAAGTTTTGGAATCAATAATATTTTGTTGGATGAAAAATGGGCACCACTTCTACATATATATACGAGTATATATGCAGCTTTAAGGTGTAGGGTATTCCGGCTACAGCCCGGCTGTAGAAAACACCTTTACTAATTTTTTTAATATTTTTATTTTTGTTTTATATTTAACTTTTTATTTTTGCTTTTGAATTTCAGTTTTTAGTGTTATTATTTCATTATTTTGGTTTACATTTTTTATTTTTATTTGCATTACTTTTTGAAATAATTCATTTGATTTTTTTAGGTGATTGTTCTTGTTGGAGTTTTTTTTGTTATTTTGCATTCTTTGTTTTTACTTCCTTTCCGGTTACCATTATTCCAAGTTTGTTTTATTTATATTAGTTTCCCCTTAGTGTGAGTTTGTGACTGAGTGTGAGTACAAGTGCTTGATTGAGTGAGTGTTCGGTGTATGGAACGCGAGCGTGAGTTTGAGCCTAGGAGACCCATTATTAGAAGCGTTAGTAGGGCTCTTGAAAACCAGATAATAGGCTCAGTACTCGACCAAATAGATACTGGGATAGAAAGAAGAGTAGATTTTGTACCAGTAGACTATTTAAACAACTGCGTTAGCTTGGTGTTTGGACGACCTCCAAATAGTGAAGGGTCTCGGTCAGAGTCTAGTAGCTTGACCGTCAGCGTTAGTAGCTTCTCGGCCAAGCTAGAAAAAATAACGGGAATGTCGGAGCAAGAGGGGCAGGATGCAGAACCACAGCGCGGTGCGGCAGGGCCAAGTAGCTCGACATCGTCAGCCAATGCTGCATCATCTGGTCCTGATCAACTGAATCAGATAATGGCCATGATGATGCAGCAGGGTCAGATGATGACGGGTTGCGCAGAAGCTATGCAGGAGCTTCGCGGGGGTGTTGCAGACCTGGGCAGAAGAGTGGCTGCGATGGAGGCGTCAAGTATACCAACAAACCCCCATCCAAGACACGCCTCCACTCCGACAAGGCCAGAGGCTGTTGATGCTTTCGGGGCAGCAGTATCGGCGGTTGCGGCACAGCAAGGGCTGGGTCAAACCTCATGCCAGGGCCCGACAATGTCGCCGAGTAGCGGTGAGGTGTCAAGGCGGAAGAGCGTCGATCTTAACAAGTGGCATGTTAAGTTCGACGGCTCTTGTAAGGAATTGACAGTGGAGAGCTTCATATTCCGCATCGAAAAGAAGCGGAAACAATATGAAATTTCTTATGAGCAGCTATTCACCGATTTCCACTGCCTGGTCCGCGGAGCCGCCGCGAAGTGGTATTGGCGGGTGCTGGAGGATCATGAGAGTGACTTCAGCTATCAAGATTTAAAGAAAGAATTACTAAGCAACTTCCGATCTGCAGACTCTGACTATGAAATAATAAGGGAGATTATGGATCGGAAACAACAAGTAGGCGAAAGCTCTGAAGATTTTTATGCCGAGATCCATAATCTCACCTTCAGGCTGCGGAGAAGAATTCCTGAGGAGGAATTACTTTCAATAATAAGAGCCAATTTAAAGGCAAACCTCGCTAGCCTGACGTTTGCTTGTAAAGGTAGCTCATTGAAAGAGTTCTGCACCGAGTGCAAAAGAGCAGAAAAATTATTAAAAGAGAGTAGAGCGAAGGCAAGGCAGGTTAGCGAGGTGGAGTTGCCGCTTGAGGAGGGAGAACCTTTAACTAGTGTGGAGGCTCTGGCTCCTCAGCGGCACAATTTAAACATACCTCAAAGAAGAGAAGTGCCGTGACCTCCTCAGGTATCAGGTTATTCAGGTCCGCGTCCTTATATGTCTGTGCCTCGTCCTGTTAGTAATAGTCCAACAGTAAATCAGGTATTTTGTCAGTCGCCGTTCCATTTGAATTTGTGTTTTAGTTGTGGAATGCCCGGGGGCCACTTCAAGAAAAATCCACTTGACGCGAAGTGTAACTCGGAATTCCACGGTATGACGTGTTTTGTGTATCATAGTGATGTACCTTATTGTGAGTTTCGTCCGGGAAACGCGAATACTGCAGGGAATCCGGGTATCTCTGCATTAAAGGAGGAGTCCCTGCCCAACCTGTAAGGATTCTACAGAGGAAGGATTCAGTGATCCGCAGCCACAGCCCGATAGGTTGTTCCATAAAAACTTTACACCAGCGCAAGGTCGAGTATGAAGCTGTGAGGTTGTACTTGGCAGGAAGAAGCGGAACTTCGATAAGATAGCGAAGATGAGGGTGAAGAGACAAATTATGAAGAAAATCAAGAAAGTTTTAGTCTCAGCTATTGTGACGCTGGAAGGCGATAATAGATTTTTCGCTAAAACTAAGGTGGACGGTGAAGACGTGGTAGCATTGCTGGATTCAGGTGCTTCTGCTAACTATATCGGAAATGCTGCTTTAGAATTCATTAAAACACGAAACAGACAAGTCATTCCGATACAGGGGCAGAAAGTAAGGACTGCAAACGGAGGTGAAACCGCTGTGATAGGTGCAATTTCACTTTCGGTTGTCTGGGAGGGTTTGACAAGGGACATGGAGTTTCTCATAGTTCCCGCTTTACAACAAGAATTTTACTTTGGGATTGACTTCTGGGGAACCTTTGGGTTGTCAGTAATTAGTAAGTGTACACGTGTACACTCAGGGAAATATTGAAATTTAAAAGTGAAAATAAAAATGTTGATTCCACATTGTGCAATTTAACATGACCATATTTGAATTGAAGTTGCGTCAGTGTTGATTTAAATAGGAATGCATTAAAAATGGGCATATTTAAATTAAAGTTGTGTCTAGGTTATTTTAAATACATAAAATATAATTGCTCTAAACGTCAAAAAAAGTGTTGCCTTTCGTACGAATTGAAATAAACTTTTGCTTCTTACTCTATAATTCCGTTGAAGGATTTTGATTTTAGAAATCAAAATTAGAATTATTACTGTCAAAATACAAAGAAGTCCAATAAGAAAGAAGTACTTATTCGAAATCGCATTTATTCTGAAAATAGCATTTTTATTTCGTCGATACATTAACTTGGCAACATTCTTTCTTGTTGTTACGAAATTTTTAACGGTAAAAAAGCGCGTGTTTCAGTTCTTTGCGTTATTGGATAAGAAGTGTTGATGAATAGTGTGAAAATATATACAATTGTGCGATGATTGAAATGAATTCTGAGGAAATTATGAATGCGAGTTTTCCATACTGCAAGCGGAAAACATAGAAGATACGCGGAACTCTACTCCATTATCTGCTGAATCGGACTTACGACGTGTGCTGAATAAGGTAATTGTACAAACATGCTAATATTTAGGCAAAGCAAAATTATTTTTCTTTGGCTTAACAGGACCTGAAATATTTATTGAATACGACTTCTAAAGGCAAAGCGTTATTACATTCCTATGGTGTAGCAAAAAGCAATAAACATACCCTCAAGCCCTCGGATTTTCAGGTTATTGTAGATGAAATCTGTACTATTTTTCCTAGTGAGACATCTGCTCAGGTTGAATTGAAAGAAAGCTTACGTAGAGACAGCTCGGATTGGAACGAAGTTTTGGCTAAATGGGAAAAAACTTTCCAGCTTAGACAAAAGGATTTAAAAGAACTACCACATTTGAAATTTCTTGCCTCTTGGCCGAAATACACCGACGCACGGGCTCCTGAATTAGTAAATATATTTATTTGGTATGAAAATCTGTTTTTTTAACTATAACATCTATTTAGATAAATATAGATTTTAAATTGCTACATCCGGGAAAACAGCACCTTCTTTATTCCAAATGGGATTATTTCAAACAAAAGATTAAGCAATACTATGAAATAAACTTACATAATGAGTACTGCAAAACGCTTTTTGCAGTTTCGAAGTCTGTAGATAACACAGATATAATTACTATAAGGAAAAATACGAATTTGCAATAAATAATTTTCCATATATTCTAGAAGCAGAAGATTACATTTTGACTATCCTGCTTTGTGGAATTCTTCCTCCTTATTGTAGATTTAAAGGAACCGATGGAAACATTAGGAAAAAAGCGACCATAATTGATGCGCAAGACAGCTTTGTTTTAAGACTGATATGTATAAGCGATTACGAAAGATCCCTAAATGAACTTATTAGCAAGTATTATTCGACTAAGTTAACAATACAGCCATTTCTTATCGTTGAGGGTTTTTCTAAAAGACAAATCAGAAATTTTTATGTTTATTTTGATAGAACTTTGTACAAGCTAGGTTCCTTCATAGAACCTTTAGACATATGTTCGAAAATCTTTCAGGTCTTATCTTTAAAATACCCACAAGCAAGTGAGTCTACTTGGGTATTCATTCAACAGTTTTTTTTCAACATCCACACACATTTTGATTGTAAATCAGCTAACCTTACATCTCTTTTAAATTTTATTTCTAAAGATGTATCTTTGCTTCAAATGCAGCAATAAATTTAAAGAAATTATTTCTTTAATACGCCATTTAAAAGTAGATCATTTGCTTTGTGACAGCTTAGTCAGAACAACATGCAAACCAAACAATTGTAATCAATCGTTTTCAAATTACAGCACATTTCGATGTCATATAAAACAACATCAAATTGAAATAGAAGAAGAAAAGGAGGGGAGAATTAATGTACCCCAGGAATTAAATAAGAATATTTTGTGTTCTTCTTTGGATTCTGAGTTCTATACTAATTTAACAGAAAATATTATTGATGACTTTGCAATTTCAAATAGTGACACAAATAGTGGTGTGAACATAAAGAAAACAGTTTTACGTTTAACTCTTAATTTACATTCATTAAACTGGTTGCCTCGAAATCAAGTACTGACTATACAGTCTGGAATAAAATTTGCGAAATTTTTATTAGATAATGAACAATGTTTTGAAAAACGATTTCATTTTACTAACTCAAAATTTATAGATTTAACAAAGGAATTATATTATCGTGATCTTATTCGACCTAATATTCAAGAAAATATTAATTATAGTAACATCCAAACTGCAACGTCAGTAAAATTTAATAATACGATTTATAAAACAAATTATTACGTAACAGCTATAGATACGCAACTAAAAATATTCCAAATCAAACAGTTTTTATACAGCAACGAACGTATTTATGTTGTGTGCGTACCTGTAATAATAAAAGAATTTTGTACGCATTTTCAATCCTACGAAGTTGACGTTACAGCGCAGAAAAAAATGTTTATTAAAGAAATATCATATTTTGATTCTTATCCATTTCATATTTATTCCATAAATAATGGAAAAAATTATGTACGTATTCAATATGTTTAAGTTTACATTTACAATATTATAAGCTTTAATAAATAAATAAAAAGAAATTTGTTGTATTCTTTTCAATTAAAATAAATGGATTTTAAAAATAAGTACAATATTTATATATTTATTTCTAATAGCGTACGATATCAATTTGAATAGAAAAATCTAAATTCAACGTTATTACATTATAAAAACGTAAATGTCGTAAATACAAATTGAAGGTGAAGGATATTAATTTATATTTTAAAGATGTTGACTTGAAAGGTTTCAACTTCAATTTTTTCTCGTTTATTCAACGACGCGATCACTTCAATCCAAATGGCTTCGTATTTAATTTGACACTAATAAATTTCAATCTGACACTGCGTAAATTGTCTCATGATTCGAAATCGTTCAACTTCAAAGTTACATTTTCCCACTTTACCTGGCTTTCATTAACGTTTACCGTCGGTTCGAAGTGAAAAATGTTGATTTTACCTTGTTTTTTCTCTGGGTGTAGGGGTTGACGCAACCAGCTCAGCGTCTGTAAGTGAACTTAAACAGACATCTTCAGACCTGACTTTCGATACGGACCTACACATTGTTACCAAAGAGCAAGAAGTAGCACTGGAGAGAGTTAAAGCGCGATTGCCGTCTTGTGTTGGTCTGGGTCTCGGGCGGACTGACATGGAAGAGCATGTGATCGAGGTGGTAGATGAGCATCTTCCGGTAAAGCAACGCCACTGCCCCATTTCACCTGTGATTCAGCAGATGATCTTTGCAGAGCTTGACCGAATGCTGAGTCTCGGGTTGATTGAGGTCAGCAACAGCAGCTGGAGCTCTCCAGTGTCTTTGGTAAGAAAAGGGACTAAAAACCGACTATGCCTTGATGCTAGGAAACTAAATGAACGATCAATTAAAGACGCATACCCGTTACCTCACATTGGGGCATCCTTGCCAGACTTCAGGACACTCGCTTCATCAGTGCGATCCATTTGAAGGATGCGTTCTGGCAGATACCATTGAAAGAGAGGTCGAGAGGTAAGACGCCATTCACAGTTCCAGGACGGCCGTTATATCAGTTTACTTCAATGCCGTTCGGACTGTGTAATGCCGCGCAGCGAATGTGTAGGCTGATGGACAAAGTCATACCCGCTGAACTTAGGAAACGTGCCTTTGTCTACCTCGATGATCTTCTGGTGTGTTCTGCCAGTTTCGAGTCACATCTTGCACTGCTGAATCGGGCGGCTGAATGTCTGCGGGATGCAAAACTCACAATAAATGTGGAGAAAAGCAAATTTTGCTACAAAGAGGTGAGGTATCTGAGTTATGTTGTCGGGGACGGGAGCATCAGGACAGATAGCAAGAAGGTGGCTGCGATTGATGAGTTTCCGGAGCCTAGAACGCCAAAACAGTTAAGACGGTTTGTAGGGATGTCAGGCTGGTACCGCAGATTTATTAGGGACTATTCTACCATAGCAGCTCCGCTGCATGACTGTCTCAAGAAAGACAAAATGAAGAATTTTTGCGCTAACTGACGAAGCTAAGCACTCCTTTGAAGAGATAAAGCGCAGTCTTTCTTCGGCACCAGTGCTTAGTAATCCGCACTTCAACAGACATTTTTATATTCAATGTGATGCATCTACGCAAGGGGTGGAAGGAGTTCTCTTTCAGATGAATGATGAAGAGAATGAGCATCCGATAGCATTTATGTCAGCGAAACTCAATAAGGCTCAGAAAAATTATAGTGTCACTGAGCTTGAGTGTAACGCTGCAGTATTAAGCGTGAAGAAGTTCCGTCCTTATGCGGAAGGTTTACCTTTTACCATAATTACGGATCACGCGAGCTTGAAGTGGCTGATGAACCAAAAAGACTTGTCTGGAAGATTAGCCGGATGGAGTTTAAGACTTCAAGCTTACAATTTTAATATTGAACACCGAAAAGGTTCTCAAAATCTGGTGCCGGATGCTCTTTCTCGCATGTATCTGGAAGAGATAGGACTGGTAGACAGATCACTTGATGTTGACCTAAATTCCCCAGCTTTTTCTTCGGAAGAATAGGAGGAATTGAGGAAGACAGTGACTGAAAACAAAGACGAACTACCAGATTTAGTAGTTTCGGACGGGTTTGTATACAGACGTACGGGTTTTATGGCGGGTGAAGTGGTTCAAGAGGATCACGCTTGGCAGCTCTGGGTACCGTGCGATTTACGTTCTAGATTACTGGAGGCTTGTCATAGCTCTCTTTCAGCTGGACATGGGGGAATTCACAAGACGCTGGCTCGGTTAAGACAAAATTATTTTTGGCCGGGAATGGTTAGCGACGTGCAATATTGTGTTAAAAATTGTGAAATTGCAACGCTCGAGTGCAATATGGGGTGGTTTCTTGCCACCCTACCCACAAGAGAAAAAAAAATCGTGCCAATATTTTTTTTTAGGGAATAGATACTGGAGGGATTAAAACAAAACAATACACTAGTCACAAAAACCTATGATTCCTAATGGGTCATCCCAAACTAATCCTTTAACTCTCACAACCACCTAAATATAAAAACTATCATACAACCACACAGTCTCACCCAGCACTATTCACCTAAACAAACAAAAAACTTTCAAACTACCAGGAATCTCAGACATCCTAGCACAACACAACATAAGTCATCGTCCGTCTTTGAGCCGCCCACCCCGTCTGTACCTCTTACGAGCTACAGCCATGAACCGCACTTGGCTCAAAGTGCACCGCGGTTCCCTTATTTCATTAATCTGTCCAAGTCTCTGTTAGTCTGTCTGTTTATTTCTTAATGTCCGTTATGTCTGTCCATTTGCCACGCCTTTAAGTGAGGTGACCTCCCCTTAGGTCCACCAGCACGTTAGCCTAATTGGTAGTGTTTAGCAACACATCGTAAAAGGAAATAAACTGTGTTCTATTTAAAAAAAGAAAACATTATCCTTTTCTTTTCATAATTTTTTTTTGTTTTTTTTCTCTTTATTCACAATTATTCCTTTTTCTTTGTTTTTCTAATCCTACTTTTCCTTATTTATTTAACTAAAATAACAATAAAATATATATATATATATAAATTTTTACTATTTTAATTATTTTTCTGTTATGTATTTTTTTTCTTGTTTCTTAATATTCAATAATTCTCAAATTTATATTTAATGTTCCTTTTTTTGATAATTTTTAATATTATTTCATAAATAGGTAAGGCTTACCAGGTTCCAGACTGCTGATGGCGCCACTTTACAGCTCCGGACCTGTACTGAAAGGACATTTTATAAGTGTATTCATTTATCAACTAACTTTCTGCTA
This sequence comes from Thecophora atra, assembly GCA_937620795.1. Classification (NCBI taxonomy): domain Eukaryota; kingdom Metazoa; phylum Arthropoda; class Insecta; order Diptera; family Conopidae; genus Thecophora; species Thecophora atra. Next base: position 29,424,850 of record OW569398.1, read on the forward strand.
TTATTGGTTTTTTTTTTATATTGTAGTACATTACTTCGTTTCGTATTAATTTGTTTCTTTCTTTCCTCTTTCAATTTGTTTTTTACATAATTTTTTCTAATATTGGGTTTCTATTGAATTTAAGGTAGCAAGCAATCAAAAAATAATCTACAAAATCTACAGAATTAATTGGAAGATATAAATATTAACAACAAAATAAAGAAATATACAGTAATAATAAAGTAATAAGTATAAGGTAATACAGCAATATATAAAAAATTTAATGTTAAATAATTCTGTCGGCGGCAATTCTGCTTCTACGAATATGTGTCTGTAGTGTATATTTCTTATATTCTTGTTCGCTGCTTATATACTTTAGACTTGTATATCTTTATGTGTTAACGATGTTGTTGTTGGTATGTTGATGTTCACCATGTATTTCCTCTAAGTAATTTTTAGGTAGAAGAATTGGCGGCAATTCGTGAGCTTTCTTGGTAGATTGTCTGCTGGTTAGGTATCGTTCTCCATATCAACTATAACACACAATTGTTAGTGTTGTGAAAAATTATGATGTTGCTATTGTGGATGTCTGTTATATGTTTGGTTGCATTTCTTTTGAAGATTTATGTATAAAGACTCTGCATGCATAATTGTTCTGGTTTTAATTTAATGTACATTTGGTGCAGGTACATTACAAGTACAAAAAAAAACTTTACTTTTTATAAATACAAAAAAAAACAATGTTCTTATAGGCCCAGTTAAATTTTGGCGCAATTTTATTTCGATTTGGCGCACTTTTATTTTATGAAGTATATGTCTACCTTGTTGTTTGTTTTTAGCTTTTTTTAACAACGTTTTGTGCAGTAAATGCCTGTTTTATTTCTCCACAAAAACTCTATCACACACTTATTTGACGAGATTCAGTTGCAAAACCTTCACTTGTCAGCATGTTTGATATTCTCACTTTTAAGCCTTTCTTTATTCACATTTAATTTCATATTTTTCTTTTCCAAACAACCACTTCTTCGTCCATAGTTTTATTAACAATTCTTTCTCCCACCATTTAAGTTTTTCTTTTATTTTTCTTCAAGTAATCTCTTCAGCAATAGTTTTATTAACAATTCTTTCTGCTTAACAATCACGCTCAAAAACTTCATCCACCATTAATTAAATTTCACGAAACAAAAACTTCTATCTTCATTAAATTTCACGAAACAAAAACTTCTTTCATTTCTTCTTCCTCCCGTTCCGATTCCCATCCTTCCAATCCCTTCCATTAATTCCCCCTTCCATTCACAATTCCCACTTTCCCTAATTCCCTGTTCAATCATATTTCCATTCACACCTTCCACAATCACCTTTCTACACAAATCATTCAACCAGAAGACTTAGGGTCTGTTGTAAGGGAAATCTTTATATTCTTTTATTTCTTAAAAATTATACAAAACTGCTTACACATAAAACAATTACCAATAACAAAAATTCTAACTAACACAAAAGACAAAAATAACTATTTTTAATATCGCTCCTTTGGTTCAGGAAATATGAAGCACGGGCTGCCACTACACTATCCAAGATCAAAGAACGGCAATTCCTTCATCTTCGTATGTCTAGACCACTTTTCGAAGTTCGTTTTCCTACAACCAATGCGAAGTGTCACCTCCGCTAATGTTGTTAGGTTTTTAGAAAGTAGTGTGTTTCATGTTTTTGGTGTCCCTGAGTTTGTTCATTCTGACAATGGGAAACAGTTCGTTTCTGGCATGTTTAAAGAGTTTTTAGGAAAGTATGGAGTTAAACATGTCAGAACAGGATTTTCCTCTCCTCAAGCGAACGCAGCTGAAAGGCTAAACCGTTCGGGTTTGCAAATTGTGCGTTGGTTTGTAGGAGATAACCAACGAAACTGGGACCTGCATATTAGTGACGCAGCGTTTGCGCTGAGAAGTGTTGTTCACCGTTCAATCGGTTTAGCACCCTACTACGCCGTGTTTGGGGCTCACATGATGCAACACGCAACCTCTTATGAGATAATGCGTCGTGTAAGCTCCGTAAAAGGAGAAGATTTAGCAGTCGTGAGCCAAGCAGACAAGCTAAGCTTGATCCGCCAGAAAATTTCAGAAGCGTTACAGCTGGCTCACGAGAAAAGCGCCAAGGCGTACAACACGCGTAGTAGGGAAGTAAGTTTTCAAGTTGGACAAGTGGTATACCGCCGAAATTTTAAACAGAGCAACCTCGTTGATGGTTACAATGCCAAACTGCGGCCATCCAATATTTAATGTGTAATTTTAGGTAAAGTTGGCAAGTCGTTGTACGAGCTCGGCACACTTGGTGGGAAGAAGCTGGGGGTATACCACGCTAAAGATTTGTTTGTGTCGTAATGGATGTTTTATGTAGTGAGTGTTGTAGTTTGTAGACTGAACAATTATTTCTTTATTATAAGCTAGTAGTTATTTTTCCTTTTATTGTTCTTAAGTTTTAAGTTCACTAGACTCATTTTTGTAAATGCTAGACTTGACCCTTATTATTTATTTATTTCTCTTTCTGTGATATTTTCACAGGTAAAACCATTAGATGTAGTTAGTAGTGCAATATTAGGTTCTAGTTAATGCAATATTAGTTTAAGATGTGGTAATAATGACTGTGATATTTTCGATAATACTAGGGTAGGTGCAATATCGGTGAAGCATCGACATATTGACGAACTCCTTTGGTAGTGGTTGTAATTTTAATAAAATTTGACAAATCGCTAAAATAGCTCCACAAGTTGCAAACAGAAAGTTTTCAGCAAAGCCACTCAGGATTCAGAATCCCATTTCAGCTTAACTTTTAAGATCAGTTGGCTTTTTTGCGTTTTAGCGATGGAGTTATAGTTTTAGCTAAGGGAATTATATGGCATCGTTTTCTATCACGACGGTTATTAAAACACAATTTTAATTTCACGGTTAATAACTCTACTTTGGCTTCATTGCAACACTACTATACGCGTAACTGAAATAATAACCTTTCTTTATGTGGATAAAAGCATTTTTTGTGTAATGTGTTATTTCACAGTGTTAATTTTGTTAAATTGACACAAAAAATATCAAACGACATGCATTTATCCAGATATGAAGTCCGAATTAGAAGAGAATAAAAAATTGAAAATGACAAAACATCTTAAAAAATTTTCTATCAAAATAAATTTTGACCTTGATTTTCGATTTTAAGGAGAAACAATCACCTCTCATTAAAAGCACATTTTTAGAGTAATTTTCATTTGTGCTTATTTAACAATTTAATTATTAATAAAATATCTGTTATTCGTTTTAGAGGTTTGGCTACGCAACTACTTCGGCAAATACCCAACACCGCAATAATGATGGCAACCTATGAAGCGGTCGTATACGTTTTAACGCGACGTTTTAATAACAAAACAAACGAATTTTATGATTTCTAGATCGCAATCAACACAGCTCGATTTCCATTAATCTCTACTTTACTTTCTGACGCAACAAACGCATGGATTAGTAATTCACGAGGATCTTATTAGCTCATACGAAAGGAGTGTTGTGCATTATAAGTCAGCCTTAACCATAATTATCATACTGTTATCATTTTTATTTTTTGAAAATTAGCCGATATACATATATTTTTAGTAAAGAACTTTTGAACGTTTTGCTAAACTAAACTGGATGGAAATGTAAGAATATGAACTTGCAAATTCTCTCTTATTAATCTATCCTTATACTGCTTATCGAAATAGTATGATTTATAAATAATATTGTACAATTTTTGAAATTGTTTTGCTGCATATATATTTCACTGCTCAGTTTGATGTGTATAACTATAGCAGAATTTAACACGAGGCTGCTAAAAACAATCAAACTGTTTAATGTTAAAATTTCATTAATACTGTACGGAAATTTAAGTAAATTGAAATTGAAAAACATATATTAAAGAACAATTTAAGTTTTGATGATAGGGCATATATAACTTGTAAATAAATAATGTACTGTTGTGGCAAAGCCTAATTATAAAAACTTAAAAGATTTTGATGAAAATCACGTTTACGCTTTTATATTGTTGTTACTGATTTTTTCGAATTAGCATTCAATCTCTCATCGGATTTAACTTGTCCAACTCGAAATGTTAGGAAAACTAACTGGGTAAAATATAGGACTAGACTTGCGACACTCCTTTGGCCTATGCGACTGGGGAATGTTGCAGATAAAGAGGAATTAGATAGCAGAGTAGATTTCCTCTCTAATGTTCTATACAGTGGTATGGAGAACGTGTGCCCACTTGAAAATTCTAAGGGGAAAATGAGACCACCCTGGTCGGACTATGATCTCATGGAGCTGCGGGAGAGGTGCTGGCGGAATTTTAATCTTGCTAATTCAACAAGTGATATTTACCTGTGGAGTGATATAAGGTTGCCTTAAGCAAGTTTAAAAAAGAATTACATGTGGCTAAGAGGACGTCATGGAAAAACTTCTGTAACAATATAACCAGTTCCTCTGAAACTTGCAGGTTAAGAAAAAACTTTTCCTCAAGTCCATGCACTATAGGATACATAAGGAAGGAAGATGGCTATTGGACTGCATCATGAGCTGAATCATTAGACCTCTAAATAGTCGGCCAGTTTGCTTTTGAAGTTCTGTACAGCTTGTTTACCCAAACTGTCGGAAACATTATTTTCTTTTCAATTATATTTTTTTTTCAAGTTTATTTTCGGTTTTCTTTCAATTCTCGCTGGATTTGCGCGATTGAAATTTAATGTTCGAAGCGTACCGCCGAATCAATTCTTCGCGGGATTGCTTGAGTTCGGCAATTTCGCCAAAGAAGAAAACATTTTTTTTAGTTTTCGAGTTATACCTTTATCCAAAGGAATCTTCAGACTTGAGATTTTGCTTCATGAATTTATACATTCATGTTCAGATAGTCTGCTTTGTCTTTTATAGAAATATGGAATTAGAGGCTCTCAGCTGAGTTTTCTCTTATCTTCACAATGGTGCTCAGGTAGTAAAACTAAGTGTAAGCATTAGTCATTATGTCATCATTGCTGTTGGAGCGCCTCAAGTTCTGTGCTTGGTCTAATTTTTTTCCTATTGATATTAAATCAAATTTAGAAGCAAACTCATAGCCTGTGCGAATAATTTAGACTGTGATTGATAATAGTTCAACTACTCTTAATTTCACGGTTAAAAACTCTACTGTAGCTTCATTGCGACACTACAATACTCGTAACTGAAATAATAACTTTTCTTTATATGGGTAAAAGCATTTTTTGTGTAATTTGTTATTTCACAGTGTTAATTTTGTTAAATTGTAGGTGTAAAAATTTTTAATTGGTAAAGAAATCAGTAATTCAGCTAGTAAAGATATTACTAACGATAACGAGTTCAGTTGCTCCGAAGCGTGTTTTCATCTTGACTTTATTAAGCCCTTTAAACATACATATAAGGATGTTAGATCGGAAAATGAGTTGATCAGATCATATTACTGCTTTAATTATTATTTTTTATCCTGCACTTATTCCGTTAGGGCCCCACTATGGGCCCCCACTATGGGCCCCTCGCCCCGAATAACGTGTCACAACGCTTATCGGTTACAACCATCGCTCGCATATCCCCTACATCGCCATGTTACATCGCTTGCAACTCACATGCACAACGTTTCTTCGTTCCAACTATTGCAACGCACAGCTACGACATCGTCACGTTATGCCGGCCGCGACGCATTGCTGCCACATCGTCGCATCACCACGTGCATCCATCACAGCGTCATCGACACCAACAGTGTGTGTATGGAGCAGTGTGCTCCAAACATTGTGCATGAAGTAAACCATTAATAAAACCAACGTACAATTAAAAGGGTTTCTTTTATTTTACAAATTTTCTGCAACGAATCCTGGCTCGACTGTGCATATCCCAGCAAAAGAGTAACGAAAGAGAAAGTTCGTTACAGAGGCGCCTGATCACACAAACGATCACTGGGAAAAAGAGTTCACAGCATCAGCAACAGGCCGGAATCAAGACAATGGTAAAAGTCTCCTGGGTCTATTCCCTACGTCGGAAGACCTACTGGCCTGCGCAGAGGAGTTCGGCTGCGAGGAAGATGGAACTGTAGAGGTATTGCGAAAGCGATTCTTGCAAGTGATTCCAACCGTAATCGATCCATCGCTGGTGCTACGCCTCGCCGAACTCGAAATGAAACATACACGAATTCCGACGCCACCACCAAAATCCCCAAACACATTCACCATCCAATTGGCGGGTTCTACAGAACGAAGCTGGAGTTGCGTCATCGCATCAACAGGCGACGGACAAGCTTGAGGCCACATTAGAGAGAATCCGACGAAAGCACATAACCAGCGCCGGTCATCGAAAAGGTCCGTAAATGGGCCATAAAATTCGACGGCATACATGATCCGTTAGGATTCATCGAGCGAGTTACGGAACTCACTAAGGTCCACGGATTAAATTCCAAATTGTTTTAGCTCTTTTTAATGTGTTTTTATGACACCCAGGTAACACACTTTGGATGTATTTTTATGACCCAATAGATTAATATAAGTCTACTTGTTTATTAAATTTAATTGTTTAAAATATTTTTGACTACTTCGCCACTTGTTTATTTCTTAAAAAGAGAATAGAGCATTTAAATCAATGACTAGATAATAGGTAAAAATAAAAAAAAGAAAATTAAAATGTAACTAATTGCATGTAAATCCGAAATATTGTGGCATATTTGCGGCTTTCATCTTTTTGAAAAAAAATTGTTCACAACCGGTGTTCTGAATTGCAATGGATTTTATGTGTTAAACTTCTAAGCCATTGAACCAATAATTAAAGAATACGTTTTTATACAAAAAATATCAAACGAGATGCATTTATCCAGATATGAATTCCGAATTAGAAGAGAATAAAAAATTGAGAATGACAAAACATCTTAAAAACTTTTCTATCAAAATAAATTTTAACCTTGATTTTCGATTTTAGGGGGAAAAAATCACCTCTCATTAAATGCACATTTTTAGAGTAATTTTCATTTGTGCTTATTTAACAATTTAATAATAATTAAAATATCTGTTATTCGTTTTAGAGGTTTGGCTACGCAATTACTTCGGCAAATATCCAACGCCGCAATAATAATGGCAACCTATGAAGCGGTCGTATACGTTTTTACGCGACGTTTTAATAAAAAAACAAACGAATTTTATGATTTTTAGATCGCAATCAACACAACTCGATTTATATTAATTTCTACTTTACTTTCTGACGCAACTAACGCAAGGATTAGTAATTCACGAGGATCTTAGTAGCTTATACGAAAGGAGTGTTGTGCATTATAAGTCAGCCTTAACCATAATTATCATACTGTTATCATTTTTATTTTTTGAAAATTAGCCGATATACATATATTTTTAGTAAAGAACTTTTGAACGTTTTGCTAAACTAAACTGGATGGAAATGTAAGAATATGAACTTGCAAATTCTCTCTTATTAATCTATCCTTATACTGCTTATCGAAATAGTATGACTTATAAATAATATTGTACAATTTTAAAAATTGTTTTGCTGCAAATATATTTCACTGCTCAGTTTGACGTGTATACCTATAGCAGCATTGAACACGAGGCTGATAAAAGCAATCAAACTGTTTAATGTTACAATTTCATTAATACTGTACTGAAATTTAAGTAAATTGAAATTGAAAAACGTATATTAAAAAACGATTTAAGTTTTGATGATAGGGCAGATATAAGTTGTGTTGTGTGTCGCAATCACAACAACTAAGTTCCAATTTAACGGAACAATAATATTCAAGGCCAATAATTAGTTTAAGGCCACGATCTACTCAAATAACAGAATAGTCGAAGGAAGCCAAGAAACTTTAAAATGCAAGCGCACCACTTTTCCTTCGCTTCATTCGGTAACGGCCGTTGTTAAAAACAAATGAAACGAATGACTAATTATGTTAACTTCGAATTATTGAATAATGTAAGCAATTCGAAGTTAAACAAGTAAGAATACTTTTTTTTAAAGTTTTGAGTTTAAGCTTTTATTAAAGAGAACATTAAAAAGAAACGCAACTAAAGAAAATTGCAAAGCGGAACACAAGAGTTCTACTTAGAAAAGTAGAACATGCGATTGCGAAATTAATATCAATAAAATAATATTATAATAAAAATTAATTAATATTAATAATAAATATTAATATTAATTTTAAGAAGTTTTGAGATTGCGACATACATATAATGACCTATTTCAGCGGCGTCACCTGTCGACGCCGAAGTTAATGTAAAAGCTAATGATTAATTTTAAGTCAGAAGTAAAATAGAGTTTAAAGTGACCGGTGCTCGGTTTAAGTAATAAAAAGTAGAAAGATATCACAATACAAGTGTTTTTGTTTGCGCGGACCCCCCCTGCAACCATTCATATCCCGAGGAACACAACATTTTTGGCGAAGCCGGTAGGATCGAGCCAAGGATCGCTCAACGACAGGCAAGGAAAAAAGAGGAAGCAGCGTGTTTTATTCCAAACACTACGACAGCAAACAAGAAGAAACGCCGAGGAGGAAAACTAGTTAAGGATCGAAGAAGGCTCGCGCACCTTGCCTTGATTTCAGAAAAGGAGACTTCCATCTCTTGGGAAGAAGCGAACAGCATTTGGCAGGAAATTTATAATAAGGAAAAAGAAATGTCGAATAGGAAGAAGTAAAAATAAATTGTCTTAATGAAAATTTTAAACTGTGTTTTTATAGCAGCTAGATAAAATATTTTATAAATAAACATTTCGACCGAAACGGAAGCTATACTTTTTATACGAACTTTTTTAAAAGTTGAACCAGCAATTAAACAATTGTTGACGAGTTGTTTAACACGCGCGGACATGTGTTAAGAAATCGAAGGCAATATGATAGCTCGCGCTGAAACATAAAAAAAAAAATAATGCGTTGTTTGAAATTTTTCAAGTGCAAGTAGCTTGAGAAACTTAAATTTAAGTTATGCGGAAAATAAAATAAAAAACAAGTGAAACGAAATTGTTTTTATAGCACGAGTCATAGTAAACAAGAAAAATAGAAAATATTCGAGACAAGTAAAATTATAGATCACGGGAAAAATATTAATTGGCGTGGAAATAGATATTAAATTTCAAAGAAGTTCATAGTTACATGATTGAAGAGAGGTATTGAAGTTATTAAGATAGTTAAGAATGGACAATACAAATTAATATTAATCAATGGATAAGGAATATGAACAGCTAGTATCGAAATATCAAGCATTATCTGGTCAGTTAGACAGGTTTGTAGAAAAATCCTGGGAAAGTGTTACACTTACAGCAAGTAATAGGGAAACAATTGAGTTAATTAAATCGCAAATAAATTCTGTGAAAGACATTTCCAAGATAGAATAGTCGGATTTGATTGTCGACGAAATAGTTAGCTACCTAGAAAATAAAAAAGCGACAATTACAACAGAAATAAGCGCGTGGAAGAAAGAATTCAACTGTTTGAAAGGTAGGAACGACAGTTATTTGGCAAGTAGGGACTTGCAAGAAGACAGTCTTCGACAATTAGAACTCGAAAACGAGCAGTTAAGGAAAATACTCGGTACACAAGGGGAGGTTTTCCCGGAAAATTCACCGGACAATCGTAAAGAGGGATCCACAAGTTCAGAGGCACAAGAAATTAAACAACTTGAAGCAGAAAACGGCTTGTTGACAAAGCAGATAGCGATCTTGCGAAGTTACGAATATCACGACGAGGAGCCACGCTAAGAGAGGGAAAATACTGCAATAGAGGCAATCACATCCAATACAAAGAAAAACGATAATAAAAATTTAAGCAAAATGGGGATAGAAGACATAGCAAAATAGTGAATAGGTTAGTACCATTATTTTCGGGTGCACCATCTTTTGACCTCCGAAATGAAGTATATAAATTTATTGAAGGATGCGATCTAGCACACAGAAATATCAAGGACACAGAGATCCAAGACTTCATAGCATGCGTTAAACAGCGCCTGCACGAAAATGCAACAGCCTTTTACGCTCGAAAAAGTTCGAGAGGCTGGAAGAGTTGAATAATGCAATAAAGAGGCATTATTTACAACATAAGTCCTTAGATATGGTTTTGGTAGAAATACAAGCTATGAGCCAGCTGCCAAACGAGGGTATCCGTCAGTTCGCGGAAAAACTAATAGCCGCAAAGTCTCAGGCGGAGGACATTATCACTGCTGTCAACCAGGGGAGATCGGATATAGCGTTAAGAACAGAAGTAGACAGGGCAGTAATGAGGACCTTTAAGTTAGGTTTACAAGACAGTTCTTTAAGACTTTATTTGGTAGTTATAGAGAATTCAACATTTGAAGAATTGGTGGAGCAAGCATTGGATGTTGCGGATGACATACGACAGGCAGAGACGATCCGAAGTAGGCACTTCGTCGGCGTGGTCGAAAACCCGTTAAGTGATTATTCCAATCAGAGGAAACCATTCCTTAGTCCGCGCTATAGAAAGGATGAAGGTTCACCAGAATTGAAAGGCCAATGGAATAAGACTGTGCAAAACGGCAATGGGCAATCAATGCAGAATATTAGTTGCAGTTTCTGTAACAGAAAGGGACATACAAGAGAGGATTGCCTAGTAAGAAGGAACACGCCATACTATCAGGAATGCTGCAAATATGGTCATGAGAATAATTTCAAATGTAAAAATGTTTCGCAAATCAAAGAAAATCCTTTTGAAAGGCAAGACCGACAACAAAAAGGACAACAAGGATATTGGTCAAATAACAGCAGAAGCAAGTGGGATTCCAATCAAAAATGGAAAACGAAGGCGGCTTCCAAAAAGGACTAGATCAACCCAAACCAAAAACAAAAGGCCCGAATAAAGATAAAACTAATACGGATAGTGCATGCCATTGGTGCAATAGACCAGGACACTGAGTACGAGATTGCCAAGCCCAGAAGAACTGGGAATCGTTTCAGAGAAACTACCGAGGGCCAAGGCAAGGCCTGTAACCTGGGAACCCAGAAAGAATAGTAATTTTGGGCCAAACAGATTGTAAAGGTAATATTGAACAAGGAACGAAAAAGAAACATGTCGGAACGATAAGCGTAGGAATAGTGAATACTAAAAACATTAAAAACAAACCTGTAGCAGATAAAAGGTTAGAAGACTCAAGAATCGTAAAACCAAATATAAACGTTCAAGAATGTGAAAGAAAAAGTATACAAGAAAAAGAAAAACAGGAATTTAGCACAACAAATAATTTCAAAAGCAATGAAGACAGTAAGAGTGAGTGTCGCTACAACAATAAACTTGAGGATGATGTGTTCATTAACTTATCTTATTGGTTGATACGGGAGCAGACACCAGCTTAGTAAAAGAAAAGTCCATTAAAAGGGATATATTAATTAATCATTCTGAAAAGCGAGTTTTAAATGGAGCTTTCGGGGGTTGTGCAACCACTAAGGGAACTGTTAATGTTACCCATCAAGACTGGACCTGCCTTGATTTAACGTTACATACGGTGTCACTTGAACAAGGATTGCCAGGCGACGAGATACTTGGCAGAGACAACCTATGGAATAAGTCCATATTGGATTCAATAAAAAAAGAGTTAAAAATAATTACTCCAAAAGGGTAGGAAATAACTAGGTTGCAGATCAACATGTTTTATAAAAATGGATCTAACCAACAAACTGCGAGAAGTGGTGATCCACAAAACTCCACAAAAATCTCCCCAGGTGTGTTCTTAGGAGAAGCGTTAGTAAGTGTAACAAATAATAAAGTTAACGTTCCGATCTTAAATTCAACGGAAGAAGATTTCACTCTGAGTGACAAATTCGTTTCAGAATTCAGCGATTTCGACAAGTATGAAATACCGAAAAATGATAAAACCATTAATAGTGTGGTTAGTTCAAATATTAGACAAAGATTAAAAGTTTTAATGCACGAATTAGATTTGGATCCTTCCTTGAATAAAGAGGAAAGAGAGTCCATAAGCAACTTATGTAAAGAATATAATGACATCTTTCTATTAGATGGAGACAAATTTACATACACCACAGCAATAGAGCACATAATTTCCACGAGGGTAGACCAGGTACCAATTAATCAAAGACAGCACCGACTTCCCCATACACATAGGGAAGAAGTTAATAAACAAATAAGTTGCTAGAAGACGACATAATAACTCCAAGCAAATCGCCGTGGAATTCTCCATTATTAATAGTTCCGAAGAAATGTGGAAAAGATGACGAAAACAAATGGCGTATGCTTGTCGACTATAGGAAACTGAATGACGCTACAATTAAACAGGTTTTTCCAATACCCAGGATTGACGAAATTTTAGACCAATTAGGTAGTAGCAGGTATTTTTCAACTCTAGATTTAGCTAGCGGCTACCATCAAGTCTTAGTAAATAACAATGATAGGAAAAAAACAGCCTTCAGCTCAGCATTAGGACATTTCGAATTTAAGAGAATGCCTTTCGGATTAACAGGGACACCCGCCACCTTTCAGAGATTAATTAATCACGTGCTAACAGGATTACAAGGAATAGACTGTTTCGTCTATTTAGATGACATAGTCATGTACGGTAGCAACTTAGATCAGCATGCATACAGATTAGCGAAAGTTTTTGAAGTTCTAAGAGCAAATAATTTAAAGTTGAATGTTAGTAAATGCCAGTTTTTGCGACGCTAGATCATTTATTTGGGCCATAAATGTTCAGAAAACAGAGCCCTCCCCGACTCAAGCAAAGTGGAATGCGTTAAAAACATTCCACCTCCAAAAAACGTAAAGGAAGTGCAGGATTTCTTAGGGTTAATAAATTATTATAGATAATTCATACCTGACACGGCAAAGATAGCGTTACCAATTAGTAAATTGTTACGTAAAAATGTAAAGAGTATTTGGACTGAAAACTGTCAAAAAGCATTTGACATCTTGAAGGCAGCCATTACTTCACCACCACTATTAGCATACCCCGATTTTTCAAAAGAATTTCTATTAAGCACGGATGCTAGTAATGAAGCATTAGGCGAAGTGCTCTCTCAAGGAAGTGTCGGCAAAGATAAACCAATAGCTTTTGCCAGCCGAACATTAAGTGATACAGAAAAACGGTATTCTACAATAGCAAAAGAGTTTTTAGCAATTGTTTGGGCAACTAAAAATTTTAGAGCTTATCTACTAGAAAGACATTTCAAAATTTGTACAGACCACCAACCATTAAAGGGAATAGCTAATTTACAAGATCAGACTTCAAGATTGGCAAGATTTATCATAAGTTATCAGAATACGACTTCGAAATAATCTATAAGCCAGGGAAAACAAACTTGAATGCTGATGCATTAAGCAGGATACCCAAGGCAGGCAATACCGTTACAGCAGTACAGACACGCTCGAAAACGAAAGAACAAAATAGCTCTGGTATAGATAACACAAAAGCAACTTTAATGTCTGTAGAACCCGATAGGCTAGGAACAGGTGGACAAAAAGATATTATTTTATTAACAGATCCAAAAGAAATAGATACCATAATAAAAGACTTCCATCAGACACTACTTGGGGGTCATCAAGGCGCGGTAAAAACTTACCTACGAATTCGACAGGAATATAGGTGGGCAGGTATGCAGAAGCAGATAAAGGACTTTGTTAAAACTTGTCCAAAATGCCAGATGAAAAAAGCTCAAAATTAACAAAAATGCTTATTGTATTAACAGATTAACCAACGCGGCCATTTCATAAAGTTTATGTGGACATTGTAGGTATTCTGCCAGAAACTGTTTCGGGCAATAAATATATTTTGACTTTCCAAGACGATTTTTGTAAATTTATGGCATGTGTAGCCATCCCACACGCAGAAGCGAGCACAGTAGCTAGAGCTTTTTACGATGAGATTATTACGCGTTACGGCATTCCAAGAGTTCTTATCACTGATAACGGAACCAACTTCATTTCAATTTCATTTGACCTCGAATTACAGAAAAAGGCGACCAACGATTTTACAAGAATTGCAGCATTTTTTGCTGAGACAACATCTTTCAAAGTTTTGTTGTTGTATGTTTTGGAGCAGTTGTCGCTTCTCCACTACACCTGTTCAGCACATCTGCGTACGAAATTCGTCCAACTTTGACCTCGAATTTTCAGCATTTCTTGCTGCAACAACATCTTTCAAACGGCATATGGCGTATTTTCGCACACCTCACAGTTTTGGAGCAGTTGTCAATTCTCCACTACGCTTGTACACCACACCTGCGTACGAAATTCGTCCAACTTTGACCTCGAATTAGAAGAAAAAGGCGACTAACGATTTTACAAGATTTGCAGCATTTCTTGCTGAAACAACAGCTTTCAAACGACATATGGCGTATTTTCCCACACCTCACAGTTTTGGAGCATTTGTCAATCCTCCACTACGCTTGTTCACCACACCTGCGAACGAAATTCGTCCAACTTTGAACACGAATTACAAGAAAAGTGTGAACGCCCTTAACGATTTTACAAGATTTGCAGCATTGGTTGCTGTAAGCAACACCGTTCAAACGGCATATGGAGTTTTTGGCACACCTCACCGTTTTGAAGCATTTGTCACGTCTCCGCTACGCTTGTTCACCACATCTGCGTACGTAATTCGTCCAACTTTGACCTCGAATTACAAGAAAAAGGCGACCAACGATTTTACAAGATTTGCAGCATTGCTTGCTGTAAGCAACATCGTTCAAACGGCATATGGAGTTTTTGGCACACCTCACCGTTTTGAAGCATGTGTCACGTCTCCGCTACGCTTGTTCACCACATCTGCGTACGTAATTCGTCCAACTTTGACCTCGAATTACAAGAAAAAGGCGACCAACGATTTTACAAGATTTGCAGCATTTTTTTCTGAAACAACATCTTTCAAACGGCATATGGCGTATTTTCCCACACCTCACAGTTTTGGAGCAGCTGTGCTCCACTACGCTTGTTCACCACATTTGCGTTGAAAATTCGTCGAAATTTGACCTCGAATTACAACAAAACGGTGACCAACGATTTTACAAGATTTGCAGCATTGCTTGCTGTAAGAAACACCGTTCAAACGGCATATGGAGTTTTTGGTACAACTCACCGTTTTAAAGCATTTGTCACTTCTCCACTACGCTTGTTTACCACATCTGCGTACGAAATTCGTCCAACCTTGACCTCGAATTACAAGAAAAGGGCGATCAACGATTTTACAAGATTTGCAGCATTTCTTGCTGAAACAACATCTTTCAAACGGTATATGGCGTATTTTCCCACACCTCACAGTTTTGGAGCAGTTGCCAATTTTCCACTACTCTTGTTCATCACACCTGCGTACGAAATTCGTCGACTTTTGACCTCGAATTACAAGAAAACGTCGACCAACTATTTTACAAGATTTGCAGGATTTCTTGCTGAAACAACATCTTTCAAACGGTATATGGCGTTTTTTCGCACAACTCACAGTTTTGGAGCAGTTGTCAATTCTCCACTACGCTTTTTCACCACATCGGCGTAGGAAATTTGTACAAATTTGAACTCGAATTACAAGACAATGGCGACCAACGATTTTACAATGTATGCAGCATTGCTTGCTGTACGTAACACCGTTCATAGGGCATATGGGGTTTTTGGCACACCTCACCGTTTTTAAGCGTTTGTCCCTTCTCCACTACGCTTCTTCACCACACCTGCGTACGAACTTCGTCCAACTTTGACTTCGAATTACAAGAAAAATGCGACCAACGATTTTACAAGATTTGCAGCATTTCTTGCTGAAATAACATCTTTCAAACGGCATATGGCGTATTTTCCCACACTTCACAGTTTTGGAGCAGTTGTCACATCTCCACTACGCTTTTTCACCACGTCGGCGTAGGAAATTTGTACAAATTTGAACTCGAATTACAAGAAAATGGCGACCAACGATTTTACAATATATGCAGCATTGCTTGCTGTAAGCAACACCGTTCATACGGCATATGAGGTTTTTGGCACACCTCACCGTTTTTAAGCATTTGTCCCTTCTCCACTACGCTTGTTCAACACATCTGCGTACGAACTTCGTCCAACTTTGACTTCGAATTACAAGAAAAAGGCGACCAACGATTTTACAAGATTTGCAGCATTTCTTGCTGAAACAACATCTTTCAAACGGCATATGGCGTATTTTCCCACACCTCACAGTTTTGGAGCAGTTGTCAATTCTCCACTACGCTTGTTCACCACATCTGCGTACGAAATTCGTCCAACTTTGACCTCGAATTACAAGAAAAGGGCGTTCAACGATTTGACAAGATTTGCAGCATTGCTTGCTGTAAGAAACACCGTTCAAACGGCATATGGAGTTTTTGGTACAACTCACCGTTTTGAAGCATTTGTCACTTCTCCACTACGCTTGTTCACCACACCTGCGTACGCAATTCGTCCAACTTTGACTTCGAATTACAAGAAAAAGGCGACCAACGATTTTACAAGATTTGCAGCATTTCTTGCTGAAATAACATCTTTCAAACGGCATATGGCGTATTTTCCCACACCTCACAGTTTTGGAGCAGTTGTCACATCTCCACTACGCTTTTTCACCACATCTGCGGAGGAAATTTGTACAAATTTGACCTCGAATTACAAGACAATGGCGACCAACGATTTTACAATATATGCAGCATTGCTTGCTGTAAGCAACACCGTTCATACGGCATATGAGGTTTTTGGCACACCTCACCGTTTTTAAGCATTTGTCCCTTCTCCACTACGCTTGTTCACCACATCTGCGTACGAACTTCGTCCAACTTTGACTTCGAATTAGAAGAAAAAGGCGACCAACGATTTTACAAGATTTGCAGCATTTCTTGCTGAAACAACATCTTTCAAATGGCATATGGCGTATTTTTCCACACCTCACAGTTTTGGAGCAGTTGTCAATTATCCACTACGCTTGTTCACCACACCTGCGTACGAAATTCGTCCAACTTTGACCTCGAATTACAAGAAAAGGGCGTTCAACGATTATACAAGATTTGCAGCATTGCTTGCTGTAAGAAACACCGTTCAAACGGCATATGGAGTTTTTGGTACAACTCACCGTTTTGAAGCATTTGTCACTTCTCCACTACGCTTGTTCACCACACCTGCGTACGCAATTCGTCCAACTTTGACTTCGAATTACAAGAAAAAGGCGACCAACGATTTTACAAGATTTGCAGCATTTCTTGCTGAAACGACATCTTTCAAACGACATATGGCGTATTTTCCCACACCTCACAGTTTTGGAGCAGTTGTCAATCCTCCACTACGCTTGTTCACCACACCTGCGAACGAAATTCGTCCAACTTTGACCACGAATTACAAGAAAAGTGTGAACGCCCTTAACGATTTTACAAGATTTGCAGCATTGGTTGCTGTAAGCAACACCGTTCAAACGGCATATGGAGTTTTTGGCACACCTCACCGTTTTGAAGCATTTGTCACGTCTCCGCTACGCTTGTTCACCACATCTGCGTACGTAATTCGTCCAACTTTGACCTCGAATTACAAGAAAAAGGCGACCAACGATTTTACAAGATTTGCAGCATTGCTTGCTGTAAGCAACATCGTTCAAACGGCATATGGAGTTTTTGGCACACCTCACCGTTTTGAAGCATTTGTCACGTCTCCGCTACGCTTGTTCACCACATCTGCGTACGTAATTCGTCCAACTTTGACCTCGAATTACAAGAAAAAGGCGACCAACGATTTTACAAGATTTGCAGCATTTTTTTCTGAAACAACATCTTTCAAACGGCATATGGCGTATTTTCCCACACCTCACAGTTTTGGAGCAGCTGTGCTCCACTACGCTTGTTCACCACATTTGCGTTGAAAATTCGTCGAAATTTGACCTCGAATTACAACAAAACGGTGACCAACGATTTTACAAGATTAGCAGCATTGCTTGCTGTAAGAAACACCGTTCAAACGGCATATGGAGTTTTTGGTACAACTCACCGTTTTGAAGCATTTGTCACTTCTCCACTACGCTTGTTCACCACACCTGCGTACGCAATTCGTCCAACTTTGACTTCGAATTACAAGAAAAAGGCGACCAACGATTTTACAAGATTTGCAGCATTTCTTGCTGAAACAACATCTTTCAAACGGTATATGGCGTGTTTTCCCACACCTCACAGTTTTGGAGCAGTTGTCAATTTTCCACTACTCTTGTTCATCACACCTGCGTACGAAATTCGTCGACTTTTGACCTCGAATTACAAGAAAACGTCGACCAACTATTTTACAATATATGCAGCATTGCTTGCTGTAAGCAACACCGTTCATACGGCATATGAGGTTTTTGGCACACCTCACCGTTTTTAAGCATTTGTCCCTTCTCCACTACGCTTGTTCAACACATCTGCGTACGAACTTCGTCCAACTTTGACTTCGAATTACAAGAAAAAGGCGACCAACGATTTTACAAGATTTGCAGCATTTCTTGCTGAAACAACATCTTTCAAACGGCATATGGCGTATTTTCCCACACCTCACAGTTTTGGAGCAGTTGTCAATTCTCCACTACGCTTGTTTACCACATCTGCGTACGAAAATCGTCCAACTTTGACCTCGAATTACAAGAAAAGGGCGTTCAACGATTTTACAAGATTTGCAGCATTGCTTGCTGTAAGAAACACCGTTCAAACGGCATATGGAGTTTTTGGTACAACTCATCTTTTTGAAGCATTTGTCACTTCTCCACTACGCTTGTTCACCACACCTGCGTACGCAATTCGTCCAACTTTGACTTCGAATTACAAGAAAAAGGCGACCAACGATTTTACAAGATTTGCAGCATTTCTTGCTGAAATAACATCTTTCAAACGGCATATGGCGTATTTTCCCACACCTCACAGTTTTGGAGCAGTTGTCACATCTCCACTACGCTTTTTCACCACGTCGGCGTAGGAAATTTGTACAAATTTGAACTCGAATTACAAGACAATGGCGACCAACGATTTTACAATATATGCAGCATTGCTTGCTGTAAGCAACACCGTTCATACGGCATATGAGGTTTTTGGCACACCTCACCGTTTTTAAGCATTTGTCCCTTCTCCACTACGCTTGTTCAACACATCTGCGTACGAACTTCGTCCAACTTTGACTTCGAATTACAAGAAAAAGGCGACCAACGATTTTACAAGATTTGCAGCATTTCTTGCTGAAACAACATCTTTCAAACGGCATATGGCGTATTTTCCCACACCTCACAGTTTTGGAGCAGTTGTCAATTCTCCACTACGCTTGTTCACCACATCTGCGTACGAAAATCGTCCAACTTTGACCTCGAATTACAAGAAAAGGGCGTTCAACGATTTTACAAGATTTGCAGCATTGCTTGCTGTAAGAAACACCGTTCAAACGGCATATGGAGTTTTTGGTACAACTCACCGTTTTGAAGCATTTGTCACTTCTCCACTACGCTTGTTCACCACACCTGCGTACGCAATTCGTCCAACTTTGACTTCGAATTACAAGAAAAAGGCGACCAACGATTTTACAAGATTTGCAGCATTTCTTGCTGAAATAACATCTTTCAAACGGCATATGGCGTATTTTCCCACACCTCACAGTTTTGGAGCAGTTGTCACATCTCCACTACGCTTTTTCACCACATCTGCGGAGGAAATTTGTACAAATTTGACCTCGAATTACAAGACAATGGCGACCAACGATTTTACAATATATGCAGCATTGCTTGCTGTAAGCAACACCGTTCATACGGCATATGAGGTTTTTGGCACACCTCACCATTTTTAAGCATTTGTCCCTTCTCCACTACGCTTGTTCACCACATCTGCGTACGAACTTCGTCCAACTTTGACTTCGAATTACAAGAAAAAGGCGACCAACGATTTTACAAGATTTGCAGCATTTCTTGCTGAAACAACATCTTTCAAATGGCATATGGCGTATTTTTCCACACCTCACAGTTTTGGAGCAGTTGTCAGTTATCCACTACGCTTGTTCACCACACCTGCGTACGAAATTCGTCCAACTTTGACCTCGAATTACAAGAAAAGGGCGTTCAACGATTTTACAAGATTTGCAGCATTGCTTGCTGTAAGAAACACCGTTCAAACGGCATATGGAGTTTTTGGTACAACTCACCGTTTTGAAGCATTTGTCACTTCTCCACTACGCTTGTTCACCACACCTGCGTACGCAATTCGTCCAACTTTGACTTCGAATTACAAGAAAAAGGCGACCAACGATTTTACAAGATTTGCAGCATTTTTTTCTGAAACAACATCTTTCAAACGGCATATGGCGTATTTTCCCACACCTCACAGTTTTGGAGCAGCTGTGCTCCACTACGCTTGTTCACCACATTTGCGTTGAAAATTCGTCGAAATTTGACCTCGAATTACAACAAAACGGTGACCAACGATTTTACAAGATTTGCAGCATTGCTTGCTGTAAGAAACACCGTTCAAACGGCATATGGAGTTTTTGGTACAACTCACCGTTTTAAAGCATTTGTCACTTCTCCACTACGCTTGTTTACCACATCTGCGTACGAAATTCGTCCAACCTTGACCTCGAATTACAAGAAAAGGGCGATCAACGATTTTACAAGATTTGCAGCATTTCTTGCTGAAACAACATCTTTCAAACGGTATATGGCGTATTTTCCCACACCTCACAGTTTTGGAGCAGTTGTCAATTTTCCACTACTCTTGTTCATCACACCTGCGTACGAAATTCGTCGACTTTTGACCTCGAATTACAAGAAAACGTCGACCAACTATTTTACAAGATTTGCAGGATTTCTTGCTGAAACAACATCTTTCAAACGGTATATGGCGTTTTTTCGCACAACTCACAGTTTTGGAGCAGTTGTCAATTCTCCACTACGCTTTTTCACCACATCGGCGTAGGAAATTTGTACAAATTTGAACTCGAATTACAAGACAATGGCGACCAACGATTTTACAATATATGCAGCATTGCTTGCTGTAAGCAACACCGTTCATACGGCATATGAGGTTTTTGGCACACCTCACCGTTTTTAAGCATTTGTCCCTTCTCCACTACGCTTGTTCAACACATCTGCGTACGAACTTCGTCCAACTTTGACTTCGAATTACAAGAAAAAGGCGACCAACGATTTTACAAGATTTGCAGCATTTCTTGCTGAAACAACATCTTTCAAACGGCATATGGCGTATTTTCCCACACCTCACAGTTTTGGAGCAGTTGTCACATCTCCACTACGCTTTTTCACCACGTCGGCGTAGGAAATTTGTACAAATTTGAACTCGAATTACAAGACAATGGCGACCAACGATTTTACAATATATGCAGCATTGCTTGCTGTAAGTAACACCGTTCATAGGGCATATGGGGTTTTTGGCACACCTCACCGTTTTTAAGCGTTTGTCCCTTCTCCACTACGCTTGTTCAACACATCTGCGTACGAACTTCGTCCAACTTTGACTTCGAATTACAAGAAAAAGGCGACCAACGATTTTACAAGATTTGCAGCATTTCTTGCTGAAACAACATCTTTCAAACGGCATATGGCGTATTTTCCCACACCTCACAGTTTTGGAGCAGTTGTCACATCTCCACTACGCTTTTTCACCACGTCGGCGTAGGAAATTTGTACAAATTTGAACTCGAATTACAAGACAATGGCGACCAACGATTTTACAATATATGCAGCATTGCTTGCTGTAAGTAACACCGTTCATAGGGCATATGGGGTTTTTGGCACACCTCACCGTTTTTAAGCGTTTGTCCCTTCTCCACTACGCTTCTTCACCACACCTGCGTACGAAATTCGTCCAACTTTGACCTCGAATTACAAGAAAAGGGCGTTCAACGATTTTACAAGATTTGCAGCATTGCTTGCTGTAAGAAACACCGTTCAAACGGCATATGGAGTTTTTGGTACAACTCACCTTTTTGAAGCATTTGTCACTTCTCCACTACGCTTGTTCACCACACCTGCGTACGCAATTCGTCCAACTTTGACTTCGAATTACAAGAAAAAGGCGACCAACGATTTTACAAGATTTGCAGCATTTCTTGCTGAAATAACATCTTTCAAACGGCATATGGCGTATTTTCCCACACCTCACAGTTTTGGAGCAGTTGTCACATCTCCACTACGCTTTTTCACCACGTCGGCGTAGGAAATTTGTACAAATTTGAACTCGAATTACAAGACAATGGCGACCAACGATTTTACAATATATGCAGCATTGCTTGCTGTAAGCAACACCGTTCATACGGCATATGAGGTTTTTGGCACACCTCACCGTTTTTAAGCATTTGTCCCTTCTCCACTACGCTTGTTCAACACATCTGCGTACGAACTTCGTCCAACTTTGACTTCGAATTACAAGAAAAAGGCGACCAACGATTTTACAAGATTTGCAGCATTTCTTGCTGAAACAACATCTTTCAAACGGCATATGGCGTATTTTCCCACACCTCACAGTTTTGGAGCAGTTGTCAATTCTCCACTACGCTTGTTCACCACATCTGCGTACGAAATTCGTCCAACTTTGACCTCGAATTACAAGAAAAGGGCGTTCAACGATTTTACAAGATTTGCAGCATTGCTTGCTGTAAGAAACACCGTTCAAACGGCATATGGAGTTTTTGGTACAACTCACCGTTTTGAAGCATTTGTCACTTCTCCACTACGCTTGTTCACCACACCTGCGTACGCAATTCGTCCAACTTTGACTTCGAATTACAAGAAAAAGGCGACCAACGATTTTACAAGATTTGCAGCATTTCTTGCTGAAACAACATCTTTCAAACGGTATATGGCGTGTTTTCCCACACCTCACAGTTTTGGAGCAGTTGTCAATTTTCCACTACTCTTGTTCATCACACCTGCGTACGAAATTCGTCGACTTTTGACCTCGAATTACAAGAAAACGTCGACCAACTATTTTACAAGATTTGCACGATTTCTTGCTGAAACAACATCTTTCAAACGGTATATGGCGTTTTTTCGCACAACTCACACTTTTGGAGCAGTTGTCAATTCTCCACTACGCTTTTTCACCACATCTGCGGAGGAAATTTGTACAAATTTGACCTCGAATTACAAGACAATGGCGACCAACGATTTTACAATATATGCAGCATTGCTTGCTGTAAGCAACACCGTTCATACGGCATATGAAGTTTTTGGCACACCTCACCGTTTTTAAGCATTTGTCCCTTCTCCACTACGCTTGTTCACCACATCTGCGTACGAAATTCGTCCACCTTTGACTTCGAATTACAAGAAAAAGGCGACCAACGATTTTACAAGATTTGCAGCATTTCTTGCTGAAACAACATCTTTCAAACGGCATATGGCGTATTTTCCAACACCTCACAGTTTTGGAGCAGTTGTCAATTCTCCACTACGCTTGTTCACCACACCTGCGTACGAAATTCGTCCAACTTTGACCTCGAATTACAAGAAAAGGGCGATCAACGACTTTACAAGATTTGCAGCATTGGTTGCTGTAAGCAACACCGTTCATATGGCATATGGGGTTTTCGGCACACCTCACCGTTTTTAAGCGTTTGTCCCTTCTCCACTACGCTTGTTCACCACACCTGCGTACGAAATTCGTCTAACTTTGACCTCGCATTACAAGAAAAGGGCGATCAACGATTTTACAAGATTTGAAGCATTGCTTGCTGTAAGCAACACCGTTCATACGCATATGGGGTTTTTGGAACACCTCACCGTTTTTCAGCGTTTGTCCCTTCTCCACTAAGCTTGTTCACCTCATCTGCGTACGAAATTCGTCCAACTTTGACCTCGAATTACAAGAAAAGGGCGTTCAACGATTTTACAAGATTTGCAGCATTGCTTGCTGTAAGAAACACCGTTCAAACGGCATATGGAGTTTTTGGTACAACTCACCTTTTTGAAGCATTTGTCACTTCTCCACTACGCTTGTTCACCACACCTGCGTACGCAATTCGTCCAACTTTGACTTCGAATTACAAGAAAAAGGCGACCAACGATTTTACAAGATTTGCAGCATTTCTTGCTGAAATAACATCTTTCAAACGGCATATGGCGTATTTTCCCACACCTCACAGTTTTGGAGCAGTTGTCACATCTCCACTACGCTTTTTCACCACGTCGGCGTAGGAAATTTGTACAAATTTGAACTCGAATTACAAGACAATGGCGACCAACGATTTTACAATATATGCAGCATTGCTTGCTGTAAGCAACACCGTTCATACGGCATATGAGGTTTTTGGCACACCTCACCGTTTTTAAGCATTTGTCCCTTCTCCACTACGCTTGTTCAACACATCTGCGTACGAACTTCGTCCAACTTTGACTTCGAATTACAAGAAAAAGGCGACCAACGATTTTACAAGATTTGCAGCATTTCTTGCTGAAACAACATCTTTCAAACGGCATATGGCGTATTTTCCCACACCTCACAGTTTTGGAGCAGTTGTCAATTCTCCACTACGCTTGTTCACCACATCTGCGTACGAAATTCGTCCAACTTTGACCTCGAATTACAAGAAAAGGGCGTTCAACGATTTTACAAGATTTGCAGCATTGCTTGCTGTAAGAAACACCGTTCAAACGGCATATGGAGTTTTTGGTACAACTCACCGTTTTGAAGCATTTGTCACTTCTCCACTACGCTTGTTCACCACACCTGCGTACGCAATTCGTCCAACTTTGACTTCGAATTACAAGAAAAAGGCGACCAACGATTTTACAAGATTTGCAGCATTTCTTGCTGAAATAACATCTTTCAAACGGCATATGGCGTATTTTCCCACACATCACAGTTTTGGAGCAGTTGTCACATCTCCACTACGCTTTTTCACCACATCTGCGGAGGAAATTTGTACAAATTTGACCTCGAATTACAAGACAATGGCGACCAACGATTTTACAATATATGCAGCATTGCTTGCTGTAAGCAACACCGTTCATACGGCATATGAGGTTTTTGGCACACCTCACCGTTTTTAAGCATTTGTCCCTTCTCCACTACGCTTGTTCACCACATCTGCGTACGAACTTCGTCCAACTTTGACTTCGAATTACAAGAAAAAGGCGACCAACGATTTTACAAGATTTGCAGCATTTCTTGCTGAAATAACATCTTTCAAACGGCATATGGCGTATTTTCCCACACCTCACAGTTTTGGAGCAGTTGTCACATCTCCGCTACGCTTGTTCACCACATCTGCGTACGTAATTCGTCCAACTTTGACCTCGAATTACAAGAAAAAGGCGACCAACGATTTTACAAGATTTGCAGCATTGCTTGCTGTAAGCAACATCGTTCAAACGGCATATGGAGTTTTTGGCACACCTCACCGTTTTGAAGCATTTGTCACGTCTCCGCTACGCTTGTTCACCACATCTGCGTACGTAATTCGGCCAACTTTGACCTCGAATTACAAGAAAAAGGCGACCAACGATTTTACAAGATTTGCAGCATTGCTTGCTGTAAGAAACACCGTTCAAACGGCATATGGAGTTTTTGGTACAACTCACCGTTTTGAAGCATTTGTCACTTCTCCACTACGCTTGTTCACCACACCTGCGTACGCAATTCGTCCAACTTTGACTTCGAATTACAAGAAAAAGGCGACCAACGATTTTACAAGATTTGCAGCATTTCTTGCTGAAACAACATCTTTCAAACGGTATATGGCGTGTTTTCCCACACCTCACAGTTTTGGAGCAGTTGTCAATTTTCCACTACTCTTGTTCATCACACCTGCGTACGAAATTCGTCGACTTTTGACCTCGAATTACAAGAAAACGTCGACCAACTATTTTACAAGATTTGCACGATTTCTTGCTGAAACAACATCTTTCAAACGGTATATGGCGTTTTTTCGCACAACTCACACTTTTGGAGCAGTTGTCAATTCTCCACTACGCTTTTTCACCACATCTGCGGAGGAAATTTGTACAAATTTGACCTCGAATTACAAGACAATGGCGACCAACGATTTTACAATATATGCAGCATTGCTTGCTGTAAGCAACACCGTTCATACGGCATATGAAGTTTTTGGCACACCTCACCGTTTTTAAGCATTTGTCCCTTCTCCACTACGCTTGTTCACCACATCTGCGTACGAAATTCGTCCACCTTTGACTTCGAATTACAAGAAAAAGGCGACCAACGATTTTACAAGATTTGCAGCATTTCTTGCTGAAACAACATCTTTCAAACGGCATATGGCGTATTTTCCAACACCTCACAGTTTTGGAGCAGTTGTCAATTCTCCACTACGCTTGTTCACCACACCTGCGTACGAAATTCGTCCAACTTTGACCTCGAATTACAAGAAAAGGGCGATCAACGACTTTACAAGATTTGCAGCATTGGTTGCTGTAAGCAACACCGTTCATATGGCATATGGGGTTTTCGGCACACCTCACCGTTTTTAAGCGTTTGTCCCTTCTCCACTACGCTTGTTCACCACACCTGCGTACGAAATTCGTCTAACTTTGACCTCGCATTACAAGAAAAGGGCGATCAACGATTTTACAAGATTTGAAGCATTGCTTGCTGTAAGCAACACCGTTCATACGCATATGGGGTTTTTGGAACACCTCACCGTTTTTCAGCGTTTGTCCCTTCTCCACTAAGCTTGTTCACCTCATCTGCGTACGAAATTCGTCCAACTTTGACCTCGAATTACAGAAAAAGGCGACCGGTAGACAACACCTTTACTAGTTATTATAACGATTATTATGTTATATAAATTATAATATTGTTATTATATTACATATTAATTATATATGACATTAATAAGAATTCATAAATAATAAATTCATTCAATATAATAGTTATTGTTTAAAACGTCACTTTACATTGTAAATTATGGAAAATAACGAAACAAGTTATTTTTATACCCTACACATTTTTAAAATTTTTTTAGAATTAACCGCAACTATTTTATTGAACGAGGCCGTAAACTCTGATATAAAAAAATCAATTTCAGGGATTGTGAGATTTCTCGAAGAGGGAGGAAAATGTGTTAATATATCAGTAACAAAATCCCTTCTAAACAAATCTCAATTGGTGTTTTTGAAGGACGTAAAAACCTTGGGGAATAAAAAAGAATATCAAAATCAGAGAACTTTAAATGCAATTTTAATGGAAAGTGATCAGAAAAAGTAGGAAGGCTACAAATTTTAAAATTTGGAATTACAGAGTTTATGAGATTAGAGCTAAGTAAAAAGTGGTCAAGGAATGAAGAATAGTTGGGATAGGAAGGATGGCGATCTGAAAGTCTTGTAAAGCCCAGATAATTACGCTATAACCAACCAAAGAGTGCATTACCGTTAGTGTTATTGAACACATCACCCCAGTCAATGCGTTTTGCATTAAATGGTGTCATTCTCTATCTTTCAACGACAACGTGATCCTACGCTATGCTTTGTGTTTTTCGTGAAACAGCTGCTTATTTTCGTTGCCGCAGTAACAGAGAATGAGGAAATGAAATGTTTACATTAGGCAACGTGAACCGGAAATATTTCCAAATTTACAACAACACTTTCCACAGTATTTTTATACCCTACACCTTAAGGTTGAGGGTATATTCACTTTCTACCGGAGTGTGTAACGCATAGAACTAGACAAGATAGGTATGGAAAAGTATATATATTCTTGATCAGCATCACCACCAAAATTGAAATAACGATGTCTGTCCGTATGTCTGTCTGTCTGTCTGCCTGTCTGTCCGTTGAAATCACGATCACAGGAGAACGGATTAAGATTTCAAAATGAAACTTGGCAAAAATATTCGTTACTATGTTGGGGTGTTTCGTGTTGAAAATGGGCAAAATCGCCCAAGGACCACGCCTACTTTTTATATCGAGAAGGAAGGTACCTCTGTTTTGCCTATTAAAAAAGGCCATATCAGCATCACTTTTTGAGAGAAGACAAGAAAATTTTATATGTAGGTTTAGACTAATGCTTCCAGTTAATATGCCAAATATGGGCGTGATCCGCCCACTTTTAGTTTACATAAGTCATGGAGGGTTTTACATGGATTGTATTGAAAAGTATATGAGTTTCCTGAATAATGGTGTACATAATATTGCAGTTTGTGAACCAATAATATTCTATTGGGAAAAAAAATGGGCGGGCCATGCCTCCTGTTTACCCATCCACCCAGTATTGCAATATATTTTTATACCCTACACCTAAATTTTGAGAGTAAACGCACTTAGTACCGGTGTTTGTAACGCACAGAAATAGTTAAGCAGCTATATTTATAGTTTATCTTATATATCTTATACATATATACGAGTATATGTATATGCAGCTTTAAGGTGTGGGGTATTTCGGCTACAGCCCGCCTGTAGACAACACCTTTACTAGTTTATTACTTCGTTTATAAAAATTTCAAGTTCCTCGCTAAATAGTTTTTCCTTTATATAATTTTCTTCTCTAAACTCAGTCTTACAGCCTTATAATGGATCTATCGCGTTTGCGTTTCTTTTTCTTGAGCGCAAAATAGCGTAAAACTATCAAATGCAGACTAAATGCAAACCCGAACGCAAGAGCGAATTTGTTGGTAATTTTCATGCTCGTATAACCGAGTAGTCACTTCGTCGAAATTGGCTGTCAAACCGAGCTATTAAAAAATTATTGCGATTGGAAGATTGTATTGAATTTTAATATGCCAATATGTTAATAATTTTTAAAAAGGACGAAGCCATTAATAAGTTTAAATAAATAAATAAAAATAATAAATTTATTTTCCGAAAAATAAAAAATTTCATTCATTTAAGCAATTTGGAAACATAACTATTTATTAAAAGATAATTTGTAAACATAATATATATATGTTATGTTTATATTCAATAATAATAATAATATTAATAATAATAATTCATATCATATTCAAAAATATCGAAGGCAACAACTTAAGAACTTGCTGAAGAAATACGTAAAACGTCTTTCTTCAACAAGCAGTTGTGCTTTAAATTGAGCGTGGAAAGCAAAATGTCAGGTTTCTTTATTCTACATATTGCTGCCGGCTGCCAATAATAAACAAATTTCAACAGAAAAAGTGTGTATTCGAAGACTGCATACATGGCAATCTCTTGCTTTCTGCAAACAATGGCCTATGATGAACGGCTAATCTTGATCAAAGACTATACAAGACAGGAAAGCTCTCTCATTTCCTTTTCTTATTTATTATTTCCTATTACTCTAAGTGAAATTCATAAAATGAAATTAAATTATAACGTTTGCATGTCTTTCCACATCCTTAGGTACACATATTTTATTAATTTCATTTTATTTTCATTTCACGTAACCTTTTTACCGCATAACCTTTTTTCTTTTGGAGCCCGTTTAGCGTTGGTCCAATTGAATCATCAAAAATAAAATAAACTATTAAGCAAATAATAGAAGATTAGAAAATCTATATGAACACAAGGTCAATTAAATTTCATATTAATAATATTAAAATTATTATTATTATCAAAATAAGATCGAACGAAATAAAATAACAATCAACAAAAGGTTAATATTAAATCACAGATTAAATGTATTTAATACGATAAAAAATAATGCGCACAGTAAACGATAATAATATAACACTTAAATTAAAATGTTGAATATATTATACCAAAGTGTATACGACATCAAGGAAACCGATGCCAAAATAATCATATCAGAAGCTATTATCACAGACTTGGCTGTGTCTTGAGTCGCAGAAGCCTCTTTAGGAAGAACAAACACTTTCAGCTGTGGAACTATTGCTAGGGTTCAAAAATTGCACTCAATATTTAAGAAATAATAAATTGAAAAGTATTCGATATCTAGGATTGTTTAGAACATCCGAAACCACTGAACTATATAAACTATCCGTACTTGATGCTGCATGCCTTAAAACCTGAACAGTGGTGAAATAATCAACATTAAAATGAAAAAACATTGGCATCTCGATCATATGAAAGCAACTAAGGTAGATCAAAACAGCTGACTAAATTTACAATTTTGATGAAAATTAACTTCAATTTTTGTTGAAAATAAGCAATATTGAACAAATGCAAGACTTGAAATATGTTTGTTGTGAATTTATACAAGCATTAGGTGCTTTTAATCCACTCCCATTTGCATATTTGAAAAACGAAGATTTCGGCCTAGCGCTATGAAGAAGAACAAGAGTTTCATTGCTCTCTCAAAAACTTTTGTAAACAAAACTTGGAGTTGTCAAAATTTCACTTGGAGTTGTCAAAATTGCATGCATTTTGTTTTTGTAATCTACTACAGCTAAGCATAATTTCACTAAGCCATTCAAAGATAAAATTCAGTTTCCAGTCTTGTAGTAGTAGTCTATGGTCTCGATGCGTGCTTCGTATTGGGCACACATGTGCTTGCGTTCGTGGGTGATGCACTCATCGGTATAGCCGTGTGTCATGGGCAGCGTGGTTGTCTGCAAGAATGTTTATATTTTTGTTTTCCCTCAAAATCTCAAATGCACGCTACTCGATAACGTTCCATTATGCCATTTCAAACGCATTGCGCTTGGCTTCGTGGTTGAGTTTGCGTTTGCGTTTGAGATCCATTATAAGGCTGTTAATTTCTTTAATAATATCTTTAACAATTGATTAAAAAGTTTTTATGTTTTCATCAATATCTTTATCTATTTTTGCCCTTATTTAAGGTATTTTCTTCTTTGAGGTCTACTTCTTATTGTTTGATATTATCAACTAGTGTCTACACGTTTTGGTTTGTAATAAATTTTTTTCATATAAGTAAATTATTTTCATTTTTAAGTTTCGCATTCATTTAGGTTATGCTATAGCCAACATATAATTTTATTACTGCATCTTTGTCATAAATTCTTTACTATTATCCTTATTTATGGCATCATTTTCTACCACCGAACGTTTACGGTTGTTCCTATCACGGTGGTTCTTAAAACACAATTTTTTATCTTCCAGTCTACCGTACGTTCAGCGACCATGCTTTCGTTCAACTTTTCCAGCACTTCCCGACCAAACGTTTGGCTGCCAGTACTGTGTGTATACATACTATAGATTTGTCTTTTCATGTATACTCGGTTAACTCTTTCCTTCTCATGACTGTTTCGATTCAATAATTCTGTTGATATACCTGTGCTTGCCTAGCACATTCTATATGCACAATTGTCAGCTGTTTCTTTGCTAGAGCTAGCATTTATAGAGAGTGAATAAAAATTCAATAAAGTGAATATAAACAATATATTGCTGTCATGATTTTCTCTGGGTTTTTGTGGTTTTTGATGACTAGCTCTGATGAGGAAGATGACGAAGCAACAACTTCATGCAGAGTTCGCAACAGAAAATTAAGGGATAATGGGAATATATTAGATACGCCATTTTAAATATTTATATTTAAAAATTATTATAAATATTATCACCAATATATATATATATCAATATAAATATTATATACCATTATAAATATTTAAACAAAATTTGCAGCAAGCAAAACCGTACAATACATATGCAAACGTTTGCTTTTTTGTGAACGTTTGATAGCACAGCCGAACCCGGGGTTCGTTCGGTTGATAACGATCCAAAATGCTACATTTGACCTGGAACGCACAAATAGTATGGAAAGTGTTGTTGTGAATTTGGAAGAACAAACGATCTACGTTTCTCAATGTAAACAATGGCTCGCCGTTCGTTGAGTACACATTTTGAACAGCTGTGTTACGAAAAGTACAAAGCAACACAAGGATAACCGAAACGTTCGGTGGTAGAAAATGATACCATTAGAAAAGAGCTTTTTTTTATAAGAAAATTCATACAATTATATTAGATTCTTTCATTTCTTCAATGATGTGACATAATTTTGTTGTTGTGATGTGAGTGACCAGCCGATTGTGAAGGCAACAAAAGCCTCAATCTAATAACTAACTCATTCGCCTCATCCCAATATATATAATTAGGTTTTTGTGGATTAACACACATCAAACCTGTTATTACCATTATAGCTTTCTGTGACGTAGTTAGCGGCGATACATCATTAAATAATGGTTTTATGATGTTGATGTATTTGAAGGCCCTAACTTCCTTTTATTTGTTCATTTTTGATGAATTTACGTTGCTGATAAACCTTCCAAAACAAAGAATTTTATCACTGCACGATATTCGGGTTTTTCCATTGTAAAAAAATACCGTGACACGTCAACTTCAAATGGCTTGTAAACAAAGAATGAATTGACAGAGTGGAATGAAACTTTGGGTATGTTTATATAACAGATGAAATATTAAAATGGCGTAATTTTGGTTCTTCTACTGCTCTATAGATGTCGCTGTCAAAACTTTCTGAGTAACCTAGTATATGTGAATGAATAAATCAAATCCCTCTCTATAACGTCAATTATCAATTGCATCCTTTGCTTATTACAACAAACCCATATTAATATTTCCAACATTCTGCACATATGTTCAGAAATTTTGTGTATGCCATATCTGTTCCAACATGATCATTGTATATGTGCTTCATATTCATTTTGTTTTGTTTGAAAAGTACTCTCGAATGCTGTTTTGCTTCTTACAGGCTACATCATCGAATATCATTAATGAGTTTGGTTTTGCTTCAGCCGGCTTCAGGACTTTTTCATTGTCCGAAAATGTGGGAGTGAGATCGACACTAGTTTTAACTACTGATCTCGCATTGTACTCTTGTGAAGAATAATATTCAAATTCAATTCAAAAAATGTAAAGAATCTTATATTTTGAATTGGCTTTATTAAACACTATAAATATTCATATTTAGGTTGATATAGTGATTTTAAGTGCAAGTAAATGCTTACGAACTTTAGTCCATTGGGACTTTCTATCAAACTTAGCATTTAATAAGACGTCTGATTGTATTCAGTAGAAAGGTAGATATTGTAGCAAGATCCAAATTTTTCACTTTTATTAATTTGTCATGTTAAACAAAACGCTTACCACCTTGTGATTTAAATATTGTAACGATGCTTTCTCTTCGCCTGGATATAACTCAGTCCAGTCCAAGGTCTCGTTCAGTTATTTATTAGTTAGAACGCAATACATCAAATTTTGTATTAACAACTTTATTGAATTGCTTTTGATTTTGGGTTACAACGTTTCTCAATGTGCCTAAGGATAAGTTTCTTACATAAGTTTAGAATAAGTTTGCTGGAAATTAAATATTATTGATTAGGCTGTAAGCAAATGGTTAGATTGCTGGAAATTAAATATTTTTGATTAGGCTGTAAGCAAATAGTTAGATTGCTGGAAATCAAAAGTTATCTGATTAGGCTGTAAGCAAATCGTTAGATTATCTTTATAATTTGTTTAATTAGGCTGGAAAGGAAATTTCTTGTTAGTTTCTCCTGGGGCGAGTCACTCCGCTGTGTTGTTGCTATGAGTCGCGGGGTATAAACCCACAGGCCGACTGTCCCTCTGCCGCGGGGTATAAATCCACAGACCGACAGGGCTATGTTACTATGAGTCGCGGGGTATAAACCCACAGACCGACTGTCCTTCTGCCTCGGGGTATAAACCCACAGATCGACAGGGCAATGTTGTTATGAGTCGCGGGGTATAAACCCACAGACCGACTGTCCTTCTGCCTCGGGGTATAAACCCACAGACCGACAGGGCGATATTGTTATGAGTCGCGGGGTATAAACCCACAGACCAACTGTCCTTCTGCCTCGGCGTATAAACCCACGGACCGACAGGGCGATATTGGTTGCAGCGGTGCGCCAGCTGCACTCTTGAGACGTTTGCTTCGATGTTGATTGCGGCGTCGACCGAGGCGTTGGCTTCGACGTTGACTGAGACGTCGACTGGGGCGTTGGCTTCGACGTTGACTGAGACGTCGACTGAGCCATTGGCTCGACATTGACTGCGACGTCTTCTAAAATGTCCTTGCGCTGTTGACTGCGAGTCCCTTTGATGCCGACTCGGAGTACTTTCGATGCAGACTGCGAGTCCCTTTGATGCCGACTCGGAGTCCTTGCGTTGCTGACTGCGAGTCCCTTTGATGCCGACTCGAAGTGCTTTCGATGCTGACTGCGATGTCCTTATGGTGCTGATCGCCTTGTCCACGGGTGTGCTTTCTCAATGACTCTCCACGGGTGTGGTTGCTAAAAGACTGTCCACGGGTGTGGTTGCTAAAAGACTGTCGCGATGCGCTGTGTGCTCGCTCTTTTATCGTCGTCTCTTCTTCTTCCAAATTGTGCGAAAAGCTTTAAAGCTTTCGTCAAACTCCGAACCTGTTTGATGGAAGTGGTACGACGCGTTCGCTGCTTCCAATGTTTTCGAGCTATTTCGCAAACTCGTTTGACTAGTTTTGTAAGTTTACGTTATGAAAACGAGTTTGCTGTGTTTGTCCTTGAGCTTGATTCTATGCCAGCTTCTGTATGTACGTTAAATTTTGTGTCACAAAATTTAATCGTTACATTTTCCCCTTACTTGGGGTGGCGGGGGTTTGGCGATCGAGTGTAGAATTCATGGCTCATGCGGCCGACTGCCGGTTCCTCTTTGAATAGTAAGTCTCTTGTTGATTAAATCAGTTTATTTATTTTCTATGTTTTTTGTCTAATTCATATTTCTCGCTTATTGCGCTTATGTTTTTTTGCGCTTATGATTTTCCTCTTTTATATAATTACAAAAGTTTTCTTATTTCTAAATGGTTTCTGTTTCGACTTTTGATTATTAAATTCATTTGGCGTTTCCGTTCGGTTAATCAAAGTAAGTAATTTTTTTTCTTTCTCTCTTATATTATATTTATAAAAGTTTTCTTATTTCTTTAGTGTAAAACATCGCAGCATTATTATTATTGCATGTTTTTTTAGGTTTTTGGGTTACAATTGTTGTATGCCCTTTTCAAAATCTCTACTTAAAATTTTTGACTTTATTACCATCATTTAGTTCTTCTTAAATCATTAAATATTCTCTTCTCTAGCTTTCGGCTTCTTGGTTGCTTTTCGTTTTCTTTTTAAGGAGAAACGAAGCGTTATTTTAATACCGATTATCTACGTGCTTTCTAAAATCTCTCTTTCCCTTTATAGATTACCTTTAGTTCATGTATGTTGATGCGATGTGTGATGTAGCGACTGCGTTTGTGCGTAGTTTCCTGTGTTGCGACTTTGTTTATTGTTTTGCTTATACTAGTGAGCTTCTGCTGTTTACTTTGGCGATTTTTGGTATCGGTGTTGAATGTGTGAGTGTGATTTCGTGCTGACTTCTGCTTTAATGATTTCCTGTCTTCGTCGTTTTAGTTAATTCGCTGCTTCAACGAAATTCTACAAATTTTAAATTGAGTGCATTTGAAAATTAAATGTAAATTATTCGGTTTTATATTCCATTTAATAGAATATTTCTGTAATAATTAAATGTAGGATAATAAACGTTGTTGTCTGATTTATGCTCCTTAACCGTGGCACATTAGAAGTTTTCTCTTTTGCTAGCACTCACATCTTTATTACGTTGGAGGAAATTCCCAAGCATCGGCGGAGCTCTCGTAAATTGGTGGGTGGTTCAGTGCCTCTATCGCCGCGATCTTATCCGGATCAGTTCGGATGCCCTGTTCACTTACCACATAACCGAGATATTTCGTCTCCTTTTGGAAGAACTCGCATTTGTCGATGTTCAACTTCAAATTTGCTGTACGCAGCCTCCAGAAAACTTCTTGTA
This sequence comes from Thecophora atra, assembly GCA_937620795.1. Taxonomy (NCBI): domain Eukaryota; kingdom Metazoa; phylum Arthropoda; class Insecta; order Diptera; family Conopidae; genus Thecophora; species Thecophora atra. The sequence goes on from OW569398.1 coordinate 29,460,512, forward strand.
GGTGTCGCATGTGGTCCTCCTTTGACGCGATGGTCACGATGATGTCGTCCAGGTACGCGAAGGCGTATGGTTCTAGCTCTGGCCCTATTAGCTTGTCGAGTGTTCATTGGAAAGTTGCTAGAGCCGAGTGGAGTCCGAATGGCATGACCTTCCACTGAAATAAGCCGCGCCCGGGCACTGTGAACGCTGTGTAGGGTTTGCTGGAGTCGTCCATCGGAATCTGCCAGTATCCATTCTTTAAGTCCAGGCTGCTGATGAAATTGGCAATTCTTAGACGGTCAAGGATGTGCTGGATGCGCGGCAACGGATACGCATCTGCTCTGGATCGGGAGTTTAGCTGCCGATAATCGATGCATAAACGCCATGTACCGGTCTTTTTCTTGACCAGCACGATTGGGGCGCTGAACGCACTGCTCGATGGCTCGATACAACCTTTATTAATCAATTCATCCACCTCCTTGTTGATGATTTCTTGCATCGCTGGGTTCCTTGGAATGTGACGCTGCTTTACTGGTCTCTCATCGATCATGGTGATCTTGTGTTTCGCGATGTTCGTGGGGCCCTCTAGTCTTTCAAACGCTTCCAACTCTTTCTTTAATAGGGTTTCTGTATCTTCGCCTGTTTCCTGATTTTCTGCCTCGCTTTCGGCTTCTGTGTCGACGACACAGGTGTTTATTGCTGCTTTTGCTCCGGGCTGCTAAGCGTCTTGAAAATTCAGCGTGAGTCCGCCATACGAGAAACTAGCTCCAGCCTTCGCGAGATAGTCCATGCCCAAGAGTAACTTGTCCACTACGCCTGGTAAAATCAGTAATTTGGTGCGCAAACTGTTTCTCCCAAATCTGATGGTGGTGTCCAGATATTTAGTTACCTCTCCTTGGCTACCGTCAGCCATCTGTACATATATGGGAGGGGTTAGTGTCTTCTCTTCTAGTCCGAGTTCCTCTGCCATTCGCCGCGTAAGCCTGCTTACGAGGCGAATGGCAAGAACTGCGTGTCGTTCTTGTGTCAATCGTTGCGTCCAGCGTTCGTCCCACGATGTGAATCCTAGCGAGGAGGTGACCCTGATCACAGCGTAGAGTCTCTAGTGGCTCCGAGAAGTTGTTCGCCCTGTGTCCGCCGAGTATCGGTACTGGCGGGAGCAGTAGTCGTTTCCCTGGTGTGCTTCAATGTTTTGATTGAGGCGACGATAGCAGCAATCGATGCTTCGCACGCCTACTCTTCCACAGGTCCAGCAAAATAATAGTGGAGGGTTTCGGCAGCCTCTCTGCCGGTGTCCGTCTTGGCCGCAACGGCGGCATGCAATGCTGGGCTTGATGTGCCGTACGGGGGATTGCGAAATTTCCATGTGTCTTTCGTTTCGCATCCTTTGTGGTTGCGGTCTGCCCTCGTACTGTGCCTTTGGAGGGAATGGTTTCGGTTCATCTCGTGGTCGCGTGTTCTGCCGTATTCTCTCATCTGGCTTCCTTTGAATGCACTCCAGGTCCTCTGCTAGGCTGACCAACTCGTCGAGGCTTGAAAAGTCCTTCCTCTTTATGTACAGCTGAAACTCTTGCCGCGAGTTACGAAACACACGCTCTAACTTCTGTGCCTCCGTGAAGTCAGCTGTTCTCATCAGATCGCAGATGTCTAACACAAAGTCCTTGAACGATTCGTGCTGTCGTTGCTTGCGCATCCTGATTCGGTCCTCTATTTGCTCGAAGTACCTGCTCGATAAGAAAAACTTCAAGAAAGCGGTTTTAAAGTTTCTCCAGGTTCTCCAGTCGCGTTGGTTATTCCGAAGCCATGTGAGTGCACGGTCGCGAAGCAGTTCCGGCATCATCTGCGGTAAATAATCTACGGGTATCCGGTATACTTCTGTCATTTCTTCCACCCTTTCAATAAAGAGTAACGGGTCCTTGCCACCGTCGTATCGAACGTTCCATTTTCGAACCTTGTCGATGATACTGGCCGGGTCCACCGCCATTTCCCGTGGTCGTGTGTACATAATGTTTCGGCTGGGTTCAGTGATGACGTTTTCGCTAACTGTGGGTATCGATATGTAAAGTTCCTTTTCACTAAGCTTAGGTGAAGCCGCTCTAGTCTGTGTCTCGTTCCGATCATCTCCTGATCGTGGTTGCCGTGTTGGTGATGGACCTCGGGCCGTGGTGTGCATTGCCTCCAACTCCAGCACGCGCGCGTATACCACGGGATCCTTCTCTGCTGCTATGACAAAAGCGACGAACTGCTTCCTCAGTTCATCGGCGGTTCCTGTCTCGTCAAGCTCGAATTCTTTGGCATATTCAATTAATTCGTCTTTGCGTAGTGTGTAAATCCATGAACGTTTCGACATTATTTTAGCTTTAATCAGATTGAGTGCTCGCTGGTTGTTAGATATTTGATGTACCAGGTCCCTGTTCGCGCGCCACTGTAACGATGCTTTCTCTTCGCCTGGATATCAGTCCAGTCCAAGGTCTCGTTCAGTTATTTATTTGTAAGAACGCAATACATCAAATTTTATATTAACAACTTTATTGAATTGCTTTTCATTTTAGGTTACAACGTTTCTCAATGTGCCTAAGGATAAGTTTCTTACATAAGTTTACAATAAGTTTGTTGGAAATTAAATATTATTGATTAGGCTGTAAGCAAATGGTTAGATTGCTGGAAATGAAATATTTTTGATTAGGCTGTAAGCAAATAGTTAGATTGCTGCAAATCAAAAGTTATCTGATTAGGCTGTAAGCAAATCGTTAGATTATCTTTATAATTTGTTTAATTAGGCTGGAAAGGAAATTTCTTTTTAGTTTCTCCTGGGGCGAGTCACTCCGCTGTGTTGTTGCTATGAGTCGCGGGGTATAAACCCACAGGCCGACTGTCCTTCTGCCTCAGGGTATAAACCTACAGACCGACAGGGCAATGTTGTTATGAGTCGCGGGGTATAAACCCACAGACCGACTGTCCTTCTGCCTCGGGGTATAAACCCACAGACCGACAGGATGATATTGTTATGAGTCGCGGGGTATAAACTCACAGACCGACTGTCCTTCTGCCTCGGGGTATAAACCCACAGACCGACTGTCCTTCTGCCTCGGGGTATAAACCCACAGACCGACAGGCGATATTGGTTGCAGCGGTGCGCCAGCTGCGCTCTTGATGGCGGCGTCGATTGAGACGTTGGCTTCGATGTTGACTGCGGCGTCGACCGAGGCGTTGACTTCGACGTTGACTGAGACGTCGATTGAGGCGTTGGCTTCGACGTTGACTAAGACGTCGACTGAGCCGTTGGCTTCGACCTTGTCCACGGGTGTGCTTTCTCAATGACTCTCCACGGGTGTGGTTGCTAAAAGACTGTCCACGGGTGTGGTTGGTAAAAGACTGTCCCGATGCGCTGTGTGCTCGCACTTTTATCGTCGTCTCTTCTTCTTCCAAATTGTGCGAAAAGCTTTAAAGCTTTCGTCAAACTCCGAACCTGTTTGATGGAAGTGGTACGACGTGTTCGCTGCTTCCAATGTTTTCGAGCTATTTCGCAAACTCGTTTGACTAGTTTTGCAAGTTTACGTTATGAAAACGAGTTTGCTGTGTTTGTCCTTGAGCTTGATTCTATGCCATCTTCTGTATGTACGTTTAATTTTGTGTCACAAAATTTAATCGTTACAATATAAAACATTAAACCATTTTATTCATTTATATTTGTATTTGTTGGTAAAAGGATATAAAATGGTTAAAATTTATGAAAAAGGTTCCAGTCTTTACGAAACAGTGATTGGAAGAGGGTTATTAAATAAAGCTAAGAGTTCTCTACCAATAGAACTTCATCTACCAGATTATTAGTTTTGTGGTAAAGGAACAAAACTAAAGGACCGCTTAGCTAGAGGTAATAAAGGCATCAATCCATTGGACGCTGCATGTAAAGAGCACGATGAAGTGCCAAGAAAAAATTTACTAAAAGCATTAAAAATTCATTAAAATTTACATTAAATTAAAATTAAATTAAACAAAGAAAACCTGAAGATATTCCAAACGCTAATGACACAAGGTGTATTTAAAAACTCTTTTGGGCAACCACTGTGTTAACAATTTCAATGTTTAGGTGACGAATTCCAATACAATTACTCAACATTAAATTATAATTCATATTATTATTATTTATATCTTTTATATTAACATTATTAGTTTTACATTATTACTTATTCAAAATTTTGGCAAACAGTTGCAAAAAAATTTAAACGAAATTAAACCAATTAGATTGAAGGATAGGATAATAAGGTAAGTACAGGACAGAGAAGAAAAAAGAAAAAAGAATGAGCAGAAAGAGAGAAGAGATTAGACTTACAGCATCGTAAGGAAGCGAACTACCAATTGCCTATACCTACCCACACCAGGTGTCTCGGCCTCTTTCTATATGCTTAAACTCTTGCTGTGGGGGGAAATCTTGAGCTTATATTTTTTAAAAATTAACGAAGATATTTGCACATGCAACAATTAACAAAAAGAGTAATGCCTACTAACACCAAAGACAAAGCTCACTATTAATAAAATCGCTCCTCTGGTTTAGGAGATATGTAGACACGGTATACCACTACAAATTGAAAAGCATGATTTTATAAAAAATACAATACAAGTACAAAAAAATATCAAGACGATGATCCATCTATAACAGCATCACGAAATGAGCCCAGGTCATCTATATTGTTAATTTCCATAAACCGACCATGAATCAGGGTTCTTACAAATATTCGACCGTTCCTAGATAAGGCTTCTGAAAGCTTTTTTAGCCGTTTTAGTTTCGATACTAGCTGAAGAATAGCTCTACCCGGTTTAGTCAAGCACTTATTTAATAAGCAATTTCCCTCCACTTCCATACCGACGTCAAGGAGAGTTAGATGCCGATTCGATGTTCTCCTATAAGTTGCAACCGCACGTAACAAGCAGTAACTAACTAACGTGATTGGAAGCCGCCCGGCGTTGGCAAAACTCTGCCGAGAAAGGCATTTCCTAAAATTTCTGTTCGTTGATTATTTTCTGTTTGCTCTACACGACAACCTTTTTGTTCACGCCAGAAATCGTACCTTTTCTGTACACCAAAACAGCTGTTAATGCCTGGAAAGCACATAAATTTACCAACAAATTTATTATTGTTCGTCTATCGTCAGCCAAGGGTTCTGATCCAAAGTAAAAGGCATAAACTGCTTGGTAGAGGATGAAGTGAAATCTTATCTTGTACAAATGGGTTATAGTAAGGAAATGGGAGCACGTCCGATAGAGAGACTTATTGAAAAAGAGATAAAAAGTTACTTAGCGGAAGAAATACTGAATCGTAAAAGGAAAGAAATTAAGAATCTATATGAATAAAGTAGAAAAAAATTTGCTTTTAATATAGTTTAAAATCCTTGTATTGAACTTCATCTTTGTAACAATTTATAACTTAAATTTAATTTGAATTATAGTGATAAGTGATAAGGTAAAACAAGTCCTAAGCTACTACGAAAGTGAAAACCCCGGGGTAAAAGCAAATCTTACTCGTATTCTCATGCATGGAAAGCATGGCGGTACTGGCAAGTTAGTGAATAAAAAGCTTTGAAGTTAACCCTGATGCTTATGACCCACATTATCATTTTCAGCTTGCAGTTGATTCGGGAGTAAGTGCATATGCTGCACTTAAGTTAGTTAGTTTTTCAAAACATTTCTTAACACCACTAAACCCTAAAGTGAGAGCAAGACATGTAGGTATAGCAATAGCTGCGAGGAATAAAGCGGCAAGGGCCCCTGCGAGACACCATATGCTACAGCTGAAATGAAAATAACCGTTGTTATGGATATTAATGTTTGACGGGTTCTCTTTGCTGGATCTATGTACTTTCCAGCAGCAGATACTGCTTTTCCTGTAGTAGATGCTGTTTTTTCTATAAAAGAACCTGCTTTTTCAATGCCAGACTGACATTTTTTTGAAGCAGTTTTACAGTGGTATTTTTCCTCGAGTTTCTCCTTTAGCTCTCTTTCTTCAGAATTTCTCGACGCTGGCGTCAAATACCCAGAAAAACAACTAAAATAACTAAAACAAAAGAGAGAACTTTGTGTTCGTTAGTGTTACGGAATGATGCCCTTAATAACGACGGGCGTAGACCCGTCGCATTTAGATGCAATGAACCCTTTTGAAACGGTTAATATTGACTATAGGAGCCGATTTAAACCCAATACTGAAACAAAGCTGATTAGATAGGTTGCTTAAATTCTCATCATCCCGGAATTTCACAGAAAATAGCATAGAATTATACAAAGAGTTTTAGACCATAGATTATGTTGTTTATATTATTAAATTTCCACAGTAAATTAAATAAATTATCCAATTATTTAAAGTATTAACTATGTTCACTGGAAGTTGAAAAAACAAAACTTCTCTATACACGTCCAACTCTAACGACGACTCGAAACGATCGATATAACTGTGGACCCTTGTGTTTGGAGTTTTTATATAATGTAAATAAAAATGTTCAATAAAGTGCTGAATATATAAAAATTTTTATGTAATTTCCTACTCTCTCATTAAGTCGCTCGCTCACTTTTATACTCTTTCTCTCTCTTTAGTATATTATAAAGAAAATACATATAATATAATCACACACATTTATCTTTTTATAATTTATGTTCCCCAGACGCAAGCGTCAGCACATTCTGTTTGAACCTCAATAATGTATGGAAACAAACAAGTTCTTATATTACAACATAATAAGAAAATTTTTTCTTTCTCACTCTTTATCTTTTATTTTCTAGCTTGAAGCTTAAGTAATTTGAATTTAAGTTCAGTTGATAAAACTCACAAAAGGAAAGGCGTTGTTCTGAAATTATTATTGGCGCAGTCGGCAAACAAAAGTTGGCAAAACGTGATAAAGAAATTTGTTTTCGACACAGTGGTGCTAAACTAATAAATAACTGTCCAAACGTAGTAAAGAAGATTTTTTCTTCAATGCTTTTGTGATTAATTAAATTGAAAAATAACTGTCCAAAAGTAATAAAGAGGACCTTTCCTTCAATACTTTTGTGATAAACAAAATTAGAAAATAACTATCCAAAAGTGATAATTAAAACATACTTTTTCATTTTAAAGAAAGAATACATGACTTCAAGAAGCAAAAAAAAGTTATTGTGATCGTAATCCATCAGAAGAAAAAAGAGCCGGGCAAAATCGTCGAAGAGCGAATCCATCAAAAGAAAAAGAGCAGAGAAAAATCATCTAAGTGCGAATCCATTAAAAGAAAGAAAGCAGGGCAAAATCATCCTAAAGCGAATCCATCAAAAGGGAAAGAGAGCAGAGAAAATCATCCAGGAACGAATCCATCAAAAGGAACTACAACTGGCAGCCGAATTATTATTGACAAGTAAAGTAGTTCGTATTTAAGTAAATCATACAATTAGCTATTATAACTGCCTTCATAAGAAAAATTTAAATTAAAATGGAGAATTTTGAGATAGCTAGAAAGTGCATTTATTCAGTACAACAGTTTAACGGAAATACCGCAGATCTTCCAAATTTTATAAAAAAAATTGAATCATTATCCTCCATTATGAATCCTCTAACTTTAGAACTGAAGAGAATTCTGTTGGGTTATATAGAAGATCGCTTGGTGGGTAACGCCAGAGAGTCTCTTACCAGAAACGGCCAAGTGCAAACATGGTTAGAATTGAAAACAACGCTTGTAAGGGAGCATGGTGAACACACACCAAGGCATAGAATTCTCGATGAAATCGCATTATGCCGCTGTACGAATAGTATAGAAGGTTTTTTTGATACATTGAATCAACTTTTGGATAGACTTAACAACTCTTATCTACTGGATGACGGTTTAACAACAATGCGTCCACGTAGGAACAAAAATTTAGAGCTAGAAGTCTTCAAACTCAATCCACCAGAGCCGGTTAAGGGTATCATCATGGGTAGAAATCCGAGCACAATGGCAGATGCTTATACAATAATAAAAGAGAGTGGTTATTTGAAATTTGCCTGGCTTTCATTCAATAATACCAATCGCCATTTTAGAAAACAGTAATAATGGTAATAGTTTCTATAAAAGAAAAGAATCACGGAAATATAATCAGGGATCGCGGAATTTTCACCAAAGTGGCAGTTCGCGGCAAACCAATTATTTTCAGCCGAGGCATCTAGAATTTCTAGATCATAGAAATTCGGAGCGTGCCCTTCACAATCAAGGCAGAATAGCTTTACTAGACAATCGTAAAATTTTGATGCTTCACAGCATGCCCGAAATGATAGAAACTATCAAAACCAAACAGTAGAGCCCATGGATATTTAGAATAATTTTCAAAATTATCAAATAAGGGGCCTTCAAGACTCATGCCCTATATAGTTGTCGATAACCCAGTCAGGAAGCTTAGGTTCATAATTGATACAGGAGCAGGGTTTAGCCTCATTAAACCTGTAGTATGTAATGAGAAATGGAAATCACCATTTAATATAACATTAAAAGCATTTAATAACGATATTAGAATTAGTAAAAAATGTAAAATACTACTTTTTAAAAAAATTTCCCGCGAAAATTGTTACGTAGAATTTTTGGAATACAATTTCGCTGATAGATTTGATGGACTCATAGGAAATAACATTTTAGTCAGCCTAAATGCCAACATTTCTTAAAAGAACGAATAATTTCAACTGATAACAGTATAATTAAATTATTCCAGAATAAAGAAGAGGAAGAATATTAAACGCGTTCAGTAAATGGACCAGGCCTCTTCCACTCCAAGAAACAAATATTTTTCATACCAAAATACATTCAAGAGATTTAATGAAATACATACACACAGATCATCTAAATGAGGAAGAGATAAAAAGCTTAAAAGGCTTACTTTTGCAATATACTAACACATTTTATAAAGATAATGATGATTTGACTTTTTCGAATGAGCTAAGACATAAAATCCAAACTACTGACGGCATTCCAATTTATACAAATTTATACAGGTAACCGCAGGTACATAGGGAAGAAGTCGACACACAAATTAAGGGAAGGTTGTAGCAAGGCATTATAAGACCTTCTTGCAGCCAATATAACGGACCTATTTGGGTGGTACCTAAGAGAAGGGACAAAAAGAGAGAAAAGGACAATTAAAATACTTAAAAGTGGCGTATAGTCGTCGACTATAGAAAGCTAAACGCTAAAACTGTGGACGACAAATTACCCATGCCAAACATTGGAGATATGTTTGACAAATTAGGGAGATGAAATTATTTTACCACGATTGATCTGGCCAAGGGCGTCCACCAGATCGAAGTAGACCCAAGCGATGTCCCCAAAACACCATTCTCCACAACCACTGGGCATTACGAATTCTTGAGAATGCCTTTTGGCTTGAAAAACTCATCCGCCACTTTTCAAAAGATGATGAATAGCGCACTTGCAGATTACATAAACAGAATATGCCTCGTGTACCTTGACGACATTTTGGTGTTCTCGACATCCATTGAGGAACATCTACATTCACTCAGACCTGATAATGGATTTGTGATTTATAGAATGGACCTGAAGCGGTAGTAGACAAATACTTAAGAGTATTGCAAATTGTGGATTTGCAGAATATTGTTTGGATAAAATAGAAATAGTAATAGTAATAGATAATCTCATTCAAAGTGCCGCATGCGTATAGCAGCCACCGTGCAAAAACAGGACTGATAAACATAGGTGGATCATTGCTTAAAATGTTGTGGGAACAATGGACGACGACGACGAAAAGAAATTTACAATCACCTCCAAACATTGGACGACAATGCAAAACATATAACAAATCAAGTGAACAAGCAAGTGGAAATCAATAATGAACTTATTAAGTATCTAAATACGGTAATGGAAAGTGTTAACAAACAACAAAATAGACTGAACGCATTTCTTGGAAATATTACAGCTTTAATATAAAATGAAAAATAAAATATGGCACTTAATGTTGCAGAAAAGTTTAGGGTTACCTTGCAAGCATGTGCCGACCTTAACATTCTGAATAGGCAAATAGTAAAAATATCTGACGTTGTCATAATGAGTAAACAAAACGTATTAACACGCGACATATTAAACGAAGAGGCGAGGATTAAATACAATGTCACCGTAGAAACTTTACCTTATCTTAAAAGTAAAGTTATGCTGAGATTTTCAATAGAAAACCACTGAAATAGAACTTGAATGTACAAGAATGTCACCGATCATGCATTTCCTAACACACAATTATGTCCAAGAACAAGAACATTGACTTTCTTTATATGCACCCGTCCGATTTGTCCTGTTTGCAATACTAAGCATTTCATAATGACAAAGAATATACGGACGTGAAAAATTTCATTTAGATTCGTCCTCCTGTAATAGTAATTTCATTTCAGAGACAGACTGACGGATAGACTAAAAGCCTGATTATACTCACTCAACGCAAAGTGAACGACACTCAGGGGAAATTTGTGCATTGGAAAACGAGTTGCCGAAGTCTGGTTCGTGCCGGCTCTTTCATTTGTCTGATGTTGCCAGTATCATTAGTAGCAATTTTGTTTTGGGTGTTTTAACTTCTTTTGTGGGGATTTTTATATTTGAGAATTGCGCCAGTTGAATACGATAGTTGAAAATAATTTTTATTACTGATTTACCCATTTAGTTGATTTAATTATATGGAAGATTTAAAAGTTTATTATTATTAGCTTATTTCTTATCTGAAAAACAACATATCGATTAGTAAAAAACAAACTGTGCGTAACTGACCTGAACTCACCAGTGACACAATTGCAACTGATAACGCCAGGATATTTCAACCGGCAAATATATGAACCTAAACTAAATAAGCCTCTTTATGGAAACTCACCCAATATGGCATTAATCACTTAACGCAAGCAAAATATCAAATCGATTTTAATATTTGCGTTGAGTACAACACTTCGTTTTGAGTGTCGGCTGCTCTTTCCAGCAAACACACAAACTAATGTAAAAGGGTAGGAATTTGACAGATCTTAAGTTGGAGTGAGTGCGTTGGGAGCTTGCGTTGAGTGAGTATATCTATCCCTTAAATCGACTCAGGCAGAGGTGACGTGACGCTGATCAAGAATACATATATATTTTTTTATAGCTACCGAGCTTCCATTAATGCGTTAAAAACGGTATAACACAACGTGAATATACCCACATCCTTTACGATGTTGGGTATAAATATTAATATAAAACTAGTAAAGGTGTCTTTAGGCCGCCCAAAGCTGATATACACTACATTCGACGAACGATATACTACTGTTCCTTCTTTTGTTATTGCAGTATATATCGTTACGTAATTTCCAAAATGACCGCTTGAAATCTCTTCAGGTTTGATCACTGGATTGTGAATAATCGTAAATTCGAAATAATAAAAAGTCGTTAGTTTCAAATAATAAATCAACTATTTATTATTGCTTGTTCTTAATTTAACACTTCTTTACTATCGCTGTTTATAACTTGTACACGTAAACACTTATACACGAATTCTTATTAGAAGCTATTCAAATATTTTATTATTACCAGATCTTATTGGATTGTCGAGAAACTTCTTTTCCATGAATTGTTAGTTTCAGCAATGAACCATGTTCTATTGTGTATGCTGCGTTGTGGAAATATCAAGTAACTTCTGGATCTTTCGCTAGCGCTCGATAGATATCGTTGTATTCCCGAAGAATGTGGACTGCGATAACACTCGTCAATATTGCACTTTTCGGCATGTAGATGGCGCTGTATATCACATTATTGAAGTTATTGCATGACGCGTAGATGGCGCTGTATTTTCGCCACAATATCAGAATGGGCTTGGTCCTCATATTAGCAATTTATTTTTAACGTGATGCGATGACTCGAGACTGAAATTTTAACTTAAAATTAAGCTTAAAATCTGTAAAAATACGATATTAGCACCGAAGAATACTTATTTGTAATAAAAAGTAAGCGTGGCACTCCTCCGATTTTCCGCATTTTCAATACAAAGGAATCTATGATGGCAGAGAATATTCGTACCGAATTTCAAGACAATTATTCTATTCGTTCTTCTGTAATTGCCGTTTATGTCAATGTTATATGTAAGTAGGCGGACACGCCCATTTAAAAAAAAAATTTCTTACTTGAACCGATGTATTCGGTAACAAAATTCCAGCTCAAAACTCAGTCCCCAGGTTGAAACATTAACTTGTTAAAAAATTTAATTTTTGGTAAAAAGTAGGCGTGGCGCTGTCCCGATTTATCCCATTTTCAATACCAATACCAAATAGCTTTCTTGGTTCTCCTGTAATCGTGATTTCCACAGACAGACGGACATGGCTTAATCGACTCAGGAGGTGACAATGATGAAGAATATATATACTTTTCATTGCTGCCACTATTAAAAGTTAATAAATAGTTAATATTTATATATATTTGACTTAATTAGATATTTTTATCCCATTTTATAATTCAGCAGAACACATAAGCAAGAACTACAAGTAATTGAAATTGAACCTCACATTTCAAATTACAAATATATAAAAGAAATAATAATTTTTTATTTATTAAACCAAATTACATAAGTCAAAAAAATTTTTGTTTAAAAATGGCTTGAATTCTTTAATTTTTTACTAAATCCAATATTTTAGCAAATAAATTTTTGTCGGCAGAAAACGTAACTATCATGGCCTTAAGAGCGCCTGTTATATTATTACTGATTTCTCTTTGTTTCATATAACTTGTTTGAATATTAATTTCGCCGCATGATTTTGTTCTATGGAATTTCATGTTGCACATCTTGCGGTAAGCTTTAGTTCGGTTTTGTTTGCGTACAATGGTTTCTAGATTGCGGTGCTTTAGCAGAAAGTATTCATCCAACTCTATGCAAACGATCCGATTCCGTTCTGCTAATCGTAGGATATTATCCTGCATATTTTTTATATTTTCGTTGATCAAAATATTTTTTTTAACGAGTACTATTAACCTCTGTTCTGTAAGTATATTAATATCGTTTTTTATTTGACGAAATTTATTTTGAAGGTCGCTCGTTTTCTGTTTTATAATAGCAGCAGTATATTTGGGATTTGGGTCAGCACGCCGTGAGTTTGATGCTGCAATAAATATATGCTCACGGTGTATAACACAATGTTCGAGGTCTTGAACGAGATGTTCCTGCGACCGCCTTAACTGGTTGTATCTAACTTGCATTCTGCGAATTTCTTTTTTCATATTATTAGTTTCTCCTGAAACCGTTGTTTCTCCTTTTCGCCAGCTTATAATTTCCTCTATGAGTTTATATTTGGTTTCCCAAGAAAGAGTTTCTCTGTGCGTATCTAATATAACGTTCTTATGGCGTTCGATTTCAGTTTGCAACTGCTTCACTTCATCTTCTAACTCAAAGATTTTTATTTCTTCATCCTGTAAAGTTTAATTTAAAATAATGGGTCAAATCTTTGTATAAAAATCTATATAGAGAATAAAGTGTATTTTAAAATCGCCCGTTGTTCATCTATACGTATAAATTAAATACATCCATTAAATAAACTTAAATATAATTGAACGGTATTTATTTCCCCCATCTTTATAACGAAACAACCAATGATGTCTGCGAATATCCCAGCGAAAAACGATGCTTTTATTCGTCCTACTGTAGTTGCCGTTTATCTCATAAGTTGGTAGACAATTTATATATGTATGTAGAGTTCATATAATAAAATTAACACAAAAATATTCAACTTAAAATGCTAAACTATTTTATTAAATATTATGTAGAATGTTATTATTTCCACTATCAGTTTTTATAACCATTAATATTTTCAATATGTATATTTATTCATATGAACACCTATGGACAACCTTCCTCTGCGTATGCCTTCTTCTTTTGCGTTACTTATCTGTATACATTTTCCCATTTCTCATATGTAATTAGTTCTACTATTTTTATTCTTACTATTATTGAAAAATGTTGAATATTCAATGTTTTTCAGAAATTAAAAATCAAGCCAGAAAGTTATATGAAATAATATGTGTGACGTACGAACTCCATATATTATAATCTATATAGTATGAGCCTGCAGGATCTAGAATATAATTTCAGCTTTTAATTTTGATTTTATATGGAAATGAATCTACAAGCTTAGAAAGTACAATTAACTAATGGTTCTGGTATAAAAAGCAGTAATGGAATACTTTTTAGGATGATATGTCTATTTTTCCAAATTCAATTACTGTTTATCTAATAACTGAGCGGAACATTGCCATTTTGGGAACTTATGGATCTTTATCAGTAACATCTCAAATGAAATTTAGGCTTCATTCTCAATACCGATTTTGCCCATTCCCAATACCAAAAATTCCATGATGACATGAAAAATTCATGCCAAATTTCATTCGGTGTAGTGTAATGAACAGACTGTCTGTCGGATATGTATGGTTAAATCAATACAGCAGTTAACCCTGATCAACGATACATATACAATTCTAAATATACCACTCTTAATATACCCTCATTCCTTCGGATGTAAGCTATAAAAATTATGCTACCTTAAGCTTTTGTTGAAGATGTAAATGTTTGATTCCACATTCGCTTTCATCGGTTTCATGTCGTTTAATTTGTCTGAACATTTTCTGATTTAAGATTTCGATTTTAGTTGTAAGGACTTGGATATCTCTTTCCAGGCTATGGTATTTTGCCTCGGAACTTTCCAGTTCGATATCGATTTTAAGGGACTTTTGGTTTATTATGGAGAGCTCTGAAAATAAAGGAAATTTTAAAATTGTGTAGAATTAAAAAATTAGCACAATTGTTAAAATATCTATGGAAACTTATGGAAACTCTGTTTAACTAAATACAATGTTCAAGGATTGCGAAGACGAATTTTCTCTGAAAAAATTTTCCATATGACATCGGATATGTACGTACGCACATCATACGCTCTTTATTTATTGAGATTAATTGTATTATGCATTTTTAATGTCTTGGTATAAATGTTATAATATTTTTTGTGATATCTCGCTCCTTCATAATATTGCGCACGGTAAAGTTTGTGACAAAACATACAACAATGATACATGGCATGCATACAAATTTGTATGCATGCATATGACATACATACACATCTTTTAAAATGCGTCATATTACTCGTAAAAGTGAGAAAATACAATGACATACGTTAAAATTTTGAGAGGTATTTAAACCAGCGTCGCCCAAGAGCAGCCTTTCGGCCACTCAATTTTTGAGCACCTTAATATGTATACAATGAGTGCATTTGCCGAAATTGCGTGAGCATTCATGAAAGTTTGATTTGGCTACACCCAAAAAAATTATCGCTGTTTGTGTTTATGCGGATTTTTCCTTTATATTATATAATATTATTATATTTTATTGCAAAAATCATATTTTATGTACAATCTACAAGATTTGTTACGAATAAGCTCAATTCTTCATATTAACGCATCTAATATATCGTTTTCCGTCCTTCTCCATCTAAAGATTCGTAAATTTTTAGCAAATAATTGAGGTGTGATACTTTTCACGCTTGTACTGGTTTGTTAAAACTTTAAATGTGTTGCAATAATCGTAGCAGAATTTAACAAAAAGAAACTAATGCTTCGTACTTCGAAGTATTCATTTTCTTCAGTGCAGGTTGAGAAGTCGTTCATACACATGCTTAAAATGTGACAGTGTGAGTTTGGACAACGCTGATTTAAACAGACATTGGAAATTATATATAAAAAAATATTTATAAGAAAATGTTATTGGATTAGAAGGTATATACATATATGTTGTATATATTATATGTTGTATATATTATATGATAATTGTTGTTGAAACTTCTTTGAAGCATTCTTATGGTTGACTTGTATAAATAATATTGTTACAAAAATTTATTGTTGCTAAACGTTAGGAGTCCAAGAATATAAAGGGGATGCAAGTAGAAGCACACTTCTGTGAATTATAAAAGGGATTTTACCCCCTGCAAAATTTACAAAAAAAAATATACTCATACATCACAGGATTAGCCGTCATATTTACGACATCCTCCGCCGGTATGTAAAGGTATTTACATTAAACTGAGATATAAACATACTATACACACAATACAATAATCAATTATCTTGAGACCTTTTTGGCTTTTTAATTTCTCGTCCACTTTTAGTGGTTACAATAGCTCCAATGTTGTCTCTTCTCTCAGCGCGGCTAACGTTCTTTTTATTCAGAGCTGTTGTGTACAAAGTTTCTTCTATAGGTAATTCTAATGGATATAATCTTTGTAACGGTCCAAAAAGCATGTCTTTTTTCGGCTGCAGTAATACCACCCGAACCGCACCGTCACCACCTGGCATCTCTTTTATTACTCTTCACATCAGCCAATGTAGAGCTTTATGTGAGTCATCCCCAAATAAGCATAACATCGTCACATTTTATTTAACGAAGTTTATTCTCTGAAACCAGCTGTCCTAGATATTCGCTCCGAAATCTAGATCTAAGATCATTAAAGATCTTTTGCTTGTATGTCGCACTCAAGTTTTCCTATCTCGGTAACATCTTGGAGAAACATGGACGGTGATGAAGCTTTTACCGGGAATTTATAATTCCTGTTGTTGTTAGATCTTCATGGCCTAGATTCGCCTGTGTTTTTATGTAATATTTTATTTATTTATTTTATTTTATTTATATATTTGGAAACAAATGCACAACAAGAGCAAAGCTCTTTTAACGTACAATAAGTATGCTTATATCAGACTCATCATTACATAATTAAAATAAAATACAAATAAATTAAGATCAACTATACTTTATATTAAATAAAGATATCAGAACAGATAAGAGCACAGAATGAAGGTGCAAAAGAAGAAGAAAGGCGTAGAGCAGAGGTAAGCTGGTTAGTTAGGCAGAGGCGTAGTATTTTAGAATAGCATCCCTAAAATGTGTCATCCGCGAGATTCCTTTTAACGATTGTGGCAAGGAGTTCCACAATCTGATGGCATTCACAAAGAAGAATCTTGAAGAGTTCAGCGTGCTAAACCTAGAAATTATTAGCAGGCTTATTCGGCTGAACCGACCAAACCTCAATTTTTCGAACAAGTATGGTGGTACTTTTGTATGCAACAGCTTATGTAGAAAGATACAGTTTCTTGCGTTGAGATAACTTATTATATCACATCCGAGAATGCTTTTTCTTAATTGAGAAATGTGATCAAACCTACGCAGACCGTAAACATACCTTGTAGCACAATTAAATGCCACTTCCAATTTCAATTGCGACCGCGAGTCTAATTTACTGTACACAATCTCAGCATATGTAATTAAAGGCAAGACTAACTGAAGGATTAGCTTACGTTTGGTGCCGATCGGTAAAAACTCGGCTGTAAATCTCAGGCTTCGAACGATGAAGTATATCTTTCCAACTAAGCTGTTAACATGATCAGTACATGTGAGGAAGGAATTAATTTTGAAACCTAGGCTAACAGCGCGGTCAACAAGTTGTAGACTGTTCACACCTATAAGTAAGTCGGGAATATCGTCATGCACTATCCTGTACCTCGATACTGGTAACACATACGACTTAGAGGCATTAAGCTGAAGACAGTTGGAATTCGCCCAATCAACAATTCTAGATAGATCCTCATTCATTCTACAGACAAGATCTTCCATGAGATTAGTGTTACATGAAAGATATACCTGCACATCATCAGCATAAGCATGAAGCACACAGTGCTGACAAACGAGAAATATGTCATTAAGAAAGAGAGAGAAAAGGAGGGGTCCAAGAACCGACCCTTGGGGAACACCACTTTGCACTGACTT
Organism: Thecophora atra; assembly: GCA_937620795.1. Taxonomy (NCBI): domain Eukaryota; kingdom Metazoa; phylum Arthropoda; class Insecta; order Diptera; family Conopidae; genus Thecophora; species Thecophora atra. Next base: position 29,478,284 of record OW569398.1, read on the forward strand.
ATAGTCAGAGAAGATGGCCCCCACACCTAACTTTTTGGACGCGCCCTGATAAGTAATTACCCAAAAGACGTACGGCATTATCACTGAAGCCAAACAGACGCTTTAGCTTTATACACAGAAGAGAGTGACTTACAGTATCGAAAGCTTTCGAAAAAATCGAGTAGGCATAGTAATGTTAACAAACTAATATTATAAGCTAGTCACATGTCATCCAGTATTTTGACTGTAGCAGTAGAACAACTATGGGCAGAGCGGAAACCAGACTGCGATGGTGCGAGCAATTTGTTATCCTTAACATATTTATTAATTTGATTGGCCATTAGCGACCCAAATACCTTTGACAATGAAGATAAAATACTTATTGGTCTAAAATCTTTAGCCTCACTTGCAGTAGGTTTTTTGCAATTGGTACAACTACAGCTATTTTCCATACTGATGGAAAGATGGTTGACGTAAAACAGTGATTAAAGAGATGAGTCAATGGACTCACTATATAGAAAGCAATAATTTTTAGAAATTTAATGTAAATACCGTCCTCACCAACAGCATTTGATTTTATGTTCATTAAAGAGATTAAAACATCAACCTCAGTAACTGAAGAAAAATCAAATGTATTTTGGGTGTAGCAATCATAAGTAGTAGCCGATTGAACGTTAATGCTAGAATTAAAGCTGGATGTGAAGTATTTGTTAAGTTCATTAGGATCAAGCGCGCATGTAGGTGACTCTTTTGAAGAAATTCCAGACTTTTTAAGATTTCTCCATAGAATCTTAGAAGGCAAGGAACTCTTAAACTTGTTACTGAAGTACTTTGATTTCGCTTGCCTAGTTATCAAGTTAGCAGCATTTCTAGCGCGTCTGTAAATCTCCCATCTAAATATAGTAGGATTTCTTTTCCACAAGCTATGAAGCTTGTTTCGCTTTTTAATAGCTTCCTGAACGCGATGTGTGAACCAAGGACAGGATATGTTTTTAATAGTTACAGTTTTCAAGGGAACATGCCTAAGAAACAGATTTTTGATGTTTGTCATAAGGAAATTAAGCTTATCGTCAACTGCGGGGAGAAACCAGGTTTGATTCCACATAACGGAGGAAAGATCAGAATAGAGTTCTGTGCGATTAATAGCATTTAATTCATAATAAGAAAAAGTTTTCGAAGTTATAGCGCGTGACATATTGATATTTATGGTGCAAAAAATTAAGTCATGGTCAGACAAGAAGTTAATTTGGTCAAACAACAGTACTGCAGAGCTATCGGAAACGATGAAGTAATCCAACAGACTAGGAGCATCTTTATCCGAGAATCTAGTAGGCTCAGTGCAGTTAACTATGGAGAAACCAAGTGATGAGACGTTATCGCACATACATCTTGAAAGGCCATCCTCACACAACAGATTTAGGTTAAAATCACCACAAAGTATAAAAAAATTAAAGTTAATTGACAAACTAGACAAACAATTGAAAAGACCGTCAAAGCTATTATATTTGACTGGGTTGTACGCGCAGGTAATACAGATTTTTATGGCGTTATCAGAAACGCTGACACAGAAATATTCAACCGCGCTATTTTCCGATTTATCCACAATAACTGACGTTAAAGTATTGCGACAATAGATTGCAACACCTCCTCCTCTTTTTATCTGTCTGTCATTTCTAAACAACGTAAAGCCTTTTATATTGTATTGTGAGTTGCTAGAATCAGAGACAAACCAGGTTTCCGACACACATATGACATCAATAGAGGAGTTTTCGAACACATATCTCATATAATCAACCTTATCAGAGTTTAGGCTCCTAGCATTAAAATGAGCGATTTTAAGACCTGCATATCGGGAACACATAATACCCACAAGACTCTTATTGCGAATACCAGAATTGCTATCACAGAAGCCAATCATTATCGTGATTATAAGAAAGACACAGAAAATGCATAGATATAAGAAACACAAAATTCACCACCGCTAACCAGCAAATCGCCTCACAAAAAAGTACAGAAATATAATTAAAAATTAGAAATTTGAATAAAGAAACCAGATAAAAAGGAATTAAAGAAGAATTAATAGCTATATAAAAGAAATTAATAATTATATAATACAAATATTGATAGCAGCTAGACACCTCCATCACTTCTACCATCTTCAACAAGACCCGCAACAGCATTTAGCTCATCCATATTCCTGATTTTAGAGATATCTCCATGCTCAAGCTTTCTTACGATAACTGATCCTCTCCTTGTAGAAACATAGTGCAGCTGATTACTTCGTTTAAGCATAAGAGCTTGCTGGAAAAGTCGTCTTTCGCACCAAGCCAGACATTCATTAATAAAGAAGCTGCCTGGGGAGTTCAAACCAACATCATTTAAGGTCAGCGTATACAGCAGCACGTCGTAAAACTTCATTTCTGTAATTTTTTCAACAATGTAAGTGAGAGTTGGATGGTCGCAAAATGTTAAGCAATAACATTCCAATAGCACACACAGAATTTCTTGTTTTCATTAATTTTTCTTAATAATTCGCAAAAGCTTTTTCTTTGTTTTTGGAAATATTCAAAAAACACATTACTTGGATTTTTGTGTGGAATTTGAATGAAACCACAAGTTCGCTGAGAATTTTTTGGAATCCATTATTTTATTTTAATATGTGAAAATTATTATAATTAAATTATTGAAAAACTTACAAATTATTTTTCAAGTCGCTGTGGTTTCGAACCGGGCCGTCCGCTTTTCTTGTCCAGCACACTATCCTATGAGCTACGCGTGATCACGATTTTATTGCGCTAAATACGGAATATGTAGTTGGTCAACTTCGCGACAGCACGAACGAACGATTGTGACGAAGTTGTATGTGTGGGTACATTTTATGACGAATTTTGTACATTGTGTGTGGGAAATAATGGGAAACATTAGGAACGAACGATTGTGACGAAGTTACGATTCGTGTTTATGTGTGTGTACAGTATAGAAACAATCGAATACAGGCGATGCTTGGATGACAACCCCGATCGCATTCGGATGTAGTACAAAAATTTTATTTTATTTACAACTGGGCACTCTCACTCTAGTATATTTACAGCCTCGTTTCGGTAGGTGTTCGTAAAAAAAATGTGGCGTTTTTTGTTCTTTTTGCTCTCTTCGTTGTTTTGCTTCGTAATTGAAGCAAGCGAAGATAGATTCCGAAGAAACTGCTTCGGCAGCACGGTTGTCTATGAACTGATAGCGAAATGAGGCGGTTAGTTCCAGCCGTAGAAATCTACCAAAAAATTAAAGAGAATTGTTTTTGGTATGTGTTTTTTTAATTTTTTTAAGATTTTAATCCTTTATATAAGATATTGTATACAATATATATTATGTCAGTTTTCATGTCTACTTTTGTAGATATAATTTTTCGTGTTGCGGAAGTCCTTCCACATTTTTATTTCGTACATATTACATTAGATTACAAAAATCCAAATTATAAATACCCGCAACCGTCGCAAATGTCTTTTAGAAAGACCACAAAACTTTGAATTAGAAGTTCTCTTCATTTCTTACTTACTTATTGATTTAGTGGTGATAAGAAATATATTTAAGAATAGCAGCACTTTATATTACGAATAAGTTTCCGCACTTCAACTCTCTACTTGGAATCAAGAACAACTAAACAAAATTATGCAAATAAATTACCAAAGTGCGCAATTCGCATTACTACCCAGTGGTAAATTTCACCATTACATCATCGATGATAACCACCTCTTTTTCTGTGCCGAGTCAACTCGATTTTGCATGCAGTTTCCGCATTACATTTACCCAGGCATTTCCTAGGGCCCGGAGTACTTCGCTTCTTAGATGACGCCGTAAGCGAGAAACGAATGATAAGTATCTTTTACATGAAGATATTGCGGAATAGAAATGAAATACATCAGAATTCGTTGCCTGCCTTTACTGTGCATACATAAACACTATGTAATCTGATTAGCTTTATACATTCATTTGTAATGAATGCTGCATGACATCCCATTCGCTTTCTGCATTTGTTTTTAATGCATGGCATACAACATCCTATTCGAATTTGTAATCGGTTGTAACAACTTTCGGATGACGTTACATTCACTTTTTCGAAATAACCTTACCATAATGTATTCAAAGGTGGTAAAAATATTTATTTATTCAAAAGTTTAGTAAAAAACACGTTTACATATATGTATTTGTATATAACATATAGTATTTGTTTTCCTTCGTGGATTTTCTTTTCTCTTCGCATGTTCTTCGATGATGGCGTCCTTTATAGTTTTTCAAACAAGTTCTAATATCCTTAATGAAGTCCGCATGCGTGTACCCATTAGTTTTAGTAGCCTCTATACACGAAAAAATGGTATTTAAGCCAGTGTATACAAAATAATTTTTTTTACAAAAACTTACCGAAAATAGCCGTCATCAGCGATGCGTCGTTTCGGAGTGCAAAAGACTATTTGCTTTAATTTTGGTCACTTCTTTTCTCGCTAAATGCCTAATATTGCGAGGTGTAAATCCACTCATATTTTTAAATTATTATTATTAAAGGTTTACCTTTTAATTTTTATTACACAATATGTTATATTTTTTGTTCTTTCACTCAAGTTGAACCACTTCCAAGCACTTTCAGTAACAATATAAAAGAATGCACAGCATTTCATAACAACTAAACTAGGATAACGGTACAATACAAAATATACATTGTAACGAAGTTACCCGGTTCTTCCGGAGTTACGCACGGATTAGCTCGCCGTACGTCCAGGGTTCGTCACAGAAAATTTATACACTGTGTGGACTTCTGTTAAAATACAATTCCTTTATTGTCTTCTGATCCAATGATACAAATTTCCTTCTTAATAGTATGACTCCTAACGATGCTGAGGAGGAGGAGGGTGATCCGCACGCGCTCTGAGTTCCGCAGCGTTGGCTTGGGGTGGTTAGCACGTTCGTCTCTGAGTCTAGCGTCGTGTTATGTCCGTCCAACGTGAATATATTGTTGAGCGGATGGGAGGGCCACGCATCCGACTACTGTAATGGGACACGTGGGAGCCGCGCGTGTCACCAGTACAGTCAACGATATATTGTACTGACGCGCAGTAAATTTAAACTGTGCTTGATCGTGCGAGTAAATCTAACGTAAATATATGGTTGAGCGGATGGGAGAGCCGCGCATCCGACTACTGTAATGGGACAAGGGAACGCCGCGCGTGTCACCAGTACAGTCAACGATATATTGTAATGACGCGGAGTAAATTTAAACTGTACTTATCCCTGCGAGCAAGTCTAACGTAAATATATTGTTGAGCGGATGGGAGGACCGCGCATCCGACTACTGTAATGGGACACGTGGAAGCCGCGCGTGTCACCAGTACAGTCAACGATATATTGTTATAACGCGGCGTAAATTTACGCTGTTCCTAACTCTGCGAGTAAATCTAACGTGAATATATTGTTGAGCAGATGGGAGGACCGCGCATCCGACTACTATAATGGGACACGTGGAAGCCGCGCGTGTAACCAGTACAGTCAACGATATATTGCTATGACGCGAAGTAAATTTACGCTGTTCTTAACTCTGCGAGTAAATCACGGATTTGATTATGATCGATATGATCGCGAATCTAACCTCTACACTGTATATCAAAATGTCTACCTTGCACTCTATGTATTCTGTTACCTTGTCTGATGTCCGTGCTCGGGAGCTCGCTAAAGGAAACGTTGTGTTCTGTCCGCCGGTCGACCACCAAGAGAAAGATCGCAATCCGTCTTCTTGCCTAGTCTCCGCTTATGTTCCATTTCCCGTGTGTTGCTGTTCTCTATTTCTCTTGTTTCTTGTTCTATGTCGTTCATGCTCATGTGATGATTTCGATAGTGGTTTTTCAACTATTGGCTCCGCCCTCCTCAGTTGATTAGTTAACTTACTCTTATACGCTACTCTTATATACATTCTAATCTTATGCATATTCAATACCATGTGTTTCAATACAGGGTCACTGGAAACTTAACCTAAGCTTACGCGAGGAAAATACTTCAAGTTTAATATTATAATTCATTCTTTTGTAATACTAAAATACTATTTCTAACAAGATAGTTTGTGTGGTGCAATTCGCACTCGACATTGGGCCATCACAGTCTCCTCCTACTTCGGGGACGGAAGGATGTTCCACGTCGCGGTTCCGTTTTTCTCAACCTGGATCCGGTATCTTCTGCCGTTAATCTCGCGGATGACTCTGTGACGTCGCCCTGGACCATGATGAGCGTGTCTACTATTTCTCTGCTTTCTTCTGTTTGATGCTGTGTGCATGCTGTTATTGTGATCGTTGGGTTTCGATGCTAGCACGCTGCTGTTCATGGAACGATTCATGTGACTGTTGCTACTGTAGTTTGTTGATTTTGCTGCTGTTGTTCGACTGTTGTGTTTCGATTCACAGACGTTGTTGCTATTGGTGCGGTTTCTTTGACTCTTGCTGCTGTGTTCGGCTGACTTTGCTGCTGCTGCTCGACTGTTGTGTTTCGATTCAAAGATGTTGTTGCTATTGGTGCGGTTTCTTTGACTCTTGCTGCTGTGTTCGGCTGTCTTTGCTGCTGCTGCTCGACTCTTGTGTTTCGATTCAAAGATGTTGTTGCTATTGGTGCGGTTTCTTTGACTCTTGCTCCTGTGTTCGGCTGACTTTGCTACCATTTTCCGGCTGTTGTTATTTTGACTATTGTGTTTCGCTGCTAAGACGGGGTGGTTAGTGGAGCGATTCGTTTGATTGTCGCTGCGGCAGTTCGTTGATTTCGCTGCTGTTGTTCGACTGTTGGGTTTCGCTGCTAAGACGTTGTCGTTAGTGGAGCGAATCGTTTGATTGTCGCTGTTGCGGTTTGTTGATTTCGCGCCTGTTGCTCGACTGTTCCTATGTTGCACGGTGCGGTTACGCGCATTCCTTGAAATTACTTCGCAAGCTACTCGGCCGTTTGGCGAGAATCTAGTGGGGCTGTTTGCTGTGTGGTCTCGTCCGCTATCGCTGGGGTGATACGTCTTTAGCTCTGCAATATGCGCTGTGCGTGGATGTTTGTCACCCGATCGGCGGATTTTCACTATCACTGGCGAGACAAATTCAACCACTTCAAATGGTCCATCATACCGCGGCGCCAGTTTTGCTGCAAACTTATCCACGGCTTTGGACAGCGGGTGCTGCTTAAGTAAGACCTGTTGGCCCAGTTGTGGTGCCCATTTCCGCCTTCGCAAGTTGTAGTGTTTGGCCTGTCTGTGAGCGGCTTGGCGCATATTCTCTCTTGCTATTGAAAAGGCCTTTTGAATGCGCTCTGCATGTTCCGCTGGTGTGTTTGTCGCATGTCCAGTGCCCGCGATTCCGCGATCAAATAGTGCGTTCGGCAAACGTGGTTCTCTCCCTTGAACCAAGAATGCGGGGCTATACCCTGTCGACTCTGATCGGCTACTGTTGAATGCTAAGCTAAGCTCGGGTAGCAGGTCGTCCCACTTCGTTTGCTTGGACCCAGCGTATTGCGATAGCATCGTTTTGATTGTTCGGTTCGTCCGCTCCGTCGGGTTCTCTTGCGGTGTGTAGGGTGCTGTGTAGCGATGTTGCATTCGAAGCTCCTGTGCGAACCGCTGAAATGCTTTACTAGTGAACTGCACACCGTTGTCCGATATGAAGAACTTCGGTTCGCCGAACCGGGCAAGGATGCGTTCCCGAAACGCCCTGATGAGTACCTCCTGTGTTGCTGCACGACACGGGACCAATTCAACCCACTTGGAGAACTTGTCGGTGAAAACTAACAGTGCCGTGTTGCCGTGGGTCGATCTGGGTAGCGGACCTATGAAGTCGGCTGTCACGGTGCTCCAAGGTTCCTCGGCATGGTGAGTCAACATCTCACCGGCGGGTTTCTGTTGTGATGACTTGTAACACTGGCAAGTCTTACATTGGCGGACGTACTTGCTGATTTGGCGATACATCCCTGGCCAGTAATATCTCTGTGTAAGACGCGCGGCCGTCTTACGTATTCCTAGATGTCCAGCCGTTGGCGCGTCATGGTTTTCTTGGATAACCTCCGTACGCATACGTTCTGGCACACACAGTTTCCACTGGCTCTGATCTTGGTCGGTACAATGCCGATATAGGTTGCCATTCTCGATTCGATAGTCAGGGAACTCTTCTGGTTGCTCCTGAACTTCCTTGATTTTGCGCTCCCACCATGTGCTTCGTGAATTGATTTTAGTTGTGATCCGAGCGCACACTTCTCCAGCGGGTTGTCGGGACAGTGCGTCTGCCACTACGTTCTGCTTGCGACAACATTCTCGTGTCCTGACGCCTTTGAGTCCACACACCCAGCAAAAAATTAGTGCCTCCATTCGACACTCCCGTGCGATGTGACCTCCTTGGCCACATCGTCTGCACGCCCCGTGCGGATTTTTTACGTGTGTGTTGTCGTCGACAACTTGACGATGAAGTTCGTGGCTTCGTCCGTTTCCGCGAGCCGAAACTTCCTCCGTGCGCTGCGGTCTATGCGGAGCGTGGCTCTGTTTGTCCATTCTTAGATTCTCCCAATCACCGGCGAGGTTCACCAGTTCCTCTAGTCGGGTGAATTCGCTTCGCTTGACGTACAACCGTAGTTCATGGTAGCTGTTCCGGTATATACGGTCCAGTTGTTCACCCTCGCTTAGATTCGCGTGTCGCATCAAACCTTGTAATGACACAACGTACTCTTTGAAAGACTCTCGTGGTCCCTGTTGCCGCTGCCGTATGTCGTCGTCTAGTCTTTCGAAGAAACGGGGCGGTAGAAAAAACTGCAGAAAATCCCGTTTAAATAGGTTCCATGTCGCCCACCTTTTGTTGTTACACCGAAACCACTGTGCCGCTCGTCGTTGTAGCATTTCTGGCATTGCTTTAGGAATGCAGTCGACGTCTACATTATATACCTCGGCCAACTCTTCAACTCTCTCCACGAATATCAGTGGGTCCTGCGTGCCATCGTAGTTGACGCCCCACTTCTTTATGCGGTCTAATGTGGCGATATAACTGCCGTTAATGCCAAGCGGTGTTCCGGCTGTGGGTTGCCAGTAAAAGTAACCTCCTTGCGTAGGATCTGGTCGTGGTTCTACGGGGGTTTTCTGGGGTGCTGATATTGACGCCGCTGATTCGGACGTTCTCTGGGCGTCTGACGTTGACGCCGCTGTTTCGAGCGTTCTCTGACCGTCTGACGCTGACCCGAGTAGTGGGGTACTAACCTGGGGATTTACGCACGGTCGTTGGAGTTTCTCCATTTCGTTGAGTCGTGACAGATCTTCTTCCGATCGTGATTCTTCCGATGCGAAAGCAGCAAATCGCTTTGGGAGCTCTTCAACAGTGCCCTCGCTGTTTAAACCGAATTCTGTCATGCATTCTACTAATACGTTTTTCCGTAACGTATAGATCCATGAAACTCCCACCATCTTTTCTTGGAAATACTCTCGTTGTGCAAATAAAGTTGTTAACAATGTGATTGTATTTAACAGGGTCCCTGTTCGGGCGCCACTGTAACGAAGTTACCCGGTTCTTCCGGAGTTACGCACGGATTAGCTCGCCGTACGTCCAGGGTTCGTCACAGAAAATTTATACACTGTGTGGACTTCTGTTAAAATACAATTCCTTTATTGTCTTCTGATCCAATGATACAAATTTCCTTCTTAATAGTATGACTCCTAACGATGCTGAGGAGGAGGAGGGTGATCCGCACGCGCTCTGAGTTCCGCAGCGTTGGCTTGGGGTGGTTAGCACGTTCGTCTCTGAGTCTAGCGTCGTGTTATGTCCGTCCAACGTGAATATATTGTTGAGCGGATGGGAGGGCCACGCATCCGACTACTGTAATGGGACACGTGGGAGCCGCGCGTGTCACCAGTACAGTCAACGATATATTGTACTGACGCGCAGTACATTTAAACTGTGCTTGATCGTGCGAGTAAATCTAACGTAAATATATGGTTGAGCGGATGGGAGAGCCGCGCATCCGACTACTGTAATGGGACAAGGGAACGCCGCGCGTGTCACCAGTACAGTCAACGATATATTGTAATGACGCGGAGTAAATTTAAACTGTACTTATCCCTGCGAGCAAGTCTAACGTAAATATATTGTTGAGCGGATGGGAGGACCGCGCATCCGACTACTGTAATGGGACACGTGGAAGCCGCGCGTGTCACCAGTACAGTCAACGATATATTGTTATAACGCGGCGTAAATTTACGCTGTTCCTAACTCTGCGAGTAAATCTAACGTGAATATATTGTTGAGCAGATGGGAGGACCGCGCATCCGACTACTATAATGGGACACGTGGAAGCCGCGCGTGTAACCAGTACAGTCAACGATATATTGCTATGACGCGAAGTAAATTTACGCTGTTCTTAACTCTGCGAGTAAATCACGGATTTGATTATGATCGATATGATCGCGAATCTAACCTCTACACTGTATATCAAAATGTCTACCTTGCACTCTATGTATTCTGTTACCTTGTCTGATGTCCGTGCTCGGGAGCTCGCTAAAGGAAACGTTGTGTTCTGTCCGCCGGTCGACCACCAAGAGAAAGATCGCAATCCGTCTTCTTGCCTAGTCTCCGCTTATGTTCCATTTCCCGTGTGTTGCTGTTCTCTATTTCTCTTGTTTCTTGTTCTATGTCGTTCATGCTCATGTGATGATTTCGATAGTGGTTTTTCAACTATTGGCTCCGCCCTCCTCAGTTGATTAGTTAACTTACTCTTATACGCTACTCTTATACACATTCTAATCTTATGCATATTCAATACCATGTGTTTCAATACAGGGTCACTGGAAACTTAACCTAAGCTTACGCGAGGAAAATACTTCAAGTTTAATATTATAATTCATTCTTTTGTAATACTAAAATACTATTTCTAACAAGATAGTTTGTGTGGTGCAATTCGCACTCGACATTGGGCCATCACAACATGTATATAAAAACATACACCTAAATACGTAAAAAGCGGAATAGCAGAAAGCGAGGCAAAATTCTCCGAAACAAACGGCAAACCAATTTTTAACTACAAAAAATGTGTGACGCTGATAAGAATAATAGTTCGCTTATCGCTTACTTTTGCATTCGCTTCGAATAACTTTGAAGTTTAATGACATAATCAGTTAGTAATCATTAATGACTTCCGAATGCATTCGATATTTTGACCACTGGGTAATGAGCAGAGCTCCAGATCTTCAAAACAAATTCTAAATTGGATACATGCTTGAACATTTATTCTATTGTCTTCACATGCCAACGTGCATTCTGAATGCGCATTTGAATTTCAGAAGGTAATGCGCCTTCACTTCACCAAAAGGTTGTATGCGCATTTTCAAAGCCCTCTGGGATTAATACTTATAATAATAAATACGTTAACAAAAAGTTTTTGCAACGAACATGAGATTTTACTCGTTGCTTCAAAAAAAGATCGGGTCGCTACAATTAGAACAATGAACAACTATAAAGGAATGGATAACGCCGACTGCGGAGCAGCAGTAAGAAACAACAAACGAAGCTCCTAAGTAAAATTTTATGACATCAATAAGTCGAGACATTGCAAGCAAAAGAGATTTGTAATGAAACGGAAAGGGTAGGAGAACGGAAAGAGAAGACTCCTTGAATTGAAGAAATTCTATTTTGTTTTGCTCGACTGCACTAACAAAATAAACGCAGTCTGTCCCTCTGCTAAGGTTGAATATGTTTTTTTGTGCTTGGTTTTGTTTTTTAAGTTGATCATTGTGATGTTTGATTTTTTCAGTTTCAGGGCATTTTTCGGCATCATTTCAATGGTTTAGAATTTACCACTGAGATTTAGTTATGGGTGGAGGGGGAGAGAAGCGAGGGGCTCTTTCTGCTTATGATTTCTGATCAATTGAAACTACTCATGCAAAAGAACAACTATTGAAGCAAAAATCATAAAAAAATTTTGAAGAAAATGAAGAACAATAACATCGAAAGAAAGTATAATATACAATGAAAATTAGGACAACCAGAAGATAAGCTGAATAACCAAAAACATAACACAAATAAGACTTAAGTTTATAAATAATCACAGATACAAAAAGTATTAATGAAAGCATGTTAAAAAACTAATTACAATAATTATTTAATAGTAGAATTACTAGAAATAATACACTAATATGTAAGCTAATATGTAATAGCTAGAAAAAAATGTCGATGATACAATATCTACAAAATATATAACACAAAATACAAAGCGTACAATATAATAAAAATCTGCTACAACAGTAAATACTATAATAACTACGAATGTATGTCGAACAACCAAACACTTTCAATAAATAACAATACATACTCTATTTCAGCAATAAGCTAAAACTTACATTCGGGGCTTATATATTTATTAGAATCATTTACTCATATAATAATTAAAAATATGTTCGAAAGTTTACAGAAAAAAACTTTTGCTATTTAAATTTAAACAAAAAAACTGAAAACAAATTCTCAATTTAAAGATATCGAAAGGATAGGCAGACTGACAGACAATCAGACCTACATTTTAATATCTGGATTCATAAACTTCTTTTAAGAACCTGATCTTTTGAAATTACCAAATCAATCGGACGGACGAAAAAATGACAACCAAATTTCTTCATTTTCAAACTGTTTTTTTCTTTATTTATTTTACGTTTCTCTGTTCTTTTTATAAAACCTACGTTTAGTGTATTGTTGTCTAAAGTAGTCAAAATAATATATTTTTATGTATATATTTAATAAGAAATTAGAGCTTTTAGTTTTCCATAATATGTACTGAAAAAAAATTAAAACTAGCAATACATTTTTCTTCACCCACATTAAAATTGTATTGATTAAGTGCCTTAAGAACATTTTAAAATCGTAGTTAAAATTGTAGTTAAAGCGGAAAAGGAGCAAATTGAATGAAAAAGGCAAAAATGCTCAGAAGCTGAAAATGTAAAAATTGATCAGAAATCATAAGCATAAAGAGCCCTTCGCTTCTCTCCCCCTCCACCCATAACTAAATCTCAGTGGCAAATTCTAAACCATTGAAATGATGCCGAAAAATGCCCTGAAACTGAAAATATCAAACATCACCAAATGATCAACGTAAAAAACAAAACCAAGCACAAAAAAACATATTCAACCTTAGCAGACGGACAGACTGCGTTTATTTTGTTAGTGCAGTCGAGCAAAACAAAATAGAATTTCTTCAATTCAAGGAGTCTTCTCTTTCCCTCCTCCTACCCTTTCCATTTCATTACAAATCTCTTTTGCTTGCAATGCCTCGACTCATTGATGTCATAAAATTTTACTTATGAGCTTCGTTTGTTGTTTCTTACTGCTGCTCCGCAGTCGGCGTTATCCATTCCTATATAGTTGTTCATAGTTCTAATCGTAGCGACCCGATCTTTTTTTGAAGCAACGAATAAAATCTCAGTAATCCCTTTGTGGATATATGCTCGTTGGCTTTTGTACACCTTTTCAAGAGTGTCACCATAGAGACTATACCAACGAGCATACATATATACATAAAGAGATTACATGAGATTCTACTCGTTGTTTCAAAAAATTACTGGTTCGCTACGACTGGGAACGAATGAATAACGCCGACAACGTAGCATTAAGAAACAACAAATCGAATGTAGCTTCGAAGCGAAGCTCATAAGAAGTACAATTTTATGACATTAATGACTCGAGGTATTGTAAACAAAACAATTGGATTTGTAATGAGTGCATAAGGGTAGGAAGATTCCTTGAATTGAAGGCTATCATTCCGAAATTCGTTGGAACATAAAAAGCAGCGCAGTTTTCTCTTCTGTTTTCGTTATTTTCGTTGTTTTTCTTCGTATTTGACGCCAGCGTCGTGAAATTCTGAAGAAACTGCGCCAGCAGACCCCCTGGCTTTCCATAGACATTCGAAAATAAATTTGTTGGTAAATTTATGTGCTTTCCAGATATTAACAGCTGTTTTAGTGTACAGGAAATGCACGATATCTGGCGTGAACAAAAAGGTGTCGTGTAAAGCAAACAGAAAATAATCGACGAACATAAATTTTAGGAAATACCACTCTTGGCAGAGTTTCGCCAACGCCGGCGTGGCGTACAATTCCGATCGAACGATTTACGGAATGATACCCGAAGAAATTAACTTCGCACTAGCAAAATAAACGCAGTCTGTCCGCCTGCGAAGGCTGAATATGTTTATTTTTTTTGGTGCTTGGATTAGTTTTTTAAGTTGATGATTTGGCAAAGTTTGATTTTTTCAGTTTCAGGGCATTTTTCGCTTTCTCATTCAATTTGTTCCTTTCGCACTTATTCAATACAATTTTGATGTGGGTGAAGAAAAACGTAATGCTTATATTTATTTTCAGTAAAATTTTATATATATTTTATAAATAATCACAGCTACAAAAAGTATTAATGAAAGCGTGTGAAAAAATTTATTACAATAATTATTAAATAGTTAGTTACTAGATATATAACCAATATCACAGAGATTATAATATGTAGAGTTCGCATGCCATACATGTGATTTTAATCAGCTTTCTGACTTCATTTTTAATTTCTGATAAACATTGAATATACAAAATTTGAAATTTGCTTTGTAAAAACTTTTTTTAGTCAGCATTTTAAATTGATGTATGAACTGAAACTCATTCTGTTGTATTATGCTAAAGCCCCAATATTTCCAATATACATACATATTGACAATATTAATACTTATAAAAACTGAGAGTGGAAATAGCAAAAATAAAAATAATAATATTTAACTAAAGAATTTAGCATTCTAGGTTGAATCTTTGTGTGTTATTATACCCTACACCTTAAGCTTGAAGGTATATTCACTTTCTACCGGAGTGTGTAACGCATAGAACTAGACAAGATAGGTATGGAAAAGTATATATATTCTTGATCAGCATCACCACCAAAATTGAAATAACGATGTCTGTCCGTCTGTCTGTCTGTCTGTCTGTCTGTCCGTTGAAATCACGATCACAGGAGAACGAATTAAGATTTCAAAATCAAATTTGGCAAAAATATTCGTTGCTATATTGGGGTGTTTCGTATTGAAAATGGGCAAAATCGCCCAAGGACCACGCCTACATTTTATATCGAGAGTGCAGTTACCTCTGTTTTGAGAGAATCACTTCTTGAGAGAAGACAAGAAAATTTTATATGTAGGTTTACACTAATGCTTCCAGTTAATATGCCAAATATGAGCGTGATCCGCCCACTTTTAGTTTACATAGGTCATGTAGCGTTTTACATGGATTGTATTGAAAAGTATATAAGTTTCCTGAATAATGGTGTACATAATAAAGTGGTTTGTCAACCAGTAATATTCTGTTGGGGAAAAATGGGCGGGTCACGCCTACTTTTTACCCATCCACCCAGTATTGCAATATATTTTTATACCCTACACCTAAATTTTGAGAGTAAACGCACTTCTTACCGGTGTTTGTAACGCACAGAAATAGTTAAGCAGCTATAATTATAGTTTATATTATATATCTTATATATACGAGTATATATGCAGCTTTAAGGTGTAGGGTACTTCGGCTACAGGCCGGCTGTAGACAACACCTTTAGTAGTTATACCCTACACCTTAAGGTTGAGGGTATATTCACCATAGATTAGTAGATGAGACACTCGAAAATGTCCCTTATACACTAATGCATTTTTGCTGGAATTGCACTGATACAATGAAAGAAAACTTTGATTCGCTGCAAAAAAAGTGTAGCCTCGCCGTAAAAAAGTGTAGCCTCGCCGTAAAATAATGTAGCTTCGCCGCAAAAATTTTTTAGCAAGCACTGATGGAAAATTTATTTTAAGGGGTTTGTTTATCGAAACGTCAAAATCAATAATTATAATTATTATGTTTTCTATTCGTGAAAAACATGTATAAAACATATTTCTAAAGATAATAAATATGTATATTCTGTCACATTTTACACAGCATTTTCTAATTTGCTTGGTTATATTTCCTATAAATGCAGTAGGTAATCAAAACTTTTTGTTATAAATACACAATTATGCGCCTGATTGCGAAAATATTTTAGAATGCTGTTAGCAGAATAGTATAAATGAAACTGAATACAAATTATTAGAAAATAGTTGGAAATTATACGTTATTGGCCTAGTTGGGGCTCTAAAACCCTTTAGCACCTATGGTTGCACTGTTAAGAAATCCTACACATTGATTGATTAAGAAACAAGAACAACAATGTGGTACTTCTCACGTATTGTATAGCTGAGTTCAACATACCAAACAGTCAAATGTCAAACCGATTTTTTGAAGCGGCGAATAGCGAGTGTCACATCTAATAATCTATGATATTCACTTTCTACCGGAGTGTGTAACGCATAGAACTAGACAAGATAGGTATGGAAAAGTATATATATTCTTGATCAGTATCACCACCAAAATTGAAATAACGATGTCTGTCCGTCTGTCTGTCTGTCTGTCTGTCCGTTGAAATCACGATCACAGGAGAACGGATTAAGATATCAAAATGAAATGTGGCAAAAATATTCGTTGCTATGTTGGGGTGTTTCGTATTTAAAATGGGCAAAATCGCCCAAGGACCACGCCTACTTGTTATATGTAGGTTTAGACTAATGCTTCCAGTTAATATGCCAAATATCGGCGTGATCCGCCCACTTTTAGTTTACATAGGTCATGGAGGGTTTTACATGGGTTGTATTGAAAAGTATATAAGTTTCCTGAATAATGGTGTACATAATATTTTAGTTTGTGAACCAATAATATTCTGTTGGGAAAAAAATGGGCGGGCCACGCCTATTTTTTACCCATACACCCAGTATTGCAATATATTTTTATACCCTACACCTAAATTTTGCGAGTAAACGCACTTAGTACCGGTGTTTGTAGCGCACAGAAATAGTTATAGTATGATTCCCGATGAACGACGCCTGGAAGTTTTCGTTTTTAAGTGCTGATTCTCTTTTGTGGTTTTCGTCGTTTTCCATTAAAAACGACGTTGCGCTGCTCTGTTTCACCGAATGTGTATAACAACGCCGAAAAACGAAAACGAAGGTTGTTGTTGATATTTTTTCATATGTGTTACGAGTTTGAAAACGAAACGAATGATTCTCGATCTTCATACTTTATCCAATCGTGAGTGACTTCAGACGCATAAAAAAACCAGTCGTTTTCGTAAAAAATATTTGTTGTCGTGTTTTGAGGAAAAATATTTTTTAAAAAATGAAAACGTACGTATTTAGTATTATATAAGCTAAAATATTTTTATACTAATGATAATAAAAATTTTCCACAGATCCAAGGTTACAACGCCTTCGCAGTTCGCACTGCTGCTCGAAGAGCTGAGGGAGCACCCACATCTTGCAAAAGGGAGCCCTGCGTTCGGCTGCAGTGCGATAGTTTGTGGGCAACGATTGCAGAAAAATTGAATAGTCGAGGACCTCCCGTTAGGCAATACGTAGAATGGAAAAAGGTTCGACTTTGAAATATATATAATTTAAAATATAATAATATATAAAAATATACGCATATTTTTGTGTAGGTATGGGCGGATTTAATAAGTAGAACAAAGAAAAAAATCGCCGCTAATGCTGTTGAGCGCAGGAAAACTGGTGGTGGCCCATGCGTCGTCAACACTCTCACGCCGATGGAGGAAGAAGTTGATAAAATTTTAAGCCTCAGCACGAACGTGTGTACACCTGGCACGCTTCACGGAGCGAGACCGAGCGTTATCGGAAGAAAAAGTAAGTAATTTTTAAAACATTATTTTTTGTGAATTTTTAGTGAATTGAAGAAAATTAATTGTGCTTTGTGTAATTGAAAATCAAATCGAATAATTGTAAAACTTCTTCTTTCAGCATTCACTTCAGCCGCAGAACCGTCGAAGAACCGAAGTGATTCACCAACACCTCAAGCCAGCACTCAGAGAGCAGAGCCTTCACCATCTCCGGAAGCACGGTTCGAGCCAGCTGGCGGCAGCATTGAAGCACCAGAGCCGCACCAACCAACCACGAGCCAACATAATGAATTCTTGGTAGGTGGTGGTAACAACAAACGCCGCAGAATTGAGGAAGAGGGCAACATTTTGCAGATGTTCGAGCGGCAGAGCCTAATTCAGGCCGAACTGTGTCAGCAAGTAACCAAAATGGCGAAATTTTTGGAACGCATGGCCAATGCAATAGAGTCTTTGGTGTCCGACCATTCTCGTATCGATGCCGCGCAAGCTCTTTTAGAATTATAAGAATAAACTATTTTGATGTGATGCTATTTTTTTAACAATTTGTGATGAAAGCATACTGTGAAACTATATTTCCTATATATAAGTTTACTGATATATACGTTTTTTACATATACATATACATACATAAAAGTAGCACAAATTTTTTGTGATAGTAATAAAACCATAATGAATAATTAAAGCTTGGAGTTCTTATATTGTTTTTTAGTTTTTTGGTTACGGCAATTTAGGCTTATTGTTGCTATGGTCTGTTCTCTAAGTAATGCAGCTATGTCTGCAATTCTGAGATACTGCTTTCACATTGCATTCAAATCCACAGTTGATCCACTGTTTCATTGAATTCTTCACCACCTGAAGTATTATAATCTCAAAAAAGTAAAAAATTCAAGTTGTGCTGAATACTTATTTATTTTATTGAAAAGTAAATTGAATCGGTTTTATCTCTTTGCGTATGTGTTTGTTGGTCCTGAAAAGGACCGTTTCAGAATGGATTGCGGATCTATCCGCATATAGAACGCGCCAGCTCGTTACGGACGGACGTGGTTGTGGCTGATGGAGTGTCGTCGTCTTCTGGGAAGTCTTCTGGAAAGTCTTCGCGCTCTGGCGAATCTTCCTCTAATTCCCAGTCGTTTTTATAAAAAACGCATATGTTGTGCAGAGCGCAGCATGCATTCACAATTTGTGTGGCGCATTGCGGGGTGTAATTCAGGCCTCTTTCTCTATGTATGGACCGAAACCTGCCCTTCAAAACACCAAAGCAACGCTCAATAATATTGCGCGCCGCTACGTGTTTTCTATTGTACATTACTTCGGCACGATGTTGGGGTTGGCGATATGGCGTCATTAGATATTGCAGCAATTGATACCCAGAATCTCCTGAAAGTGCTGAAAATTAGGCTAATGCAAGACGTAATTTGAATGTGATCTTACCCAGCAGCCAGGTATTCCTTCTACCAGAATTGTAGGCTGCTTTCAGCAATTCATCCGTTATTCTCCATACGAAAGCGTCATGGTTAGCACCTGGAGGTTTAGCATCCACATAGCGGATGACCATATCTGAATCGCATATCTATAAACATGAATTATGAACAATGTGCTTCATTACATTGATATAAAATCAATGTGCTTGCGTTACTCACAATCATTACATTTAAACTACAATATCCTTTTCTATTGTAGTATAAATGAGCCAATTCGCCTGGTGACTTTAGTTTTATATGCGTTCCATCGACGCAGCCAATTACACCTGGTAGTCCATATTTCGTGAAAAATTTTTCCTTCAAAACCCCTTCCTCGTGTTCCGACATCTTAAACCGTATCCATTTTGGGCAGATATGGCGTTCAAAAATTTCCAAACACTCGTGAAGAGTTCTGGATACTTTTGTCTGCGACATACCTGTCATATGCTCATTACCTACACCTCTCTGGTAACTTCCAGTTGCTAGGAATCGCAGAAATGAACACAATTTCAATATAGGAGGCACATATGTCGATCTGGAGGCTGGCTTCATCCACGGAGCCACTTCATTCAACAGATGCTTGAAGCAATCCCTGTTCATCCGAAAGTTAGAGCGAAATCTTTTCCGAAAAAGAAAGAAAAATTTTATAAACACTCTTTCAATTGTGCATCAACAAAAAAGCAGGACTTACTCAGCATCTCTAAAATTTCTAAAATATTAGAATTCTAAATTCTAATTCTAAAATATTAGAATTATCTCTAATGTTTTAACGAAGGATGGCCATGCTTTTTCCTGATTCCTCCTCTTCGCGCAAACGACGTAAATATAAAAACACCGGTATCATTTTATTAATTTTGCTTTATATAATTTATTATTAAAACAGTAAAACAATATGCTCGCGTAATTATCTCACAAGAGTAGCTTGTTAAATGGTGACCAATTTTACTTGGCATAGAATAGAATAAAAATAAAAAAATGGTTTTTCACTTCGATTTTCACAAAACTTTAAAGCCATCCACTCAAAATTGGCTGCACACTGTCTAAAAAATTCTGAGTTACGTCAATTGCTGGTGCATTGTAAGCAATGGCAGCATTGTTACCACGCAAGACCTTACGAAACGAAACGAAAGTTCGTCAAAGCCATATGGGAATCAAACGTTTGAAATAGTTTCGAAGACGCCGGCAGACCAACTGAGAGGAACGATCGTTTATCGGGAATCAAGGCCTTAAGCAGCTATAATTATAGTTTATCTTATATATTTTATATATATGTACGAGTATAAATGCAGCTTTAAGGTGTAGGGTATTTCGGCTACAGCCTGGCTGTAGACAACACATTTACTAGTTTTTTCTTAATTATCATCAGATAAATCTAATGAAATTCTACACAAAAACAAGTTCATTTTCATTAACAAATTGCACTTTGAAACACAGTCTTATAGCGGCTATGACACTTCATTTTTTCTGCATTGGTTTTTTTCAACAAGTTTATTTAGACGTAGAAGCGTATTTGAAGGTGATAAGAAAAAATGTGTAGGCTTTTACAGTTTTCAGATTTTAGTTTTGACGTTTCTCTAATATTTATTGCAATTTATGCTTTGACTTCCAATTCTGAATAAGTTTGACAAATCAAATCTTAAAATCAAAACATTTGTAATTGCTGTTTATTATAATACAATCGTTTATTAGAAAAGTTGTGAGATTGTATTAAAGAGTTGCTATCAGCTGATATGATACAATGAATTCTAAATGTGTTTTTGACAGAACGTTCTTGTATAACACGCTATCCCTGTCTGGCAGACTATAGCTGTCTTGCTCATTTTATACTTAAAAAAAAGCAGAAAACAATGTATGAAAAACAATTACCATAACACCATATGCACATAATATTATTGTGAATTGTGAAAACAACAAAGGAAATCCTAAAATACCTTTCCTTTTCCTTCAACACAGTTCGCAAAATCACACAACTCTTCTTTTGCCTAAATGCATATAAATCCCGACCAGAAAAAAAACTAGCAATCATAATGCAACAACAAAACAGATGCAATAAAAGTGAACAAAAGTCCAGAAACCCACAACAAAGAGTATTAATCATAGGTTAGTAGATGAGACACTCGAAAATGTCCCTTATACACTAATGCATTTTTGCTGGAATTGCACTGATACAATAAAAGAAAACTTTGATTCGCTGCAAAAAAAGTGTAGCCTCGCAAAAAATATGTTCGATAGCTCCGTCATCCGCTTTGGCGGTGAACGCATACGTGCATTACAACGCAAATCATATAAATGATAAGTAGGAAGGTGTGCGGGAATGGGAATGTTGTTCGCTCTGCGTACGCATATGTTTACATACATATATATTATTTTATATTTTTCTGATCGGTTTCTGCTTTCAGAGGCGACGAAGTTTCTTCTTGTTATTTTAGAAGAAGAAACTATGAGCAATTATCCGTCCACTCAGTTTTGTTTTCCACGCACGTATTTAAATATAATAATGTATTTTGCGATTTTGTGCATTCTACGATTGAAGGGTAGTGAAAAATTAGGAAGATTCGTTTGTTGGGAGATGTTCTTAGTTTATGGACTGCAATACCTTGAATAAAGATTTTTATTACATTTTAGGTATGGATTTACCTAATTTATTAACAAATATTTTTTCCAAACTTTACTTAAAATGAAATTTCTATTTCTCTGGAATAATATTTTTTTAAAGGCACTTTAATTTTGTGATTTTCATGAGTAAAAACGGCAATGAGCTGCTTAAAATATATCCACAATATTGTTTTCATAGAGCTTCTATAATATATATTCTTATATATTCTTAGCTTATTTAAGCAGTAATTTGCAGATTGAACTAAATCTTTTGCTTATAAACGACCATCAACGCTATGGCAAGAATACACCAAACCAACATTTACAAAAAAATACGCACACACATCCAAACGGATCAGATTCAAACATAAACCAACTGTTTATAAAAATCAACCAATTTATTTTGGTCGGCATATCAACTCCTTTTACATGGTACAGAAGACAGTCAAAACAGACAGACAAAATTTGAAAAAAACCCAGTTCAGTAACTGAACCTGAGGCAATACTTCGATGCAATAGAAAGTAAGAATTTGAAGTATTTTAATATATAAACTAATCTCAGTGAAGTAATAAGCTAATAATATGCACACCTTTTCAAGCAATCAATCGTAGCATGCACAAGATCATGATTTGTTCTTGTAAAATACTCTGGCGAAATTACAGCGCCATCTATACGTCATACAATAATGTGATATACAGCGCCATCTACACGCCGATACGTGCAATATTTACGAGTGTTACAGTGTTACCAAATCACAGTCCACATTCTTCTGGAATACAACGTCATCTATCGAGCGCTAGCGAAAGATCTAGAAGTTACTTGATATTTCCACAATGCAGCATACACAATAGAACATGATTCATTGCTGAAACACACAATTCATGAAAAAATAAGTTTCTCGACAATCTAGTAAGATCTGGAGTAGTCTGACGATAACGTAGCGATAATTATCGAACAGTATAAATAGACACAAACCATAGCAGCGGACACAGTTTGATTTTGGAAAGCAACAAAGTGACATCGTGGAAGTAACAGTTGACAAGTGTTGAATAAGAATAAAATAGTTGAATAGCTTCAAATAAGAATTCGTGTATAAGTGTTTACGTCTACAAGTTATAAACAGCGATAGTAAAGAAGTGTTAAAATAAGAGCAAGCAATAATAAATAGTTGATTTATTATTTAAAACTAACGACTTTTTATTATTTCGAACTTACGATTATTCAAAATCCAGTGATCGAACCTGAAGAGAGTTCAAGCGGTAATTTTGGAAATTACGTAACAATTGGTGTCAGAAGTGGGATTGCTGAATAGTCCGGAATAATAATGAAATTCGCTGACCTGAAAATACCACAGCTGAGGCAAGAGTTGGAGTCGCGCTCCTTGCTGGTGTCAGGAAATAAAGCGGAGCTACAAACACGCTTGCGTGACGCTATGGAGAAGGACGGCATGGATTGAAACACATGAGTTCATCTACGAAGCTGCATCTAAAGTTGAACACAAGTCGGTAGCGGCTCCTGTGTTCGACATGAGTGTGCTCTTAGCAGCAATGGAGCAACAGTTGAAACAAAACACATCACAAATACAAGTGCAGAAGGCACAAAACACATCACAACTGCAGGAGCAACTTTTGAGCATTGAGGGAAACTCTGCAGAACTGCAGGCGAGACAAGATAAAGTAGAAGATGAAGTTCGCACGTTACAATCGCAAATGCAAAATGAATTGCATACACTGAAGGCAGAGATATTCCGGATAGATGGTCATATACGAGATGTACAGTTAAGTGGACCAGTTGCAGCTGTTATTGCACCAAAATTGAAAGCGCCAACATTCAACGGAATGTTACAACTGCGGGAAAATTGGACATTTTTCACGAAACTGCAATACATCAGTGAGTGGCAGAAAGAGAAGCGCCGAAAAAGTAAGTGGTGCTTTTACTGAAACAGAATCGTTAAACTAGAGCGGACCAGCCCAAAGGGGCGTGAGCTGGTTTCCGCAATTGATTGCCCCACTGTCTCTGTCTGCAAATGCGTCGAAACAACAACAACTTAACAGTAAGTGGAACTGTAAACGGTGGTCGCTGGACTTGACGCTGGACACAGGCGCAACGCATTCCATTATTCGAGCAGATTTAGTACCAGATGATATCAAGCCGCTGATTGGTTACAAACTGCGAACTGCTACAGGAGAGGAAGCTGCGATTTTCGGAAAACTGATTTGTCGTGTTTAGATTGGATTGTTGCATGTGAATCATACCTTCCTGGTGGCTGAAATTATGAATAAGGTAATAATCGGTGTTGATTTTATGATAGTGCAAGGTCTTACTTTGGATCTGAAGAAAAAGTTGATGACGTGCCGAAATATGGAGATACCAAAAACCACTGGATATGAACGGCCTCAAATCATGAAGGTGAGTGTTAGCCATCGCCAACGGATTCCACCAAAATCAGAAGCGGTTTTATGGGCTTGCGTGGAGGGAGATAGTGGAGCGGACCAGCTGGGTGTAGTAGAGGCATCAGATGATACGGCGAATATACTGGTTGGACGAACCTTAGTGCAAACAGAAAGGAGTAAGCGAATTCCTGTTCGCGTAATGAACTAGTTTACGTCACCGATCGTCTTAGATAAAGGAGCGCTAATAGGGCAGTACCAAGCAGTAGAAGCCATAATAAATTGCGACGATCGCACCCAGGGGCGCAAAGACATTGCTTTGCAAGAAAAAACAAAATCTCCTGCTTTAATGGGTCACTGGTTGAATGAGGTAAGTGAACCAGAAAAGTCTAAAGCCAAACATTTATTGCAAAAATATAGAGCTGTATTTGCAAGCGATAAATAAATTTGGAAGAACTGCTATCGTACAACATCGGACTGGCGATGCACGACCGATCCGGCAAGCTCCACACAGAGTCCCACTAGCGACTCGGGAAGAAGCAGAACATTTGATAGATGAAAAGCGGAAAGACAGAGTTATTGAACCATCAACAAGACCATGGAGCTAATTGGTTGTACTAGTTAAAAAGAAAGATGGAAGCACTCGATTTTGCGTTAACTACCGAAAGCTGAACGATGTCACGAAAAAGGACAGCTACCCACTTCCGCGAATAGATGACACTTTGGATACGATATCTGATGCACAATGGTTTTCAACGTTGGATTTGCAAAGCGGTTATTGGCAAGTAGATATCGAAAAATCTGATCGTGAGAAAACGGCTTTCAGCATCGGCGACGGATTGTGGCAATTCTCTGTGATGCCGTTCGGATTACGCAATGCTCCAGCAACTTTTGAGCGCTTGATGGAGCACGTGTTAAAGGGCTACACTGGAAAACATGTGTAGTGTATCTTGATGACATCATTGTCATGGGCAAGAATTTTGATGACCACCTGAAAAATTTGGAGGAAGTGTTTCAACGCATCAATTCCGCTGGATTGCGATTAAATCCGAAGAAAAGCAACCTGTTCAAAACCGAAGTGACGTATTTGGGCCACAAAATCACTACTAAAGGAATTCACACTGATGAAAGCAAAATAATAGCGGTAAGAGATTGGCCTCGTCCAACCAATGTTCATGAAGTGCGAAGTTTCCTTGGGCTCTGTACTTATTATCGACGCTTTGTACACGGACTTGCCAATGTTGCACGAAGTCTACATAATTTAACAAAGAAGAATTGTAGATTCGTTTGAAAAAGGAAGAAGAAGAAGCCTTTCATCAGCTGAAGGAGTTGCTCTGTACTGCTCCAATGTTGGCGTATCCAGTTCCTGGTGAAAAGTTCGTCTTGGACACAGATGCCAGCGCACATGGCATTGGGGGTGTGCTATCGCAGATCATCGGTGGTCAAGAAAAAGTTATTGGATACTACAGTCGAGACCTGGCTAAGCCAGAAATAAATTATTGTATCACTAGGCGTGAACTCTTGGCAGTAGTTGAATGTGTCAAACACTTCCATAAATATTTGTATGGGCAGCATTTCTTATTAAGGACAGATCACGCGGCTTTAAGATGGCTACTTCAGTTCAAGAACCCAGAAGGTCAAATTGCGCGCTGGATAGAAAGGCTGCAGAGTTACGATTGTGAAATACAACACCGAAAAGGTGGACAACATGGAAACGCAGATGCATTATCTCGACGACCGTGTGCACTCGAATGTAAGCATTGCTCCAAAGTTGAAAGATGCGAAGGTATAGTCGACGTCCGATTAACGAGTCTGCAACCTGACGATGAGTGGACACCTAGTGCGCTAAGAGACAGCCAGCTTAATGATGCAGACTTGGCGAAATTAGTGAAAGCGAAAGAAATGGACCGAAGACCAAGCAAAGAAGAAATGGCATTAGAAAGTCCGCATGCCAAGGCGTATTGGGCTCAATGGAGCAGTTTGAAGCTAAAAAACGGAGTGCTGCATCGTTCCTGGGAAAGTAACGACGGTAAGCAAACTCGTGATTTGATTGTTCTACCAAAGTCGCGAATAGATGCTATATTAAAAGAATTTCACAATGGACCAAGTGGGGGCCATCTCGGTGTTACAAAAACTGTGGAGAAGATTAAACAACGATTTTATTGGGTGAATTGTCAAGAAACGGTAGCGGAATGGATCAAAAACTGCACGCAGTGCATGGCTGCTAAGGGACCTAAATTTCGAAGCAGAGGGAAGTTGCAGCAGTACAACGCTGGATCGCCATTTGAGCGAGTTGCAATGGATGTAGCTGGCCCATTTTCGACTAGTGACTCTGGAAACAGGTACGTGTTGGTCATTATGGACTATTTCAGCATATGGCCAGAAGTCTACCCTATACCAAATCAGGAGGCTAAAACTGTAGCTGAGGTATTTGTTCAGAACTGGGTCGCGCGATTCGGCATACCAATCGAGTTGCACTCCGATCAAGGACGAAATTTTCAAAATAAATTAATAAAAAATTAATTAATTAATTTATTAGGTTATTTCATGGTAGTGGGCGTTTTTGTGGGCGTGGCAAGATCGAATACTAGACTTTGGCGATAACTTTTATTTATGAGGTGTAGCGGTGTTACTTTAAGCGTAAGTCACTTCAGAACTTTCTTTGCTCTCTTAATTTTTGTTGCTATTTCTATGCGTAATTTTTATATCATGGTGTTGTTGTTGTTGTTATTTTGGAGTTTTTGTTGTTGTTGTTTTCATTAAAAATTTTTAACAAAAATCGCGTTGTTGTTGTTAATAAAGCCATTGAAAATACCTTTAAAGAGATACCCATATCGAATTTGTAGGTTGCATAATTTTGGAGTAATTGAATTTTAATATTAGATCTTGATACGCCCATAAATCCAAAATGGCGACCAATTCCGGGAATTTGCCAGCGGATTCCAAGAACTGACGCTACCAGTAACAGTAAAATAACGGTAAATTTGGTAAAAAAAAGTAAAACGGTAAAAACAAGTAAAATAACAAAAATTACGTACGGCCGAGACCCCTAAACCTTACATTTCCCGACGCCTCTTATCCATACGCCTTTGAATTCTGCCTTCAAGCATTTTAATTCTTCCAGGATTTTATTCATATTCATGTTGGCTATAGAATCTTTCCCGGCTTGTGGCCTTTCATTACCCTATGGGCTATGTAGTTAAGTATCAGGTGCTTACGATTCAATAGGAGTCGATACACTACTACCCATTTTAACTGCGTCATCTCCATGTCTACAAAATTTGCATCTCCATGTATCTCGCTTAGCACCCATTGCCCACGATATTTCAGTGACCGTTGTTTTTCTTCGTCTTTGACGGCGGCGGCGCTGCTTTCTGAAGACGCTGCGTCGACAAAAAACCCTGAGGAAATATGCACAAACATTGTACAAATTTGAGCAAAAATAGTTTCGTGGGCAGATCTTTGCCGACGTCGCGTACGTTTATAATTGTACGTCTCACGAAATGAGCCTGTAAGTGTAGCTTCCGAATACACCTGGGACATGTGACGTAATCGTAAACGAACATCGTCACAATAGATTATCTCTAATTTTTAATAACATATCTACCGACATACATACTCGTACTTATATATATAGCACCGACAATGAAAACTTGAAACTAACCAAAACCAACAGCAACGAAACCTGATTCGAAACCAAGAAACCAGACGACAACAACAACAGGACAAATGATGGCAAAAATAGAATCGCCTTGACATATGTGACGTCAACATGAATTTTCATGGTGAAGAACATTATAATTCGCGGGAACTTAATCCTGCTTCCGACTCTTAACGAGCACATTTAAAGTTAGAAAAGCAGCCAAACTCCTACCAGGAAAAGTAAACGTCAAGTTTCACTTTTTACACGTGAACTGGTTCGCTTTTTGCGCCGCAATGCATTTTGCACTACGATTAATTACCGACAGAGTTAAATAACTCCACGGCTTCACGCCCTTACTCCTATTTTTTGTGCGGTCACTCGATCATTATCGAGGACTCTACTATTGTGAAATAAGTAAAAACAATATTCATTACTCTGATTCGTCCGAGTTGAACTACTGAGTAGTCAGTATTAGATTGTCTTTAGACAATCGAACGAAATTCGGAAACGCTGCAGATTTGAGTGGTTTTCGAGTTCCCCTCAAGATGAATCCTGGAGCTGAGACTTCCTCAGCTGAAAATAAAAACTCGTTACAACTTGCAGAGCCTAATTTTTTCTTACAGTGGTTGTCATTTAGGCATTTTTGTATCGTATTAACAGAGAACCGATTCAGTTCAAAAATTGGCCGCCTATTTCTCATATTTGGAACTAGCGAAAAAATATTATTCCGAAGAAATAATAGGATTAAAATTTTGTTTTTGGTTTCCATTTAAAAACTCTTAATCCAAACAATATCAGAACAGTGGATAATATCAGAACACAAGAACGCAGTTCATGGTTTAGGCCACTCTTAAAATTAGACTATGCCTTCAACACAAATTAGCTGCGTGCAAATGTAATATGTTATTAAATATTCATATCTTTCAGCACCCTGTCTCAGCACACGCCTAAAATTATATTGTGCTTCAGCACAAATCAGATGTCTTTATTTTGCTTTTGACAAGTGCAAATATAGTTTTTCGCTGGAAAAACTATCTTGGTATTTTTGTCATTTCGTGAGAGACCTAAAAAACATGTCCGTCCGCAAGCTCACGTACAGTGTATGTGATTCTTATGGTGAAATTCGCTATCTCTTACAAACTACAACTACCTATTACAAAGGGTGTAAACTGCGAATATAATCCATTTTAAGTTGTTACCACACCATCTTAAGATTATGGGGTGAGTTACGAGCAGTGATATCCAGGGGACAACGTTTCTATTAATTATTTATTTGAATCTGTAAGCAAACTATAATGAAAAAAGTTCAATGCGTTAAGAAGATGTCGCTGTATAAAGAGATCTTATTTCCCATTTTGCTTATTAAATGTCATAAAATTAAATAACGTTATAAGCTTTGCGTGCATTTACAAATCACTCTTTAGGTACACCGCGTTACTTTTTTCCTTTGGATGGCCGTGCCGATTTGGGCCAATTGACTAGTTGATTTGGGGATAATGACCCAAAATAAAATAATGAACTAATAAGCAAATAATCAAAGATTAGAAAATACAAATGAACACAAGGTTCAATTAGATTTCATACCAATAATATCACAATTAAAATATGATCGTTTGAAATAAAATAACAATTAACTAAAAGTTAATATCAAATAACAGATTTATTGTATAAAATACGATAAAAAAAGTGTGCACATAAAAATAAACATATACCACTTAAATTAAATTGTTGAATATATTATACAAAAGTAGAACAAACAGAACAAGAATTTCATTGCTCTCTCAAAAACTTTTTGTAACAAAACTTGAAGTTGTCAAAAATTCACTTGAAGTTGTCAAAATTGCAAGCATTTTGTTTTTGTAATCTAATATAGCTAAGCGGGATTTCCAGTTTCCCGTCTTGAATAGTCTTTAACAGTAATTAAAACAGATGGTGTAAACAAAGAGATTAATTCAAGGCCAGACGTTCACAAAAAACTGTTTTAGCTTAACAATAACGGAACATAACTGCAATCGGAACAAAGCGGAGGCAATCAAAGACTATCAACAACGTACAAACAAATGTGGTTTTGGCACAACAAAAACACAGCATGAGTTGAAACATAACGAAAGGTAAACTAAACAAAAGGATTATTACAAGGTAAGGTTACAATAAAGAAAACAAATAAATTCTGTTATGCAACTACTATAAAAGCAGCCACCGAATAATTTTGAAAATCAGCGTTTGAAGTGGTACTCTTACCAGTTTATTACATAATTCTTTCGATATTGTCGTTGTCTTTTGCTTTGTCTGTAATCTGGGAGCACTTTTAAGCTGAATTGAGATCCTCGTAAGATTAGATTAGATATTTGCTTTGCTGTAATTTTTTGGAAGCTCGTAAGCTGAAGTCAGATCCAGATCAGCGTCGAACTATTGTATATGTGTGTGTCTATCCTCCTCTACAACCCCAAACCACAGAACTTCCTTGTTGACGTGAGGAACTTATTATATTATTCAAACTAATATAATAAATTTAAAATTGAGAAACATATAAATACAAATAGAAATAAGCGTAAAGATAAGAGTAAAGCAATCTAGTTTAAACAATCAATCAAATCTATTCCAACATAAAAATTAGAAGCATTGTTTTATTCACCAAAAGTGGGACACTTGACTCTGAACGAACATGAGTATATCCAGGCATAAAATATATTCCTATTTTATAAATATATTATAAAATAATATATATAAAACATATTATATATATAATAATAGGGGCAGAATATCCCATACAGTTCGAGGTTGAGCCCCAAGCCTTTTAGTAGCAAGGAACAAAAGACATTCAGCATTCTGAAGCCGGTTGACGACTGTAAATCAGGCAGTAAAACAACACTGTCAACTCAGCAACTGGTCCAAAATCCATAAGAAACAACATCTGTTATGAGAAGGCTGCGGCGGCGATCAGCTCAATAAATCGCTTGCAAACTACGAAATATGTGTAAATTGCGATGAACTGGTTAAATAACGTAAGTAGACCGGAAACGTCTAAAGCAAAAAGTTTGATTATTGATCCAGGGGTAACATTCTATGCAAGATTCATCGAGGACATAATATGCGTAATTACTGGTAACAACGTGGAACGAATACTGCAATATTTCAACACACAACACAAAAACATCACATTCACAATGGAAACAAAAGAAGATGCCAAAATAAACTTGCTACACCTAACAATAAATACAAACAAAAGCGATCGAATACGAAATATACAGAAAACCTACAGCCACAGAAACAATAATATATAACGCATCCAATCACCGGCAAAAAAACATAAACACGCCGCTCTCAGACAACTTATAAATAGACTAGAGCGAACACAACTAACAGAAGGAGCATACAATAACGAAATGGACATTATATACATTATAGCCGAAAACAACGGATATGAAAAAGATATCATAGACAAAATCTACAAAGACCTCCAAAAAACAGAATACGCACTAACGAACCCAATGAAAAAAATGGATAACATTAACATACACAGGAACAACCACACACAGAATAGCCTAGTTCCTTAGGATGCACAACATCAACATAGCCTTCATGACCAAAAACAACATAAGACAAATATTACAAACCAACACAAACGCTGAAGATTAATTGGAGAAACATGGTATATATAACTAACTTGCTAACACAGCTAAATTGGACAGACAGGACGAAAAATAAAAATGAGATTTCGACAACACATAAGAGATTTTAACATAAAAATTCGAAAACCCCGCTCGACACCTGAGTCTAACTTCGGCAACCACATGTTCAGCAACAAATGTAATCCAATCAACAGAAAGGCTACCATTAAGTTATTACATGTACAACAGAAATAGCCTAAACACATCGAAAAAGTCGGCAGACAAAGACATCTGGAAGCTGGAAAAAATACATTGGTTCTTATGGGAGTTGAGAAAAAAGTTTCATTTTCCATTTTGCATTAATGTTTTGCATTAGGATTCATCCTAAGACAGCTGCATGCAGGAATGATTTGTTCCCAAAAGGTATTTTATTTCCAACACTTCCATGGGAATTTAACAACTCTACTGAAATGAAACTAGAAACAGAGAGTATAGATATGTAAAGAGATTTCATGAAGCCGCCTCTCCAGCCTTCCACAAACTTTCAGTATATGTTATTAGGGTCAAACTTGTATGAACAATTGAGGTTTGAGAAAGACATGTTAAGATTACGTTTTAATATGTTCGATGTTCTCATCGAAAAATCACTAAAGCATGACAAAGATTGTGCTATGATGAATTATAGAGAGCTAGAAAAGGTAAAAAATTTTGGTTGTGTTATGTTTGCGAAACATTTTTTTTTTCGCGGGTTATTTCGCATCTTATTATACGCAAGTTTTTTCCTTGTTTTCTGATTTATGTTCTGCGTGTATGGTTGTTGTTTTACACAAATGAAGCAATATTCGTCACAATGATCGATATGATGATTTCAGCGGGCGACGAAATGCAAGAAAGTAATTCGCTTTTTTATTGTTTCTTTACAACAACAAAACATGAGCAGTCCATCTACTCGGATTTCTTTCTATTTGGGTTTTTAAAAGAAGTTTACTTTCTGTAATTTTTGCATGCTTCGTTTGTTAGTTCGAAAATAAGTAGACTATTTGATTTCAGTTTATTCGGTTGTTTTTATATATTAGAATACTATTAAATTCATAACTTCTTATTACATCGAGATATTTCCTAAGCTTATATTATTGAACTCAGTTATTTTTGAAAAGTTAATTTAAATAGATTTTAGAAAAAGTTTCTAGTCTCACTTGCATAGCATGTAAAAGAACTTGATATGCCGACGAAAATAAGTCTGTTTGCTTTTGTTAGCCATTGGTTTATGTGAAAAATATTAAAAATATGTAACTTTAGAATCTTCTTGTAATCATCAATCAATCACATGTTTGCGTTTTTAGTCATGAGAGACACCACACAAAATCACCTCGTAAAAAATAATTTGCAAAATAAATAGAAATATGAATGGACTGTGAAGTTTAAAGTTAATTCTAAATGAAATTTTAATATCATGTTTCTTAATAAACGAAGTCGAATAAATAAAGTTAAAGTAATATTAATTAAAGTAATGAATAATTAAAGTAATATTAATTATTATTATGTATTATGTAAAGTATCATAATTTATGTACATACATATTCACAATATATTCATGTTGCTTTACAATAAGAAAACATGAGCAGTCCGTCTGCTATAAGTATGCCATATAAGACGTTGCATTTTAACGTTTTTGTTTGATTTTTCTGTTATCACAGAGTTCCTTTTCCTCCGCGATGATTCCAACTTTACTTTTAACCATCTTGAATTAAAGCATTAACGAATTAAGCATTAACAAAAACGTTAAAATGCAACGTCTCATAAACCAATGGCTAACAAAAGCAAACAGACTTATTTTCGTCGGCATATCAAGTTCTTTTACATGCTATGCAAGTGAGACTAGAAACTTTTTCTAAAATCTATTTAAATTAACTTTTCAAAAATAACTGAGTTCAATAATATAAGCTTAGGAAATATCTCGATGTAATAAGAAGTTATGAATTTAATAGTATTCTAATATGACAACCGCATAAACTGAAATCAAATAGTCTACTTATTTTCGAACTAACAAACGAAGCAAGCAAAAATTACAGAAAGTAAACTTCTTTTAAAAACCCAAATAGAAAGAAATCCGAGTAGATGGACTGCTCATGTTTTGTTGTTGTAAAGAAACAATAAAAAAGCGAATTACTTTCTTGCATTTCGTCGCCCGCTGAAATCATCATATCGATCATTGTGACGAATATTGCTTCATTTGTGTAAAACAACAACCATACACGCAGAACATAAATCAGAAAACAAGGAAAAAACTTGCGTATAATAAGATGCGAAATAACCCGCAAAAAAAAAAATGTTTCGCAAACATAACACAACCAAAATTTTTTACCTTTTCTAGCTCTCTATAATTCATCATAGCACGATCTTTGTCATGCTTTAGTGATTTTTCGATGAGAACATCGAACATATTAAAACGTAATCTTAACATGTCTTTCTCAAACCTCAATTGTTCATACAAGTTTGACCCTAATAACATATACTGAATGTTTGTGGAAGGCTGGAATGGCGGCTTCATGAAATCTCTTTACATATCTATACTCTCTGCTGAAAGTTTTTGGAAGGCTGGAATGGCGGCTTCATGAAATCTCTTTACATATACTCTCTGCTAGAAATCTGATCATCAGTGCAATTGTAGTGTTTGCAGAGGTAGGTGCATGCTACTTGCAGCTACTATTCCTACAGAAAACATGAATTTCTGAATTAAATGAATGAATTTAAAATTTGAGGTTGATTCCATTGCATGAATGGATCAATTATTATTATTTTCAAGATATTTACTTAAGTTATTGCAGCAAAAAATGTTCATACTTGTGCTAAGAAAAATTGGAAAACAGATGACAGCTGATGCTGTGTCGTTTTCGATGTGTTTGCACTTTCCAGCATTTGTCTGCCGTCTTTTTCGATGTGTGCAGGCTAAAAGGGCGACGACTGAATATAATAGAAAACATGGAAAAAATAAAATGCTTGTAGCAAAAGACATTTGACGTCACTGCCTTCGACGAACCCTTACAAAATACCGGTTGACACAGTTCACCAGCTACCTGTTTACGCATGACCAAAGAACTTAAAAAACTAGCTGAAAAACAACGCCTATCATGACTAAACGATAAATACAAACGAAATAACATAAACTGAGCAGAACGAAAAATGACACTGAAGATGGCACATCCCCGAAAACGGTTTGTCTACAAACCTAACTTGACGAGGGATGACGGAAATTCATTCCTAATAATCAATTCACTTCACCCCGTCCATGAACAACAAAACAAATTTATCGAAGCCGGCCAGGCTAACCTTCTGACCACTGAATTATTTTATTTATTTATTTATTTTTATTTATTTATTTAATAGAAACTAAACTAAGTATTACATAACTTTATAGTTCAGACAAAATACAAAGTAAATTCACAGTGTTATAGGTATTGAACATAAAAAGGTTGCGATAAAAATGATAAAATCATTTGTTTCGTTACATAAATTGGATCGGAGAAATTTATAACAGGATATACAGTATTAAAATCGCTACAAGCATTCCGTAGAGGTTCATGTTGCAAATATGAAGTTCTAGCAATACTTAGATAAAGCGGCTCATACCGTCTCAAAGTGCGATGAGGAACATTAATATAAATATATGATAGCAAGTTTGGACTATCAATTATTCCATAGAGTATATTCAAAATGAGAGCCGCATTTAACATCTTACGACGATTGACGAGTGAAGGTAAGTCAATTAGCTGCAAACGGGATTCATAAGGTGGTAGCCTCGAAGATGCATCCCAATGAAAATGACGTAGAGCGAAGAGCAAGAACTGCTTTTGAACAGATTCAAGCTCAGAAATGTAGCAGGCATAATTTGGGCTCCAAACAGGCGATGCATATTCCAACGTAGTCCTAACAAGTGTTATATAAAGTAGCTTTGTAATATGAAAATCCTTAAACTCCTTTGCCCAGCGTTTAATAAATCCCAACGTACTATGTTCTTTACTAGCAATGTGATTTATATGAGTATGGAATCGTAGTTTATAATCCAAAATTACCCCGAGATCAAGTATAGATGTAACAGGTTCTAATTTACAACCACCAATATTGTAATTAAGGAACCAGGAATTTTGACGCCGTGTAAATGTTATTTGCTTACACTTCTTTAGGTTCAGGTCCATACAGTTAATGTTACACCATGTAATCAGGTAATCCAAATCCGATTGTAAGAGATTAGCATCAATATTGTTTTTATAGGCTAGGAAAAGTTTCACATCATCAGCAAACATCAATACTTTGCCGTATCTAATAGCAGTAGGAAGATCATTTATAAACACCAGGAACAGCAACGGTCCCAAATGACTCCCTTGAGGAACACCAGATGGGACTACAAACTTGTCCGATATACTATTATCAAACAAAACCATTTGAATGCGATTTATGAGATAAGATTGAAGCCAAACAAGTAGACATTCTGGAAAGCCAAATAACTTCATCTTTAATAGTAGAAGATTATGGTTCACTGTGTCGAAAGCTTTAATGAAATCAGTATAGATAGCATCCGTCTGTTTAGATATTTTAAAGTTTTTTATAATTTCCGATACAAATTCTAATAAGTTTGTTGTCGTCGATTTACCTTTGCAGAAAAGCAAGCATACAACACAAAAGCAAGCATTTGGTTTAACAATCATTGTATCGCATTGAACGTTACACCAAAATTTGCATAATTAAGACTAAGAACTGACACTAAAGCGGGAAAGCGGATAATACAAAAGGCGGAACGAATATTCATCAAAAAGGAAATACGACCTATAAAAGCGTATTATGAATTATGAATGCAAAACCGACATTATGAATGCAATGACGAAGAAGTGTGCAACCTTAAACAGGTTCATCAATTTAAGGACTAATACAATCAGTGACTTCTATAAACCCCTACAAAAACCGGTTGACACAGTTCACCAGCTACTAGCTACATGCTTACGCATGACCAAAGAACATAAACAACTACCTGACAAATAATGCCTAGCAGGACCAAAGAGATAAATACGAAACCGGCTTGTCTACAAACCTAACTTGACGATGCATGACAGAAATTCCTTCCCAATAATCAATACACTTCACCCCGTCGGAAACCAGGAACAAAGACGCAAAAAGTTTTTTGCCAAAAATATAGCTTTGTATTTGGCAGCGATTGCAATAAATTTTAAAAGAACTTAAGAATGGTCTGAGTTTTCCAGTGTGAAGTCTTTTCATTACTTCATTAAACATTTTTATTACGCTATATTTCTATATAATTTTCAATATACTATCGTTATCTTAAATTGCTAGCTTTTCAATATTGTTTTTATTTATTAAGTATAATAGTTTCTCCTATACTGACTATAGTGTCGTTGGGATTTTCGACAGTTACTACCGTACTAATACAACGGTTTTGTTGATATTTATATTCTCAGGATTGCAATACGTACGTCTTACGAGCTCCAATTTTAATTTCTTTACGTTTCGAACATCAGATATGGAGATACAATTCCACATGTAGATGGCTGTTGATCGGGCTCTTGTGCAATAGAATCTTCATTCTGTGTTTTGCCGTTATTTCTATAATTGTTATACTTTAACGCCTTGCTTCTTGTTATAACATTTATTGTGGGTATCATTGTTTTTAATGTGACTGAATCAAGCTTAATTGTATTATCTCAAAATTGTAATCCATTAAATCTATTCTAATTCTAGTCATTTTAACATTCTAGTCGGCTAGCATATGATATTGGTAGGTCTTTGTTTATTTCCCCTAGAGAGAATGACGCTTAATGTCTGGCGGTATCTGAAGCGTTAGTAGTCGGTATGAATTCCTTGTCAGGGTATTGTAATATTGGAGGTTCCATAATGCAATTTTGTAGGATTTTGAATGCATTCTGACATTCTTTTGTGTAGTTGTATTTCTGATTTTTATTTAGAAGGTTATTCAGACGTTTAGCTATCTTTGCGAAATCCTTTATGAATGGTCTGTAATAGTTACAGACGAAAAGCTATAAATGAAAGAATGTATCTGGTTTCTTCCCGCTCGTTGCTATACGATATTTCTTTATGGTTACATTTCTCGGGATCAGCAGTGACGCAATTTGATGTGATTATAAGTCGTAAATATACTACTTCTGCTTCTAGGAATTCGCATTTGAATTGATTTAGTTTGAGGTTGTATTTATCTAGTCGTTCAAATATTTTACTCAGATTTTCATTATGGTGTTACAAAGAGTAGCCATCAACAAAAATGTATTATGCCATCAACATATAGAAATGCATTAGAATCTAGTGTTAGCATGCGTGGGAAACTATTGG
Source organism: Thecophora atra (assembly GCA_937620795.1). Lineage (NCBI taxonomy): Eukaryota > Metazoa > Arthropoda > Insecta > Diptera > Conopidae > Thecophora > Thecophora atra. The sequence goes on from OW569398.1 coordinate 29,516,067, forward strand.
AGGATATTTTATTCAAAAGGGGAGTTGTTTAAACTGGTATTGTCCGTCATTCGTGGAAAAAGCTGTTAAAGGCCTTGATCGTTTTTCTAATTCTATTTGGTGGAACGAGCTCGTCATATCCACAGTTGTGAATTATTTTTCTCTTCTTATTATGTCCAAAACATCGTCCAGTGTGGTTAAGGCGAAATTGTCGTTATAAATTTTCGAGCCGAATTGTCTGAAATATACTGTGTTATTGATATTTCCTTATATGAAGTGCTAAGAATCCAAATATGCTTGATGCCCTTCCATTGTATGATCGAATTGGCTACGTAAATGCTCTTTTTTATTAAATAGGATTATTATAAAATGTATTATATTATTATAATGATTATCTTTTTATTACATAAGAGGCTATCTTCAGTTATGTTCAATTTTATCGGGTGTAGTATTTCGCTCCTTGGGGAATGGAATGGCTTACTTCGGTTTTTGTGTCGAAAATTTTGCCTTCGTCATTGTGTGTTATAGTCTGTCAAGTGATAAGTCCACTAGCCAAATTAAATCTAAATGTAGTAAGTCTTAATGTATTAATATTTTGATTTGATATATGGTCTATTATGTTTATGTTTATTTTAAATTCGTAATGGCTCTACAATAAGAAACAACATTTTCTTTTATAGTACAAAATTGAGTAATTCAAATAATTAAAATATTAGTATAAAATTATTTAAGGTATATATAATAATTAAGGTGAAAATAGACAAAAAAAGAAGAAAATAAGAAAAGAAAAGAAGAAAACAGAGAAAGAATAAGATAAATAATGAGAAGGAGTAAGATCACAGTGTGAGAGTTGGCGATTATACTGGCAGTCATAGGAGAAGCAATGTTACCGAAAAGTTTTCAACGACGGCTCGCTTGAACGACCCCGCCCCGGCAATGAGCTTAAGGCTCATAGGCAAGGTGTTAATTTAATGGCGTTGACAAAAAACATTCTCGATGATCTCAAACAACTATATGCCGGGATTATCCACAGGAGTTGATTAAACGATTTAACAACACCAAAGTGGTTAAAATTGCGAAGGCCACATACGTACCTAGTTGCATAATTAAAACCAACCGAGAGCTTTTGGAAGGATCGCGAGTCAAGCTTATTGTAGATAGCATTCGAATATGTGATTAAAGGCACGATTAATTGCATGACAAGCTTCCATTTAACGACAGTAGGAGTGCAAAAAGCAGACGACCGAAGATTTCTAAGAACGAACTATGTAGATATTTCTAACAACATTATTAATGTGGTCCACGCAACTCAACGATGCATTAATACGATATGCCAAACTTACAGTCACTTGTACAAGTTTTAACTTATAACCACCAATACATATATCAGGAAGGTTACGATAGCACAACTTATACCTTGAAATGGGCAAATCAGACGTCTTCAATGGATTGAGTTGCAAGGATGATGTTAAGGTCCTCATTTATTTTAGATACGAAATCCAAATCCTCTCCAAGATTGTCCTTAAGATTATCATCCGCATATGTATGACGTATAAAATATGAAAGATATAGTTCAGAAACACCAACAGCACTATCACAAAAACCAAAAAGAAGCTGTAATTTGCTGCAGAGTATACGATTATTGACTGTGTCAAATGCCTCAGAGAAGTCCAGCATGCACAGTAAGGTAAGCATTCCGGTTTCATAAAAAGGTCTGATGTTATCTAAGACTTTAAGGACAGCAGTGGTACAACTATGTCCAGCACGGAACCTAGATTGCCTGGCGTCTAGAAGCTCATTTACCGATAAGTAATTAGAAATTTGATCAGCTACTAGCATTTCAAGTACTTTAGATAGCGGAGATAAAATACTTATCATAAAATCAGCAGGTTCAACAGCATTCGTTTTCTTAGGTAAGGGAATGACAAATGCATTTTTCCATAAACTAGGAGAAGTAGAGGTTGTAAAACAATGATTTATAATATGCGTTAATGAACCTAATATATATTGCAGTATTATGTCAACAAATTTGAGCTGCAGCCCATCTACACTCACCGCATGCGACTTAACTCTGAACAGCGTTCTAAATAACTCAGACTCACATACAACAGAAAATTCGAATCTGCATATAGAGTTATCAGTTAGAGCAATGACAGGAAATCATTGCTTCTTTTATATATATACCTGTTAGAGTACAATAATTAGTTTTATCAATAACTTCATTATTTAACCCCTTAAATTTTATGATAGATATATCTCCACCGGTGTCTATAGGAATTTTAAAATTGTATGATTACATTTAATGTTTATATTATTGCTAGCATAGTTCTTATTATATAAATTAAGTAGACGATCCAAATAATATAGTAAATTCAAAGGGCACATGAAATGCCAAGGGATTAGTAAAGAAATATTATGACAATAAACTGAAGAAAGTTAAAAAAGGCTAAAAAGTTACGCAAGTTTCATATTAACTTCGGTGACAATATTAGTAAAGATAAAAGGAAAGGATAAACCGTTCCATAAGAATTTGTAAAATTGTAAAAATTATTTTAAAAGTAGATATATATAAAGAGAATGTACATAATACATGTTTAATGTTTACTTATTTAATACATGTTTACACACTTAAAAATTAAATTCATAATCAATCACATACAAAACATTTATTTATTTATTTATTTATTTATTTATTCAAAAAAAAAATATATTTAAAAAAGTGTTACACTACTAAGCCTAATGGGCTTTTTCGCGGGAAATATGAACATATTATAAATTACATGATCGTGGTTACAACATTTGTCTAAAATTACAGTTCACAATAGTATTGGAATTAGTATTAATTAATTAATGGGAGATACAAGAACACGATAAAAAGAAAGAAAATAATCTCCTTCAGTGAGTGTTATGCATTATACAATGTTTTGTAAGTTTTTTTCGCTTAATTACAGATTCAATAATAATTAAGTCACTTGGTAAGCCATTAAGCTGTTTTGGTATGATGACTTTTAACGTGTTCTTTCCGTAATTTTTATAGAATGCATTAACTCTGTATCGTCCTTCACACTTCCTCCTCGTGTTATAGCGATGCCCTATCTGACGCCTCAGATTTGCTTGCTGATAGAACTAGAACTTGATTATTATAAGTTTAAACAATTGCTTTATATTAAAGAAGTTCAGTTGTCGACCTATTGCGGTTGGTTCGCTGGCTGTGTTACTTTTTTTAGCTAGTATCTTCAACACATAGTTATGGCTTTTTTGTAGTTTGTTGCAATGAGCTGGGATACCCCATGCAGTTATGCCGTGCCGAAGATTTGACTCACATAACTGTGCTGATTGATTACTTTGAGCAAATCGTTTGTGTATATAATGTAAAGAAGGGGGCCCCGGTTTTGATCCTTGAGGTACACCACTACTTGTCTCTCAAAAGTTTATTTATACTTTACCCCTCTTGAAATCCATACTAACTTTGCTGTATTATATTATATTTTTTAATAAAGCTTTTTAACCTGGAACATCCTCAAGTATCTTTTCCAGTACTGGCAAAATTGAAATTGGACGGTAGTTGCAATAATCACATATGTCTCCGCTTTTGAAGATCGGTCTAACTATTGACTCCTTAAGTATCTTAGGAACTGCACTATTTGTCATACTTAGACGAAGTAGTTTTGTAATTACTGGTGTTAGCACTGAAACATTACTCTTTAAGTCCTTTGAGCGTATTCCATTACAGCCCGGACTTTTTCTACTATTCAGCCTCATAATAATATCGAATATCTCTTGTTCGGTGACATCAGACATAAATATTGAGTTTGCGCTTGAGCAATTGGCTGCAGCAGTGGTTGTGATAATACACTCATGAATTGTTTCTTTGACATTTTATCCAAAATTTACCGCAAAAGTATTCACTAGGGTTTTCCTATTTTCATATTATACATTTTGGGTTATTGTTTCATCAACGCTTTGTGTTTTTTCCCCAATTAATTCATTCACGATTTCCCAAGTAGCGTGTAAATTATTTCTGTTTTCTCTGAATTTATTGTGATATAAGCTGATTTTTGCTTTAGCTAATTTTTTATTGACAATATTTCTAGACCTTTTGTATTCACGCTCTCGCCTTAAGTCCAGAGGTTTTGAACGCCATCTTTTGTAGAATTTGTCTCTCTCTGCACAACTACATATTAGTTCATTATTTATCCATGGGTTCGTATTTCTTTGCTTTTTTAAAGAAACATATATACGCGCATTATTATCTATTTGCTTAAAGTTCCCTTATAGCCTATAATACAATTCATTAATATCTTCTATTTGCAATAATTTTTGCCAATCAATTTTCATAACTTGCTTATTATCCCTGTAGTCGATTATCTTTGCAAGCTGTTGTTGTTGTTTGCTTTTGAGGATTGCAGACAGTTCGATGGATCATAAGAGAGAGTAATGATCCGATATAACAGTTTGGACTACTGCCGCTTGTACTTGAGCATCATGCACTCTCACTAACATATGATACATACACGTTCCTATATTACGACTTATGTCCTCTCTTGGGAGAGAGTTCTTACATTAAGAGAGGGCGGTCAGTATATTGGAAGCAAGACAATTTTCTCTTTCTGTACCCGCAAAGTTATTGCAATGACTCATAGTAAAGAGTCATATTATTATACATACATTATATTTTTTGATATCTTATTCCCTCTTTTACATAAACAACAATTCCAGCAACACTCTGATTTCTATTCACGTACTCTGCATTGAACCCATATATAGAATACAGGGTGTTCTCTTCATCGTACATGTTTGTCTCTACTAGAACTATTATGTTTATACTAGACAGCAGATTTTTGATATCCGCTAAAAAAGTTGTGAATTTTGTTCGAAGTGAACGTATATTTAAATATATGCACGATAAGTGAAAGTTGCGTAAGTCATGAATGGTGATAATATGAAATGAATTATATGTATGTTTTTTTGTATATTCATATTTTGTATATTTATTCTATCTAAATTAAATGTAAATTAAGTGAAAACAAAAAAAAAATGATGTTAGAGACTGTACTTATTATTCTGTATTTATACTAATAACTTTTGTTCCTTCTGGCTTTTTAGCAAGGATTTTACCATCCCTAACCCAAACAAAATTCCAATTATTTTCTCTAGCTATAAGTTTTGCCTTCCACAATAGATGTCGGTTAGTAGCAGTAAGCTGATCACCGATAAAAATAAAGTTGATTTTGTTCGTGTTTAATCCATCTTCTTGAATATTTAACTCCACTTTGCTGCGAGATTTTGACATAAGTTCTTTCTTTACATTTGCGGTTGCTAATTTAACTATAATTGAATTATGTTTAGATTTCATCCTGTATGCTTCAATAACATCGTTTTCGGTAATTTCTGCATTGGCCGCTTTGCTGCTATTAATAAAGATCTCTGTTGCATTTTCACTCTCCATTTTTGGCACATTCCTTATCTCGACGTGATCTTTGAGAGCTTGCTGTACCAAAACATTTATTTTTGTTTCTAGTAGAAGTATACGTTTGTCCTTCTCTGCGTTTTTCACAGCCAAATCTTTCACCTAATCTGCTAGGTGTGTAATTGTTTCATTTATTTTGGAGAGAGCGCTCGACAACTGACTCTTGATATTATCATGAGAATAACTTATACGGTTTCCATCTGCTCCATTATATTCTTCATCTCTTTAGAATTAATTTGCACCTCTTTGATGTCGCTTTGAAGAGTTTTAAGATCAGATGTCATGAAGTTTGTTGGTATGTCTTGAAGCCGATATCGTTTAGATTGCTTTTCTCCATTGCCATCTTCATCTCTTTGCCGCACCAGCTTGCCAGCCTGAGATTCTACAAATTCTCCTGCCATCCCATCTGAAGTTGCCGACTTTGACCTCTGCCTGCAGCCCAAGCCCTTCAACTCCTTACGTTCATTAGGCGTATATTGACCATAGCTTTTCTCTGAGAGAGAGCAACATGATGAGAAGTGACAACCACGGAAACATTGTTGGCATCGCAAGAAATTTCCAGGGTGTGGAAAAGTTTTTCTGCAATGAGAGCATTGCTCAGGATCGTCTGCCTTTTTACGTTGCTCAGCCGCGTCATTTATTGGACTTCCCATTTTAGTGAGATCGTAGAGTCTGAATCAGCGATCAGTGACGAAGATTAAACAACCGAAAGAGGGTTACAGCAAAAGAAAAGCAGTTATTTTAGTAATGATTTTCGTCTTTTCGTGACTTATTATTTAAATACTGTAGTAGTTTTTCAATAAATCATAAAGTTCTTTAAGAAGTTCTTGTATTATTATATAGCTGACACCGTTTAAACCGACTTTTTTGGTTAACTTTCGGCAGCTCACCAACATCACGTCTACTCACTTTAACAACCACAATTGGACTCGATATAATTAATTAGTTTGTTGTAATTTAAAAGAAAAACAGAATCCAAAAAATGTAAAAATAGAACATACAAAAACAAAAAAAAAAAAAATTATAATTGAAATTATAATCTAATAAAAGCAACTATAATGGCATACATATTTCAATAATACATGAGTACCAGGTAACTAGAGTAAGAATATAATAAGATGTCAAGTAAGAACATGAATATGAAAAATATCAAACATACACCTAAAATAATATCTAAAATATGTAAAAATAACAATGATAAAAAAAGTAAAAGAATAGAAACTGAAATCGAATATAGAAGAATAGAATAGGATATAAAAGAACAGCATGAGAATAAACTAGTAAAGGTGTTATCTACAGCCGGGCTGTAGCCGAAATACTTTACACCTTAAAGCTGCATATATACTCGTATATATAAGATATATAAGATAAACTATAATTATAGCTGCTTAACTATTTCTGTGCGTTACAAACACCGGTACTAAGTGCGTTTACTCTCAAAATTTAGGTATAGGGTATAATAATATATTGCAATACTAGGTGGATGGGTAAAAAGGAGGCGTGGTCCGCCCATTTTTTTCCCAACAGAATATTATTGGTTCACAAACTACAATATTATGTACGCCATTATTCAGGAAACTTATATACTTTTCAATACAATCCATGTAAAACCCTCCATGACCTATGTAAACGAAAAGTGGGCGGATTACGTCCATATTTGGCTTATTAACTAGAAGCATTAGTCTAAACCTACATATAAAATTTTCTTGTCTTCTCTGAAAAAGTGATGCTGATATGGCCTTTTTTAATAGGCAAAACAGAGTTACCTGCACTCTCGATATAAAAAGTAGGCGTGGTCCTTGGGCGATTTTGCCCATTTTCAATACGAAACACCCCAACATAGCAACGAATATTTTTTCCAAATCTCATTTTGAAATCTTAATCCGTTTTCCTGTGATCGTGATTTCAACGGACAGACACACAGACAGACAGACGGACAGACATCATTATTTCAATTTTGGTGGTGATGCTGATCAAGAATATATATACTTTTCCATACCTATCTTGTCTAGTTCTATACGTTGCACACTCCGGTAGAAAGTGAATATACCCTCAACCTTAAGGTGTAAGGTATAAAAAAGGAAAAAAAAGTACTAAAAAAATAGTTAATAACAACGAAACAGTAGAAGAGAATGGCCTCTTTTAATAGGCAAAATAGAGGTACATACCTGCACTCTCGATATAAAAAGTAGGCGTGGTCCTTCGGCGATTTTGCCCATTTTCAATACGAAACACCCAAACATAGCAACGAATATTTTTGCCAAATTTCATTTTGAAATCCTAATCCGTTCTCCTGTGATCGTGATTTCAACGGACAGACAGACAGACAGACAGACGTACAGACATCGTTATTTCAATTTTGGTAGTGACGCTGATCAAGAATATATATACTTTTCCATACCTACCTTGTCTATTTCTATGCGTTACACACTCCGGTAGAAAGTGAATATACCCTCAACCTTAAGGTGTAGGGTATAAAAATTAAAGATCTAGGGAAGCACATAAATATTATAAAATACTAAGCGTGCAATAGATAAACATCTATACGTTGCTGTAATGTAAAAGTTTCACGACTGTCTTCGCGACAGTCTAGCACTGACTCTGTAAAGAGTTCAGCTCGGACGTTGTTTATTGGTTTTTAATATATTTTTTTCTTTTATTTATTCTTCGCTTAACAATTTTTATACTTATACTAATACTTAACAATTTTTATACCTAAAAATACGTACAATGGGAGAGGGGGATAGAGTATCCCGCAGCAGAGGGCTGCACAATATTTATCACCTAGTCAAAGTACCAAGGGAGACGCGGTGAGTGGTAGGAAGCGTAACTACTTCTTTGGCAGAAGGCCTTTAATATGCGGAAGGCGAGAGGTTTCTATTAGAGTGAGAGCCAAAGTGCTACTCGGCAGATGGCTTTTAATGTATTTGGTGACGTCAGAGCGTCCACCAACAAAATAGTCTCTGGTTTGGTACCTCGTTTAGGTGCCCTACCTAGTTGGTGAGCAAATAGTGTTGCTCGCCGCTGGCCGAAGCCGATAGTGTCAGATAGTGCTGGACACTGGTGACCGGAGTCGAAGCCACTCGATAGTGCGGTTGCTGGTGGCCGAAGCCGATAGTGCCAGATAGTGCTGGACACTGGTGACCGGAGTCTATAGCAACTCGATAGTGCGGTTGCTGGTGGCCGAAGCCGATAGTGCCAGATAGTGCTGGACACTGGTGACCGGAGTCGATAGCAACTCGATAGTGCGGTTGCTGGTGGCCGAAGCCGAAAGTGCCAGATAGTGCTGGACACTGGTCACCGAAGTCGATAGCAACTCGATAGTGCGGTTGATGGTGGCCAAAGCCGATAGTGCCAGATAGTGCTGGACACTGGTGACCGAAGTCGATAGTGGAAGTCGGAAATGGTTTTCAAAAATACAAAAGTCTTAGCAGTTTCAATGCAAGCGACTTAGGATGGATTCCAACTTCTTTAACTGCTGTGCATTTTGAGCATCCTATACGTCGCGTGATGGTTGAACTGTTTGAGAATTCCAACCTCTGATTACGAATAAGCGGGAAAGCAAAAGCGAATAAAATGTCTTGCTCATGTGCCGTATGCTAGTGCATTCGAAACCCGTAGTTGGCGGATTTCGTAATTTGTTTAATATGTGCTTTTTTTATGTTTTTATGTTTGTAATTAATTTTTATTAATTTATTTTATTAAAAAAAAATAGAAAATATAATAAAATAAGAAATAATAATAAAAAAAAAGAATATGAAGAAATTGCTTGCCGCTGTTTGGTTTCGAACCGGCGTCCTTCGTGTTGGAATTTTTCGTATGGTAGCTCAGAGAGCAGTGTTTGATGTATAAGAATAAGAATTGTAACTTGGCATCAATTATGCCTGTTACATAGTAAAGATTAATAAAATTAATACCGTTACCAAAAGTTGAACAGTGTTTAAAAAAATAGAGGAAATAAATAGAATTTAAGGAATCACGAATTTTATTAATAATAAATATCAGTAATATTAAATTTATACTTAGTGGAAAATATATTATAATATCAGTGTTATATATGAATAAAACAGTAAACAATTGTAGGAAAGTTAATACTGTTAGAAAGAATAGAAAATTTTTAAGGGAAAGTAATATTTTTTTCAAACAAATAAATATTTCATATCAACAACACTGAAGTCAGAATTGTTAATATATATGTTAAATATATTATAAAAATAATTTTTACTCTAATCCCTGGATTAACTATAGTTTAATAACATCACAATTGTATATGCGCTACTAACAAACAAAAAAAAAAAGTAAACAAAACGGCAAGAGTACCTAAAAAAGTAATTTTTTACTCCAACATAAAACAATTAAACAAAACAAAAAAGGGAATGATAAAACAAGAGTCATTAAAAAAAAGGAAAAAATGTGCTAAAAAAATAATTAATAAAAACAAAACAGGAGAAGAGAAAGAAAAAATAAAAAGATAAAATATAAAATTTTTTTTTATACGTACTATCATATTTAGGTCAAGAATTCCGTGAGAGCACCAAACCCAAAAACATAATTTTTCCAGCAGATGTCCCAGAGCAACTGAATCAGCGGGAAAATGTAGCTGGTGCACAGCTCGAAAAAGTGGTGCGAAAGTTTATTTATCACAACATCATTATATAAGATGTTGTTGGATACCACTACACAGAAAATTTAAACAACAACGCAATCCATGCCTACTATGGGCACAGCACAAATCAATCGGTCAATAATAATACCAAGAATATTGTAACCGTCCACGTCTGAATGTCAAACTGGATTAACATACAAGTGAAGGCAATAAGTTACTGATCGGCATGAGCGGAATAATGGCTCATGCCATTGCTGCTACCATTGCTCCTGACATTAATGTAGGAACTACAAAATTAAAACCCCAACCGTTATGCTAAATATCAACTTAGTCCATTGGTAGCAAAAGCAAATGGGAGAAACCTAGTGCTACGAAATGGAAACTGGAGCAACAGCGTTTCTAAAACTAGCGACATTCAGATAAAATAAAGACATTACTACATGCCCATGGCCTTAAGTTTCAAATAGTAAAGAAAACGAAGTACTCGACAAATTGTCAAAGAGCATGAATATATAAAAGAAGTAGCAGCATGATATAATTTTCGACACAAACCAGCACCGTAACCCCTATTAACCTACGAAAGAAGAACAGCACGACTACCGAAAAAGGAAACGACCAGAAAAGCAGCAAAGGCATCCATGGAAACTGAAAGTTTTTGATGATTCTGATAGATGTTGGAACAAGCTTTCGAACCACGTATTCCACTTGGTCAGATTATGGACCTACAGATACCAACAGACAAGGAAAATAGCGAAGAAGATACCATTTAGAACAGAAACGGTGGAGAAGGAATGCACTATCAGTATACCAAATATGATTGGAAACGTATAATATTGTAATTACAAAATAAATGATCTTAATTAATTATAATTGTCAATATTCTAATGTAAATTTCAAGTCAACATAATATAAGAATTACGTTTGTAATATTTATGAAGAGACTAATTTAAAAAGATATGTAACAGAAAAAATAATCCTCTTACAGATAACAATTTTTTCTTACTGTACGAATGTTGTAGGTCAAAATCAACCGATAAGTTAATAACAGTGCTTAACGCTGTTATTATCATACAGTTTTGGCCCGTTGCTTTAAACGCTTAAAGTATTAGCAGTACATTGTTCGATTCAACATCGTACACTCGGTCAGTTAGTGGAATTTTTCTTTCTGCAATCCAACATTTAGTTCACTTAGTTCAAATCTTCGATGCAACATCGTTCACAAACCGTTCAACCGAGGGAGGGTTCAAATTAAGACCAATGGTTAACTGCAGCAATGCATGTTCACAACCGTACCCCACATATTATGACAAAACAAACAACTTTTCAGACATAATTTGGACATAGAAATGCCAACTAATGTAAAGAGGAATGCAGTCCTTTATATAATGCAGACGATCCAAATAATATATTAAAATTCAAAGAGCACATGAAATGGTTCAGAAAAAACAAGATGCCAAGGGATTAGCAACGAAATACTATAACAATAAACAGAAGAAAGTGAATTTCCAAAAAGGCTAAAAAGTTACGAAAGATAAAAGGAAAGGATAAACCGTTCCAAAAGAATTTGCTAAAATTGTAAAAATTATTTTAAAAGTAGATATATATAAAGAGAACATATACATAATACATGTTTAATGTTTACTTATTTAATACATGTTTACACACTTAAAAATTAAATTCACAATCAATCACATACAAACCATTTATTAATTTATACTTTCAAAAAAAGTGTTACAATTTACATTGATATTTTGTATATCCCACTATGCCTGATGGGCTTTTCTGAGGGAAATATGAACATATTATAAATAACATGATCGTAGTTACAACATTTCTCTAGAATTACAGTTCAGAATAGTATTGATATTAGTATTAATTAATTAACAGTTTAAAATGTAAACAATGAGAGATACAAGAACACGATGAAAAAGAAAGAAAATAATTTTCTTCAGTCAGTGTTATGCATTATACAATTTTTTATAAGTTTTTTTCGCTTAATTACAGATTCAATAATAATTAAGTCACTTGGTAAGCCATTAAGCTGTTTTGGTATGATGACTTTTAACGTGTTCTTTCCGTAATTGTTATAGAATGCATCAACTCTGTATTTTCCTTCACACTTCCTCCTCGTAACATAGCGATTCCCTATCTGACGCCTCAGATTTGCTTGCTGATAGAACTCGTTGATTATTGTAAGTTTAAACAATTGCTTTATATTAAAGAAGTTCAGTTGTCGACCTATTGCGGTTGGTTCGCTGGCTGTGTTACTTTTTTTAGCTAGTATCTTCAATACACAGCTATGGCTTTTTATGTAGTTTGTTGCAATGAGCTGAGGTACCACATGCAGTTATGCCGTGCCGACGATTTGACTCACATAGCGACAGAGGCTTGTCTTAAGACATTATAAGTGCAAAACTGCTTTTCTGAGTTTCTTTCGCAGATACTGTATATGCGAGTTCCAATTAAACTTCTTGTCCACAAATTCTCCCAGATACTTATAGCTATCAACTACTTCAATATACGTGGTACATCTATCATTTACAAAGCTGTTCCTTCTTTGTGCTTCTCTGTTGGCATGGACACAATCCACGTTGTGGTATTTGATTTTTATTTCACTATATAGAAAGTGCGCCGGAGTAATCTGCATAACCTTTGTTTTTGTTGCATTTAAGGCCAAGCCGTTATCGTGAGATTATTTTGTTATATTATTGAGGTCGTGTTTCAGTAGCTATCTCGAGCTCCCTGTTGGATACAATAGCTGTATTATCAGCATAGACAAAGGCATAACTGTGCTGATTGATTACTTTGAGCATATCGTTTGTATATGAAGAAGGGGCACGGTTTCGATCCTTGAGGTACACCACTACTTGTCTCCCTTGAGCGCATATTTAAATAGTCTTTGAACCAATCCAGGATTGCGCCATGAATTCTAATGCTATTAATTGCATTAATTTTACGTGCGACAATGTGTCAAATGCTTTGCTTGTTCAGGTTTTCATTTAGAGTGCTCGCAAAACTACCCAAAAGTTTATTTACAGGCTCATGTCGGATACGCGCTCGATCGTCAGACGCTCGGTAGTTGTTTATTAGTTGTTGTGTTTTTCTTAAGTTTTGTTGGTACGCCAGCGTCGAATACCAACAAAACTTAAGAAAAACACAAAAGAGAATAAACAACTACCGAGCGTCTGACGATCGAGCGCGTATCCGACATGAGGCTGTTATACTTTTTCCCTCTTGAAATCCATACTGACTTTGCTGTATTATATCATATTTTTTAATAAAGCTTTTTAACCTCGACGCTACAACATCCTCAAGTATCTTTTCCATTACTGTCAAAATTGAAATTGGACGGTAGTTGCAATAGTCAGATTTGTCTCCGCTTTTGAAGATCGGTCCAACTATTGGCTCTTTAGCATCTTAGGTACTGCACTATTTGTCATACTTAGACGAATTAGTTTTGTAATTACTGGTGTTAGCACTGAAACATTACTCTATAAGTCTTTTGAGCGTATTCCATTACAGCCCGGACTTTTTCTACTGTTCAGCCTCATAATAATATCGAATATCTCTTGTTCGGTGACATCAGACATAAATATTGAGTTTGCGCTTGAGCAATTGGCTACAGCAATGGTTGTGATAATACACTCATGAATTGTTTCTTTGACATTTTATCCAAAATTTACCGCAAAAGTGTTCACTAGGGTTTTCATATTTTCATATTATACATTTTGGATTATTGTTTCGTCAACGCTTTGTGTTTTTTCCCCAATTAATTCATTCACGATTTCCCAAGTAGCGTGTAAATTATTTCTGTTTTCTCTGAATTTATTTTGATATAAGCTAATTTTTGCTTTAGCTAATTTTTTATTGACAATATTTCTAGACGTTTTGTATTCACGTTCTCGCCTTAAGTCCAGAGGTTTTGAACGCCATCTTTTGTAGAATTTATCTCTCTGTGCACAACTACATATTAGTTCATTATTTATCCATGGGTTCGTATTTCTTTGCTTTTTTAAAGAAACATATATACGCGCATTAATTTATATTTGCTTAAAGTTCCCTTATAGCCAATAATACAAGTCACTAACATCTTCTGTTTGCAATAATTTTTGCCATTCAATTTCCATAACTTGCATATTTACTCTGTAGTCTATTATCTTTGCAAGCTGTGGTTGTTGTTTGCTTTTGAGGATTGCGGACAGTTCGATGGATCATAAGAGAGAGTAATGATCCGATATAACAGTTTGGACTACTACCACTCTCACTAACATATGATAAATACACGTTCCTTCATTACGACTTATGTCCTCTCTTGTGTTTTCTGCTACACAGTTATGAAGGCCATTCGTTGAGAGAATTTCCAAATATGACATGGTGCTGTTGTCGCAATTGCTAATGTATGGCAATTGTGGCAACATGGCTTCTATAATTATCATCTTTTCTTTTTTTCCAAATTGATTTATTGCTTGCTCAAGGTCATCTGTAAACATACGTACATTAAGAGAGGGCGGTCAGTATATTGGAATCAAGACAATTTTCTCTCTCTGTACCCGCAAAGTTATTGCAATGACTCATAGTGAAGAGAATTAGAAGACGTACATTGTATTTTTTGATATCTTATTCCCTCTTTTACATAAACAGCAATTCCAGCACCTCTCTAATTTCTATTCACGTACTCTGCATTGAACCCAGGTATAGAATACAGGGTGTTCTCTTCATCGTACATGGTTGTCTCTACTATAACTATTATGTTTATAGTAGACAGCAGATTTTGGATATCCGCTAAAAAAGTTGTGAATTTTTTTCGAAGTGAACGTATAATTAAATATATGCATGATAAGTGAAAGTTGCGTAAGTCGTGAATGGTGATAATATGAAATAAATTATATGTATGTTTTTTTTGTATATTCATATTTTATATATAAAAAATTGATGTTAGAGACTGTACTTATTATTTCAGCTGAATTACATCCCAGTCTGTATTTATACTGATAACTTTTGTTCCTTCTGCCTTTTTAGCAAGGATTTTACCATCCCTAACCCAAACAAAATTTCAATTATTTTCTCTAGCTTTAAGTTTTGTCTTCCACAATAGATGTTGGTTAGTAGCAGTAAGCTGATCAACGATAAAAATAAAGTTGCTTTTGTTCGTGTTTAATCCATCTTTTTGAATATTTAACTCCACTTTGCTGCGAGATTTTGACATAAGTTCTTTCTTTACATTTGCGGTTGCTAATTTAATTATAATTGAATTATGTTTAGATTTCATCCTGTACGCTTCAATAACATCGTTTTCGGTAATTTTGCATTGGCCGCTTTGCTGATATTAATAAAGATCTCTGTTGCATTTTCACTCTCCATTTTTGGTACATTCCTTATCTCGCCGTGATGTTTGAGAGCTTGCTCTACCAAAACATTTATTTTTGTTTCTAGTAGAAGTATAAGTTTGTCCTTCTCTGCGTTTTTCTCAGCCAAATCTTTCAACTAATCTACTAGGTGTGTAATTGTTTCATTTATTTTGGAGAGAGCGCTCGACAACTGACTCTTGATATCATCATGAGAATAACTTATACGCTTATACAAGATGTCATGAAGCTTGTTGGTATATATTGAAGCCTATATCGTTTAGATTGCTTTTCTCTATTGCCATCTTCATCTCTTTGCCGCACCAGCTTGCCAGCCTGAGATTCTACAAATTCTCCTACCATCCCTTCTGAAGTTGCGGACTTTGACCTGTGCCTGCAGCCCAAGCACTTCCACTCCTTACGTTTATTAGGCGTATATATGATGAGATGAGTATATATGATGAGAAGTGATAACCACGGAAACATTGTTGGCATCGCACGAAGTTTCCAGGGTGTGGAAGAGTTTTTCTGCAATGAGAGCATTACTCAGGATCGTCTGCAGTTTTACTGTAGAAACACATTACAACCGCCGGCGCAACTGCACATTGTATGTATATGGGACTCTCGGCAGGCGTGCAGTTGGGATCTACCCTAACCGCACAACTTATGCTCTCTTTCTCTCAAAAAAGATTGCCACTCTTTTAGTGTAATTTCAAATATTCCGTGAAGGACAACATTGAAATGAAACGAAACCATGTGTTGATGTCTGTACTTGTTTTTTTATAGCAATATTTGTCAATATTAATCTGAAATATATTCAATATTTGCACAAATGTAACATAGAGAAACCAATTATTATTAATAATTTTACTTAATTTTACTATCAATTACGCATAATATGTGCATTAGTGTGCAAATTTATTTTGCATTTCGCTAACAAAAGTAACACAAACAGCTGAAGCTGCCGTGTCTGCGGTCGCTGCTGCTGCCGGCAATGTGCTCAGGCAGCGCGTTAAGGTGCGGATCCACCAAAGCACGCGCACTGAGCGTGTTCTGAGCGCGAGCTTGGTGGATAGAGAAGAACAAATGAACGCGAACTGAGCGGGTTCTGAACGCGAACTTTGCTTGTGATTCGTATCCATCAAAAACATGTGCACGTCTATAAAAAGTGTGATGGTCGCGCGCATGTTTTTCAGTTAGTACATGTGGAGTAATGTTCGCGTTCTGCGCGCGTTCTCTTCTTTTACTGTTTGTTTGCTTTCCATTTCTGTACGCGTTCTGAATTCTTGTTGCTCGTTCACTACAGAAGTTGGAATAAATATTTTTAGTTACAAAATGTATAGCGAAGAGGATGTACAACTTTGTGCTGCTGCAGTAATTATTACTTATTATTATTAAGTATTATCGGCCAAAAAAAAAGGAAATCGCCCAGATGTTGGGTTAGACTTTACCTACAAAGTAGAGAAAAAAGCGGAGATGAAATCCTGCTAAATGAACTAAAAATTGATAAACTAAGTGGTTTTCGAAATTGTACAAACAAAGTCATACTGATTCGCTCTCTGCGTGTTCGTTTGTTTTCCATTTCAAATGGAAAGCAAAAAGCACATCACAAACAGAACGCAAACACAACGTTCTAATTATTTGTATGTATCGACCGAAAAACAAAACAAGAACCGACGTGCAGCTTTCATGCGTGCACTCGTGATTTGGTGGATACGACGCACAAACATTTCGGAAAGCTGTTCGCGTTCAGCGCGCAACCTGAGCGCGTTCAGTTTGCAAGCAGCTTTTTTGCTAATTATTGGTGGAAACAGAAGAACGCGCTCTGAACGCGCTCAGCTCGCGTACAAAATTTTTGGTGGATCCGCACCTTTAGAGAGCATTGCAGCTGCGGCGGCGGTCGTAATGTGTTTCTGCAGTTACGTTGCTCAGCCGCGTCATTTGCTGGGATTCCCATTTCAGTGAGATCGTCGAGTATGAATCAGCGACGAAGATTAAACAACGGAAAGAGAGTTACAGCAAAAGACAATCAGTTATTTTAGAAATGATTTTGGTCTTTTCGTGAGTACTTTTTCAAATCATAGACATATTCACAAACGTGTAAAGTTCTTTAAGAAGTTCTTGTATTATTATATAGCTTACACCGTTTAAACCGACTTTTTTGGTTAACTTTCGGCAGCTCACCAACATCACGTCTACTCACTTTAACAACCACAATTGAACTAATATATTATAATATCAATGTTATATATGAATAAAACAGTAAACATTTGTAGGAAAGTTAGTACTGTTAGAAAGAATAGAATATTTTCAAGGGAAATTAATATTTTTATCAAACAAATAAATATTGCATATCAACAACACTAAAGTCAGAATTGTTAATATTGTGGCGAAAATACAACGCCATCTATACGTCATACAATAATGTAATATACAGCGCCATCTACACGCCGATACGTGCAATATTTACGAGTGTTACAGTGTTACCAAATCACAGTCCACAGTCTTCTGGAATACAACGACATCTATCGAGCGATAGCGAAAGATCTAGAAGTTACTTGATATTTCCACTACGCAGCATACACAATAGAACATGATTCATTGCTGAAACAAACAATTCATGGAAATGGAAGTTTCTCGACAATCTAGTAAGATCTGGAGAAGTCTGACGATAACGTAGCGATAATTATCGGACAGTATAAATAGACGCAAACCACAGCAGCGAACACAGTTTCATTTTTGAAAGCAACTAAGTGACATCGTGAAAGTAAGAGTTTGAAAAGTGTTGAATAAGAATAAAATAGTTGAATAGCTTCAAATAAGAATTCGTGTATAAGTGTTTACGTGTACAAGTTATAAACAGCGATAGTAAAGAAGTGTTAAATTAAGAACATGCAATAATAAATAGTTGATTTATTATTTAAAATTAACGACATTTTATTATTTCAAATTTACGATTGTTCACAATCCAGTGATCGAACCTGAAGAGAGCTCAAGCGGTCATTTTTGGAAATTACGTAACACTATATATGTTAAATATATTATAAAAATAATTTTTACTCTAATCCCTGGATTAACTATAGTTTAATAACATCACAATTGTATATGCGCTACTAACAAACAAAGAAAAAAGTAAACAAAACGGCAAGAGTACCTAAAAAAGTAATTTTTACTCAAACATAAAACAATTAAAACTAGTAAAGGTGTCTCCAGCCGGGCTGTAGCCGAAATACCCTACACCTTAAAGCTGCATATATACTCGTATATATAAGATATATAAGATAAACTATAATTATAGCTGCTTAACTATTTCTGTGCGTTACAAACACCGGTACTAAGTGCGTTTAATCTCAAAATTTAGGTATAGGGTATAAAAATATATTGTAGTACACCATTATTCAGGAAACTTATATACTTTTCAATACAATCCATGTAAAACCCTCCATGACCTATGTAAATGAAAAGCGGGCGGATCACGCCCATATTTGGCATATTAACTGGAAGCATTAGTCTAAACCTACATATAAAATTTTCTTGTCTTCTCTCAAAAAGTGATGCTGATATGGCCTTTTTTAATAGGCAAAACAAAGGTACCTGCACTCTCGATATAAAAAGTAGGCGTGGTCCTTGGGAAATTTTACCCATTTTCAATACGAAACACCCCAACATAGCAACGAATATTTTTGCCACATTTCATTTTGAAATCTTAATCCGTTTTCCTGTGATCGTGATTTCAGCGGACAGACAGACAGACAGACAGACGGACAGACATCGTTATTTCAAATTTGGTGATGATGCTGATCAAGAATATATATACTTTTCCATACCTATCTGAACTAGTTCTATGCGTTACACACTCCGGTAGAAAGTGAATATACCCTCAAGCTTAAGGTGTAAGGTATAAAAAAGGAAAAAAATGTACTAAAAAAATAATTAATAAAAACGGAACAGGAGAAGAGAAAGAAAAAACAAAAAGATAAAATATAATAATCGTTTTTTATACGTACTAACATATTTAGGTCAAGAACTCCGTGGGAGCGCCAACCCAGAAATATAATTTTTCGAGCAGACATCCCAGAGCAACTACATCAGCGGGAAAAAGTAGCTGGTGAACAGCTCGAAAAAGTGGTGCCAAAGTTTCACCCAGTAAATGCAAAGCAAATAATTTATCACAACATTATTATATAAGATGTTGTCGGATACCACTGCAAAGAAAATTCAAACAACAACGCAATCCATCCCTACTACGGATACAGCACAAATCAATCGGTCAATAATAATACCAAGAAAATCGTAACCGTCCACGTCTGAATGTCAAACTCGATTAACATACAAGTGAAGGAAATAAGTTACTGATACTGATGAAATAATAATACCAAGAATATCGTAACCGTCCATGTCTGAATGTCAAACTCGATTAACATACAAGTGAAGGAAATAAGTTACTGATCGGCATTTGCGGTATGATAAAGCCAAGGCTACCACTGCTGCTGACATTAATGTAGGAACTACAAAATTAAAACCCCAACCGTTACGCTGAATATAAACTTAGTCCATTGGCAGCAAAGGCAATGGGAGAAGAACGAAATCGAAACTGGAGCAACAGCGTTTCTAAAACTAGCGACATTCAGATAAAATAGAGACATTACTTGCCAATATACTATTAACATGTCCTTGGCCTTAAATTAAATTGTCAAAAAGCACGAATATATAAAAGAAGTGGCAGCATGAGATAATTTTCGACACAAACCAGCACCGCAGCCCGTATCAACCTACAAAAGAAGAACAGCACGACCACCGACAACGTAAACAGCAGCAAAGGCATTCATGGGAACTAAAAGTTTTTGATAATTCTGAAAGGTGTTTGAACAAGCTTTCGAACGACGTATTCCACTTGGTTAGATTATGGACCTACAGATACCACCAGACAACATTAATAGCGAAGAAGATAATATTTAGAACAGAAGCGGTGGAGAAGGAATGCACTATGAGTATACCAAATATGATTGGAAACGTATAATATTGTAATTACAAAATAAATGATCTTAATTAATTATAATTGTCAATATTCTAATGTAAATTTCAAGTCAACATAATATAAGAATTACGTTTGTAATATTTATGAAGAAACTAATTTTTGGCCCGTTGCTTTAAACGCTTAAAGTATTAGCAGCATATTGTTCGATTCAACATCGTTCACTCGGTCAGTTAGTGCAATTTTTTTTTCTGCAAAAAGAAAATCTTCGATGCAACATCGTTCACAAACCGTTCAACCGGGGGAGGGTTGAAATTGGGACCAATGGTTAACTGCAGCAATGCATGTTCACAACCGTACCCCACATATTATGACAAAACAAACAACTTTTCAGACATAATTTGGACATAGAAATGCCAACTACTTTAAAGAAGATATGCAGTCCTGTATATAATGCAGACGATCGAAAAAATTCAAAGGGCACATGGAATGGTTCATAAAAAACAATATGCAGCGAAGGCATTAGCAAAGAAATATTATGACAATAAACTGAAGAAAGTGAATTTCCAAAAAGGCTACAAAGTTACGCAAGTTATATATTAACTCCGGTGACAATATTAGTAAAGATAAAAGATATTACTTATTTAATACATGGTTACACACTTAAAAATTAAATTCACAATCAATTACATACAAAACATAATTAAATCCTAGTACAAACATATACAACATACAAAAAAAAAAAAAGACAATTTTTATTATATTTGCAATTTTATTTTAAAAAAAGCAAATATAAAGGCATACATAGTTCAATAATACATGTATACCAGGTTACTAGAGTAAGAATAGAATAAGATGTCAAGTAAGAACATGAATATGAAAAATATCAAACATACACCTTGTAACGTTTCGGGGGTGGGTGGTTCCGCGGTAAACTAAATTTTCAACAAAAAAAAAATCAAAAAAAAATCACGAACGAAGATATGATCGCTGTCAGGGCAGCTCAGCTCTTCCGGCCGTGCTCAGGGAAAGTGGGGGGGTTCTTCAACAACCCCGACAGCGTCTTGAAACCCCAGTTACAAAAAAAAAAAGAAAGGAGCTGAGGCTTACTGTGGCTATACTGCCAAGAACAAGACCGATAACCGGAAATTCGCACGACGACACCACATCGCGATCGATACTACGCTGGCGGCAAAAAAAAAAAGAAAAGAAATCAACAAAAAGAAAGTAGTATTACGCTGAGAAGGCGGTGGGAGAGAGATGAGAGGAGTAGAGGGGGGGGGAGGAGTTGATGTTATTTCCCTCCCCCTTTCTATACCCGCCCTTCCATGGTTGGCGCGTTGGGAATTTGTGCGCCAACCCCTTTGTGTGTCGCCTGGGTGCGCGGAGTGAAACCGCTAACTCACCTGTTAACCTAAGTTAAGGTTTAATCCATTATCTAGCAAAAAAAAAAAAAAAAGAAAGATAATTTTAACACACACACATATTATTAAGTGCGCAGGATGTGAGCTCGGATGTCTGAGCATTTAGCAAAACCAATCAGTCAATTAATCCATTAATTCGTTACTTTCGTAAACGGCGAGTGAATAAATAACTAAATTGCGAAATGTTGTTAAACGCAGTTTGTTCCATCGAAACACACATACATCGCCTCAACAGCTCATGGCAATGCTTCTTTAATTCCATTTATAATTCATAGGATTTTTACAAAATTTTCTTAAAAATTACCGGGTGCGTGAACAATTTTTACAAAGTTGTTTGTTTAAAGTTTTCGTTACTTGCTTCATGAAGCATTTGAAAAAAAAATTGTTACAATCATTTTAATTTGTAATTGTTTTCAAAGATTTACAAAACTTTTTGGTTTTATTACAATTTTTCATGGTTTTTTTTTTTTTTTTTTTTTTTTTTAAATTTAAGATATATTACAGTAATTGTTCTTAAAGAAATATTGTATACGTAATCATCATGAGTTATAGCAATTAATACACGCAATTTCAATTGTTCAAAGTTTTTATCGTTCATTAAATATCGTATTGAACCTAAATTTTAATCAAAACAAAAAAAATGGTTAAAATTAAGTTTAACAATAATTTAAATTTTTTTTTGTTTCGTTTAACAGGCACATTAATTATGGCATTTTTGTTTTTCTTTTGTTTCATTTTTCAAAGTTATTTTTCCCTTGATTTCTTTAAATAATCATAATAATATACATTAAAGTTTAATAATATTATACTTGTAATTTTTAAAGTTTAAAGAACACAAAAGTATAGTAATCTTTTAATTTTCTCTTGTTTCTTTTTTCTTTGTTTTGTTTTTGTTTGTTTTTTTTTCTTTCTTTTTTTTTTCTTCCTTTAATTCAACTTATAATTTTTTTTTTCTTTTTGGGGTTTACAACAATTTCCTTAAATATTTATGTTGTTTATTTTTCTGCTTGTTCACCTTAAGAAAAGCTGGGAGTAAATGGTTTTTTTTTTGTTTTTTCTGCTGTTGCTGTCTGTTTTTAACTGTATGAAATTGTTTCTTCAAAAATTTGTGTCTTTGTTCGTTTGTAAAGCTAATTAATCAATTAATTTGATTCTTATACAATGAACTTTGCCACATTTTCTGGTTTTGGGATTGGTTTCTGTTATTACAATATAAAAATTCACAACTATTACAATTGTTTTATGAAATAGTTGGTTACGTTGATAGATGTGGGATTTGCTTCCTTTTAGGATTTTTATTTTACAATCTCATTTATTGCCGAAAATGTGTATAAGTTTTTCCACCAACGTTCACTGATTCGACTCTATATCAACGACTTCCACTATCAATTACCGAATGTCTGTTTTTCAAACCACGCTTTGTTTCGAAGCAGCAGAAAGCAAACTGGTTTGCCTCGCTCATTCCAGTCGCCGTCGCTGCGCACCTAGCGACATCTCACTCCCTCTCACCATGATCGACTTTCATTGCTAGTCCCGTAGGGTGGCGTGATGTAAGGTTCATAGAAAAAAAATTCTTCTAGAAACTTCAATCACGCCACTTTACGGCCCGTCGTCATGATGTGAAGAGGAGATGCCGATAACCGCACTGCGGCAACGATCTGGAATGAGCGGAGCACTGTCCGCTCACTCTCTGCGCTCCGACAAAGAGCGTGGTCCTCGACACACCTCACAAAACAGGTGGTGATCGGCCACCGGTGGCCAGATCAACAGCTGGAAAAGGTGGTATTTTTCCAACACATACGCAAAAAAAAAAAGTTTCGATGGGCTTATTCGAACCCACGACCTGAGACACCTTTTAAGACCGTAAAACCGTAAAAAATAAAATACCAAAAGAGAAAAAAAATAAACTAGAACTTAAAGTAAAGTTAAATTGAGAGAAAAAAAAAAAATTTATCTAAAAATTAATATTAAAGGATTAAAAACTAATATGAAATATAAAAAAAAATAATAAAGATGTAGTTTGAAAGAAAGGGTAATTTAGTGGGCTGAATCGAACAAGGTTAAGATTTAAAGACTATTAAAATAAGAAACAAAAATTAAGCTAAAACCAACATGGTAAACGAAATAATATAATATAAAATTTAATAATTAAGTAAGATTAATGAAAGAAGTAGAAAACAATTACTTTACTTTAATTTTAAGCAAACTATTGTATATTTATAACTAATTCTAATAAAGAAACTGAGGCAAAAATATATATGTAGGAAAAAAAAACTTATAGCGAAATAAAAAAGGTAAATGGAATATTAAAATTAATACGAAACGCTAAATGCCATTATAAACGGAAAAGGAGTAAAAAAAAATTAAATTAGTTAAGCGACCTTATATAAAAAAACTAAACCGAAGAAAAGTAATCAAAAGAAATGTAAATTGAAATTAACGCCATAAGGAATTAAAGTTAAGCTCGAAAGAAAACTACAATTAAATCAACAAAAGTAAAGCAAATTAAATCAACAAACTAAAAATAATAATTAAAAACCAAGGTCAATTAAAAGGGTTCTGATTACTAACAATGCTAATTAAAGCAGCGACATAAATGTAGATAATACGAAAGGAATTAAAGAACAAGAAAAAAAAAAAAAGAAAACTAAACTAACTAAAACATCAAATATTAATAGTGCGGTAGCCCAAGATAATTCAAAAAGAATAATCAAAAAAAAACGATAAACTACAAAACTTAAATCATAGAAAGGAAACTTACATGCTACAAAAAAAACCAGGTCGAGTAGCGGCTCCACCGCACCAGACGACACAAACCTCTCTCATCTATACTCTCTCGTCATCCCATGATCAAGCCAGCTAATGTATCGATCACGAGTGGTTTTTGATAGCAACCACTAGAGATAAGCAATAAGAAAAATGGACTAAACTACAATAAAGATATATTCTGACAGTGGGCGTCATCCAACGAGTCACCAATGATTCACATGAAATCATTCAGATGACGTCTCTAATTGAACGAGGCCTCACTTTAATTCGGTGACACAAAGGAAAATTTGCATTCAACTAAAGCTAAGAAAATAAAAACTAAATGTGGGAATCATTGACGAGTTGCGAACAGCCATTAAATCCATTCACGCAAAATCTCGAGTCAATGATTTCCTGGAAATTGGCAAAAAAAAAAAAAATAGGTAATTACAAGCGATAATAAAAAACTAGTAAGGGTACCTTCGGTCAGACCGAAGCTTATATACCCTACATCCCGCCGATTTTCCCCATTTTCAATACAGAGTTATCTATGATGGCAGAGAATATTCGTACCGAATTTCAAGTCAATTCTTCCAACCGTTATTCTGGAATTGCGGTTTATATCAATGTCATATGTTCGTGGGCGGACACGCCCATTTTTTTTAAAAATTTAATCTACCTGTACCGATGTATTCGGAAACAAAATTGAAGCTCAAAACTAAGTCTACAAGTTGAAATATTGTTAAAAGAATTAGTATTTGTTAAAAAAGTAGGCGTTGCGCTGCACCGATTTATCCCATTTTCAATCCCACAGAGTTTCGGATGACAAAGAATATACGTGCAAAATTTCATCGCGATAGCTTCATTCGTTCTCCTGTAATCGTGATTTCCACAGACAGACAGACAGACAGACAGACAGACAGACAGACAGACAGACAGACAGACAGACAGACTACGGACATGGCTAAATCGACTCAGGAGGTGACACTGATCAAGAATATATATACTTTTCCATACCTGCCACGCCTCCTTTAATGCGTTACACACGGAAGCACAAAGTGAATATACCCTCATTCCTTCGGATGTAGGGTATAAAGATAACGTTAGAGAGATATAGATAAACTAAGCTAAGGATTTATTGACGAGTTGCGAACAGCCATTAAATCCATTCACGCAAAATCTCGAGCCAATGCAATCCACAAAGGTAACAATACAAAATATCCTCAGAGTTCTTGACGAGTTGTGAACAGCCATTAAAGCCATTAACACAAAATCTCAAGCCAAGAGAGTCTTCAGAATTAAACAACACTAAACAAAAAGTTGTATTTCCTTTGTGTCAGCGACAGAAAATTAAAATTTACAAAATCTACAAATCGTAACATTTTCTTCTTCGTACGGAATGACCAAAGTCAAACACTCGCACGAAGGGTTGATTCTGTGGACCGCGGGGGTCAGACAAAACCAGTTGCGTAAATCCAACAAGAAAACAACAGAAAACCGATGACAAAAAAAATTTATTTAAACTTTTAAGTATTCAAGAAAAAATTTAATGTTGCTAACAAAAGTTTGGGCACCACTGTACGGAAACTCAAAAGCAAACTGACCGACAAAAAAAAAAAAAAATACTTCTACAGTGGGCCCCACGTTGGGCGCCATTTTGTAACGTTTGGGGGTGGGAGGGTCCGCGGTAAATTAAATTAACAATCAAAAAGAAAATATCAAAAAGAAATCACAAACGAAAAGATGATCGCTGTCAGGGCAGCTCAGCTCTTCCGGCCGTGCTCAGGGAAAGTGGGGGGGGGGGGTTCTTCAACAACCCCGACAGCGTCTTGAAACCCCAGTTACAAAAAAAAAAGAAAGGAGCTGAGGCTTACTGTGGCTATACTGCCAAGAACAAGACCGATAACCGAAAATTCGCACGACGACACCACATCGGGATCGATACTACGCTGGCGGCAAAAAAAAAAGAAAAGAAATCAACAAAAAGAAAGTAGTATTACGCTGAGAAGGCGGTGGGAGAGAGATAAGAGGAGTAGAGGGGGGGAGGAGTTGATGTTATTTCCCTCCCCCTTTCTATACCCGCCCTTCCATGGTTGGCGCGTTGGGAATTTGTGCGCCAACCCCTTTGTGTGTCGCCTGGGTGCGCGGAGTGAAACCGCTAACTCACCTGTTAACCTAAGTTAAGGTTTAATCCATTATCTAGCAAAAAAAAAAAAAAAAGAAAGATAATTTTAACACACACACATATTATTAAGTGCGCAGGATGTGAGCTCGGATGTCTGAGCATTTAGCAAAACCAATCAGTCAATTAATCCATTAATTCGTTACTTTCGTAAACGGCGAGTGAATAAATAACTAAATTGCGAAATGTTGTTAAAGGCAGTTTGTTCCATCAAAACACACATACATCGCCTCAACAGCTCATGGCAATGCTTCTTTAATTCCATTTATAATTCATAGGATTTTTACAAAATTTTCTTAAAAATTACCGGGTGCGTGAACAATTTTTATAAAGTTGTTTGTTTAAAGTTTTCGTTACTTGCTTCATGAAGCATTTGAAAAAAAAATTGTTACAATCATTTTAATTTGTAATTGTTTTCAAAGATTTACAAAACTTTTTGGTTTTATTACAATTTTTCATGGTTTTTTTTTTTTTTTTTTTTTTTTTTAAATTTAAGATATATTACAGTAATTGTTCTTAAAGAAATATTGTATACGTAATCATCATGAGTTATAGCAATTAATACACGCAATTTCAATTGTTCAAAGTTTTTATCGTTCATTAAATATCGTATTAAACCTAAATTTTAATCAAAACAAAAAAAATGGTTAAAATTAAGTTTAACAATAATTTAAATTTTTTTTTGTTTCGTTTAACAGGCACATTAATTATGGCATTTTTGTTTTTCTTTTGTTTCATTTTTCAAAGTTATTTTTCCCTTGATTTCTTTAAATAATCATAATAATATACATTAAAGTTTAATAATATTATACTTGTAATTTTTAAAGTTTAAAGAACACAAAAGTATAGTAATCTTTTAATTTTCTCTTGTTTCTTTTTTCTTTGTTTTGTTTTTGTTTGTTTTTTTTTCTTTCTTTTTTTTTTCTTCCTTTAATTCAACTTATAATTTTTTTTTTTCTTTTTGGGGTTTACAACAATTTCCTTAAATATTTATGTTGTTTATTTTTCTGCTTGTTCACCTTAAGAAAAGCTGGGAGTAAATGGTTTTTTTTTTGTTTTTTCTGCTGTTGCTGTCTGTTTTTAACTGTATGAAATTGTTTCTTCAAAAATTTGTGTCTTTGTTCGTTTGTAAAGCTAATTAATCAATTAATTTGATTCTTATACAATGAACTTTGCCACATTTTCTGGTTTTGGGATTGGTTTCTGTTATTACAATATAAAAATTCACAACTATTACAATTGTTTTATGAAATAGTTGGTTACGTTGATAGATGTGGGATTTGCTTCCTTTTAGGATTTTTATTTTACAATCTCATTTATTGCCGAAAATGTGTATAAGTTTTTCCACCAACGTTCACTGATTCGACTCTATATCAACGACTTCCACTATTCCACCGAATGTCTGTTTTTCAAACCACGCTTTGTTTCGAAGCAGCAGAAAGCAAACTGGTTTGCCTCGCTCATTCCAGTCGCCGTCGCTGCGCACCTAGCGACATCTCACTCCCTCTCACCATGATCGACTTTCATTGCTAGTCCCGTAGGGTGGCGTGATGTAAGGTTCATAGAAAAAAAATTCTTCTAGAAACTTCAATCACGCCACTTTACGGGACTACTCTGCCCGTCGTCATGATGTGAAGAGGAGATGCCGATAACCGCACTGCGGCAACGATCTGGAATGAGCGGAGCACTGTCCGCTCACTCTCTGCGCTCCGACAAAGAGCGTGGTCCTCGACACACCTCACAACCTAAAACAATATCTAAAATATGTAAAAATAACAATGATAAGAAAAGTAAAAGAATAGAAAATGAAAACGAATATAGAAGAATAGAATAGGATATCAAAGAACAGAATCAGAATAAAAAATTAAAGATTTAGTTAAGCACATAATTATTATAAAATACTAAGCATGCAATAGATAAATGTCTATACGTTGCTGTTACAAGGAGTATATATTCATAAAGAGATTGCATGAAACATTTTTTTCCAGCAACACGATGTTGCTGTGCGGAAAGATTAGGCCTACTGCGCTGTCAGCAGCAAACTGAGCAAAGCAGAGCAAAGAAACCAGCAAAGCAGAGACCCGAAAATTGCACCCGAAGTGTTTTTTGCTTTTTTTCTGAAGTTTTATGATCCCTAACGCGCTGTTGTTGTCGTGAACAACAGAATCATCGCCGCATTGATCGATTTGTTGATTTCGGCGTTTGAGAGGCAACGGAGCAATTCGATCTCTTCTTGTTTTTTTTACAATAACAAATTATGAGCAGTAGTCATTGTTTTGTTTTCAATTTTAGTATTTGAATGAAATTTGCATTTTTGTGATTTTGCATATGCTGAGGATGTTGGGTTGTGAATAAGAGAAGTCTTCGCTTATAAATGATGACATTTTATTTGTAAAACTTCTTATTTGCTGGATATTGCTTATCATATTAAACGTAATACAAAATTGAGTAAAATAATTCAATTCAATTCATCATTCTCAGACCTAATAACAACAGCAGACCTCAAGGTATTACGGCAGTAAATTGCCACACCTCCTCCTTTTTTATCTCGCCTATCATTTCTGAATAAATTATAATTTTTAATGCTATACACAGAATCATCTATATCTGCACGAAACCACGTTTCGGAAACACATATAATATCGATAGATGAATTCTCAAATACATGTCTAGCATAGTCTAGCTTACTGGGATTAAGGCTCCTGGCATTAAAATGCGCAACCTTAAACCCTTTGTAGCGCCCGCATAAAATATCCACCAGATTCTTTTCAATGCCACAGTCACAACTATTCGATGCAATCATTGGCAACAACAGTAAGAAGTCAGGGGCCAATCATGCCATCCAGGAACACACCCGACATCACCTACAATTGACCAGCACACCCTTAAATAGAAATTTATAAGAGAAACAGAATATGGGATACAAAAAAGTATAGAGAGGGAGTTACAGTGAAAACATAAAAAGTTAAGCAAGATTGAAGTACTAATAAGACAAATTATCAAAAAACATAAATAATTAGATATAGTAATAATATTTCGGACAAAATTAAACTCAACCATTGCTTCTTCCCTCATCTGCGTTGCCGGCAATAGCATTAAGGTCATCTAAATCTTCGATTCTGTAGCATTCACCGCGATCAGTCTTAGTAACGACAACAGATCCTTTTCTTATAAATACAGAGGCCAACAGCTTACTGCGCTTTAACCTAAGAGCAGCCTGAAAGAGCGTACGATCACACCTCGCTAGGCTCTCATTAATGTAGCAGCTGGATGGAGAGTCGATTCCAACATCACGTAATAATAGCGTAGTGTTGTTGTTGCGACGATAGAGAGCGGAGCAGCGCAATACATAATTCCGTTCATAGCCACTAACAAATTTCAGCACAATAGGCACATTATCAGCAGATGATTAAACAGATATCTTCACACGAAAAATGCTTTTTAGTGGAGGTGGCTTGCATCCAATTGTGAAACACAACTTATTAAAAATAGCAGTCAAATTTTCAAATAATTAAAAAATTTTCTTTATATGTACATATTTACAATCTCATTGGTTAACAAATTAAAATTTCTCATCAATACCTAACGTTAAGTAATACCTGCGATCTTCATTAATTCATTTATTTATTTGTAATTTTATAGATAAAAAATTTAAATAAGCAAAATTAAAACAGCATTGTTTTGTCTCGATAATATCAATCATGATATAAAATAAAGCCAAATCCTCGTACGCACACAACCACTCCGAATAAATTCGCACATACATAAACCTAATTGCTTATAAAACGTAACAGATTAATTTTCGTCCGCATATCAATTGTTTCTACATGCTACAATAGTAATAAATCTACAGCATCTAATATGTAAAAGAAACCCATTCATCTCAAAAGCCAATGAGGCATACTCTTTCCAACCTCTCAAAGGTAGCATGCACAAAAACAGAAATCTAAAATTTTTACAAAAATATAACTTGAAAAGGAATCTGAGCATACAGACGACTACTGATGATTTGTTATTGTAAAGGGACAGAAAGAAGAGAAGTTCCCTCATTGCCTCTTATACCCCGATTTCGTCAGTTATTCAAGACAACAACAACGGGTTAGGGATCATAAAGCTACAGAAAAAAACACTTCGGTTGTAATATTCGGGTCTGAAATTTGGTCTGCTTTGCTCAGCTTGCTGCTGACAGCGCAGTAGGCCTAATCGTTGCGCACAACTTTTACAATGTTGCCGGCAACAAATGTTTCATGCAATCTCTTTATGAATATATACTCCTTGGCTGTTATACAAATAAGTACTAAAAATTAGATTCTTTATGAATTATAACTTACTATACATTAGTAAAGGTTAGTAAAATTAATACGGTTAGTAAAGGTTAGTAAAATTAATACAGTGTTTAGAAAAATAGAGGAAATAAATTGAAGTTAAGGAATCGCGAGTTTTATTAAAAATAACTATCAGTAATAT
Organism: Thecophora atra; assembly: GCA_937620795.1. Taxonomy (NCBI): domain Eukaryota; kingdom Metazoa; phylum Arthropoda; class Insecta; order Diptera; family Conopidae; genus Thecophora; species Thecophora atra. Next base: position 29,547,263 of record OW569398.1, read on the forward strand.
TAAATTTATACTTAGTGGAAAATATATTATAAAACCAATGTTATATATGAATAAAACAGTAAGCAATTGTAGGAAAGTTAATACTGTTAGAGAGAATAGAATATTTTTAAGGGAAATTAATATTTTTATCAAACAAATAAATATTCATATCAACAAATACAAATAAGTACTAAAAATTAGATTCTTTATGAATTATAAAATACTATACATTAGTAAAGGTTAGTAAAATTAATACTGTTAGTAAAGGTTAGTAAAATTAATACAGTGTTTAGAAAAATAGAGGAAATAAATCGAAGTTAAGGAATCGCGAGTTTTATTAAAAATAACTATCAGTAATATTAAATTTATACTTAGTGGAAAATATATTATAAAACCAATGTTATATATGAATAAAACAGTAAGCAATTGTAGGAAAGTTAATACTGTTAGAAAGAATAGAATATTTTTAAGGGAAATTAATATTTTTATCAAACAAATAAATATTCATATCAACTACACTAAAGTCAGAATTGTTAATATATATGGTAAATATCCACAGTTGTCAAGTATTTTGCTCTTCTTATAATGTCCAAAATATCGTCCAGTGTGGTTTATAACGAATTTTTCGCTATAAATTTTTGAGCATAATTGTCTGAAATATACTGTGTTATTGATATTTCCTTATATGAAGTGCTAAGTATCCAAATATGCTTGATGCCCTTCCATTGTATGATCGAATTGGCTACGTAAATGCTCTTTTTTATTAAATACGATTATTATAAAATGTATTATATTATTATAATGATTATCTTTTTATTACATAAGAGGCTATCTTCAGTTATGTTCAATTTTATCGGGTGTAGTATTTCGCTCCTTGGGGAATGGAATGGCTTACTTCGGTTTTTGTGTCGAAAATGTTGCCTTCGTCATTGTGTGTTATAGTCTGTCAGGGTTTCATAATCTATTTTACATTAATAATTATGCAAGAAATCTCTGCCGAAAAAACAATTTACTAATATTGGGAAATTTTTATGAACAATTTGGAAATTATGACTGATAAGACCACTAGCCAAATTACATCTAAATGTAGTAAGTCTTAATGTATTAATATTTTGATTTGATATATCTTATATTATGTTTATTTTTATTTTAAATTCGTAATGGCTGTACAATAAGAAACTATATTTTCTTTTATAGAACAAAATTCAGTAATTCAAATAATTAAATTATTAGTATAAAATTATTTGAGATATATATAATAATTAAGGTGAAAATATACACAAAAGAAGAAAAAAATAAAAGAAAAGAAAAAAAGAGAGAAAGAATAAGATAAATAGTGAGAAGGATGAAGATCACAGTGTGAGAGTAGGCGATTATACTGGCAGTCTCAGGAGAAGCAATGCTACGAAAAGTATTCAACGATGGCTCGCTTGAAGGACTGCGCACCGGCAATGAGCTTAAGGCTCATAGGCAAGGTGTTCCATAATTTAATAGCGTTGACAAAAAATAAACTCGATGAGCTCAAACAACTATATTCCGGGATAATTAACAGAAGGCCTCTAAACGAATGACCAAATAGTAACTTTTGGAATAGGTATTCAGGAGTGCAAAATTAATAATTTTATGAAGAAAAATTCAGGTACGAGCTTTGAGGTAATCACTAATGTCACAACCTAGAATACCAGATGTAACAACACCAAAGTGGTCAAAATTGCGAAGGCCATACACGTACCTAGTTGCAAAATTAAAACCAACCAAGAGCTTTTGGAAGGATCGCAAGTCAAGCTTATTGTATATAGCATTCGAATATGTGATTAAAGGGATGATTAACTGCAGAACAAGCTTCCGTTTAATGACAGTAGGCGTGCAAAAAGCAGAGGACCGAAGATTCCTGAGAATGAAATTAATATTTTTAACAACATTGTTTATGTGGTCCACGCAAAACAATGACGCATTTATACGATAGCCTAAACTTACAGCCACTTGTACAACTTTTAACTTATTGCCACCAAGAGATATATCCGGAATGTCACAATAGCAGAATTTATATCTTGAAATGGGCAAAACAGACGACTTCAATAAATTGAGCCGCAGACAATTCTTTATTGACCAACATCGAATGATATCGAGGTCCTCATTTAGTTTAGCTACCAAATCCTCTTTAAGATTGTCCTTACTAGACAGGTACACCTGAATATCATCCGCGTATGCGTGAAGTGACGAATACTTGCAAATATGAAAAATATCATCCAGAAACATTGAGGAGAGTATTCCACACCACCACCTCTTCTGCCCGCCCTGTCATTCCTAAACAAATTAAAATTATTCATTTTTAGCATAGAATCCTTTAAATGCATGTTAAACCAAGTTTCCGAGACACAAACAGCATCTAAATTTATTTATATTAAAAGTGGGAAAGTGGAATATAAGAACAAATAATAATGTATAAAGACCAACTAAAATCATAAAAAAAAGTGTAAATGGAATAATAGGAATAATTACATAATAATCTACTAAAACCATATCTAGCAAATAACATGTCAACATAAGAGAGAAATAATCTATCTCAACATGCCTATATACAGGCACAGGTTGCACAGTGTTGTTTCTCCAATAGAGCGATCCAGTTAGGCAGTACACGCTTGGAGCGTTTTTGGACATAGAAGGCGCATTTAACAATGTTAAAGCTTAAGCCATTACTGAGGCACTGCTCTTCTTTGAGATTCCAGGTGCCATTATAGACTAAATAGTAGTAATGCTGAAAACCAGAGTCATCAATCCGGACTTTGCTGCAAGCAATCTTCGTACTAACGTCACAAACGGCACTCCACAAGGAGGAGTTCTTTCACCGCTGCTGTGGCTTGTCGTGGCTGACGAGTTGCTTGGGATACCCCACAGTACAGGTATTAAAGTCAAAGCGTATGATTACGATATAGCCATTTCGGTTTCCCTTGACCTAAGTGAACTTATGTTGCTGGGATTGAGTAAGATGATGATGTGGAGGGACAGGAACGGTCTAGAGGTAAACGCGGCTAAAACTGACCTTGGCCTTTTCACTAAGAAATACAAGATCCCAGATTTTGAGAGACCCAGCTTAAATGGGCATATGCTCCCATTATGTGGGCTGGTGTATCTTGCCACATTTCTAGATCAGAATTTATCCTAGAAGCAGAACACTATGTAACGAACTATTTTTCATTGCTAGGATATGCGTATCGCGGTTTTCCTGTGTTCAAGTCTGAAAATTAAAAAGAAGAAAACGTCTACCTTTGTGGTTTTTCTAAATTTTAATTTCTTAATTGTTCACTTTTATTTTCTGATATCTAATACAATTTTCACCTCTAATCTACGAGTTAATTCTAGGGCTTTAGGTTCTTAATCAGGAGCAACCTGTGTTGATTGAAAGCAATACAGAGTTGTATTGCTTGCGTTTGGCTTAAGCATGAGACCAAAATGAGCGCTCCACCAAAATGCAGATGAAAGCTATAAACCAAGGAGATCGATGAAGGAGCAAGGATATAGAGAACTGATCTTGGCTTCAGCTTGTTAGCGCTCCGCCAAAATGCAAAAGGACAAGTAGTATTAATGATTTGCAAACGACTTACCCCTTTGAGTGTTGAATTCCAGAAAGCCTTGAGTGTAACTTCGCAGGGGCTTTATACTACTCGTATAAAATTATTTTATTTTTTTTCTTGTACAGTGACCTTCGATTAATCCCTTAGTGTGATTACTTTTGCTTCGCTTCGCGTTGTGCTGTGTTATGCATTGATTGTATTCGCTTTGTTCGGATTAGTTATGTTGCGTTATTGTTGCAGTAGGATTAGTTGTATGTGTACGCTGTTTTGCTGGCCTTGAGTTAATCCCTTTGTTTACTCCGCTTGTGTCAACTGTTGAGTTGTTATACCTCAAAATTGCATGTTTTGCATTTTATAATGCAAAATAAATCCACCTTGAATTGGGTGCGCACAATTCAAGGTTCCTGCATTCCTTGAATACGATATCCAAGAAATCAGCTCAGCCCTTCAATACTACGCAGGCTTTCCCGCAGAGCAGCGCTGTTTGCGTCAGCTTGGGCCATGCGATTGTCAATCTTCTTCATTTGTTCGAGGAGCGCGTTTAGACCCCCCGTTAACTCCGTTACTTGAGTCGTTAGATTCTCCATTTCAAAATATTCTTAATTTATCACTCACCTCGAAGATATCCCTGGCTAATAATTTGTTATTGTATAATTTGTTAAGGTATGGAACAAATAAAATCCTTACGGTCAATTACACAGCTTTCTCGCGATCCACTCTCTTGAGCACTTATTTTTGAAAGCTATATTTCCAGCACAAATATTTATCAAATTCAAATTTATTCACTTATTGTCCTTCCGATAATTTATATTCAATCTTTTAACACACCTTGATTTTTGTCAAATTATAAAATTATTTTTAAGTTTATTTTATTATTTTTGAAATTATTTTTATTTCGATTTTCCTATTAATAAGCTCTTAGAAATTCAATTTTTGTTTTCAGTTATTATTTGGAATTTAACATTAACCTTTTCTGCACTTTTCTTCAGCAACCACTTTATACTGGAAAATTTTTTGATTTTCTTCGATTTATTTAATATCGTTCTCGACTTACAATAATGTAATCATTCTTATCTGCAATGAAAAGATAAGGGTATTTGTGACGATTTTTCGTGTTCTTATGGGAATGGGGACGTGTACCACATAGGTATCGCACATACAAAGTCGTAAATATTCGGTCCGGAAGGGCTGTGTTATCCTTTTTAGTCGTCCGCGTTTAATAATTGCGGTCAACCTAATAAGGCATAACTTGCTTCACCACAGAGTTTCGGTTCGATTACAATCTCCAGCCTTGTTCTCATGGGTACGGTGGAATGTAGCCTTTCGATTACTACTGCCGGAACCACAAAACCTGATGACCAAGGAGACCTTACATGCCGCAAGTGGTAAACCACTACAGCCACTGGAAAGCCACGTTAAAGTAAAATTTTCTTTTCCAAACCTGGTTTTTTTTTGTCAATTTCAATTTGTCAATTTGTTTAAAGAACCAAATCAAAAATAAAAAAAAAATTTCCCGTGATAATTCATTTCTTCAATTCGCTATTTAATCCGATTATTATTTCGGCACTTGTGACTTCCTGCTCGGGCTCCCCGAAGATGCCCCCCGAAGGGAGCACCAAAAATTTAAAGTTGGGAGCCAGCCACTTGCTCCTTTTATTCACCAGCAAACTGAATTTGGTTTCTGAAAGACACAAGTTTTCTTTTATGTTTATCTGAATTTATTACACCATCCGATCTCTTTCGCGACAAAACTAAGATTAAAGTATTATTTTAGATTTCACCCTTCGTCGCGGAACTCGCTGACTCTGCGTTTCCCACGCTGGTGCACCTCTGCAACGGCAAAAGCAGCGTGGCCATCAGTCATCTTGGGCAGCTGAAGTAGACAATTGTTTACTATTTTCTGTTGTTAATTTAAATAGATGTATAATAATAATGGCATTTATACAATAAACAATAAGCAAAAACTCACCTGGCAGCAGATTCCACTATACATCGAGTACGCGATTTCGTGATAATGAAAAGACGACTTGTCTACACAAACTATACATGGTTGAATTGGAGAGAGACCTCAAAACCAAAGAAATATATACAAAGAAATAGCGAAAATATAACGACTCGGTCAACGCACATAAGATGCGAGTACACAAAGAAAGACAGAGAAAAGAGAGGAACCTTAAACTTCAAACAAGTTCTTGACTTACATACATCATTGAAATAAGAACAAACCGCAAAAACAAAGGAACATATGCACAGAGATCAACGTGTGGAGGAGTCCACACAAGAACGCAAGGCGGAAAATTAGTATTAGGAAAATTTATATCATGAATAATTCCAAATTATATAAGGAATAAATTTATATATATAGGAAATAGAAATGTATGAGAAATAGAAATTTATAAGTATAAGAAATAGAAAATTTATATGAAATAAATTTATACATATAGAAATGAGATAAGTGCTGAAATATAGAACAGTACAGTTTAAAAAATAGAAATGGTAAACTAACAGTGTTGTACAGTAAGCAAAGCTGTGATAAGTGATAAGTGATGTGACAAGTGATTGCGTAGGCTCACTCAAACGTCGCAAGACTATTCGAATTGTAGATGCATGGTTGCGTAAGCCCGCCATCTCACAAATTAACCCTACTGTGTGATTGCGTAAGCTCACCAGTGTGCCAAAAGACGCAAGACCATTCGAATTGTGGATGCACGGTTGCGTAAGCCCAGCATCTCATGAATTCACCCCACTGTGTGGATGCGTAAGCCCACCAAAGTGCAAACGACGAACGAATCCAGTCACAGGAATGTGTTTACTGTCCTTTGAGGAAGCAGAATCGCCTAGAAATAACACGACGCAGACAAACATAGCTCCGAAGGCAAAAACACAAAATCAGGCACTGCATAGAGCAGAGATAAGTTTATTACGTATGCCTTATAAATATATATAACATAGTACACATTAGATCAATAAAGAGTAAAGGAAAAGAAGAATCTTGTGTACTTTACTGTGGTAGTTCTTGTATTCGAACCCTAGCAACCGCTGAGGATATCTCGGCAAAGTAAAGTTCGTTACAATATACTTTTCCATACCATATCTTGTCTAGTTATATGCGTTACACACTCTGGTAGAAAGTGAATATACCCTCAACCTTAAGGTGTAAGGTATAAAAACCAAAACCCAAATTAATTTTTTTTCTTTTTTACAGGAATTTTAATTTATTCTCTTTAAAGGCCGATTGGTTTTACTTCCTTGTAAACGTAGTAAAAATAAGCAAGTATTGTAATCGCGAAAAATGTCGATATGGACATCTTAATGGTAATACATATTTTGACAATCCCTGAGTAGTTTACGTAATGTGTGTACGATGTACGTATCCTTCATAACTCAAAAACGGAGAGTCGTCGAAAGATATACTTTTGTATTTGAGGGTCTTATAAGACCTAGTTGTTCATCTTCCTTTTGGAATGCAATCGGTGGTATCAAAAGAACACTTATCATGCAGGATTTTTATATTTCATGCATAACTTAGAACCAAACACCTAGAAAGTAGTTCTTTTGTATTTGGAGCTTCGAAAAGGCGCAATTCAGTACCTCTAATTTTAGTTGCAAACTCTCACATTAAAAGTACTCTTCACCAAATACAGAATTATAATTTATAGTAAAAAGTAAAATTGTTAAATATTTCATTTATTCTTGAAATAAAACATACAATTACAGTCATACAAGGAAGTCTTGTGTTGGCCACATCAGATATTTATTTTATTAACACGAGCGCATTCTTTGAAAGCTTTTTGTTACACCCCTATTTACAGCGTAACGGAGTAATCTTGCAAAGTCTACTGCACATTCTCTTTCGAAAACCCACGCCAACAATAAAAAAAAAAACGTAAGAAAACTATTCCGCTGAGAAATAATATTAAAGCAATAAATAAATTTTACGGAAACATACATTTTAGTTAAAATTATAAACAGTAAACTTACGTTTCCTAGTAACTTGAAATTCATTGAGCTGATTGCTGCGCTTTTGTGAGAGATTGACGAAGTGGTTTTGAAGCATTAACCAAAATTGCTGATACTCCTGAATTTGTTGTTCAGACGCTTGTAGGGACTTTTCTAACAATTTTATCTGTAAACATGAAAATAAGAGAGTATAAATACTATTACTAATTGCTAATTATTTAATTATTATTATTTGCACTTCACATTTTCAATAGGATAACATAAATTGAATTTTATAATTTGCAAAAATTACTAATTTACATATTGTGGCGAAAATACAACGCCATCTATACGTCATACAATAATGTGATATGCAGCGCCATCTACACGCCGATACGTGCAATATTTACGAGTGTTACAGTGTTACCAAATCACAGTCCACATTCTTCTGGAATACTACGACATCTATCGAGCGTTAGCGAAAGATCTAGAAGTTACTCGATATTACCACTACGCACCATACACAATAGAACATGATTCATTGCTGAAACAAACAATTCATAGAAAGGGAAGTTTCTCGACAATCTAGTAAGATCTGGAGTAGTCTAACGATAACGTAGCGATAATTATCAAACAGTATAAATAGACACAAACCATAGCAGCGAACACAGTTTTGATTTTGGAAAGCAACAAAGTGACATCGTGGAAGTAACAGTTTGAAAAGTGTTGAATAAGAATAAAATAGTTGAATAGCTTCAAATAAGAATTCGGTATAAGTGTTTACGTGTACAAGTTATAAACAGCGATAGTAAAGAAGTGTTAAAATAAGAGCAAGCAATAATAAATAGTTGATTTATTATTTGAAACTAACGACTTTTTATTATTTTGAATTTACGATTATTCACAATCCAGTGATCGAACCTGAAAAGAGTTCAAGCGGTAATTTTGTTATTATAATAGTTATTTTCACGACAATTAGCCGCGGGCTGCTAATTCATTTGTCTTGTTTTCCTTGTCCACTTTACTTGTTTACTATGACTCTTGCCATAAAGACAAAATTTTGCTTTATTCTTTTACTTTTATTTGTCGCAGATCTTAAATTTTAACTTTTCGGCATACTATGAGAATCCGAAAATTTGAGAAGTTTTCTTTTAAAAATCAAGTACAAGTTCACTCTTATTTTAACAACACAGTTGTTCTTTTACTTATCTTTTTTTTTTGTCGTAACTTCTCGTTAATGAAGTTAGTGCTTAGTGTACTTTTTTCTAAAACACAGTAGGCAACTTTTGCAGTATTCATTAATTTTTTCTGTATAAAACAACTTTAAAATTTTTCGTCAGTACTTTTGTTTATAAGAATATATATTGTGGCGAAAATACAGCGCCATCTATACGTCATGCACTACAATAATGTGATATACAGCGCCATCTATACGCCGATACGTGCAATATTTACGAGTGTTACCAAATCTTACAGTGTTACCAAATTCAATGAATATCACATATTAATTACTACAGGAATCTTCAAGCAGATTCTCCCACAATACACATTCTTCTGTGGAAGTGTTGAATACAGTAGAATAAGAATAAAAGAGTTGAATAGCTTCTAATAAGAATTCGTGTATAATTTATAAACAGCGGTAGTAAAGAAGTGTAAAAATAAGAGCAAGCAATAATAAGTTGTAGATTTATTATTTGAAACTAAAGACTTTTCACTATTCGAATTTACGAGTATTCACAATCCAGTGATCGAAGTGGGATTGCTGAATAATCCGGAATAATAATAAAATTCGCTGAATTGAAAATACCAGAGCTGAGGGAAGAGTTGGAGTCGCGCTCTTTGCTTGTGTCAGGAAATAAAGCAGAACTACAAACACGCTTGCGTGACGCTATGGAGAAGGAGGGCATCGACGTTGAAACACATGAGTTCATCTACGAAGCTTTATCCCAAGTTGAGCTGGTTTCCGCAACTGATTGCTCCATTGTCTCTGTCTAGCAAATGCTCGAAACAACAGCAACTTAACAGTAAGTGGAACTATAAACGGGCGGTCGCTGGACTTGACGCTGGACACAGGCGCAACGCATTCCATTATTCGAGCAGATTTGCAAACTGCGAACTGTTACAGGAGAGGAAGCTGCAATTTTCAGAAAACTGGTTCGTCATGTTCAGATTGGAATGCTGCAAGTGAATCATACCTTCCTGGTGGCTGAAATTATGGATGAGGTAATAATCGGCGTTTATTTTATGATAGCGTCTTACTTTGAACCTGAAGAAAAAGTTGCTGACGTGCCGAAATATAGAGATATCGATAAGCAGTGGATTCCACCAAAATCAGAAGCGGTTCAATGGGCTTCTGTAGAGGGAGATAGTGGAGCGGGATGAGTGTGGTAGAGGCATTAGATGACACGGCGAGTATACTGGTTGGACGAACTTTAGTGCAAGCAGAACGGAGTAAACAAATTCCTGTTCGCGTAATGAACGAGTTTAAGTCACCGATCTTTTTCGAGAAAAGAGCGCTAATAGGGCAGTGCCAAGCAGTAGAAGCCATAATAAATTTTGAAGATCGTACTCAGGTGAGCAAAAGCATTGCTTTGCAAGAAACAACAAAATCTCCTGCTATAATAGGTCACTGGTTGAATGAGGTAAGTGAACCAGAAAAGTCTAAAGCTAAACGCTTATTGCAAAAATATAGCGCTGTATTTGCAAGCGATGAAAATAAATTTGGAAGAATTGCTATCGTACAACATCGAATAGACACCAACGATGCACGACCGATCCGGCAAGCCCACGCAGAGTCCCACTAGCGAAACGAGAAGAAGCGGAGCATTTGATAGATGAAATGCGGAAAGACAAGAGTTATTGAACCATCAACAAGCCCATGGAGCTCACCGGTCGTGCTAGTTAAAAATAAAGATGGAAGCACTCAATTTTGCGTTGACTACCGAAAGCTGAACGATGTCACGAAAAAGGACAGCTACCCACTTCCGCGAATAGATGACACTTTGGACACGTTATCTGGTGCAAAATGGTTTTCAACGTTGGATTTACAAAGCGGTTATTGGCAAGTAGATTTAAAAAAATCTGATCGTGAAAAAACGGCTTTCAGCATCGGCGATGGATTGCGGCAATTCTCTGTGGTGCCGTTGCGGATTATGCAAAACTTTTGAGCGCTTGATGGAACACGTGTTGAAAGGGCTACACTGGAAAACATGTTTATCTTAATGACATCATTGTCATGGGCAAGAATTTTGATGACCACCTTAAAAATTTGGAGGAAGTGTTTCAACGCATTAATTCCGCTGGATTACGATTGAGTCCGAAGAAATGCAACCTATTCAAAACCGAAGTGACGTATTTGGGCCACAAAATCTCTACTAAAGGAATTCACACGGATGAAAGCAAAATAAAAGCGGTAAGAGATTGGCCTCGTCCAACTAATGTTCATGAAGTGCGAAGTTTTCTTGGGCTTTGTACTTACTATCGACGTTTTGTACACGGATTTGCCAATGTTGCACGAAGACAAGATAATTTAACAAAGAAGAATTGCAGATTCGTGTGGAAAAAGGAAGAAGAAGATGCTTTTCAGCAGCTGAAGGAGTTGCTCTGTACTGCTCCAATGTTGGCATATCCAGTTCCTGGTGAGAAGGTCGTGTTGGACACAGATGCCAGCGCACATGGCATTGGAGGTGTGCTATCACAGATCATCGATGGACAAGAAAAAGTTATTGGATACTACAGTCGAGTCCTGGGTAAGCCAAATGAATTATTGTGCCACCAGGCGTGAACTCTTGGCAGTAGTTGAATGCGTGAAACACTTCCATAAATATTTGTATGGGCAGCATTTTTTACTAAGGACAGATCACGCGGCCTTAAGATGGCTACTTTAGTTCAAAAACCCAGAAGGTCAAATTGCGCGCTGGATAGAAAGGCTGCAGAGTTACGATTGTGAAATACAGCATCGGAAAGGTAGACAACATGGAAACGCAGATGCTTTATCTCGACGACCGTGTGCACTCGAATGTAAGCATTGCTCCAAAGTTGAAAGCTACGAAGGTATAGTCGACGTCCGATTAACGAGTCTGCAACCTGACGGTGAGTGGCAACCTAGTGCGCTAAGGGACAGCCAGCTTAATGATGCAGACTTGGCGAAGTTAGTAAAAGCGAAAGAAATAGACCGAAGGCCAAGCAAAGAAGAGATGGCATCAGAAAGTCCGATGGCCAAGGCGTATTGGGCACAATGGAGCAGTTTGAAGCTGAAAAACGGAGTGCTGCATCGTTCCTGGGAAAGTAACGACGGTAAGCAAACTCGTGATTTGATTGTTCTACCAAAGTCGCAATAGATTCAATACAGATTCTGTAGCGTACACAGCTAATGAGTAACAAAATTAAGGATTGCTATGACCGAGGTATGAATACGGACGGATTCAAAGAGGGCGACTTAGTGTTACTGTACAACCCGCAACGGAGGAAGGGCATGTCTCCAAAGCTGCAAACATCGTGGGAGGGTCCGTACAAAGTCATTAAGCGACTGAATGATGTTGTGTATCGCATAGTCACACACACAAAAACGAGGTAAAATTAGAGTTGTCCATTTAGAGAGGCTCGCGCCGTATGGATTAAGCAATTTGGTGTCTGATTGGGACGATCAGACTTAAGTGGAGGGCAGTGTTGCGAAAATACAACGCCATCTATACGTCATACAATAATGTGATATGCAGCGCCATCTACACGCCGATACGTGCAATATTTACGAGTGTTACAGTGTTACCAAATCACAGTCCACATTATTCTGGAATACAACGACATCTATCGAGCGTTAGCGAAAGATCTAGAAGTTACTTGATATTTCCACTACGCACCATACACAATAGAACATGATTCATTGCTGAAACAAACAATTCATGGAAAGGGAAGTTTCTCGACAATCTAGTAAGATCTGTAGTAGTCTAACGATAACGTAACGATAATTATCGAACAGTATAAATAGACACAAACCATAGCAGCGAACACAGTTTTGATTTTGGAAAGCAACAAAGTGACATCGTGGAAGTAACAGTTTGAAAAGTGTTGAATAAGAATAAAATAGTTGAATAGCTTCAAATAAGAATTCGGTATAAGTGTTTACGTGAACAAGTTATAAACAGCGATAGTAAAGAAGTGTTAAAATAAGAGCAAGCAATAATAAATAGTTGATTTATTATTTGAAACTAACGACTTTTTATTATTTCGAATTAACGATTATTCACAATCCAGTGATCGAACCTGAAAAGAGTTCAAGCGGTAATTTTGGAAATTACGTAACAATATGTATATTGTAAAGTGTAATAGTTATTTTCACGACAATTAGCCGTGGGCTGCTAATTCATTTGTCTTGTTTTCCTTGTCCACTTTACTTGTTTAGTATGACTCTTGCCATAAAGACAAAATTTTGCTTTATTCTTTTACTTTTATTTGTCGCAGATCTTAAATTTTAACTTTTCGGCATACTATGAGAATCCGAAAATTTGAGAAGTTTTCTTTTAAAAATCAAGTACAAGTTCACTCTTATTTTAACAACACAGTTGTTCTTTTACTTATCTTTTTTTTGTCGTAACTTCTCGTTAATGAAGTTAGTGCTTAGTGTACTTTTTTCTAAAACACAGTAGGCAACTTTTGCAGTATTCATTAATTTTTTCTGTATAAAACAACTTTAAAATTTTTCGTCAGTACTTTTGTTTATAAGAATATATATTGTGGCGAAAATACAGCGCCATCTATACGTCATGCACTACAATAATGTGATATACAGCGCCATCTATACGCCGATACGTGCAATATTTACGAGTGTTACCAAATCTTACAGTGTTACCAAATTCAATGAATATCACATATTAATTACTACAGGAATCTTCAAGCAGATTCTCCCACAATACACATTCTTCTGTGGAAGTGTTGAATACAGTAGAATAAGAATAAAAGAGTTGAATAGCTTCTAATAAGAATTCGTGTATAATTTATAAACAGCGGTAGTAAAGAAGTGTAAAAATAAGAGCAAGCAATAATAAGTTGTAGATTTATTATTTGAAACTAAAGACTTTTCACTATTCGAATTTACGAGCATTCACAATCCAGTGATCGAAGTGGAATTGCTGAATAATCCGGAATAATAATAAAATTCGCTGACTTGAAAATACCAGAGCTGAGGGAAGAGTTGGAGTCGCGCTCTTTGCTTGTGTCAGGAAATAAAGCAGAACTACAAACACGCTTGCGTGACGCTATGGAGAAGGAGGGCATCGACGTTGAAACACATGAGTTCATCTACGAATCTTTATCCCAAGTTGAACACGAACTGATAGAGACGCAATCAGCGTGAGCTGGTTTCCGCAACTGACTGCTCCATTGTCTCTGTCTAGCAAATGCGTCGAAACAACAACAACTTAACAGTAAGTGGAACTGTAAACGGGCGGTCGCTGGACTTGACGCTGGACACAGGCGCAACGCATTCCATTATTCGAGCAGATTTGCAAACTGCGAACTGCTACAGGAGAGGAAGCTGCAATTTTTCCGAGTATCTTAGTGTTGTCCAAATTATGTTTTTACATAGGCTTATCCACACTCGTAACCCTCGATACCTGTATGAGAAGCTTATGTTTTCTCTTTCTACAAGAGCGTTATTTTTTGTCGTCCCGAGATACAACTATCTCAATAGTAGTAGATTTTTCTTCATTAGCACCATCAGACTTTGGAATTCATTACCTTTGTCCTTGAGACGGATTCAGCTGGGCGGCTGTTTCAGGCGTGCGCTTGTTGCATTTTTCTCGGGAGTTTAAACTTTGGCTCAATCCTTTCTGTTATTTCACTTTCTTAATTTCTACTTATTTTTTTTGCTCTCTTACTTATTTTGCTCTCTTATTGCTAGGATTGCTTTATTTATTTATTAGTGTTACTCACTTTGTTTTGTCTAGTTTTTTTAAGTTTATTATTATTTCTTGCTTTTAGTCATTGATGTACTATAAAAGACTTATGTCTTAGTGTACCATATTTGAATGAATAAATTGAATTGAAATTGAATTGAATTTTCAGAAAACTGGTTCGAATTGTTCAGATTAGAATGCTGCAAGTGAATCATACCTTCCTGGTGGCTGAAATTATGGATGAGGTAATAATCGGCGTTTTTTTATGATAGCGTCTTACTTTGGACCTGAAGAAAAAGTTGCTGACGTGCCGAAATATGGAGATATCGATAAGCAGTGGATTCCACCAAAATGAGAAGCGGTTCTATGGGCTTCTGTAGAGGGAGATAGTGGAGCGGGATGAGTGTGGTAGAGGCATCAGATGACACGGCGAGTATACTGGTTGGACGAACTTTAGTGCAAACAGAACGGAGTAAACAAATTCCTGTTCGCGTAATGAACGAGTTTAAGTCACCGATCTTTCTCGAGAAAAGAGCGCTAATAGGGCAGTGCCAAGCAGTAGAAGCCATAATAAATGCGCAAAACATTGCTTCGCAAGAAACAACAAAATCTCCTGCTATAATAGGGAACCAGAAAAGTCTAAAGCAAAACATTTATTGTAAAAATATATTGCAACGATGGAAATAAATTTGGAAGAACTGCTATCGTACAACATCGGCAAGCTCCATGCAGAGTCCCACAAGGAAAACGGGAAGAAGCGGAGCATTTGATAGATGAAATGCGGAAAGACAGAAATATTAAACCATCAACAAGTCCATGGAACTTACCGGTCGTGCTAGTTAAAAAGAAAGCATTCGATTTTGCGTTGACTACCTGAAGCTGAACGATGTCACGAAAAAGGACAGCTACCCACTCCCGCGATTAGATGACGTTATCTGGTACAAAGTGGTTTTCAACGTTGGATTTGCAAAGCGGTTATTGGCAAGTAGATATCGAAATATCCGATCGTGAGAAAACGGCATACAGCATCGGCGATGGATTTTGGCCATTCTCAGTGATGCCGTTAGGATTATGCAATGCTTCAGCAACTTTTGAGCGCTTGAAGGACAACGTGTTGAAAGGGCTACACTGGGAAACGTGTTTAGTGTATCTTGATGCTATCATTGTCATGGGCAAGAATTTTGAGGACCACCTTAAAAATTTGGAGGAAGTGTTTCAACGCATTAATTCCGCTGAATTACGATTGAATCCGAAGAAATGTAATCTGTTCAAAAGCGAAGTTACGTATTTGGGCCACAAAATTACTACTAACGGAATTCATACAGATGAAAGCAAAATAAAAGCAGTAAGAAGCGAATTTTCCTTGCGCTCTGTACTTATTATCGACGCTTTGTACCCCGATTTACCAATGTTGCAAGTCTACATAATTTAACATAGAAGAATTGTAGATTCGTGTGGAAAAAGAAAGAAGAAGATGCCTTTCAGCGGCTGAAGAAATTGCTTTCCTGATAAAAAATTCCTCTTGTACACAGATGTCAGCGCACATGGCATTGGAGGTCTGCTATTACAGATCATCGGTGGTCAATAAAAAGTTATTGGATACTACAGTCTAGTCCTGGGTAAGCCAGAAATGAATTATTGTGTCACTAGGCGTGAACTCTTCGCAGTAGTTGACTTAAGTGGAGGGCATAGTGGCAAAAATACAGCGCCATCTACACGTGATGCAATATTTACGAGTTTTACCAAATCGTACAGTGTTATCAAATTCAATGAATATCGCACATTTATTACTACAGGACTCTTCCAGCAGATTCTCCAACAATCCACATTCTTCTAGTACATAACGGCATCTATCGAGCGCTAGTAAAAAATCGAGAAGTTACTTGATATTTCCATAACGTAGCATACAAAATAGAACAAGGTTCGTCGCCGAGACAAACAATTCATAGAAAGGGATGTTTCTCGACGAACCAGTAAGATCTGAAATAGTCTGGCGATAATCATGGAATAGTATAAATAGATACAAACCATAGCAGCAGACACAGTTTGATTTTGGAAACCTAGCAAGTGAATTCGTGGAAGTTACAGTTTAAATAGTGTTGAATACAGTCGAATAAGAATAAAATAGTTGAATAACTTCTAATAAGACTTCATGTATAATTGTTTATGTATATAAGTTATAAACAGCGGTAGTAAAAAAGTGTAAAAATAACAGCTAGCAATAATAAATTGTAGATTTATTATTTGAAACTTACGACTTTTCAGTATTCGAATTTACGGTTATTCACAATCCAGTGATCGAACCTGAAGAGAGTTGAAGAGGTTATTTTGGAAATTACAAATGGTCTGTCCTTGATCGTTATATGTGCATATCGACAATATGTTTCTGCCGTGAATTCGCCGCCCATACTAGTGCATTTTTCGTGGAATTGCACTGGAAATTTTCCTAGAAAGAAAACATGCAATTCGCTGCAAAGAATTTGTTATTCTTCTAATTCGCTGCAAAAAATTGTACTTCCGCTGTGGTGAAATCTGTCGCACGAAAGATTGTAGTATCTATTTCACCGGGGCTGAAATAATATAAGTAATGAATTGTAATTTTATTTATACAAGTTAAGGTGCCCCCGAAGGGAGCACCAAAAATTTAAAGTTGGGAGCCGGCCACTGGCTCCTTTTCTTTACCTGCAAACTGAATTTGGTTTCTGAAAGATACAAGTTTTCTTTTACGTTTATCTGAATTTATTACACCGTCCGATCGCTTTCGTGACAAAACTGAGATTAAGGTATTATTCTAGATTTCACGCCAAAGCTGAGCTTCCTTCGTCGCGCAACTCGCTGACTCTGCGTTTCCCATGCTGCTGCACCTTTACTACGGCGTGGCTCGCTGAACGGATGCGCGGATCGTGTTGCCCGTGGAATGTGTCAGATCAGCGAATTAACATTTGGGAGCGAGTTTTGGTGATGTGTTAACTGCCCCCTCCCCCCCCCCCCCCCTTTAAACATCTGCGTCCCGCTGATGAGCAGGTTCAGGAGCAATGGTGTGGGCGGCTATTGCTTGCGAATTACTGTGATAATGCAAGCCTGGAAACATTATGGTAGCGGTGAGTTTTTTCCAGACAATGTAGCAGGATACGGCCAGGTTGCAACAGCTAGCAAGGAGAGATGAAAATTCCCACCAAGATCTTTGAGATGCTTAATATTGTTCATGCTTAGCTCGTGTACGTATTCGAGGGTGGGTTTAAGGCCGCTGAAAGTTAGGTTGCCCAAAACTGAAGGCAAGGCTTGCAATGTCGTTAATGACGTGCTTGTAAACGACTGATTCTTTATCACAACAGTTTCGTTATGAAGGACTATTAAAAATGTTCCATTTAGTGACCACGTTTGTCCGTTACCTTGGACAGTACCTCGGAAATTTGTCAGGAAGAGCGTGTTTCGGTCGACTAGTTCCACCACTTTATTGGTGTCGCGTTCAAATTTACATCTCGTGTCTCTACTCTTCAGTAACATAGGAAAGCAATCGTCCTAAGTGAGCCGCTGAACTGCCTTGGAAGGACATATTGTTGCATTGCTGATGGAACTGCAGTTCCGACCAGACCATACGTCTTTGTCTGGCTAACCAGCATCCTTTTGTAGGGCAACTCAACATGTTCGCCTACGTTCCTTGATGCCCTCGTTATAAGTAGACAGTACTTCTCACTGCTTACTTTTGGCATTGACAAGACATACAGAAGGACTGTCCCATTGGAATAAACAGATGCCGTGCCGTATTCGATTGCTTTTATGTAATTTTGTTATGGCAGCGCATGCTCCTCTAATATAAGCCGTTGGATTTCTGCTTGATCTAGTAGGTTTGTATTGACGATGCCTGCTCTCGCCATTTGGCAGGCTCTCACCACTTCTGAGACCTGCTCCTTTAGTATTAATGCCTGGCTCAAGTCTAAAAGTTCGAACGACTAATAGCATTCGTGCGAGTGATGATCTGATTTGCTCTCTCGATTCCCTCGCGCGTTCCGTTGAAAAGTTTCTCGTTGACAAGGTATTGGCGATTGCTGTTAGCAATAATCTCATTCTGGCTTTTCAGGATGTTGTTGCAATCAACGGCATCTGGCGACCATGCGCCGGAAATCAGAAGAAGCCTGATTTTTACATATAAATGATTTTTGTGTATTTCTCGCTTAAACGCTTTATAGTTGAATACTTAAATATTCTTAATATTCTTTTTGTAGATAAGACGGTGCGTACCAAAACTCCCTTATACCTTTACGAGAAACTACAACTTACACACTCGGCCAGATCGTTAACTTTTATTTTTTCTAGGTGCAATTTTCTAAACAGCGGTCGACACTCCTTCATTAGCACCATTCGACTTTGGAATTCCTTACCTTTGACTTTAAGACGTCGATCGAGGGGGAGTGGCTTCAAAAAAGCAATTATGCAGTACGTTTCCTCTGCCTAAAGCATAGTGTCCAATACAGAATCTCTTCTTCTCTCTTCTTTTATTCTCTCTTTTTTTCTTTTTATGTTTTTTTTTCGTTTTCCTATCCTTACCTTGACTAGTTCTTAGGTTGTTATCTATTAATATTAATGTAATGAATTGTTATGTATAAAATTGCTATCATTTGTTAATCATCTTGCTTATTGGTACTTGGGTGTACTATAAAAGACATTAAAGTCTTAGTGTACATTGTGTTAAATAAATGAAAAGTGAAATAAAATGAAATGAAATGAAAATGGAACGCTAATAATTAATTAATTTTATATTAGTTACTTTTACAATATGCTAATTTTCTAATCATTCATTTCACTCCTTTCAAGATATGAATCTTTTAAAATAACTTTAAAATAATATTTAGAAACCTTCTCTTTATAAGGAAGCCCTGAATGAATCATTTCTTAACCTATAGCTTTTCTTAATTACGCGCTTAAGCGCTTTAACTTGTAATCTTTAAGCCAATAATTTGTCAATTTCTTGGCACTTTTATTACATTATTACGATTACAAATCTTTTATAAGTAATAAAATACGACAACAATAATATAATCATCAATATATTATATTATTTAATTATTATAAGACTACTATTATATTATATAATTATTGTATACGATTTCTATATCATCGTATCGTATATTGGTTCAAGGTGTGTAAAAGGACAAGTAAGACATCTTCTGTATATAGCTTTCAATTTAGCTTTCCTCTTGTGCTTAAGATATTTGTTTCCAGTCCCTCACGAATTAATCAGAACATAAATGAGTACTGATTCGCTCATTGATTCATTTGTCTCATTAAACGTGAACACCGAATATGAATTGCTTTGGGAATTTATCTAAGCAGGATAAAAACTTCTGGCCCTGAATTTTAAATATGTCGACATGAATTATTTCGCAAGGGTAGCTATCGTATTTGTTAAGGCGACATATCTCGCAAGCAGTAGCGTATCTTTTAATCTTACTTTCCATTTTGGGAAAGTAGAACTTCTCAAGGATTTGTTCCTGGTTTTCTCGAGCATTCCTGTGTGCTCTTCTATGCTCTTCTTGTATTATTTCGCAGACCCTATCGTCATTATCGACATCCCATACCAATCTTTGGGTAATTCTTATTTTGTAGGCGACAAAGTGGGTGAGGTATACCTCCTGGAGGAATTGCAACTATTCCTAGGGAATCTTTATGCCATTAATCCACCCAGAATTAAGGCGTTCCTTTGAAACACTAATAAGGACATTGATCAGGAAGCGTTTTCCCTGATAATAATTGGCACTTGAACCAATTAATCTATTTCTTTTGTTCACTTGCAGCACTTGAAACTGCAAGTTTTACTGTTGATATTAATCGGCACTTGAACCAATTAATTTATTCACCTTGTTTAGTTGCAGCACTTGAAACTGCAAGTTTTACTGTTGATATTAATCGGCACTTGAACTAATTAATTTATTCTGATCCTTGATCCTTATGGTTACTTGCAGCACTTGGAACTGCAAGTTGAATTGTTGATCTGATTCTAACTAAAATACCAATCTGCAGCACTTGGAACTACAGACCGAATTAACACCGAAATGCACTGATTAACGGATGATTGGCAACAACTGCCCGTTTATTATTTTTGCCTTAATTTATACATTAAATTATGTATATTACCCTATAAGCTATCAATTAAACTACTACAAATCTAAGTACACAAATTCTTATTTTTAATACACCAGCAGCACACACACACCACGCCATCATATGCAACATGACTGCAGCTCGCTCACGGCCTATTACAGTTGGCCGTTCAACCAGCCCTTTTTGCGGGTGAGCACATATTTGGTGACCGGCCGTGAAAGTGAAGTTTGTGCTGTGTGTTATTCACCTTTGTTCAGTCACCTTCATACTGAACATTCTCCCCCCGTTGCGCGAAGTTAGTCGGCAACAACTTCAAACGGCTGACTGGGGCGCGGCGATGGTTTGGGCACTGTTGGTCTAGATCGTATCCAATTCCATAACAAAGCGATCGCTGCAGCTATTCCAATAGCCAGAGACAACTAGCCGATAGTGAATTGATGCTGGTCGTTCTTTCTGAGCTGATGAATTTCCATCCACCCTTTTTCCTCCAGCCTCTCCTGCAGCGCACTTAGTTCGTCGAATTTAGATATAAACTGGGTCTTCATAAGCGACGAATGATTAAAACGGTCGATCGTTTCGTTTGTTTTGAATTCGGTCAAGCTTGTATAGGAAATGGCTATGCTACTGTTGAATCGTTGAAAACTGTGAGTGATTATTTGGTTGCTTTTAATTATGCAGTTTGGACAAAGTGAACTGTAATGATTCTGCTCCACATACTGCATTTAGTCGTATTGGTGTTTTCGTTGCAAAGATCCATTCGTTAGTCCTTAGCATCGGTGTCCACGATAGATCCCTCTTGAATTCTTCATATTCACAGTCCAACTTAGTATCATTATTGAAGAATCCTACTTCGCAATCAACAACACCAGATCCTTGACTGTAAGTCGTTCTGACGTCGTAACATAAATACGTAATATCGTTCACCATTGCACATGATTGGATCAGCGTCGCATTCGTTGGAAAATAGACATCTAGGTGAGGTGAAATCGCCAAGTACTGCGTAGACAGTGTTGGGGCAATTAGCATGCCTTGTGTCAGTCGTGGTATGGGGATCAAATTGAAGAGTTGGAATCTTCTGTCATCGATCAAGGGAATCCTTATGTTGAATATAAAGTGGTCATCTGAAACTCCCGCTGATACCTTCAGAAGTTTATAGATTGTCACAAGATTTTCCTTTTCTACCGGCAACTGCAATGTGCTTGGCAAATGATTTCGAATCTTTCCTATTTCCTCTGTCAGTTGAATAGGTGAAAGCAGCAACGGGTGAATTTTGCCATGATTGACGTCTGTTAGAATTGAAAGTATTGCTGTTTGTGTCTGTTTCAGCTCTGCCTTAATGATCGTTAACTGAAGCGCAAGAGAGGAGAAAATCTTAAAACCTCCCTGCTTGCTGAAGTAGTCTTGTTGCTTGTTTAAGATGCGTTCGACTTCAGTTAATTGCTTATCGATCTCGTCAAATTTTGTAGTTATTGCCCTTTGATCTTCCTTAATTAAGTTGATTGTTGAATCCACTACTGACGTTTGATTTTTTAGCAACGTCAGTAGATGTTCTTGGTTATCCGTTATCTGGTCAATTGTTGCGGATATCTGCTCAGCGTAGGTTGAGTCTAACACTCCAAAGTGTATTGGCGATATTGCCGATCAGATTTACAGCTCCTCTCCTTTGACGTCTGGATTCCGTTATCTTATCGTTGGACTTCAATTGCTCCAGATCTAGGAGGAATTGATCCCTTAGCGCGTTGCAGTTTGTATAATTGTTTATGTGTCGCCATAATCGACTTATCGCAGCTGTTCTTCTCTTAAAAGTAATTAAATTGGATTGAAGCCGCTTGAGATCAAAGAAAGCGACTAGATTCCATTCAGCGGTCGTTAGCTTTATGGTTCCCAATCCTTAAAAATAGATTTTTGGTGTTGTGTCATATCTTGTTATGGCAAATGGCGCAGCTATTGCTAATGGTAGCACGAAAAGAATACAGAGGAGTGCAACCAATGTATTGGTCGCATCGCTGTTCGCTTCCGACACTCCCATCAAGCGGATCTGATTGTAATTCTACTGATTCGACCTTTATTGGTCAAGGCGATAATCGATGAATTCTCCTGTAGCGGTTTTCATTTTCACTACCCGAACATGTCCGTCATCTCCCTTATACACCTTCGTGACCCGTCCTAGCGGCCAATTGAGTGGTGGTATTTTGTCTTCTTTTATAATGACCATGGCATCAGGTTTGATGTTTGGTAAATGTGTCCTCCACTTAGCTCTTTGTTGTAGCTGATTTAGGTACTCTGTCGACCAGCGCCTCCAAAACTCATGCTTAAGTTGTGTTACTAATTTCCATCTTGTCTGCACACTAGTACTGATTTGCTTGGATGAAGGATCTACTGGAGCCGTTAAAGGTTCTCCAATCAAGAAGTGTCCTGGGGTCAAAGCGGTCAAATCATTCGGGTCTGCAGACATTTCTGTGAGCAGTCGAGAGTTTAGAATTGCTTCAATTTCTATGGCTACCGTTTCCAACTCTTCATATGTCAAGGATACAGTTGAGACACTTCTTGTTAACAAGTATTTTGCAGATTTCACTGCAGATTCCAAGAGCCCTCCGAAATGTGGAGACCGGGGAGGAATAAAATGGAAATTTATGGTCTTACTGCAGCAAACATTTGTGATTTCCTCTCTAGCTTCTGATGATTATAAGTGGTACAGTTCATTCTTTGCACCGACGAAATTGGTTGCGTTGTCACAAAATATATTTTGGCAATGCCCTCGCCGGCTTATAAATTGCTTTATTGCCCCTATGAAAGCTGCTATGGTGAGGTCTGACACCAGTTCAAAGTGGACGGCTTTGGTGGCGAAACAGCAAAATATGGCGATGTACGCTTTATGAGGTCGCTTCCCTCGGATCTTGTAATGCACTTCAAACGGTCCGCAGTAGTCAACACCGCTATTAATAAACGGTCGTGCTGGGCTAGTCCGTTCTGGAGGTAAATTCCCCATAACTTGATTTAGCGGCTTGGAATTGGCTCTGGAGCATTTAACGCAATGTTGAACAATAGATCTGACCATCAGCTTTCCTTTTATAGGCCAAAACCTTTGTCACACTAGGGCGAGCAAGAGGTGTGGTCCACAGTGAAGATGAGTAACGTGCACTCGTTGTATTAAAAGTTTTACAATGGGATCATTGTATGGAAGGAGCATTGGATGCTTGGCGTCATAACTTATCGTTGCTGTAGTGAAGCGACCACCCACACGAATAACGCCCCTTTCAGAAAGGATTCAGAAAGGCAAGCGTACTACTCTTGTGTACTTGTTCACCCTTCGAGAGTACCTTGATTTCTTCCAAAAATTCCGATTGCTGTAATGTTTTTACTATAAACACCAAAGAATCGTTTAATTCCTGTGGTGAAAGTTGGAGCTGATAGGAGTCTGACACTCCTTTAAAACGCTTCACGATGCGGATTATGTATCCAATAAGCCGTTGGAGCGTCGTAAAGGAGTTCCTGTGCTGTATTGTATACACTATTGCTGATGGGTCGGTGCTGACTATAAGTGATGCTGATGCTGGCATCGTGCGTTTTCGTTCCATGTCATTTGCTATGGATAAGCTTGGTATAAGTTTTGGCGGCCAATTGTCCTCTACTCCGTGCAAAAACAATGGCCCGTATAACCATAAATATCAGCCTATTAGTTTTGTCGGCAACATTCCTCTGGATAAAACATCAGCTGGGTTGGGCTGTGATGAAACATGACGCCATTGTTCCGGCAACGTTGCCTCTTGAATAGCTGCAATCCTGTTCGCTACGAACGTTTGATAGCATACTGAGTTCGAGTTTATCCATGACAGCACAATTGTTGAATCTGTCCAATAAATGGTTGAAATGTCTGCTCGATTCAAGTCTTTCGTTACTCTGGTGGCCAGCTAAGCACCCAACAAGGCCGCACACAATTCCAACCTGGGAAATGTTTGTCGCTTGAGTGGTGCAACCCGTGACTTCGCGCATAGGAGTCTCACTGCAACTTTATTTTCTGCACCAAGGAAACCTATGCACCGAAAGCCTTTTCCGAAGCATCCACGAATACATGCATTTGCATTGACTTTGGACGATTCCAGTCGAAGATGTGACGAGCTATTTTGAAGTTGCTGACTTCCATCAAGTCTTCGCTGAATGATGTCCACCTTGTATGATGTTCAATTGATAGTGATGCGTCCCAAGTCAATTTTAGCTGCCAGAGTTCTTGTTCAAATATTTTTGCCATTACCACTATTGGTGCGAGGATTCCAAGAGGGTCGAAAAGCCTGGCTAGATCTAAACTCACTGTTCTCTTGGTGATGCGCTTGTGGGGATATAAATTAACCTTGATACAGAAGTTATCCTCGTTTGGCAGCCATGCTAGGCCCAGGGTGTTAATCATGTTCTGCTCACTTGACAAATCAAGGTTCTTCTCCTGATTGTCCTCTACGACCCCTTGAAGTAGTTGACGTTGGTTTGCACTCCATTTATGCAGTGTGAAGCCACCTAAATTTAAAATATGCACTAATTGGCGTTGTGTTTCGATTGCTGTACTCAGATTGTCTGATCCTCCCAATCCATCATCGACGTAAAAATTCTTATCAAGAAATTGGGCTCCTAGTGGATAGCTGTTGCTATTTTGCTAACAAGCTGTTTCAGGCATCTAATCGCCAGGTATGGCGCTGGTCTAGTTTATATAACAGTATTAAGTTCATAGTAGTTGACTGGTTTACTTGGGCGCCTTCTCCAGATAATGAGTTGATATCTTCTGTCCTCAGGATGAACAAGAATCTGGCGATACATCTTTTTGATGTCTGTCGTAAACACAAACCGCGGGAAACGAAAACGCAGCAATATTGAAAAGAGATCGTCCTGAATAACTGGTCCTGTATGCAATATGTCGTTCAGCGACGCAACTAATGAACTCTTCGCCGATGCATCGAATACTACTCGCAGTTTCGTGGTAGCTTTGTCAGGTTTGACCACGCAGTGGTGAGGCACAAAATAATTGGGTGTTAAAATGGATTCTTTGTCGATCTTCGTCATGTGTTCTAACGTTTGATATTCATCCATGAACGAGCCATATTGTTGTCCTAACTTTTCATCTTTTGATAACCGCCGTTCTAGTGACAGGAATCTGTTGAATGCAACGCCTTGCGATTCTCCCAATCTCTCTGGACTATCAGCGAATGGAAGTTTTACCATAAAGTTGCCCTTTATCAATCTGGCCATATTCTGTGTGAACTGCATTTCGCATTGATGCTCTGCTTTGGAACGTGGTTGATCTGCTACCACTACTTCCTCCATTTTCCATAACCGCTCAATACCTTCTTCTAGATTGCTTTCCTCAGTGACGCATACTCCACATTGTAGCGACTCAATTTCCTTGCTGTTGTTTACCCTTCCTGACACTATCCAACCAAAAACTGTATTCTGTAACACTGGGAGATTTTTTCCCAAAGATATTTGTCCAACCATCAGCAGTTGGTAGTATAACTCAGCTCCTAGGAGGACATCGATTGCTTGTGGGTGATGAAACTTTGGATCAGCTAAATTTATGTTCCTTGGTATCGTCCACTGAGATATATCAATAGAATGTGATGGCTGATGAGATATGATGTTCTGGAGAACAAACGCCTCTAAGCGCGTCTTGAAGTTGTTTTGTGAAGATTGCACACAGACATTAATCCGATGATCTGTTTTCTTTGTTCCTTGCCCTATGTCCTGAATACTCATCGAAGTCTTTGAGCACGTTATTCCCAATTTCTTCACTATCCTTTCTGTCACTAGGTTGACTTGCGATCCGGAATCAAGGATAGCTCTGCATTCCACTTCTTATCCGTTATTAGCTACCAGCTTGATCACTGCTGTTCCTAATAGGACGTAGAACCGAGAAGTGTAGTCTTGTGCTACGCTTAATGACGTTGCTCGGGACTATTATTCCACATTTGTACTGGAGTTGACCTTGTTCTCTTCAGATCTTTGTTGATTATTAATCGTGGCATTTGATGAGTTGCTGTCCATATGAAGGAGAGTGTTATGTTTTTTATCACACTTCATACAGTTTCTGGATGTGCACCTTCCTGCCATGTGACCTGCCTTTAAACAATTTAAGCACAAGTTCTGCTTCCTCACAAATGAACACCGCTCGGCTGGTTTAAGCTGTAGGACAACTTGACAAGCATATAAATGATGACAAGCACGACTGACATATCGTAGTTAATTGTCGTACAGCCGCTCCTGACGTGACTGATCTCTGCATTGAATGCGATGCAATGAGAGATTTGTTGATTATCATTCGTGGCGTTTGACGAGTTGCTGAACAGACATTTTTCTCTATACTTTCGAGAGTGACGTGATGCCCACTATATCCGGGGTGTGGGTTCATATATGAGCTTAATTCTTTTCATAATTTTAAAGGCTATCTGATTCCTAAAGACATTTATCGGAGCTTCTATGTGTGTAATGAGGTCGGATGCGTCTTGTTGTGCACTGTGAATTGTTCCCCCCTCGCTAGCAGTTTCAGTAGTTGCATCAGCCTACTCTCACTAGCAGTTTCCCTGGAGGAATCTTCACCAATCGTTCGACTTTCGCTAGCGGTTTCTGTAACCGGTTCGTTATTCGCAGATGCCGGAAAATAATTTACCTGACAGGGCATTCGAGACAGAGCGTCTGCCACGACGTTTGATTTGAAATCAACTCGTGGTTATACTCCTCAATCCTCGCCTTCCATCTCTGCAGCTTCGCATTATAATTTCTATTACCTAATGCGAAGGTAAGAGGCTGGTGGTCTGTGAAAATTTTGATCTTTTTCGCACCGTACAAATAACATCTCAAGATATCTAACGCCCAGACAATTGCCAACATCTCTTTTTCATTCGTGGCGTAGTTTTCTTCAGTTTTATTTAAAGAATGTGAGATAAACGCGATTGGACTATCCTTACCTGGCTCACCCTGTGCGAGCACCGCGCCAATTGCGAAGTTTGACGCATCTGTCGTCAAGTTAAATGGCTTTTCAAAGTCGGGAAAGGCTAAAACGTCAGATGACGTCAACAAGATCTTCAGGTTATTGAACGCCTGCAAGGCATCAGCATCAAGACTAACCGGAATGTTCCTTGATTGACTAGCTTTAACCTGCGCATTCTCACCGCAAGTGAGATTAGTTAATGGTTTAGCGACCTTGGCGTAATCCCTCACGAATCGGCGATAATAGGATGTCAATCATAAAAAGCTTTTCAACTCTTTTAGGGTTTTTGGCGGCGAAAGCATTTCTATCGCCTTTATCTTGGAAGAATCGGTCTTAATCCCATTCGACGTAATCAAATGTCCCAAGAACTCCACCTCTGTTCAGGCGAACTTTGTCTTCTCTAGATTTATCTTTAAATTTGATTCGGCTAAACTACTGAAAATTGTATCGATGTTATTCAGATGTTCCTGTGCATTTCGACCAAAAACTGTAATGTCGTCTATTCATACGTAACATATCCTGCCTATGTGCTCCTTCAGCACATCGTCTATCATTCTCTGGAAAATAGCTGGTGCGTTTTTCAGCCCAAAAGGAAGTCTTAAAAACTCGTACTTTCCGTTCATAGTGGGGAACGCTGTTCAGATGTGATATCAGATTCCTTCATAGGGATCTGGTGGAAGCCTGAAGTTATTGTCGAAAAATATTTAGAGTGGCCTAAAATGGCAAGTGTTGCATTTATATCTGGTGACAGAGGAAATAGTGACAGAGTTTAACCTCTTAAAGTCGACCACCATTCTGTACTGTTTTTCACCAGACGCTTTTGGGTTTTTTGGAACAATCCAAATAGGAGAGTTGTATGGGCTTCTAGAGGGACCGATAATATTTTCTTCAAGCAATTCAGAAACTTGTCTCTGTACTTCTTCTCGCATATTGACCGGATAAGGGTAACTTTTAGTGTAGATGGGTTCTTCGGTCAGTGTTTTAATCTCCGCTCTCACTGAAGTCTTTATTTTAGTGGAGGCGCTTAAAGGTTCAAAAAATTCATGGTATTTTTTTATCAAAGCATTGATGGCTGGGAGTAGTTCACAAGGAACATTAGCAATATCGGCGATATGAAGGCTGTCGATGACCTTGTTTCCCACCCGAAGACATCGAACCAACCACCGGCATCTTTGAAGAAGACAACCGCACAAAGCGGACGACTGGTAAGAAAGCCAGTGCGTTTTCGTTTGTCGCAATAGCGACGCTAAAGGGGGTTATTGGGGGGGGGGGGGGGGGGGGCTTATTGTGGTGACTCCACCACTCACGTAAACGTAACGCAGCGTAAACAAATTATGTTTATGTTTGTTTCTCAATGATAGCTTAACATTAGGGCTTATTGTGATGTTATGGTCTTACCGGTTTATTACGGCTCCTATTTGTTTAAGCGTGTCGTCGCCTATAATACCATCAAAGGATTCGAAACCCGGAAGCACAAAAAACCTCACAAGAGTGTCATTTCCTAACTGTTGGAAGAATTTACCGCTAATTTTTTTATTGATGTAAACTATTCTGCCTGCCGTTTGAACAGGAAAAGGCGGCTCAACTGCCGCTGCATCAATGGCAAGACTGGGTTTAACGAAATTTTAATTTGCACCCGTGTCTATTAAATCTATGTCTATAGGCTATACAACCTAATGTGTAAGATGAACGACAATAGATAGCTTAGCTTTTTAATAGACACGGGTGCAAATTAAAAAGCTAAGCTATCTATTGTCGTTCATCTTACACATTAGGTTGTATAGCCTCTGCTGCTTAGGCAAGCCGGAAGCCATTGGTTGTGACTCCCTCTTAAAGGGATTTCCTCCCTGCGGGCGATTCATATAGTTAACGTGCTTGCTCTGCATAGATCCGTCAACTTCCATTTTCTCAGCTGGCTTTGGGCCACTGGGCCTAGGAGGAGGTGTCGTATTCAGAGCCTTATTGCGCGAAAAATCATTACGGCTCGGATATATTCTATTCTGAGGCCAGTTATTCGACCTGTTTCCCCAGTTATAATTGCCCTGCTGCCTAGGTGGCCTTTGAGGATGTTGTGACAAACTATTGGTGGGTACCGAAATTCTATTTGGAGCGCTAGTATGAATAATGTCGTTACGTAAAGACAGATTTTGCATGTCAAGGAATGCAGAATATGCCTCGCGTAGTGTTTTTGGTTTTTGGATTATCAGCATTCGCGATAACTCACTGCCTAGTCCTCTAACAAACACGTCCAATGCCCTATTTCGATACGTCTCGATCAGGACGCTAACTGTCTCTTCGGATTAGTCCTCGCATTTTACTTTGTGCACAATTAGGGAGAGTTGGTGGTTAACGATCGCGTAGAATTCATCTAAACGCGACCCTTTCTGCATCAATTGATTGAGCTGATGCTCTAGCGTGCGTATATCACACTTGTCGGCGTAATGAAGAGACAAGACTCTTTTCATCTCGCCCCAATCATTACTCATTACGTTGTAGGACAGCAAGGCTCCGTCCGCTTTCCCACGGATTTTCTGCCGTATATGCTGCAGCATGGCGCGATATAGGGGCTTCTCCTTAATAAGCTCATAGTGCTTAAGGATACATTCTACGCTTTGAACCCACGAAATGTACTGCGCCGGATTTCCGTCGAAAACCTGTAAATCCTTCACGCAGTCGGGTAGCCTACCTATGTCGCGCAGCTCCTGCTCTGATAAGGGAGCGCGGGAAATAACCGTCGGTCTCAGCAATACGCTTTCATCCCTCCCTTCGAGCACTGCTAGGCGCCCTTCAATACTAAGCAGAAGCAGCGCTGTTTGCGTCAGCTTGGCCCAAGCGATTGTCAATCTTCTTCATTTGTTCGAGGAGCGCGTTTAGACCCCCCTTTAACTCCGTTACTTGATAGATCGTTAGATTGGCTAATAATTTGTTGTTGTATAATTTGTTAAGGTATGGCACAAACAAAATCCTTACGTTCAATTACACAGCTTTCTCGCGATCCACTCTCTTGAGCACTTATTTTTGAAAGCTATATTTCCAGCACAAATATTTATCAAATTCAAACTTATTCACTTATTGTCCTTCCGATAATTTCTATTCAATCTTTTAACACACCTTAATTTGTATCTTCTCCATTTGAATGTGGATTTGATCCGAAATCAGTTTCACGAATACCCTTTTCTCTTCGGTTTTTATACCCTACATCCGAAGGAATGAGGGTATATTCACTTTGTGCTTCCGTGTGTAACGCATTAAAGGAGGCGTGGCAGGTATGGAAAAGTATATATATTCTTGATCAGTGTCACCTCCTGAGTCGATTTAGCCATGTCTGTCTGTCTGTCTGTCTGTCTGTCTGTCTGTCTGTCTGTCTGTCTGTCTGTCTGTCTGTGGAAATCACGATTACAGGAGAACGAATGAAGCTATCGCGATGAAATTTTGCACGTATATTCTTTGTCATCCGAAACTCTGTGGGATTGAAAATGGGATAAATCGGTGCAGCGCCACGCCTACTTTTTTAACAAATACTAATTCTTTTAACAATATTTCAACTTGTAGACTTAGTTTTGAGCTTCAATTTTGTTTCCGAATACATCGGTACAGGTAGATTAAATTTTTAAAAAAAAATGGGCGTGTCCGCCCACGAACATATGACATTGATATAAACCGCAATTCCAGAATAACGGTTGGAAGAATTGACTTGAAATTCGGTACGAATATTCTCTGCCATCATAGATAACGGAAATATGTATAAATATGTATAATAAAGGTTGCTGGGATGTAGGGTATATAAGCTTCGGTCTGACCGAAGGTACCCTTACTAGTTTTTAATTGCATTTATTTTTTTAATTTTTGATGTAGAGATTGCTTTACTATTACCTGTAGTTTTATTAATTAAAATTTCTAATATAATTTATTGAAGATTAACTTTAATTTCGTTTATCCTAATTTTATTGGGGGGCTTATATCATGAGTGAAATCAAGGGGTTTTATCTTGAGTTCATTAGGATTCTAGTTAAATATAATATTTGATTTGCATTCAAAAGGTACTGTTTCAGTCTATCTTAAATATGAAGCGATAAATTGCATTTAGTTTCGACCTAAAACTGGGCTATAGCCCTTATTTTCAATTAAAGCCAAAAAGAGGCGTATTACTGTTAATAATATTATTGAATAATATTCTAATTAAGGAGATAAGGTGACAAATAGGAGCTGCTAACTCCTTATTTAAATGGTTAAATTCCATTTTTATCTCTTTTATATATTTTAATTAAAACATTATATTTTCATTATAAAAATAAAGATGTCTTTTATATACTAATTATAATTCACAATATCTAAAAATATATAAACTTCTTTTACAGCTTCAATGTAAGTTCCTATATAGACTATTTAGATAAATAAATAATAACATAATTTGTAAAGCAAAAACTCATATAACAAATGTTATTAAATAAATTTTAAGATTATTAAATTGAAGTCATATATAAAATATTGAAGATTTTTTAATACATTATGCAAGTTTTGTCTTCCAAAATTTTCTGATCAACCTTGATCTATTGTTTTATATAGTATTTTTCCTACATTTAATGGAAAAAAACAAATTCCATAGGTAAAAATTACAGGTATAAATCATATATTTCTTATAAAAGATTTATACATGTTATTATGGAAATGTAAATTTTCCTTTTTTGAAATTAAATACCCTATTATCCCCCCTGTTATACAAACTATTATTGTTATAAATTTTATAGGAGGTGTTAAACAAATATTTTTAATTTCTGAAAAAATTAATCATCTTATTATTCTTCCTGATAATAATGATATAATTATTAACCCAGTTATTCCCCTCAGTATAATTCATCTTTCGTCATTTAATATATTTAATGGGATAAAGTTTCTATTTCTATTTATTGAATAATAGATTAAACGAAAGGTATAACTTACTGTTAATCCTGTAGAAAAATAAAATAAAAAATAAGATAAAATATTTAAATTTATTATTCTTACTTTATTCCCGCTAAAAATGGTATTCCACATAAAGCAAGATTAGAGATATTAAAACAAGCTGCTGTATAAGGTATATGAATTGCTAATCTTCCCACTATTCGAATATCTTGACAATTATTTATATTATGAATAATTGCCCCGCACAATTTAAATATTTCATGAGTTGATAAATGAAAAAAGGCTAGTTTATAAAACCCTAAAGATAAAGTTCTTATTATTAAACCTAATTGACTTAATGTAGATAGTGCAATAATTTTTTTTAAATCTGTTTCATAATTCGCCCCTAGCCCGGCTATAAATATAGTAAGCCCGGATATTAATAATATGAAATTTATCATGTAATAATTTTCAAATATTACATTAAACCGAATTATTAAATATACCCCCGCAGTTACTAAAGTAGATGAATTTGAATAAAGAATTGTCTGCGGCTCAATCCATTGAAGTCGTCTGTTTTGCCCATTTCAAGATATAAATTGTGCTATTGTGACATTCCTGATATACCTCATGGTGGCAATAAGTTAAAAGTTGGACAAGTGGCTGTAAGTTTAGGCTATCGTATAAATGCGTCATTGTTTTGCGTGGACCACATAATCAATGTTGTTAAAAATATTAATTTCATTCTCAGGAATCTTCGGTCCTCTGCTTTTTGCACTCCTACTGTCATTAAACGGAAGCTTGTTCTGCAGTTAATCATCCCTTTAATCACATATTCGAATGCTATATACAATAAGCTTGACTTGCGATCCTTCCAAAAGCTCTTGGTTGGTTTTAATTTTGCAACTAGGTACGTGTATGGCCTTCGCAATTTGGACCACTTTGGTGTTGTTACATCTGGTATTCTAGGTTGTGACATTAGTGATTACCTCAAAGCTCGTACCTGAATTTTTCTTCATAAAATTATTAATTTGGCACTCCTGAATACCTATTCCAAAAGTTACTATTTGGTCATTCGTTTAGAGGCCTTCTGTTAATTATCCCGGAATATACTATTTAATACAATGGAAGGGCATCAAGCACATTTGGATACTTAGCACTTCATATAAGGAAATATCAATAACACAGTATATTTCAGACAATTTATGCTCGAAAATTTATAACGACAAATTCGCCTTAACCATACTGGACGATGTTTTGGACATTATAAGAAGAGCAAAATACTTGACAACTGTGGATATTTAACATATATATTAACAATTCTGACTTTAGTGTTGTTCATATGAATATTTATTTGTTTGATAAAAATATTAATTTCCCTTAAAAATATTCTATTCTTTCTAACAGTATTAACTTCCCTACAATTGTTTACTGTTTTATTCATATATAACATTGGTATTATAATATATTTTCCACTAAGTATAAATTTAATATTACTGATATTTATTATTAATAAAACTCGTGATATATTATTTATTTTTATGAGCCTTAAGCTCATTGCCGGAACAGGGTCGTTCAAGCGTGCCATAGTTGAATACTTCTCGTAACATTGCTTCTCCTTCGACTACCAGCATTACAGTATAGAACTCTCACACGGTGATGTTTCTCTCTTTCTCTCCCTCCTTCTCGCTCACTATTTCTCTTACTCTTTCTCTGTTTTTTTTTTTCTTTTTTATGTCTTTTTTGTTTTTTTTTTTTTTTGTGCTTATTTTTTTTACCTTTAATTTAAGATAATATAACTTATATTAAATGTATTATTGAATGAATTTTGTACTATAAAAGAAACTTTTTGGATCTTATTGTACCGCCATTGTGGATTTATGCAAATAAAAATAAAAATAAAATAAATAAAAATAAATTACCTACGAGTAAATTAAGTGCTTTAAAATAATTATTTGATTGTTTTTTATTCCTTAACAGGAAGGACATAAAACCCAACCTATAACATCCTTAAAAACTTATTTTCTATATTAGTTAGTAGAAAAAATTAACATAATGGGGAGAAGAGAGTGAACGTCATCCAAGCAGTAGATCGTAGTATACAACCGAAAACCACACGGGAAAATTAGGGATACATAAACTATCGCTGGAACTAGACGAAATTACAAAACGAACCAAAATGAAAAATGACACTGAAGATGGCACATCGCCGAAACTGGTTTGAATACAAATCAAACCAAATTAATAAGAGATGACGCAATTTTGTTCCCAATAACCCGTTAACCCCGCCGGAGATTAAAAAATTTTGAATTTCAAAAAAAAAAATAAAATAAACTTAAAAATAATTTTATAATTTGACAAAAATTAAGGTGTGTTAAAAGATTGAATAGAAATTATCGGAAGGACAATAAGTGAATAAGTTTGAATTTGATAAATATTTCTTAGATAAAATAGAAGCAATTAATATTACCAATAAAGATACTATAAAAATTAAAACTCTTAAATACAATAATAAATAAATTATTTATACTACATTAAATAGACCTTATGATTGGAAATCAAATATACTACATAAATAACTACTTTCCTCATCAATAAATTGATACATATAAAAATAACCATACAACATCTACAAAATGTCAATATCAAGCAGCTGCTTCAAACCCAAAATGGTGGGATCTAGAAAACTGATTATTTAAATGACGAATTAAACTTACCAATAAAAAGGAAGTACCAATTAATACATGAACACCGTGAAAACCGGTAGCTATAAAAAACGATGAGCCATATACAGAATCTCTGATACAAAAAGGAGCTTCTATATACTCATAAGCTTGTAAAATAGAAAAATAGACTCCTAATAAAACAGTAAAAAATAAAGCTTGAGTAGTTTGTAAATAATTTCCTCTTATTAAACTATGGTGAGCTCAAGTAACTGTAATACCAGATGTAAGTAAAATAACTGTATTTAATAGAGGAATTTGTAAAGGATCAAATACATTTATTCCCCTAGGGGGTCAAATTGCTCCAATTTCAATTGAAGGGGATAAACTTCTATGAAAAAAGGCTCAAAAAAATGAAACAAAAAATAATACTTCAGAAAGAATAAAAAGAATTATCCCTCATCGCAACCCTTCTACGACCCTTTTTGTATGTAAGCCTTGAAAAGCACCTTCTCGACAAACATCTCGTCATCATTGAAATATAGTTAATAATACAATAATATTTCCTAAATAAAACAACGATAAATCAAACTGATGAAATCACTTTACTAATCCTGATACTATAGTTATTGTACCAATTGACCTACTAATCTACTAAATGAAAAGAATGATTTGAATGAATTGCCATTAATTTACTTCTCTAGAATATAAAGTTCTTAAAACTGAAAAAACATAAGATTGAATAACTGCAACAGCAGATTCCAGTGTTAATAGTATAATTTGTACTAAAACTAAAACTCTTAATAATATATTTAATGACGAACCTGTATTTCCTAATAAAGTCATTAATAAATGACCAGCAATTATGTTAGCGGTTAAACGAACTGCTAGAGTTCCAGGGCGGATTAGATTTGTAATTGTTTCAATTCACACCATGAAGGGCATCAAAACAGGAGGGGTTCCTTGAGGAACTAAATGAGAAAATATATGATTTGTATGATTTAACCAACCATAAACTATAAAACTAAATTATATAGGTAGGGCTAAAGATAAAGTTATAGTAAGATGACTAGAACAAGTAAAAATATAAGGAAATAAACCTATAAAATTATTAAACAAAATCATTGAAAACAAAGAAACAAAAATTAAAGTAGACCCTGTTCTTTTTCTCCCTAATAAAACTTTAAATTCACAATGAAGACTTAATAAAATTTTATTTCAAAAAACATGTTGTCGACCAGGGATAAATCAAAATAAAGAAGGAATAATTAATAAACCAATTAAAGATCTAATTCAATTTAAAGATAACAAAAAAATAAACTTAATCATCTAATAGGAGATATTTGAGGAATTAAAAAATATTAAATTATTAATAATTTGAGCATGACATACTAATGTTATAAATTAACAAACTTTTTATTAAGAATAATCGTAAATTTATTATAACATGGTTTAAGAGACCAGTACTTACTTTCAGCCACTTAATAATTAAACATTAGAAATAACTCAATCAATAAATAAATTATTCTTTACTCTCTCAATTACAATTGGTATAAAAGAATGATTTGCTCCACAAATCTCTGAACACTGACCATAAAATAAACCCGGACGATTAATAAAAAAATTTGTTTGATTTAATCGACCAGGAGTAGCATCTACTTTAACCCATAAAGATGGGATAGTTCAAGAATGAATTACATCAGTAGAAGAAACTAATGTTCGTACTTGAGTTTTTATAGGAAGAATCACTCGATTATCTACATCTAATAACCGAAACCCGTCTAAAGATAAATCTTCTAATGGGAGTATATATGAGTCAAATTATAAATCTGAAAAATCTGAATACTCATATCTTCAATATCATTGATGACCAATTGACTTTAAGGTAATAAGGGGATCATTTACCTCGTCTAATAAATATAAAAGTCGTAAAGAAGGAAAAGCAATAAATAATAAAACAATAGCCGGTAAAATTGTTCAAACTATTTCAATCATTTGACCGTGTAACAAAAATCGATTAATTAATTTATTAAACATTAACATTAATATTACATATCTTACTATTACTGTAATTATAATCAAAATTATTAATGTGTGATCATGAAAAAAAACTAATTGTTCTATTAGAGGAGAAGATCTATCCTGTAAAACAAAATTAGCCCATGTTGACATTATTCTAACAAAAGATATCTTTATATATGAAGCTTAAATCCATGGCACTATTCTGCCATATTAGAAATTTACTAATAAAGGTAACTCAGAATAACTATGCTCTCTGGGGGGTGTTTGTTGAAATCATTCAATAGAAGAAGTTGTTTGTGAGGAATATAATACGCCACGTTGCAAAATTATTCTTTCAAGCAGAATATATAAAAAAAATAAAATACCTAATAAAGAAACCATAGAGCCAATAGAGGATACTAAATTTCAAGCTGTATAACAATCTGGATAATCAGAATACCGTCGAGGTATTCCTGCTAAGACTCAAAAATGTTGTGGAAAAAAAGTAAAATTTACCCCAATAAATATTACTGTAAACTGAGCCTTTAACAACGATAAATTTAAAGTTAGCCCAGTAAAAAGGGGAAATCAGTGAACAAATCCTGCCATAATAGCAAATACAGCCCCCATTGAAAGCACATAATGAAAGTGGGCAACAACATAATAAGTATCATGTAAAATAATATCAATAGAAGAATTTGCTAAAACTACCCCAGTTAAACCTCCAACTGTAAATAAAAAAACAAACCCTAAAGATCAGAGCACAGAAGGGGAATAAGATAACTGAGCACCATGAAAAGTAGTAAGCCAACTAAAAATTTTAATTCCTGTAGTGACAGCAATAATTATAGTAGCAGAGGTAAAATAAGCACGAGTATCAACATCTATTCCAACAGTAAATATGTGGTGAGCTCAAACAATAAACCCTAATAAACCAATCGACAGTATAGCATAAATTATTCCTAAAGAACCAAAGCTCTCTTTCTTTCCTGTTTCATGACTAATAATATGAGAAATTATACCAAACCCTGGTAAAATTAAAATATAAACCTCGGGATGACCAAAAAATCAAAATAAGTGTTGATACAATACAGGGTCTCCCCCTCCCGAAGGGTCGAAAAAAGATGTATTCAAATTTCGATCAGTTAACAATATAGTAATTGCCCCAGTAAGAACTGGAAGAGAAAGTAATAATAATAAAGCAGTAATTACAACAGATCAAACAAATAAAGGTATTCGATCAAACGATATGCCAACAGAACGTATGTTAATTACAGTAGTAATAAAATTTACTGCCCCTAAAATAGATGAAATTCCCGCTAAATGTAAACTAAAAATTGCTAAATCTACTGAAGATCCAGCATGGGCAATAACTGAAGACAGAGGGGGTTAAACTGTTCACCCTGTCCCAGCCCCATTTTAAACTACTCTGCTTGTCAACAATAATATTAATGAAGGGGGCAGTATTCAAAATCTCATATTATTTATCCGAGGGAAAGCTGTATCTGGAGCCCCTAATATAAGAGGAACCAACCAATTTCCAAACCCTCCAATTATAATTGGTATAACTATAAAAAAAATTATAACAAAAGCATGAGCTGTAACAATTACATTATAAATTTGATCATCCCCAATCAGAGAGCCGGGATGACCTAATTCTATCCGAATTAATATTCTAAGAGAAGTTCCTACTATTCCTGCTCATGCGCCGAATAAAAAATATAAATTTCCAATATCCTTATGATTTGTTGAAAATAATCACTGTCGCGATAGATTAAATGGCTGAAAATAGGCAATAAACTGTAAATTTATCCATAAGAAAATTCTTTTTAATCAGCTTTATAGTCAAAAATGACACTAGACTGCAATTCTAGAGGAGTAAATTTACTAAGGCTTAAAAGACCCTCTAATATTCTTAACTTTGAAGGTTAAAAGTTTAATTAACTTAAAGCCTTAAAATAAAAAATATAGTAGTCTTACCAATATAAAACCAAAAATAGAAAAAAATAATATAAATAAAGAAAAGGAAACTAAATATCTTCTTGTTTTAATAAATATACCAGAAAACTCAAATGAATTTAATATTATTGATCTATAAGCTAACCGCAAGTAAAAAATACAGTTAATAAAGCAGTTAATACTAAAATTAAAGTTGTAAAAATATATAAATTTCTTACTATACAATAAATAACCATTCATTTAGAAAAAAACCCAATAAAAGGGGGAAGACCCCTAAAGAAAGAAATCTAAAAATAAATAAAACCCTAAATTCTGAGGAATAATTAATAAAACTAAATAACTGATGAATATGAGAAATATTTATTCCATTAAAAAATAATAAAATAACTATTGATAAAAAGGAATATAATAAAAAGTAAATTAACCAGATAGTTTCATTTAGACAAATAGCTATAATTATCCAACCTAAATAATTAATTGAAGAAAAAACTATTAATTTACGGAGGGAGGTTTGATTTAACCCCCCTAAAGACCCTACAATAGTAGAAAGAATTACTGTTAAATTTATTAACCAATTAAATGAAAAATAAGAAACTAATACTAGGGGAGCAATTTTTTGTCAAGTAAGCAAAGGAAGACCATTTATTCAGGATAAACCCTCTATTACCGAGGGGAGTCAAAAATGAAATGGAGCTCCCCCTATTTTCATTAAAAGAGCAGAAAATATTATTAATGAAATAATAAATACATTTATATTATTTATATAAATATTTAGTAAATACAAGATTGCCGAAAATAATAATACAACAGAAGCTAATGACTGAGACAACTCATATTTTAAAGAGGCTTCGGATGATATCAAATTATTAGATCTTATTATAGG
The DNA here is from genome assembly GCA_937620795.1 of Thecophora atra. NCBI lineage: Eukaryota > Metazoa > Arthropoda > Insecta > Diptera > Conopidae > Thecophora > Thecophora atra. The sequence continues at coordinate 29,587,108 of OW569398.1, forward strand.
GATAAAAGACAATAAATTAATTTCTAATCCAATTCACACTCCTAATCATCTATTAGATGATACAGTAATCATAGTTCCTATTATTAAAATACTTAAAAACAAAATTGTTGTAAAATTTATTATTAAAAAGGAAAAGATTTTCTTTTATATGTAGGGTATGAATCTATTAGCTTATTTAGCTTACCTTTTTACATTTTAGTGTACGAAGCACAAAGATTTTTGATATCTTAAGAATAGTTTAATTCTATAAAATATAATTTACATTTTTAAATTTATATAATGGTTCAATAATGAATATACAAAGTATATAATCTATTCTATCAAAATAGTCCTTTTATCAGGCAATTCATTAAATAATAAATTTAATAAAAATTATTAAAATAAAAAATCATTTAAAAACAAAATTCTTTCCACTTTTTTTTGTATTTTATATACAATATTAGATTATTATATAATTTTTATATATATATATATATATATATATATATATATATATATATATATTATTTAAATATATATCTATTATTTAAATAAATTAAATTATTTAAATCTATTATTTAAATAATTAATTATAATTAATATATTATGTATTTAAATTCAAGGAATTTTGTTTTTAAAATTATTCATTTATAATTAATTATTTATTAATATATATTATATATTTATAATAGTTATATTATATATTAATGGTTTATAAATACTATTATATTCTTAATATAATATTATTAAAATTCAAGGAATTTTGTTTTTAAATTGAGTTGAGTAAGCGACTTGGATGGACGTGTATTTTACTTCGCTGTGAAAATTTCTATGAAATTTAGTGTACTTGATTAGAATCTCCCAAAAAATTAATAACGTATCGAAGCAGATTGATCAGTAAAATAATTAAATATAACATTTTAAAAGGTTTTTGAGTCCAAAACAATTTCGCGCGCTGCGATCACGGGCAGTTTGGCCTCCGAGATTAACACTTTACATTCAAATGTTTCAGAGCTTAAGACGGACACGAAAGAGATCAAGAAGGTTATTGAAAATTAAAGTCAACGAGTGTCTTTCTCTTATGACGAAATCAAAAATCAGCTCTCGAGTGCTTTGACTAAGATAAATGAGGCAATGTCCCAATTAGCCGAGCAGGTGAAAGAGCTTTCCATAAAAAACGAAGAGAAAGAACGAAAAATTACATTGTTAGAGCAGAAAATAAACACAATGGAACAACAATCGCTGGACAATAACATTGAGATAAGGAATGCTCCGAACATGGAAAGTGAGTGTGTTAAAGCTTTCGTCGTGGCAAAGCAACGAATGTTGATATTAAGGAGAGTGACATTACTGATGCCTATAGGTTGAGACAGAAAAACAACATGATTATTAAATTCTCCGATGTCAATAAAAAGAGTGAGTTCATGCGAAAGACACGGGGAAAGGTAAGCGCTGCGATTGTCTCATCAATAACAACAACATCATCTTCGTCGAATGAGGTGATGAGCACAAACAATAATAGCGGTCAAAGTATGTACACTGGCGATCAGCTGACGCAAACGAATCGTCATTTACTTTGGATGGCAAAAAATACAGCCAAGGAAAAAAATTGGAAATTTGTTTGGGTACGGTACGGAAAAATTTACGCTAAAAAACAGGAAAACGCCACTGCTGTTAGAATATTGGCAGAAAAGGACGTAAATTTAATTTTTTAAATAAGTTTGAGTAAACGCCAATCATATAAATTTTTAAGATGACCATAAATTTAACAACAGCAACCCATTTTAGTTATAACTCCATAGATAAAAACAAATACACTAACTACAATCTTTCATGCATCTACCTAAATATCAGGTCCCTGCGAAAAAACTTCCTGTCTCTTACATCAGCAATAGAAAACCTAATAGATATGCTTGATATAATTGTACTGGTAGAAACGAATATTTCTGATGAAGAGGAGGGGTTTTATTCGATTCCGGGTTTTAATATGGAATATCTAAATAGGCAGCGAAGACGGTGTGGTGGAATTGCAGTTTATCTGAAAGAGTCAATACGATACACGAGGGCAGGAGAATCTGGACTATGTATGGAATCCTTTGAGAGTATTCATGTATCATTGACGATCGATAGGAAAGCTTTTTCGCTAGTTGCTATATACAGACCGCCGTCTCAAAGTGTAAATGATTTCATTAGGGAGCTGGAACGCAAAATTGGCCGAATACACGCAGCTCAGGACATCGTATTAATAGGAGACATGAACATAAATTTGAATCTTCGTGACCATGCCACCAATTTAGAATATCTCAGTATGCTTGCGTCCAATGGTATTATGAATTGTGTTATTGGAAATACAAGGGTTGACCTAAATAGAGAGACAGAATCGGCCATTGATCACTTATTTATGCGAGGAAGCGGATGCGATGTAGACGCGGCCGTCGTCACAACAAGCATCTCGGATTACTTCTCGTTGTGGTTTGCCGTAAAGTATTTTGAATTACCAAAACATGATAGGATAATAGCTGATCATAGCATAATAGTTGATCGAGAAGTTAATGCGAAAATTCGGTCTACAAAATGGAATGAACTGATGAAATTTGAAAGTGTTGATACGCTCTGCGGCGCAATACAAACAACATTTAGTGACATCTACAATAGTTCACAGAGGAATATTAAGATATGTAAGCAACGGCGACCACATCCGTGGCTAAAGAATGATATACTTATCTGTTGCGAGCAACGTGACAAAATGTACAAAAAGTGGCGTAAAAAGCCAAAAGATAGAAGCCTGGAAAGACAATACAAATCATACAGAAATGAGGTTAACAGAATTCTGTTGAAAGCCAAGAATAATTATTATAGAGACAAATTTCAGAAGTTTAAGTATGACGCTAGGAAAACGTGGCAAACTGTGAATGAAATCCTAGGCAGAAAAACACAAAATTTGGACGTCTTTGTACTGAACAATTTTTATAAACAAAATTCAAACTTACCGGACGAGTTTGCGGAATGTTGTTGGAGTAATATAATTAACGCAGTACACGATTGCCAGATTGAAACATTGCAAACGAGAGCCGAATCAAATGCAAATTCGATGTACTTCAGTGATGCCACTAAAGAAGAAGTGTTTGCTATTATCGCTAGTATGAACGCAAATAAAGCTCCAGGTTGTGACGGGATAAGACAAAAAGACCTGAAGAACAACAAAGAATTTCTTACACCATTAGTAACCAAACTTATAAATTTGAGTCTTAATACGGGGAAAGTACCAGAATCTCTAAAGCAGTCAATTGTAAGACCAATTTATAAAAAAGGCATGAAAACCGCAGTGGAAAACTATCGCCCAATTTCTATTCTACCATCACTGGAAAAAATTTTGGAGCAAATTGTATGTCAAAGACTAAAAAGTTTCATAGCCAGATACAACATAATTCACCCATGTCAGTACGGGTATCAGAGTGGCAAAAACCTCAACAAGCTTTTGGGTAATTTTGCAAATACTTTAAATGACAGCTTAAGTAGAGGTAATCACAGCCTAGCTTTATTCTTGAATTTTAGTAAGGCATTCGATACTCTTTCTCATGAGAAATTGATCGCATCATTAGAGCGCGTAGGGATTCGTGGCGAAGGTTTGATGTGGTTCAGAAACTATCTACACCTGAGGACTTTTCGCGTCAAAGTCGCCGGAAAATTCAGTCAAGAAACCGCAGTCTCACATGGTGTCCCACAGGGATCTAAATTAGGACCACTCATGTTTATTATATATACAAACAGCATGCTAAGGGCAATAAGATACGGTAAAGCATTCGCTTACGCGGATGACACAGCATTGGTGGTTTCTAACGCAGACTTGAGTGTAGCTATAGAACGTATGCAAGCGGATTTCACTGCTATCGCCAGATGGTCACACGACAACGGATTGCTGTTAAACGGATCGAAAACAAATATTATGCATATCAGACCACCGCATCTTTTGTATAGTCCAGTGGAAATCATATCACACGACCGAGAATGCCTTCAAAGGGAAAACATTACGTGCGGCACGTGTAAGACACATATTGAATTGGTTAGAAGTTATAAATATCTGGGAGTCATAGTTGATGAACATCTGAATTGGAACGCCCATATAGAGACGCTTCAAAAAAAAACCAACAAAATATCTTATTTCCTCTACCATCTAAGCAAGCCATGCAGTTATCCGGTCCTCAAACAAATCTATCTAGCTCTTTGCGAATCTACTCTTAGACACGGTGTTACAGCATGGGGATCATCCATCAGATGCAAACAATTGCAGAAGAATCAGAATAATATCCTAAAAATCTTAGCCAAAAGGAAAAATGCGAACTTTTCACGTTCGGACGCCATTTCATTGCCAAGCTATTTACGTGTATTGAACTTAGACGGCATCTTTAAATACACAACATTGATGGAGTTTTATGAAGACACTCGCTTTAGAAATACGATTCGACAGTCATACGACACAAGACGCAGGACAGAAGGCAGATACACAGTTCGACAATATCATAATGATTACGGAAAAAACACCCTTGACGTCACAATTCCCAGAATTCTTAATCAGCTTCCATTAGAGCTGCTTAGTATACCAACCATAAATCGGCGGAAAATGAGAATTAAATAATATTTGATAAATCACGAAGATAGAAATTTCAGTTATACTTAAAACATACATACTTTGTTATTTTATATACTTTTTTAAAAAATCCAGTTATTTTTTCTATCATTCTTCACATTTCACTTTAAAAAACTACACTTTTTCATATGATTTGGAGTTGCTATTATATTTAAATTAGATTGCAATATAAGATAGTATGTCAAGTCGCATTACACTCTTTTTTTTTTGTATTTATCACTTAGATGAGTTTTTCAATCCTGCAAACAAGTCCTAAGGACTTCGCGGGATAACTAATTGAAACTGTAATTATGTACTATGTTTATCTTAAATAAATGAAAATGAAATGAAAAAAATGTACATAATGCAATGTAATTGAGTTTTAATATAATGTTTGTCAATAAAGTATTTAAGAAAATCTAAAAAAAAAAAAAAAAAAAAAAAAAAAAAAAAATTATTAATATCTATATATATAAAAATGAATTGTTCGTTTGTACGTTCATAACATGCGAACGTGAAGTCCGATTTGCTTGATTTTTTGGTATGTTTTCATTATTTGCCTGTAGAAGGTTTGTGTGAAATAATAATTTAAAAAAATTTCATTTAAAAAAAATTATTATTTTTGCATAACGGAAAACAGAGGAATCAAAGTAAATTGAAAAATAAATTTGACGTTTTAATTTTGAATTTCAATTTGACAATGGAAGTAAGTAAATTGTAAATGTCTTCCATTATTGCTTTGTTTTGACAAATTATTTTGACACACATAGAATTTTATTTTAAATTTTGAAAAACAATTAAAAATTATAAAAGGCTTAATGCCGATTAATTACTCTGTTTCGGGTGTGTCAAGTCCAAAACAGTGTTACGTATGACAGAAAATATGGAAGCGTTTAAAAGTGATGAGCAGCAAACCGAAGCGAATCAAGAAAAAGACGAAATGTGTTTTATTATAAACACTATAAACACTTATAAACATTATTTGTTTTTTTTTTAGTTATAATTATGCCGCGACCGAGACGTGGCGCCAATATTGGTCGTCGTACTCATAATACAAGACGAGTTGCATCTGTTAGAGCAGGTGAATCTGAAGCGGAACGTGAAGTGAGACTTGAACAGCAAAGAGAGCGTCAATCGAGATCGCGTTCTGCTCAAACAATCGAAGAACGATTCGCGAGTAATTCTTCGGATCGAGCGAGAATGAGTCGCAATCGCGCTGTTAGAAGTCGTGCCAATGACAATATTAATCAGCGAGTAATGCGTGCTGCTTTCAATTATGATAGTGAAGTTGACTATTGTTCTCTTCCATGCCTTTCAATCGGAACTATGACTAATGTCTGCGAACAGTGCAATGCATTGAAATTTCCATCGGAAACTCCTGGAATGTGTTGTGCAAATGGACAAGTAAAATTGCCTGTTTTGAATCCTCCTCCTGAGCCTTTGAGGTCATTAGTTTCTGGTTTGACTCCAGAATCGAATCATTTTTTGTCTAAAATACAGCAGTACAATTCATGTTTCCAAATGACGTCTTTCGGCGCCACAAATATAATCAGAGATGGATTCATGACTTTTAAGGTAATTACTGAACACGACACTAACAATGAGTTCTATCGTGAGATTGAATCAAATGTTTCATGTATGCAGATTCAAGGTCAAATCTATCATCGAATTGGATCGTTATTACCATGTTTGGATTCCAATCATTCCGTTTTGCAAATTTATTTCATGGGAAATTCAGATGTTGAAATTGAACGGCGTTGTGTGGTGGCACAAAATCCAAATGATAGTAATGCAGTGAGAAGAGGAATAATTGAAAGATTGCAGCAGTTTTTTCACGATGAAAATTGTTTGATCAAATTATTTCAAACTGCCCTTGATCAAATGCCTTCGGATTCTCATAGAATTGTTATTCGGGCCGATAAAGCACCTGGTGGAATTCATGCTGGAAGGTTAAACGCACCAACAATTGATGAAGTTGCCGTATTAATTGTGGATGAAGGAGCGAGCAGTCGAGATATTGTACTTCATCGTCGAGATCAAAGTGTTGTGCATGTTTCGGAAACTCATCGTTGTTATGATGCGTTGCAGTACCCAATTTTGTTTTGGCAAGGCGAGGATGGTTACCATTTCAATATTAAGATGAAACATCGTTTAACTGGTTAGTTACAATAAAATGCATCACACATTTTGTGAATTATTGATACTTAATATTCGCATTTATTTCAGGCTTGGAAACAGCAAAAAAAGTTAGTGCGATGAACTATTATTCGTACAGATTAATGGTTCGGCTGAACGAAATTAATCATATATTGAATTGTAGAAGGCTTTGCAACCAATTTATAGTTGATGTTTACGCTAAAATTGAGTCTGAACGATTGAATTTTATTCGATTTAATCAGAAAAAGTTAAAATCCGAACAATATATTCATTTGCGCGATGCAATTCAGAATGATGGGAATATCAACGATATTGGCCAAATGACAATATTACCAGCAACATATACTGGAAGTCCACGACACATGCACGAGTACGCGCAAGACGCAATGACGTACGTTCGGCATTATCATCGACCCGATTTATTTATTACTTTCACCTGTAATCCTCAATGGAATGAAATAAAGCAATATATGTTTCATGGTCAAAGTGCTTCTGATCGCCACGATATTGTTGCGCGTGTGTTCAAGCAAAAATTGAAAACGCTTATGGATTTTATTGTCAAACAACAAGTGTTTGGAAAAGTTCAATGTTGGATGTATTCTGTGGAATGGCAGAAAAGAGGACTTCCGCATGCACATATTTTGGTTTGGTTAGTTGATAAAATTACGCCAAATGAAATTGATAGCGTAATATCAGCCGAAATTCCTAATCCAATCATTGATCCAGGACTGTTTGAATCAGTTACGAAGCACATGATTCATGGACCATGTGGGGCATTAAATGTCAACTCACCGTGCATGGCTGAAGGAAAATGCACAAAACGGTACCCAAGAGCATTAATAGCGGAAACAATTTCTGGTAATGATGGTTATCCGTTATATCGTAGACGTTCACCTGAAGATGATGGCGAAACAGTTATGGTGAAATGCAAAAATCAAGACATTAAAATTGACAATCGTTGGATCGTTCCATATTCGCCGCTATTATCCAAAACTTTTGGTGCTCATATAAATGTTGAGTATTGTAACTCAGTAAAATCCATCAAGTACATATGCAAATATGTTAACAAAGGAAGTGATTTGGCCTATCAGGTCAAACCATGCAACATTTGTGCAGTTAAAAGTTCCACAATTGAATAGTCAACAGAAATATGCTTATGACAAAATCATGGAAGGTGTGAACAATGAAGGAGGTGGATTTTACTTTATTGATGCACCAGGAGGCACTGGAAAAACATTTTTGCTGTCATTGATTCTGGCAACCATACGATCGGATAATAAAATTGCTCTTGCAGTTGCTTCATCTGGAATTGCTGCTACCTTATTAGACGGTGGTCGAACTGCGCATTCTGCACTTAAATTGCCTTTGAATATAACAACGATTGAATCTCCTACGTGCAACATTTCCAAAACGTCGGCAATGGCAAAAGTTTTGCAGCAGTGTAAAATAATCGTATGGGACGAATGTACAATGGCTCACAAAAGATCATTAGAAGCATTAAATCGAACCATGCAAGATCTTCGAGGAAATGAAAGACTTTTTGGTGGCGCCTTTATATTGTTATCAGGTGATTTTAGGCAAACTTTACCTGTCATTCCACGATCTACTGCTGCTGATGAGCTAAACGCATGTTTGAAGTCTTCAGTTTTGTGGAAATATGTTAAAACATTGCGTCTTAATCAAAATGTACGTGTACAATTGCAAAATGATCCTTCTGCAGCTGAATTTTCAAAACAACTTTTGGAAATTGGGAATGGTAAAGTTGCAGTCGATAAATCAACCGGATTAATAACATTACCAAGCAATTTTTGTAATATCACTCAATCGAAAAAGGAACTGGTTCAACGTGTGTTTCCAAATATATTGCAGAAGTACAGGAATCATGATTGGTTGAGCGAACGCGCAATATTGGCAGGAAAAAATAAAGACGTGAACGATTTAAATGCAAGTATTTTGCAAGAAATAGATGGCCAATTTTTTGCATACAAATCAGTGGATACGATAATAAATGAAGATGAGGTAGTGAACTATCCTACTGAATTTTTGAATTCACTTGATTTGCCAGGCTTGCCACCACATTATTTGGCATTGAAAGAGGGAGCACCGATAATAATGCTCCGAAATATAAATCAACCACGGCTTTGTAATGGCACCAGACTTTCCGTGAAAAAACTGATGGCCAATTTAATTGAAGCAACTATTCTGAGTGGTAAATATAGAGGCGAAAACGTTCTAATCCCCCGAATTCCAATGATTCCATCAGATATGCCATTTGAATTTAAACGGCTTCAATTTCCTGTCCGTCTTGCCTTCGCTATAACCATTAATAAAGCTCAAGGTCAGACTTTGAATATTTGTGGCTTAGATTTGGAGCAACCTGTTTTCTCGCATGGACAATTGTATGTTGGTTGTTCACGTTGTGGTAAACCCTCTGCATTATTTATAAACACAAAAGATGGAAAAACTAAAAACGTTGTTTATCAAAGAGCATTAAGTTAATTTTTAAAGTATTTTCATTTTCGACCTTTTTATTTGAAAATAAATTATTGTAAGAAATTGATTGTGGATGAGTTTTACTGAAAATTGAAAAGAAATTTCGCAAGTTTCTTTTGTGTATTCGCCCTGTGAAGCGGGCGAAGGTTTCGCTATCTTTTATTATAATTATAAATTTTCATAAATATCTTCTTATTATGTACACAAAATATCTTATATATAAGAATTAATGTGGATTAATTAATCTATATATACGTTTAGGCGCCAGACAGACAAACAAGAAACATTGTTTATCCACGTGCATTAGAATAATTTTAGCACTATTATCTAGACAATCTTTTATATTTTCTTTTTCTAAACAAGTTAGAAAACAACAAACTTTATCTTTTTTTAACATTTTTAGTGGGGCAGCAAAGCGCACCGGGGCAAAGCTAGTATATTATATATTTATAATAGTTATATTATATATTAACTGTTTATAAATACTTTTATATTCTTAATATAATATTATTAAAATTCAAAGAATTTTGTTTTTAAAATTATTCATTTATAATTTATTATTTATTCATATATATTATATATTTATAATAGTTATATTATATATTAATGGTTTATAAATACTATTATATTTTTAATATAATATTATTAAAATTCAAGGAATTTTGTTTTCAAATGATTTTTTATTTATAATTTCATTTCATTTCATTTTCATTTCATTTCATTTATTTAAGATAAACATAGAACATAATTACAGTTTCAATTAGTTCTCCCGCGAAGTCCTTAGGATTTGTTTGCAGGATTGAAAAACTCATCTAAGTGATAAATACAAAAACAAAAGATTGTAATGCGAGTTGACATACTATCTTATATTGCAATCCAATTTCAATACAATAGCAACTCCAAATCATATGAAAAAGTGTAGTTTTTTAAAGTGAAATGTGAAGAATGATAGAACAATAACTGAATTTTTTAAAAAAGTATATAAAATGACAAAGTATATATGTTTTAAGTATAACTGAAATTTCTATCTTCGTTATTTATCAAATATTCCTTAATTCTCATTTTCCGCCGATTTATGGTTGGTATACTGTAACGAACTTTACTTTGCCGAGATAATCTCAGCGGATGTCCAGGGTTCGTGTACAAGACCTGATACAGTAAAGTACACCAGATTCTGATTTTCCTTTACGCTTTATTTAAACTTAAGATTTACTATTATATATTTAATAGTATATTAAACTATACATACAATGTTAATAGTTATTAATTATATATATTTATCAGCTAAGGTTTAAGTAATAAACTATGCTATGCAGTGTATGATGTTGTATTTCTCTCTGGAACTATGTTCGTCTACGTTATAGCTGATCCTCGGTGAGTCTGCGTCCTCGAAAGGACAATGGACACGTTCTTGCAAATGGATGTGCTCGTCGTTTGTACTCTGGTGGGCTTACGCATCCACACAGGGGTTGAATTAATGAGATGGCGGGCTTACGCAACCATACATCTACAACTCGAATAGCCTTGTGCAGTTCGGAATACTGGTGAGCTTACGCAATCACGCAGTGGGGTGAATTAGTGAGATGACGGGCTTACGCAACCATACATCCACAATTCTAATGGTCTATGTCGTTTGAGTCACTGGTGAGCTTACGCAATCACACAGTACGGTGTAAGCGGCGAGTTGACGGGCGTACGCAACCACTCAACTGCTCCCACAAAGGATCTTGTCGAATATCGTCCTTGCGTGAATATATTCGTCGTCTTTGTTTGGTTCTTACTCTTTGATGTGGTTCTTCCTGCGGCGCCTCTGGTTTTACTTCATTGACTCTATTCTTCAAATGCGAACAAACTCACTTGCACGACTGATTATTCACTGTTCACTGTTTTAAAGTATACTCTGCTGGGTTTTAACTCTGCACTTCACGAAGTCTCGGCTCAAGCTCAACTGAATCAACTGAATCCCTGTTGCTTGTTTCTTCCTGCTTTTATATTCTTCGGTTGATGCTTGTGATGTTCGCAGCGTCGTCCCGTTGTTTATTAGTTCGTAAACAAGTTCCCGTTTTCTCCGCTATGTTCGAACGCTTTGCTCGTAAACAAGTTCCCGTTTTCTATGTTCTGCTTTGCTGTTTGACCTTGCTCGGCCGATGCCCTCGATCACGCGTTCTTCCGCCGTTTCTTTTGTGCGTTAATCTTTTTGTCTTCTCGTTAGCGAAGCGCAAAACGGTAACTTGCTCAGTTCTTTGTCTCGTCTCTTGTCCTTGACTTGTGCACGCAGGTCAACGTTCGCTTGCTTGATTGTTGTGCGTTCATTTTTAGTGCTTCTAAAAATTATCGTCACACTCCCTCCTTACCTCGGAGACTGCATCCTTGCATCACTCGGCTCGTTATTATCTCTGCACTTTGATTTACGCATGTCCAACACTGATTGTATCTTCTTAATCTTAATATTTTCTTAGTTTAGACTTAACATACTTTCTTATGTTTTAACATTTAGTTATTTAACTTAATTTCTTCGATGTAGCTAAATTTAGCTTTGCTTACTTTACAACACTATTCTTTTATTATTTCTATCTTCTAAACTATAATGTTCTATGGTTCACTACTTATCATAACACTTTCTACATGTATATACTTATTTCATAACAACTTCCTGTTTCTTATATAAATTTCTATTTCTTATATACATACATTTTATTTCTTATCTATATCCATTTCTATTTCCTATATATATAACTTTGTTCCTTATATAATTTGTAATTATTCATGACATAGATTTTCCAACTCTTAAGTTTTCGCCTTCCGTACTTGTGTGAACTCCTCCACACGTTGATCTTTGTATATATGTTTCTTTGTTTTGTGGCTTCTTCTTTTTCAATTATGTATACAGGTCAGAAACTTGTTTGGAGTGCATGGCGCCTCTCTTTCTCTCTGTGTTTCTTATGCGCTCGCATCTTATGTGCGTTGACGGAGTTGTTAGATTTCCGCTAATTCTTGGTATATATTTCTTTGAGTTCTTTAAATTCTCCCGAATTCAACCATGTACATTGGTCAAGAACTTCTTTCAAGTTCAAGGTTTTCTGACTTCTATGTATTTATTCTCGTTGATGCTTTATTTACTTGATTTTCAAGTTCAAGTTCGACGATGTCTTATGTGTTTCGTTTCAAGTTCAAGTGCGTTGACTTTGGCTTTGTTTGCTTTTCGATCGCTTGTGTTTGTTGTTGCTGATATCGCTCTTGTTTTCCTTTTACTTTGTTTAGTCCACTTTTATGTATTTGTTATTCCCAGGCTATGTTTTATTTCTTATGTGTATCTCTTCAAGTAATTGTTCCTTTAATATTCAACAGACGATAATCCATGACGTCATATTGATTCTTATCTTAATGCCTTAATATTAATTTTTATTGATATTACTTTGATTCCGTACTTAATATCTATTAAATAGCAATTGCTGTTATATATATTTAATATTAATTCCAATTTCGATTTCATTATTCATTTCGATCGCAATTTCATTATTCATTTTTCTTATATAATATAGTTTAAATTTTTTTGTATTTTTTTTTTCAATTCTTAGCATTTTCGGGGTTATCTTTTAGCCCTCACCTCTCTGTTTCCTTATTTCAGGTGATTCGTGCATTTTCCGTGTTCTATCATCATCCTAAAAGTGATAATTGTCGCTATAACTCGTGTACCATACACTTGGAATGATCGATTCTTCCAGTCGTCTTTGGTGTAACCCCACTTGTTTTCCAATATTTGATGTGACATTCTGTTGTATTATTTCTTCGTGTGTTTGTTTTGATTCATGTTAAATATATTTCAGTTCTAATGGCTATTTTTTTTTATTATATAAAGGAATAAATTTTAAAGCATAATTTTGTGGATTTATAAAGGTGAAATTAAGCATAAGGTGAAACACAGCATTCACATCGTCGTTGAGTGTCCAATCTCAGCTTCGGTAACTTGGTAAGTAACCTTTATGTTTACTCTTAGTTTCATTGTTTTCTTGTTTTAGGTTTTCATAGGATAATGTATTCGATGTGTTTCTTGCTGACGATGCCACTGTCTTCTTGAACATCGGATGATTTTAGGTGAGTTATTGTGTTCTTGGGTATAGTATGTACTCCAACACTTTTATTATATTGTTTATTAACGTTTCATGTTTTTCAGACTTCGCTGTTCCTTGTCTTGCCGCATTATAGGTTCGGTTCGGTGTAGTCGTGCTTCACGTCGTCGAACGACGTCGTCGTCGTTCGAACAAGTTTATGTGTTTTTTTTTTCCTCGCGTGTTCGTTTAATTTAGTGCGAATCTGTTTCGTCTCGTCGTTCTTGACCTCGGTATTTTGCACCCCTTGTGCTGGACTACTTTGTCTTCATATTGTTTTGAGAACTCTGGTTATTCATTCGGTTATCCGGATTACTGTCTTCACGTCGCGTAGTTACATTTGCTTCGAGTGTTTGATGATGGAACTCCTTAAGTTCGCTTACGTGCGCTGTGCGAGTTCGGGTTTCTCCGTCTTTTCTAACTTTCACGATTACTGGTGATATAAAGTCAACCACGTATTACGGACCTTCAAACCGTGGTGCCAATTTCGCCGCGAAATTGTCCACTGCTTTAGACAGGGGATGTTGTTTCACCAGCACTGCTTGGCCAACTAAGGGTTTCCACTGACGACGTCGCAAGTCGTAGTGTCGTGCTTGTTGTTGCGCTGATTGTTGCATATTTCTGCGGGCTATTTGATACGCTACCGTGAGCCTCGTTGTTCTCCCTTGCGCGTCGTTGCTTTCGTGTCCCGTCCCATTCGTGACTCCGTCATATAGTGTCTTCGGTAGTCGCAGTTCTCTTCCTTGTGTAAGGAAGGCTGGGCTATACCCTGTACTTTCTGATACGCTACTATTGATGGCTAAAGATACCTCTGGCAACATCTCGTCCCAGGCTTTGTGGTGACTTCCTGCGAGTTGTGCGATCATTGTTTTCAAAGTTCTATTAATGCGTTCCGTCGGGTTCTCTTGTGGTGTATACGGTGCTGTGAATTGGTGCCTGATGCCTATTTCCGCCAGAAAGTTGCGGAAACTTCGACTCGTAAATTGTGCTCCGTTGTCAGAGATCAGAACTTTAGGTACACCAAAGCGCGCCAGAATCCGTTCTCGAAAGGCTTTCTTTAAGTTCTCCGTTGAGGCTTTGCGTAGGGGTACCATTTCGGTCCACTTAGAGAACTTATCGAAGAACACCAACAACATACAATTTCCATGTTTCGACCGTGGAAGTGGTCCCACGAAATCGGTGCATAGTGTTTCCCACGGACTTTTCTCGATTTTCGACAGCATATGTCCCGCTGGTTTGCGTTGACTCGGTTTGTATTGTTAGCATAGTTTGCACCCTCGGACATATCGTTTGATATCCCTGAACATTCCAGGCCAGTAATACTTAGCGGCAATTCTTGCAGATGTCTTTCGTATACCGCCGTGTGCGGCACATGGGTTATCGTGGTTTTCCTGTAATACTTGCGCTCGTTGGTTCGTTGCGACGCATAACTTCCAGGGTATGTATTCCTCGTCGTCTAAAGTGTTTGCAATATGGCGGTAGAGTTGCCCATCCTGTATGATGTAGTCGTTGAACTTCTGCGGGTTTTCTTTGACGTCTTTGATCCTTTTGTCCAACCATGGACACGTGCCTCTATCTGCTTTACCGTCCACTGCGCTGATTCTCCCTGCGGTTTCTTCTGATTGACGCGATAAAGCGTCGGCAACAACATTTAACTTTCCTCGGCGATATTTTATGTCAAATCTGTACTGCTGCAATTCGAGTGCCCATCTGGCAATTCGTCCTGACGGATTCTCGATCGAGTTCAACCACTTGAGAGACAGGTGGTCCGTGACTACGTTGAAATGGTATCCTTCGAGGTATGACCGCATTTTCCTGATTCCCCAGATAATTGCTAGGCATTCCTTTTCCGTTGCAGAATAATTGCGTTCCGCTGGATTCAGTCGTCGACTTGCATATGCGATCACTCGCTCGTTCCCGTTGAATTCCTGTGTGAGAACCGCTCCTAAACCAAAGTTGCTTGCGTCCGTCTGTAGCGTGAATTCTTGCGCGAAGTCTGGACAAGCCAGCACCGGCGCTTCTGTCAGCTTGGACTTGAGGGTATTGAATGCCTCCGCTTGTGGTGCATCCCACTTCCAGTGTTTTCCCTTTTTCAGCATTGACGTCAGAGGTTGCACTATGTCGGCGAAGCCTGGTACGAATCGACGATACCACGATGCTATGCCGAGATACCGGCGTAGTTCTCGAACATTCGTTGGCGGCTTGAGTTGCTGAATCGCAGAAACTTTGTCCGGGTCCGTGTGAATCCCTTGCTCGCTGACCATGTGTCCTAAGTATTTCACTTCCCGTTTAAAGAAATCGCACTTGTCAACGTTAAGCCTGAGATTTGCCTGACGTAGTCGACGGAAAACTTCTTTTAAATTCTTGATGTGCTCTGCCAACGTGGACCCCGTGACTATTATGTCGTCCAAATAAGCGAATGCGTACGGCTCTAAATCTGCCCCGATGACTTGGTCTAGTGCTCTCTGGAAAGTTGCTGGGGCCGAGTGTAACCCAAAGGGCATTACTCGCCAATGAAACAAGCCCCTGCCGGGTACGGTAAAAGCTGTGTACTGCTTGCTGTTCTCATCCATGGGAATCTGCCAGTATCCATTCTTCAAATCGAGACTGCTTATGTATTTTGCGTCTCGTAGCCGGTCTAGAATATGTTGAATTCGTGGAATTGGATATGCGTCCGGAACAGACTTTGCGTTCAACTGGCGATAATCGATGCATAGTCGCCATTTTCCCGTTTTCTTCTTCACTAACACTATTGGCGCACTGAATGGACTATGGGACGGTTCAATGCACCCGTTCTCCAGTAATGCGTTGACTTCTTCGTTGATCACCTCTTGCATGGCAGGGTTTCGTGGAAAGTAACGTTGTTTGATTGGTCTCTCGTCTCGCATGATGATCTTGTGACTCGTAATGTGACTTGGACCCCTGATGTCTTCGAATTTCTTCAGCTCTGCTTGTAGAATTTTTGTTGCCTCCTCCATGGTAACCTCACGACTCTCTTGTATGGTTGTGCACCTTGTGTATGATGTTGGCACCTGATGTTCTGTCAGCTTCAGTGTCTGGCCACCACATTTAATGGTAGTACCGGTGGAGCATAAAAAGTCCATACCCAAGATGATGTCATCGACGACTTCTGGTAAAACCAGCATTGACATTTTAAAGGTCTCCTTCTCTAAGCTAATCTGTAGTGTAATTTCGCCCACGCAGGTTTTCCGTGAGTTGTCGGCTAGTGTGATCGTGGTTGCTTTTGGTGTGACATTAGTATCTCTTCTAACTTTCTCCGCCAGGCGTCTGCTGATGAAGCTCCTCGTCGCTCCGGTGTCTACTGTCGCGTCGTATTGCTCGCCGTTCACTTGTACTCTCGCGTAAATCCGGCCCCCTTCGACGCACAGACTTCTGGCCTCTACTGTTCGCGAGTCGCCGGCCTCGGGATTTCCGTCTCCACTCGCCGTTGACGTGGTCCCAAGCCGTTTTCCCGCTCGCTGTCGGCAGCAATCTACGGTGCGAACTCCTCGACGTCCGCACTCCCAACAGAACAAAACCTGTCTGTTACGGCAACCCTGGGCCCGATGCCCTTCCAGACCGCAGTTTCGGCAAGCTGTCCTAGGATCGATTTGACGTTCTGGCAGTGCTCTGCGAGCATTTCCTTGTAATGGTCAGCCAATATAATCATTCTCTTGCTGAGGACTGAGAATTTTATTATCCGGGAACTTCCACTGTGGACACACCAACCTCATGGGTGGGCCTCCACTCGCGAGACACTCGAGGTCTGCAGCCAGCGTTAACAGTTCTTGTAGACTGTTGAAATCCATCCGTCTAATATAGAACTGGAATTCTTTCCTGCTGTTCCTGTAGATTCGTTCTAATTTTTGACTCTCGGTATAATCTGCATATCTCATCATATTTTGTAGACGAATAACATAATCTTTGAACTCTTCTCCTTCTAGGTGATGTGATTTCCGGATCTTATCCTCCAGACTCTCGAAATAACGGGCCGGCAAGAAGAAATTGTGGAAGTCTGTTTTAAAGGCTTCCCAGTGCTGCCACTTTGCATTGTTGTTGCGGAACCATAACAGTGCCCTTCCTTTCAGTAACTCTGGCATTGTCCTTGGCAGCATGTCGATATCCAGGCCAAACATCTCTGCCAGTTCTTCGATGCGCTCTGTGAACAGGAGTGGGTCCTTTTCGCCGTCGTATCTTTCTGACCACTTCCGCACGATGTCGATAACCATCGCGTAATGTGGAACCGGTACCTGCTGCGCCACTGATGTACTTCTTGGAGTCAAGCTTGAGGAAGTCATGACGGTGACTTCTGGGTCTTCCACGCTGTTCCTCATATTCGCTGTCTTCTTCTCGGACCATGCGCCAGTTCTACGTCGGTGCTTTTCTTCGAGTGCGTTGAGCTCTTCATTTACAGCGGCCTCGTGGACCCCATTTACGATCCAAGCGCTGAATCGTTTTCGTTTCTCCTTACTGGAGCCTGCAGTGGATACGCCATACGTCTCCATGGCTTTCACCAGTTCGTCGTTGGAGAGCTCGTGTACCCAACTGACACGAACCATCCTTCGGCCTTCGATGTGTGTATTATAAGTGTATGACTTTGCAAACTTAAGTCCCTGCTCGGGCGCCACTTGTAACGAACTTTACTTTGCCGAGATAATCTCAGCGGATGTCCAGGGTTCGTGTACAAGACCTGATACAGTAAAGTACACCAGATTCTGATTTTCCTTTACGCTTTTTTAAACTTAAGATTTACTATTATATATTTAATAGTATATTAAACTATACATACAATGTTAATAGTTATTAATTATATATATTTATCAGCTAAGGTTTAAGTAATAAACTATGCTATGCAGTGTATGATGTTGTATTTCTCTCTGGAACTATGTTCGTCTACGTTATAGCTGATCCTCGGTGAGTCTGCGTCCTCGAAAGGACAATGGACACGTTCTTGCAAATGGATGTGCTCGTCGTTTGTACTCTGGTGGGCTTACGCATCCACACAGGGGTTGAATTAGTGAGATGGCGGGCTTACGCAACCATACATCTACAACTCGAATAGCCTTGTGCAGTTCGGAATACTGGTGAGCTTACGCAATCACGCAGTGGGGTGAATTAGTGAGATGACGGGCTTACGCAACCATACATCCACAATTCTAATGGTCTATGTCGTTTGAGTCACTGGTGAGCTTACGCAATCACACAGTACGGTGTAAGCGGCGAGTTGACGGGCGTACGCAACCACTCAACTGCTCCCACAAAGGATCTTGTCGAATATCGTCCTTGCGTGAATATATTCGTCGTCTTTGTTTGGTTCTTACTCTTTGATGTGGTTCTTCCTGCGGCGCTTCTGGTTTTACTTCATTGACTCTATTCTTCAAATGCGAACAAACTCACTTGCACGACTGATTATTCACTGTTCACTGTTTTAAAGTATACTCTGCTGGGTTTTAACTCTGCACTTCACGAAGTCTCGGCTCAAGCTCAACTGAATCAACTGAATCCCTGTTGCTTGTTTCTTCCTGCTTTTATATTCTTCGGTTGATGCTTGTGATGTTCGCAGCGTCGTCCCGTTGTTTATTAGTTCGTAAACAAGTTCCCGTTTTCTCCGCTATGTTCGAACGCTTTGCTCGTAAACAAGTTCCCGTTTTCTATGTTCTGCTTTGCTGTTTGATCTTGCTCGGCCGATGCCCTCGATCACGCGTTCTTTCGCCGTTTCTTTTGTGCGTTAATCTTTTTGTCTTCTCGTTAGCGAAGCGCAAAACGGTAACTTGCTCAGTTCTTTGCCTCGTCTCTTGTCCTTGACTTGTGCACGCAGGTCAACGTTCGCTTGCTTGATTGTTGTGCGTTAATTTTTAGTGCTTCTAAAAATTATCGTCACAATACTAAGCAGCTCTAATGGAAGCTGATTAAGAATTCTGGGAATTGTGACGTCAAGGGTGTTTTTTCCGTAATCATTATGATATTGTCGAACTGTGTATCTGCCTTCTGTCCTTCGTCTTGTTTCGTATGAATGTCGAATCGTATTTCTAAAGCGAGTGTCTTCATAAAACTCCATCAATGTTGTGTATTTAAAGATGCCGTCTAAGTTCAATACACGTAAATAGCTTGGCAATGAAATGGCGTCCGAACGTGAAAAGTTGGCATTTTTGCCAACGTGAAACTGTATGGCTTGCTTAGATGGTAGAGGAAATAAGATATTTTGTTGGTTTTTTTTTTGAAGCGTCTCTATATGGGCGTTCCAATTCAGATGTTCATCAACTATGACTCCCAGATATTTATAAGTTCTAACCAATTCAATATGTGTCTTACACGTGCCGCACGTAATGTTTTCCCTTTCACCATGACTTGCATGAAGGTATTCTCGGTCGTGCGATATGATTTCCACTGGACTATACAAAAGATGCGGTGGTCTGATATGCATAATATTTGTTTTCGTTACGTTTAACAGCAATCCGTTGTCGTGTGACCATCTGGCGATAGCAGTGAAATCCGCTTGCATACGTTCTATAGCTACACTCAAGTCTGCGTTAGAAACCACCAATGCTGTGTCATCCGCGTAAGCGAATGCTTTACCGTATCTTATTGCCCTTAGCATGCTGTTTGTATATATAATAAACATGAGTGGTCCTAATTTAGATCCCTGTGGGACACCATGTGAGACTCCGGTTTCTTGACTGAATTTTCCGGCGACTTTGACGCGAAAAGTCCTCAGGTGTAGATAGTCTCTGAACCACATCAAACCTTCGCACGAATCCCTACGCGCTCTAATGATGCGATCAATTTCTCATGAGAAAGAGTATCGAATGCCTTACTAAAATCCAAGAACAAAGCTAGACTGTGATTACCTTTACTTAAGCTGTCATTTAAAGTATTTGCAAAATTACCCAAAAGCTTGTTGATATTTTTGCCACTCTGATACCCGTACTGACATGGGTGAATTATGTCGTATCTGGCTATGAAACTTTTTAATCTTTGACATACAATTTCCTCCAAAATTTTTTCCAGTGATGGTAGAATAGAAATTGGGCGATAGTTTTCCACTGCGGTTTTCATGCCTTTTTTATAAATTGGTCTTACAATTGACTGCTTTAGAGATTCTGGTACTTTCCCCGTATTAAGACTCAAATTTATAAGTTTGGTTACTATTGGTTTAAGAAATTCTTTGTTGTTCTTCAGGTCTTTTTGTCTTATCCCGTCACAACCTGGAGCTTTATTTGCGTTCATACTAGCGATAATAGCAAACACTTCTTCTTTAGTGGCATCACTGAAGTACATCGAATTTGCATTTGATTCGGCTCTCGTTTGCAATGTTTCAATCTGGCAATCGTGTACTGCGTTAATTATATTACTCCGAAAACATTCCGCAAACTCGTCCGGTAAGTTTGAATTTTGCTTATCAAAATTGTTCAGTACAAAGACGTCCAAATTTTGTGTTTTTCTGCCTAGCATTTCATTCACAGTTTGCCATGTTTTCCTAGCGTCATACTTAAACTTTTGAAATTTGTCTTTATAATAATTATTCTTGGCTCTCAACAGAATTCTGTTAACCTCATTTCTGTATGATTTGTATTGTCTTTCCAGGCTTTTATCTTTTGGCTTTTTACGCCACTTTTTGTACATTTTGTCACGTTGCTCGCAACAGATAAGTATATCATTCTTTAGCCACGGATGTGGTCGCCGTTGCTTACATATCTTAATATTCCTCTGTGAACTATTGTAGATGTCACTAAATGTTGTTTGTATTGCGCCGCAGAGCGTATCGACACTTTCAAATTTCATCAGTTCATTCCAGTTTGTAGACCGAATTTTCGCATTAACTTCTCGATCAACTATTATGCTATGATCAGCTATTATCCTATCATGTTTTGGTAATTCAAAATACTTTACGGCAAACCACAACGAGAAGTGATCCGAGATGCTTGTTGTGACGACGGCCGCGTCTACATCGCATCCGCTGCCTCGCATAAATAAGTGATCAATGGCCGATTCTGTCTCTCTATTTAGGTCAAAGCTTGTATTTCCAATAACACAATTCATAAGACCATTGGACGCAAGCATACTGAGATATTCTAAATTGGTGGCATGGTCACGAAGATTCAAATTTATGTTCATGTCTCCTATTAATACGATGTCCTGAGCTGCGTGTATTCGGCCAATTTTGCGTTCCAGCTCCCTAATGAAATTATTTACACTTTGAGACGGCGGTCTGTATATAGCAACTAGCGAAAAAGCTTTCCTATCGATCGTCAATGATACATGAATACTCTCAAAGTATTGACTCCTTCAGATAAACTGCAATTCCACCACCCCGTCTTCGCTGCCTATTTAGATATTCCATATTAAAACCCGGAATCGAATAAAACCCCTCCTCTTCGTCAGAAATATTTGTTTCTACCAGTACAATTATATCAAGCATATCTATTAGGTTTTCTATTGCTGATGTAAAAGGCAGGAAGTTTTTTCGCAGGGACCTGATATTTAGGTAGATGCATGAAAGATTGTAGTTAGTGTATTTGTTTTTATCTATGGAGTTATAACTAAAATGGGTTGCTGTTGTTAAATTTATGGTCATCTTAAAAATTTATATGATTGGCGTTTACTCAAACTTATTTAAAAAATTAAATTTACGTCCTTTTCTGCCAATATTCTAACAGCAGTGGCGTTTTCCTGTTTTTTAGCGTAAATTTTTCCGTACCGTACCCAAACAAATTTCCAATTTTTTTCCTTGGCTGTATTTTTTGCCATCCAAAGTAAATGACGATTCGTTTGCGTCAGCTGATCTCCAATGTACATACTTTATTAATTATTTATTAATATATATTATATATTTATAATAGTTATATTATATTTATATAATTATTATATTTATATATATTATATAAATATTTATATATTAATATAATATATAAATAAATATAAATATAATATATAAATATAATATAATATATAAATATAATATATAAATATATTTATATAATTATTATATTTATATATATTATATAAATATTTATATATTAATATATAATATATATTATATTTATATATATTATATATATAATTTATATATAATATATATTATATATTAATATATAAATATTTATATAATATATATAAATATAATAATTATATAAATATAATATATATTATATATCAATATAATTCGGATAAAACCAAGTTGGCTGTAGCCGAAATACCCTACATCTTAAAGCTGCATATATACTCGTATATATATTTAGAAGTGGTGCCCATTTTTCATCCAACAAAATAATATTGATTCCAAAACTTATATATATCCTATTAATCAGCAAAATTTGTAAAATTTTCAATACAACCCCTTTAGACCCTCCATGACCTATGTAAACTCAAAGTAGGCGGCTCACGCCCAAATTCGGAAGATAAACTATAATTATCGCTGCGTTTATCTGTGCGTTACAAACACCGGTACTAAGTGCGTTTACTCTCAAAATTTAGCTGTAGGGTATAAAAATATATTGCAATACTGGGTGGATGGGTACAAAAGAGGCATGGCCCGCCCATTTTTTTCCCAACAGAATATTATTGGTTTACAAACTACAATATTATGTACACCATTATTCAGAAAACTTATATACATTTCAACACAATCCATTTAAAACCCTTCATGACCTATGTAAACTAAAAGTGGGCCTATCACGACCATATTTGGCATATTAACTGGAAGCATTAGTCTAAACCTACATATAAAATTTTCTTGTCTTCTCTCAAAAAGTATGGCCTTTTTTAATAGGCAAAACCGAGGTACCTGCACTCTCGATATAAAAAGTAGGCGTGGTCCTTGGGCGATTTTTCCCATTTTCAATACGAAACACCTCAACATAGCAACGAATATTTTTGCCAAATTTTATTTTGAAATCTTAATCCGTTCTCCTGTGATCGTGATTTCAACAGACAGATAGACAGACGGACAGACATCGTTATTTCAATTTTGGTGGTGATGCTGATCAAGAATATATATACTTTTCCATACCTATCTTGTCTAGTTCTATGCGTTACACACTCCGGTAGAAAGTGAATATACCCTCAACCTTAAGGTGTAGGGTATAAAAAACGACGAAGAAACGAATTTGTTGTGGTAAAGATCGTCGTGTAGAAATCACAACGGTAAATGGTTTTAATGCCAGTGTAACAATTGTCAATGGTTTTATTGCCAGTGTATTATTATTAATTGTATGGAGTAGTGCAATGCGACCTATTGATCTATTGTGCCTCCTGCTCGAGCTTACAATTCCTGTAAAAGCCCTATCCTTTCCAGGAAGCTGATTGTTTTACTCAGCTTCAGGCCCCACTAGTAAAGTATTAGCTCCCTCTCTAGCTGGGCAATCTGCTTCTTCGTTTCCTTTGATACAAACATGCCCTGGTAGCCACAATAGATGTAACTGGTTTTTTGCTCCGAGCATGTTAAGCTTCTCAAGGCATTCCCATACAACCCTAGAGTTAATACGGTATGAAATTAGTGCCTTGATTGCAGCTTGGCTGTCAATTAAGATTGCAATATTTTTCTTCTCAAAATTCTTATTCAGATTGAATTTTGCACATCTGTCGATAGCAATTATTTCTGCTTGAAAGATGCTTGCAATGTAAGCAATGGTAATAATATACAATGGACTCAACACTGTGCATCCTTGTCGAGCGTTTACAACCTATGTCTATCCAGTTTAACACAGATTGCTAATTACTGAGGTTTCTAATAAGAAGACAAGTTTCAGCCGTCCGATCCCACCTGCACGTAACCGCGCAAAATCAATATTATTTTAGGTGCCGATGTATATTCGAACTGTACCATATCCAAGTGGATCACCAATTGCCAACTCCATCGTTTTCGCCTGGGTGCTCATGGATTAAGGTCTTTAAAAACCAGAAGAAAAGTTCTGCATCGAACATACCTACTTCGAGTTGGACGAACAATTTCAAAGGTTTGGGAAATGGAAACCATCTAAGAACACTCACCGCTAACAGTGGAAGAAAAAGCTAAGGCTAAGGAGCATTACTTTCACCATGTACATCGAAACGAATGTGAAGATATATTGCAATGCTTCAAATCAAGGATTATAACATCGAATTAGGCGACTCGCGCTCGGTTGCTTTAAAAAGGTTGTATACAATGGAGCGCCGCTTCAAGTCCAATCAGTCAATCATCACAGTTGAAGTTGTTTACATGAAACGAAGTAGCAATTCAGACACACATCGAACATACTTCAATTCAGACACACATCGAACCACCATCATGCCATTGCCATGGATGAGCGAAATTGCGCGTGGGTTTTGACGCGTCATGCAAGTCTACGAATGGCTCTTCACTCAACGACCATCTGTTCGTGGGTCCAACTCCACAGAAGGATTTATTTGAAGTCATCCTTAAATTTCGGAAGTTCGAATTCGCAATATCTGGAGACATACAGTAAATGTACCGTCAAATAATGGTGTATCGCTCTCATCAACCTCTGCAGAGCATATTCTGGAGAAATTTCATCAACGAGAACAAAAATGCTATAATCCGCAGAAACAACTTTCGACAACACGGGTACAGTAAAAACCATGTGTATGCTGTGGGAAACAACAATCAATCACGATGCGTGAAGTTTCATGAGATATAACAAAGGTGTTCGACCCTACAGGCTCATTGACTCCAGTGATCAACGGCATAAATGTTTTCATGAAGAAACTTTGGTTTAAAGGCATCGGTTGCGACAAATCGCTGCCGAGTGATCTTTATGATCGATGGGCAGAAATATAGCTACGAAAGCGGAGCTGCGAATTCCCAGATGGCTCGATTATCACATCGAGAAGCATGTTGAGTTGCACGGCTTTTCGGATTCATCTGAGTTAGCATACGCCGCCGCAGTTTACTGTTGCGTGTTGTACGCGACGATAGATAAATCTTTACAAATCTAGTCAAAACGAGAGTTTCACCGGTAAAGTAAATTACGTTACCACAACTTGAACTTTGTTTAGTGGCCTAAAATTGCCAGAAGCTCATCTTTTCAGATAGAATGATTCGTTAGTTGTACTCCCTTGGATTTTCGATCATCCTTGTCCTTGGAAAACATTTATAGCAAATCGAACATCAACTAGTAAAGGTGTTGTCTACAGCCGGGCTGTAGCCGAAATACCCTACACCTTAAAGCTGCATATATACTCGTATATATAAGATATATAAGATAAACTATAATTATAGCTGCTTAACTATTTCTGTGCGTTACAAACACCGGTACTAAGTGCGTACTCTCAAAATGTAGGTGTAGGATATAAAAATACATTGAAATACTGGGTGGATGGCTAAAAAGGAGGCGTGGCTAGCCCATTTTTTTCCCAACAGAATATTATTGGTTCACAAACTACAATATTATGTACACCATTATTCAGGAAACTTATGTATATACTTTTCAATACAATCCATGTAAAACCCTCCAAAACCCTCCAGACAGACAGACGGACAGACATCGTTACTTCAATTTTGGTCGTGATGCTGATCAAGAATATATATACTTTTCCATACCTATCTTGTCTAGTTCTATGCGTTACACACTCCGGTAGAAAGTGAATATACTCTCAACCTTAAGGTGTATGTTTGATGATTTATTGCTAGACGTGGGAAGCCTATAAAGACTTATTCTGACAATGGCACTTATATTGTAGGATCCAATCAAAAACTACAAGAAGGCATTAGAAGATTGCCCTAATTCCCGACCACTCTGCCAGAATATCGACCCCAATCCATTAACAACATTCCATTTTTTAATTTTACGAGCCGCTGTAACCATACCGGACCCAAACCATTTTAACCTAAAGGAAAACATTTTCAATCGGTGGCAATACACTCAACGCCTAGTTCAAAAATTTTGGCATAAATGTTCAAGTATCTGACAAAACTGTATCCACTATATTCTGCAGCGTAGGAAGTTCGTTTCCGAGAGATATTTGTCTAACAACTAGTAGTTAGTAGTAGACCCCGTCTTCAAGGAGGACATCAATGGCTTCTGGGTAAGAAAATTTGTGATCCGCTAAGATTATGTTCTGTGTTATGTTTTGTGTAGACCGAGAGGTCTGTTGAGATATGATGCTCTGAAGAAATATAATAATATTTAACTAAAGCATTTTAGGTTCAATATTTGTGTTGTTTTTTCTTAGTTTTCATTAAATAAATCTAATCAAATTTTACCCAAAAACAATTTAATTTGCATTAAGAAATTGCACTTCGAAACAGCATGATATTATTGTAAATTATAAAACAACAAAATAAAATACCTTTCCTTTCCTCTCAACCTCCTCCATGGGAGTAACAATGCTGAGATTGGCACGCCCTCCGACCATTTGGCGCCTCTTTTTCATATTCGCCGCCAACTTTGTCCGTGTTTTTAGGTCTCCCCAAACCAGGATATTAGGATAGGCGAAAATTTGTATTTACCATTTTAGATGGCAATATGGCATACGTTTACCTTTTCCATTTAGCTGCATTTCTTGTTGGTGGTCAGTCATTGCCCCAATGTTGCTGGCTATTAGCAAATACTGGCACCCCTTTCGCCGTTTGCGGCTTTTTGGCCAACTCTTCCAAAAGAGTGACCAACTGTGCACTGTTTGTTATCTTTGCACTGCGATGAAGTAGTGTTTCAAACGATAGAAGTAGTGTTCAATTATTCAATAAAATTAAACACACTTTTATGCTTCCACTCAAATATTATTATTTTTATTCTTCTGCTTCTTATTATTACTATTATAGATACATATATTCTTATTATATATTATTATTGTATATACATACATATATATTATTAATAAATAATTATTATTTTTATAAAAAACTGCGTTTATTTATTAAAAACTTCGTACAGAAACTTTATTTGTCATGCAAATGATGTTTTCATAGAAATCGCTTTCAAATCGGACGTGTTGGGAAAACTGGAAAACTTTAAAATTTGAAAAAAAAAATATTAAATAAAAAATCCACAAAACCTTATTCTCATAAAAACTGCCTGCAGTAGTAACACTCGGGATAGTGTTTAGATAAAGCACTTTGTGCTTCTTGTGTTCGAACTAAAACTTTTGTGCAAAACCAAGAAAGAAAAAAAAAAAAAAAAAGAACTGCCATTTTGATTTGCAATGGAGCATAGCACTATGAGTGTCAACATGACTTGGCAGACAGTTACAAATAAACGCCATCGTAATGATACAACTCAGCAAGATTTCAAAAGACATAAAATACAGAACGACAAAACTGCACCTGTAAGTGAAAACCGGTTTTTAGTGTTGGACAACGAAGAAAATTTATCAACCAAAACAAACATTGAAGAGGTGCAAAAGCCACCTCCAATATATATACCAGATGTGTCACATATAAGTAATAGTATGATTGCTGATTTCACTAAAGTCATATCTGTTAATAGTTTCACGTACAAGTCAATAAAAAACTAGATTAGAGTAATGGTGAATAATGTTGATTCCTATCGAAAGCTGGTTAAAGACCTGGATGTATCAAAAATTAGTTTCCATACGTATCAACTTAAGCAAGAGCGAGCATTCAGATTTGTTATCAAAGGAATTCATCACTCAACCCCTGAATCATCAATCGAAACTGAACTTAATTTACTTGGCCATAAAGTAAGAAACGTAATGAATGTCAAAAGTAGAGTAACGAAGCAGCTACATCCATTGTTTTTCGTTGATATTGATCCATATGTTAGCAACAAAAGTGTATATGATATAAAGCATCTTCTTAATGCAATTGTCACAATTGATCCAGTTCGGAAGACAGATGATTTTGTTCAATGCTATCGCTGCCAAGAATTTAGTCACACAAAGTCTCAGGTGTGTAAAGTGTGCTCTAGATCATCCTTCAAGCGAATGCACAAAGGAAATAAATACTCCTCCACGTTGTATTTACTGCCTTCAGAGCCATACTGCTAACTATAAGGGTTGTCAGGTCTACCAAGAATTAGTTAAGAAAAGAAACCACAGTAATAATAACTTTCGACCTAGCGATCGCCAGCAAAGAACTGTTTCTTATCAATGTAATGTGTTTAATAGAAATATAAACGTAGACTCCTTTCAACAATTCATTAAATCGCAAATAAATCACCAAATTTCACGTAAAGCTGGACATGATTTAGATGAAGCAGTTGAAAATTTTACTCTTCTTTTGCATGAAGCAGCTGCATTATCAACTCCAGTACAGCGATCACACAATCAAAACCAAAATCTCGTCTTTCGTACTTCGAACTTATTCAGCAAAAGCGAACACTGAGGAGTTTATGGAAAATAACCAGAAGCCCCTTAGACAAATTAAATCTCAACAGAGCTACGACAATATTGAAATACAAATTAATGGAGAAAAAAAAAACAGAAGTATTTCTAATTTCATGAAAAATATTGGTACATCCAAGGTTAATGAGTATAGTCTCTGGAAAGCTACTAAATACTTGAAGAAGCCAATGAAAAGAAATGTTCCATTCAATGATAATCACGGAAATTGGTGCAGATCAAAAAGTGTTCAAGCGAATGCCTTCGCTGAGCACTTGAAACAAACGTTTCAGCCATTTGATTTAGCCGGCTCTAATCAAAAAAGTGAAGAAGACACTTTCTTGGACGCTGCTTGCCAAATGGATCTACCAATCATGCCTACAAAACCCGAAGAAGCTTACTCAGAAATTATCAAGCTAAACAATGTTAAAAGTCCTGGGTATGATTTAATAACCGCAAGGATTGTGAAACTTATACCTGTCAGAGCTGTGGCACATTGAACTATACTATACAACTCTATAATTCGTCTCAATCACTTTCCAACAAAGTGGAAATGCGCTGAGATAATAATGATTGCGAAACCTAACAAACGGGAGGCATGCATTACATCTTACAGGCCAATTAGTTTATTGACAACATTTTCAAAAATTTTCGAAAGAATATTGCTTCGACGAATGCTTCCAGTTCTAGCGGAATTCAACATAATTCCTGAACACCAATTGGGTTGTAGGCATAAACATGGGACTCCTGAGCAATGTCACCGTATAGTTAATGAAGTTACCGATGCTCTTGAAAATAAAAAATATTGTTCAGCAGTGTTTCTCGATATACGGCAGGCTTTTGATGGTGTATGGTACAAAAGACTCTTGTTTAAAATCAAAACTCTTCTCCCAGCGCCATATTTTTTGTTCTTCAGCTCATACTTAAAGGGACGTTCATTATACCCTACAACTTAAGGTTGAGGGTATAACCACTTTCTACCGGAGTGTGTAACGCATAGAACTAGACAAGATAGGAATGGAAAAGTATATATATTCTTGATCAGCATCACGACCAAAATTGAAATAACGATGTCTGTCCGTCTGTCTCTCTGTCTGTCCGTTGAAATCACGATCACAGGAAAACGGATTAAGATTTGAAAAGGAAATTTGGCAAAAATATTCGTTGCTATGTTGGGGTGTTTCGTATTGAAAATGGGCAAAATCGCCGAAGGACCACGTCTACTTTTTATGTCGAGAGTGCGGGTACCTCTGCTTTGCCTATTAAAAAAGGCCATATCAGCATCTCTTTTTGAGAGAAGCCAAAAAAATTTTATATGTAGGTTAAACTAATGCTTCTAGTTAATATGCCAAATATGGGCGTGATCCACCCACTTTTAGTTTACATAGGTCATGGAGGGATTAATGGATTGAAGTATATAAGTTTCCTGAATAATGGTGTACATAATATTGTAGTTTGTGAACCAATAATATTCTGTTGGGAAAAAAATGGGAGGGCCACGCCTTCTTTTTACCCATTCACCCAGTATTGCAATATATTTTTATACCCTACACCTAAATTTTGAGAGTAAACGCAATTAGTACCGGTGTTTGTAACGCACAGAAATAGTTAAGCAGCTATAATTATAGTTTATCTTATATATCTTATATATATAGTACGAGTATATATGCAACTTTAAGGTGTAGCGTATTTCGGCTACAGCCCGGCTGTAGACAACACCTTTACTAGTTTCATAATAAAATTGGAGACGAAAAGTCAAGAATATGCGATATAGAGGCAGGTATACCACAAGATAGCGTGCTAGGACCAGTGTTATACACATTATTTACTACTGACATGCCGATAAATGTTGACGTAGTAATCGCAACATGTGCTGATGATACGGCAATATTAGCTACTCATGACTCTGAAATTGAAGCATAAATTTTAATACAAAACCACATAGACAGAGTGGAAAAATGGCTTATAAATTGGAACATTATTGTTAATTCTGAAAAATCTACTCATGCCACGTTTAGCATGAAAAGAGGAAATTGTCCTGGAGTCAAAATATATGGCAACGTAATACCTTAAAACAATACAGCTAAATATTTGGGTCTCATTTTGGACAGACGATTGACGTGGAGTAGCCATGTAAAAGCTTTGCAAAAGCAACTTAACATCAAGACAAAGAAAATGCAGTGGTTAATTGGAAATCGTTCTGAGCTTAGCCTCCAAAATAAAATCATTTTGTACAAAACAATACTAATGCCTATTTGGACATACGGTATTCAATTGTGGGGCACTGCGTGTGACTCTACTGTTGAAAAAATATACACGAAGACCTACGAATCCCATATGTGAAGGAAACGATAAGGTATAAGTCCAGCTGTTATTTACTACGACTTAGTGAACATGTAAATACGTTAGCCATACCTCTTTTAGACACAAGTCATGAGACATTAAGGCTTAAAAGATATCACGTTTTAGATCTGCCATTTAGGAAATAAACTTTATGTAATTTGTATTAACTTCAATTTTAATTGTAATTTTTTAAATGTTAATTCAACTGTAATGTTTCTATGTAATTGTAATTAGTATATGCATTGAAACTAAGCTTCTTTTTGTAAAGTCTGTTCTTATTATGTTATTCTACTCACTGGGATAGGATCAACGAAGTCAAGAGTACATTTATTTTCTTCATGTATTAGTAAATTTGCTTATTATCATAAGATAGATTGCAAATCACTGAAACAGTTTATGACGACAGATTTTTCTTCACATCTAAAATGACGGACTTTCCAAATGACAACTGGTAATTTCTGCAAAGCAGGTAAAATACCAAAAAATTTATCTACTGTCCGCCAGAATCCGACTGACGCCTGTCAGGGTTTTTGGCAGGCTGGCGTCAAATACGAAGCCAACTAACGAAATTGCACAAAAGAGAATAAAGAACTACGGATCGTTCCCCGAGCGTCCGCGTACACGAGATGAGGATGTAAGTTTTCTAATGGGTCATTTCAAGCTAACACTCTCACTCCCACAAATACCTAGTCACAATCCTTAAATTAGTCCATCCAAACTAACTGACCTCTGTTCACAGGCATTCTTTTTTCAAGATAGATGGATATCATTGATAAACTAAAACGAATTTTAGTAAATTTAAAAGAGATTTCAAACAGACGATACACGCAAAAATATCTCAACACATTAAGCTCGTATCTATTAGAATTACATACAAAACTTAAAAACGAATAACAGAAGATAAACAAAGACGAACGCGTCTAGACAATAAATTCCTTCGAGACGTTCTTAGCAAAAATAAAGCAAATTTTAACAATGACGACAACCACTTTTGACACCCTAACATACATCAAAGTAGTACCAGAATTTTCGAGACAGCGAAAAGACTTCCCAAAATTCATAGGTTTAGTTGAACTTATAGCAAAAACAGTACCAACTGAAAATAACTTTTCCTTTTGCACATTCATTTTAGAAAAACCCAATACTCTCGAACATTCTATAAAGCGACAAAAACAGCAAATAGTATTTTCGAAGAACTAATACAGCTTCAGCAAGGTCCCAGAACCATAACAGCTTACATTGATGAAATAAGTTCACTAATCACTGATTTCAACAATATACAAATTTTAAAATTAAATAGTCCTACTAATAAAGGTGCAATAGTAAAATCTTATGACATAATAGCCTTCAATGCATTTAAAAACGGTATTAAAAGCCCGAAAATTCGACAAACAATAGAAGCTAGAAGATTTAAAACATTTACCGAAGCCTTAGCTGTAGCAGAGGAAACAAGAGAAAATCACACTGACAGTATACTAACTTACAGAAACAATCAAAACTTCGGACAAACAAATTCACACTTCAGAAACACCAAGAACTTTCGGTGAAATACAAACCAACACAACACCTTCAACAACAGACGTGCATAGAACTCAACCTATAGAACTCATAACAATTTGATAAGGAATCAAGGAAATTGGGACCGAAATGGAAGCAATTATCTAAACCATAGAAATAACAATAGAAGTAATAATAACAGATACAATAACTATAACAACAACAGAGGCAATCGTTATAATAACCAATATCAAGTTAGAACCATAAACTACGTCCACGAAGAACCAAAAAACGATAAAAACCCCACTACCATAGTAGGAAACGTAAATACGGTTGTTCGGGGAAAAAAAGTCGAATACTTTAATTATATAATAAGAAATATGCTGGCAATCTTATAGATATTAAATGTAATAATAAAATTTTACGGTTCCTAATAGACACCGGTGCAGATATGTATATCATAAAATTTAAGGCGTTAAATTATGAAGTTATTGACAAGAATAATTATTGTATTATAACAGGTATATCAAATCAAAATATTAATACAAAAGGACTTACTACGATAAGTCATAATTTCCAGACAGTTGATAAAAATCTCCCAATAATAATAGATGGTATTCTAGGCAGAGATTTTTTGCATATATATCAATGTAAAATAGATTATGAAACCCTAACGGTGACTATAACACACAAAGACGAAGACAACGTTTTCGGCATAAAAACTGGATTGAGCGCAATAACCATTCCCCCAAGAAGCAAAATACTACTCCCAATGAAATTTAAAACAAATGAACATGCTATTTACGTAGCCAATTCGAACATACCATCGAAGGGCGTCAAGCACATTAGGATACTTAACACTTGGTATAAGGAAATATCAATAACACAGCCGACACTTGAAATAAAACCACTTACTCAAAACAGCAAAATAGAACAAACAACAGATGGGACAAAGTGGAAGACGCTGTAAAAATAGACACTGATTTAGATCAGCACAACAGCCATTTAGATGACGACAAATTGACAGTTAACAATTTTTACAAACAAAACATAAGTCTAATCGATAACAATCCACAGTATATAAAAAATTACCATTTGCACATCACACAAAAAAACAATAAAATACGAAGTACAAAAATTACAAGATAGTGATATCATAGAACCTTAAGTAAGCCCATATAATTCCGGGCTACTGGTAGTTCCAAAAAAAAGCACAGACGACAAAAAAATTGAGACTCTTAGTAGACAGACGTTCAGACAATTAAACAAGAAACTCCCCTAAACCAGACTGCACGGTGTTTTGGACATAATAGGAAGAGCGAAATACTTCACACCTCTGGATATGGCAAGCTCGTTCCACCAAATAGAATTAGAAAAACGATCAAGACCTTTAACAGCTCTTTCAACGAATTAGGGACAATACCACTTTAAATGACTCCCCTTTGGATTAAAATAGTATCCTCCAATAGTTTCCGAATGCGAATTCCTAAAAGCAGAAGTGGTATATTTACGACATTTAATCACATCAAACGGCGTCACTGCTGATCCCGAGAAATGCAAGGCCATAAAAAATATTCCATACCAACGTGCGCGGACGAAAAAAATAATAAATTCGACTGGACAAAAGAATGTCGGAATGCATTCAAAACGCTACAAAAATCTACAAAATTGCATGGAACTCTGACACAAACAAGGAGTTTGTACTGACTACTGACGCTTCAGTTTAAATATTAAGCGGCATTCTCTCTCAAGGGGAAATAAACAAAGACCTACCAATAGCATATGCTAGCCGATATCTAAATAAACACAAAATAAATAAACCCGTTATAGAAATAGAACCTCTCGTTATTCATTGGGAAATAAATCACGTTAGACCTTATTTATATGGGACAACATTTACAGTAGTAAAGAACTTCTCGTTATTCATTGGGTAATAAATCACTTTAGACTTTATTTATATGAAAAAACATTTACAGTAGTTCCAGACCACGAACCATTAGTCTTTTACTTTTTGACTTTAGTCTACCACAATTTACTAATAAGAATCCATCAAGTAGAATGACTAGGAT
Organism: Thecophora atra; assembly: GCA_937620795.1. Lineage (NCBI taxonomy): Eukaryota > Metazoa > Arthropoda > Insecta > Diptera > Conopidae > Thecophora > Thecophora atra. The sequence goes on from OW569398.1 coordinate 29,621,658, forward strand.
TAGAACAGATTTAATGGATTACGATAAAGATAAATAAGATAATATATAAGCAAGGTAAATTAAATACGAATGAGGACGCGCTATCCAGAATTAAGCTTGATTCAGACATATTAAAAACAATGATACCCACAATAAATGTTATAACAAGAAGTAAGGCATTAATTTATAAAAATGATAGGAATAACGGCAAAACACGGAAGAAAGTCTCTATTGCACAAAAGCCTGATCAACTCTACATTTGGAAATCTATCCACATGATCTCTAGATCTGATGTGAAGAAATTAAGTCGTACGCAATCCTGAGAATATAAATATATATAAACAAAACCGTTGTATTAATACCCGTTAATATAATAAACACAAAATAAATAAACCCGTTATAGAAATAGAACCTCTCGTTATTCATTGGGAAATAAATCACGTTAGACCTTATTTATATGGGACAACATTTACAGTAGTAAAGAACTTCTCGTTATTCATTGGGTAATAAATCACTTTAGACTTTATTTATATGAAAAAACATTTACAGTAGTTCCAGACCACGAACCATTAGTCTTTTACTTTTTGACTTTAGTCTACCACAATTTACTAATAAGAATCCATCAAGTAGAATGACTAGGATTAGAACAGATTTAATGGATTACGATAAAGATAAATAAGATAATATATAAGCAAGGTAAATTAAATACGAATGAGGACGCGCTATCCAGAATTAAGCTTGATTCAGACATATTAAAAACAATGATACCCACAATAAATGTTATAACAAGAAGTAAGGCATTAATTTATAAAAATGATAGGAATAACGGCAAAACACGGAAGAAAGTCTCTATTGCACAAAAGCCTGATCAACTCTACATTTGGAAATCTATCCACATGATCTCTAGATCTGATGTGAAGAAATTAAGTCGTACGCAATCCTGAGAATATAAATATATATAAACAAAACCGTTGTATTAATACCGGCAGTGTTGCCGTTTTGTGGGAGTTTTCCCAGATTTGGGATTTTTAAATAGCCTCTGGGAATTTGCGTCGCTTGGGATTTTTTATGTGAATTTTAATAGTTCTTTTCAGGGTTCGTAAATGCTCACTCGCGAGTACTCATTTCTGCTCTTGCTCGCTCTTTCATGCTCAAAAGAACAACTAATTTTGGGAGCACGAGCGAGCAGCAGCGAAACGAGCAAGTACTCGCGAGTCGATGATAACAGCCGACTCGCGAGTCGGTGTGAGCAGCCTTCTTGTGAGTTGCTCTGAGCAGCTAGTCGCGAGTCGGCGCGAGCAGCCTGCGAGTGAGTTGCTCTGAGCAGGGTGCTCGCGAGTTGCTCTGAGCAGCTCCTCGCGAGTCGGCGCGAGCAGCCTGCTCGTAAGTTGCTCTGAGCAGGCTGCTCGCGAGTTGCTCTGAGCAGCTGCTCTCGACTCACGAGTATCGCGATTAATCAGGTGATTAATTTACGAAATGCAAAGTTTATAATTGGACTACGCCTGTACATTAGACCTTCCCTTACGGAAGCATCCGCAACGAATGTTAAGATGCGCTAATAGCTTTATTGCCTTATTCTTGTAATTATATTCTTATAATTATTTTTGTAAGGATTTCACACGAAAGACAATATTTATCGGCGGAATGCATTTATGTGTAGATATCTATTTATGTGTAGAAAGTAAAATCCAAAACCTAGTACTATTATTAATAAAATACATAAATCAACCTTAGGATTTGTTATACTACTTTTCAAAGCTCTAAATGAAAAAGTTATTACAATGTTCCATTTTTATAGCTTTGAGATTGTGTTAGAAATTAAAGCAATCTATAAGCATTAAGTTGTATATAATAAACTTTGCATTTCGTAAACTAATCACCTGATTACTCGCGATACTCGTGAGCCGAGAGCAGCTGCTCAGAGCAACTCATGAGCAGGCTGCTCGCGCCGACTCGCGAGTAGCAGCTCAGAGCAACTCGCGAGCAGGCTGTTCGCGCCGACTCGCGTGTAGCTGCTCAGAGTAATAAGAATACGCCTTTATATTCGGATACTTGGAAAATCTCACTTGAAAATTGTTAAGAGGAAGTGTACATTTTTAACGATAACTTTATTTAATACATTTTTAGCCACACTGTTGTAAAATAGATTAAGTTACTTTATCTATTTATTGTATCTTTATCTATTTATATGTATGTTGTTTATATCTATTTTTTGTATAAACAGGAATATGTATTTTACTGTCATTAAGTGAAAATTTATTATTCGTTACGTTCAAATATATCGAAAACATCAGGTTATGGGCCCAGACCGAAAATAATATTGTAATAAAAGACTTTTCGTAAAAGTTTAGAAGTGAATTAGCGAAGAGCTATCGTGCCGACAATATCAAGGATTATATATTGTGGAAGACTTCAAGATGTCGATAAATATGCAATTAGAGAGACTGCGCGGCAGTGAAAATTTTGAGGATTGGAAATTTGCAGTCACAGCATATTTTCCGATGAAGAATCTTTGGAAGGCGATAGAAGGCACGGAAGTAAATTCAGATAAATTAATTCAAGCAAAAGCTGAATTAATTTTATTGATGGATTTATTTATCCACATATACGCGAATGCGAAAGTGCGAAAACTATATGGGATACGCTAGAAAGAGTATTTCAAGATAATGGCTTGTTACGAATGGTCGGCCTGAACAAAAAATATTGCTCCACAAACTTGAAGGTTTTTTTGTCAGAGGACTATGTGAACGAGGTACTTAACACTGCATACAAACTGAGAGGAGCTGGGTTGAAGATCGACGAAGAATGGATTGGATCGATGATGCTAGCTGGACTTTCTGAGAACTATGAACCAATGATAATGGGGATCCAAAGTTCAGGAATAAAAATTACCAGTGATGCAATCAAGTTCAAGTTGATTCAGGACGTTAAAATAGAGAGTGTTACTGAAGCAACGGCATTTTCTGGACACAGTGAAAAATTTAAGAAGAATTAAATATTCAAAGGGCCAAAATGCTATAATTGTAATGAATTTGGTCACATTACCGCAAAGTGTCTAAGAAAAAAGAACCCAAACAGTTTCTAAGAAAAGAAGTATAGCTCCTTCTCTGCCAGATCGTTAAATAGATATGATTGGTTTTTTTACTCTGGGGCATCAGCTCATATGTGTGCAAAAAATAAGGACTTTACCTAAGGTTATCCCACAGGACGCTACGGTAACGGTAGCGAATAATTCAAAAATGCATGTTGAAGGAATTGGAGAAGTTGAAATGTGAGTGCGAACATCGAAGTCAAAAACGCAAGACGTATCATTCGCAGATGTACTGCATGTTCCTGAATTGTGTATTAATTTACTGTCGGTATCCAAAATAGTTAAAAAAGGTCATGAGGTACGGTTTAACAGCAAAGGATGCAGAGTAATTAATAGGGATGGCAATGTAATCGCAACAGGGGAGCTGTTAAATGATATGTTTCGGCTGAACCAAGATAAAGGAGAAACTGCCTATTATACATATGCGAAGCTATCAAATGAGGAAATTTGGCACAAGCGCATGGGACATGCCAGTAATGACAACATGTTGAGAATGGTTTCTGGTGCAGTATATGGAATAACGGTAAATAAAGTAAGTGGTACGTTTAATGAAAACTGTATAACTTGCATCAAGGGAAAAATAGCACGGTTACCTTTTAAGAATAGTGCCTTGAGAGCTACAGAAGTTCTTGAACTAGTTCATACGAATATTTGTGGTGCAATTGAACAAGTTTCGTTAAAAGGCTCACGTTACATGCTGACTTTTATGATTTTACGCGAAAAGTATTCATATACTTTATAAAAACCAAGGAAAAAGTTGTGGATAAATTCATAGAATTTAAAAAATTGGTAGAAAACCAGAAAACGAAGCTTATCAAGGTCCTAAGAGGTGATAATGGAACAATAAAATGCAGCGAATTATTAAAGATAATGGGATTCAACATCAAACTACGGTACCATACGCACATCAACAAAATGGCATGGCTGAAATAATGAATAGAACAATTATCGATAAAACACGTTGTTTACTCATAGAATCCGGTCTTGGAAAACAATTTTGGGCTGAAGCTGCAAATACAGCAGTTTACTTGATAAACCGAACCCCGTGTAAGAGTTTGGATTATATGACTCCAGAAGAAGCCGGGTCTAAGAGAAAGCCAAATTTAAAACATCGGAAAATCTTTGGATGTAAAGCCATTATTCATATTCCTAAAGAAAAGAGAAAGAAGTTGGACGTCAAAGGGAAAGAAGTAACGTTCGTTGGATATTGCGATCAACAAAAAGCATATAGATTCTACGATAAACTGAGGAACAATATAGTAGTCAGTAGAGATGCTGTGTTTTTTGAAACAAGTTACTCAACAGCCAAACAAAATTTTTAAAGCGTTAAAGACGATATTTTCTACAGTTGCGTGCTCCCCAGTTCCAATTCAGTGGGAGTAATTGAAGGAGGAAATCCAAGGGAATTAAGTTCTGTCTCACAATTCAAAGTGTCAGAAGCCGAAGAGTTGGAAACATCAAAAGAAGATGATTATTTCTCAGGAGACTCAAATAGTGAGGTGGAAGATCGATTAGAAACTAGAATCGAAACTGTGCTACCAAAAGGAAAGAAAGCTATCGATTGTAAGTGGACATTTAAGACAAAATACAATGCAGTAGGAGGTATAGAAAGACATAAAGCAAGACTAGTTGTAAAAGGATACTCACAGCGGTATGGAATAGATTATGAAGAAACTTTTTCTCCTGTTGTACGCTATGGATCCATACGATTGTTACTGAGTTTAGCGACCAGATTTGATCTCGTCATAGACCAAATGGATGTGATCACAGCGTTCTTGCAAAGTGATCTTGATGAGGAAATTTATATGAAGTTTCCAGAAGGATACAATGTAGATAAAGGAAAGCTATGTAGACTACGGAAGTCATTGTACGGTCTTAAACAAGCGAGTCGTCTGTGGAACAAGAAACTGGACAAAACTTTAAAATCTATGGGGTTAACATAATCAAAAACTGATCCCTGCATTTATTACAAGCGACAGGATGCTGAAATAACGTATGTGGCAATATACGTTGATAATATTCTTTTATTTACAAATAAAGAAAATAATAAGAGGAAGATTAAACAAGATCTTGCACTCAATTTTAAGATGAAAGATTTGGGAGAAGCGATGTATGCACTGGGAATACAGATAACACGAGACCGTAAGAAAGGTAAATTATGGATCGACCAGGAGCAGTACATTAAATACGTTTTGGAGCGCTTTAATATGGGAGATTCAAAACCCGTCACAACACCGTTGCATATAAATCAAAAATTATCGAAGGAATTAAGTCCTGAATCCGCGGAAGACAAGTTGTCAATACCCTACCAAGAAGCTATTGGGAGTATTTTGCATGCTGCTCAGGTTAGTCGTCCCGACTTATCATTTGCAGTGGAAGCTCTGTCAAAATTTAATAATAACCATGGCAAAGCTCATTGGACAGGGTACAAGTAATTATAACCTTGAATTCACGAAGGACACAAATGGATACGTTGAGGGTTTTTCTGTTGCTGACTGGGCTGGAGATACGGATGAGAGGAAGTCGACGACTGGCTATGTCTTCAAATATCAAGGCTCAAGTATATCCTGGAACTCTAAGAAGCAACCTACCGTTGCACTCTCAGCAACAGAAGCTGAATACATGGCTCTAGCTGCAACGTCTCAAGAAGCTTTATGGCTAGAAGCTCTTTTCAGTGAATTGGACTACACAAATCAAGACATGGTGTTAAGATGCGACAACAAAAGTGCTATCAACTTGACGCAAAACGGCACATACCAATCACGTTCTAAACATATTGATATTAGACATCATTTCTTAAGAGATTGTGTCAATGATGAAAAATTACAAATTCGATATTTAAATACTGAAGAGATGGTGGCCGATATAATGACAAAACCATTACCACTCTCTAAACATAAGCATTGCTGTGCTCTTCTGGTTTTAACAGTACCTTCATCTAGTGGGAGTGTTGTAAAATAGATTAAGTTACTTGTTTATATCTATTTATTGTATAAACAGGAATATGTATTTTACTGTCATTATGTGAAAATTTATTATTCGTTACGTTCAAATATATCGAAAACATCACACACACATAACAGCCTTCCGAACTCGAGTCTCTGTATTAGTAATTCGCGATTGAGTGTACTTTTAATATATATTATAAATGACCTAAAACTAACTAGGACCCAACATTTATGTGAGGGAATTTGCTCCTTATTAAAAGTCTCATCTAATTAGTTGTTTACAAAATTATTATTGCTGTTTTTTTTAGTTTTTATTTAATCATTTTCCACCACATTTTTCCGAGTAATAACTTTTATCATTTTACTGCCTTCGTTCGTGGAAGAGTTTTCTTTTTCGTTTTAGGTGAGGATAGAGTTGTAATCCCGGTTTTTTTTTTTTAGTATACTCGCATTTGCAATAATGAAGAAAGAGTCCGACGCAAATGATTTACCAATTAATCGGTTATTTTATAGAATTTATCTTCACAATCTCAACACTATTATTTATTAAGAACGTTTCAATTTGATTTCATTTTGATAAAGCAGTATCGAAAACTAGTAAAGGTGTTGTCTACAGGCGGGCTGTAGGCAAAATACTCTACACCTTAAAGCTGCATATACATATACTCGTATATATGTATAAGATATATAAGATAAACTATAATTATAGCTGCTTAACTATTTCTGTGCATTATAAACACCGGTACTAAGTGCGTTTACTCTCAAAATTTAGGTGTAGGGTATAAAAATATATTGCAATACTGGGTGGATGGGTAAACAGGAGGCATGGCCAGCCCTTTTTTCCCCAACAGAATATTATTTGTTCACAAACTACAATATTATGTACACCATTATTCAGGAAACTTATATACTTTTCAATACAATCCATGTAAAACCCTCCATGACCTATGTAAACTAAAAGTGGGCGGATCACGCCCATATTTGGCATATTAACTGGAAGCATTAGTCTAAACCTACATATAAAATTTTCTTGTCTTTTCTCAAAAAGTGATGCTGATATGGCCTTTTTTAATAGGCAAAACAGAGGTACCTTCACTCTCGATATAAAAAGTAGGCGTGGTCCTTGGGCGATTTTGCCCATTTTCAATACGAAACACTCCAACATAGCAACGAATATTTTTGCCTAATTTCATTTTGAAATCTTAATCCGTTCTCCTGTGATAGTGATTTCAACGGACAGACAGACAGACAGACAGACAGACAGAAAAACAGAGAGACAGACGGACAAACATCGTTATTTCAATTTTGGTGGTGATGCTGATCAAGAATATATATACTTTTCCATACCTATCTTGTCTAGTTATATGCGTTACACACTCCGGTAGAAAGTGAATATATCCTCAACCTTAAGGTGTAGGGTATAAAAAGACTAAGTGCACGGCTTCGCGAAAGTCTTGAGAATTACCATAATGACCCATACAACAGGTAATAAAATTTTAAAAGAAATGTTAGAATTTCTTTAGCGGCAGCAGCAATTAGGCAAATTATTGAGCAATAAACAATGAAAAACCTTCCTCAAATGATACATGCAACCCAATGCATTCGCTGCTCGGAAGTTATACGTATTTACCACCTTCTATGTTTTTTAAAGCAATGCAAGAAAAAAGCTAGCATTTTTATGGTTTAAAGGGAAAAGATTGTTTATAAAACACGAAAGCTGCAGTTTAAGTATGAATATTTATTTAAGTTTTTTTGAGAACTAATTATATTACCTCAGTGTATATACATATGTATATATATATTATAATATATATATATACTGCGTCCTTGCAATATTGTCTCGCTGGCGCTCAATTTCTTTATATTGAGGGTACAAATTAGCAAAAATTTGGCATGGAGTACAAAATTAGGTAAACTGCGTAAAAGTGGGTTTGGCACGCCCATTTTTCATCCAACAAAATAATATTGATTCCAAAACTTATTTGTATCCTATTAATCAGCAAAATTTGTAAAATTTTCAATACAATATATAATACCCCTTTACATCCTCCATGACCTATGTAAACTCAAAGTGGGCGGCTCACGCCCAAATTCGGAAGATAAACTATAATTATAGCTGCTTAACTCTTTCTGTGCGTTACAAACACCGGTACTAAGTGCGTTTACTCTCAAAATTTAGGTGTAGGGTATAAAAATATATTGTAATACTGGGTGGATGGGTAAATTATATGGGTAATATTATGTACACCATTATTCAGAAAACTTATATACTTTTCAACACAATCCATTTAAAACCCTTCATGACCTATGTAAACTAAAAGTGGGCGGATCACGACCATATTTGGCATATTAAGTGGAAGCATTAGTCTAAACCTACATATAAAATTTTCTTGTCTTCTCTCAAAAAGTGATGCCGATATGGCCTTTTTTAATAGGCAAAACAGAGGTACCTGCACTCTCGATATAAAAAGTAGGCGTGGTCCTTGGGCGATTTTTCCCATTTTCAATACGAAACACCTCAACATAGCAACGAATATTTTTGCCAAATTTCATTTTGAAATCTTAATCCGTTCTCCTGTGATCGTGATTTCAACGTACAGACAGACAGACATTCAGACAGCCGGACAGACATCGGTATTTCAATTTTGGTGGTGATGCTGATCAAGAATATATATACTTTTCCATACCTATCTTGTCTAGTTCTATGCGTTGCACACTCCGGTAGAAAGTGAATATACCCTCAACCTTAAGGTGTAGGGTATAACTACAAAAACAAATCGAATTGAGAAGCAAACGTGAATCAGGTTTTGTGATCGACTGTTCCTAAAGCTTTTTCATCACCGACTGCCTCAATTTTCTGTCCACGCTCTGTGCCGAAGCTGCAGACAGAAATCTGGTTTGCTTAGCTCATTGCAGTCGCGGTCGCCGCGCAGCTAGCGACATCTCGCTCTTTCTCACCATGATCGACTTTCATAGAAAAAAAATTCTTCGAGAAACTTTGATTACGCTGAGAAGAGGAGATGCCGATAACCGCAATGCGGACACGAACTGGAATGAGCGGCTCTCCGTCCGCACTCTCTCTGTACCGATCAGTAGTGTCATGGACTGCTAACCGGTAAGCCAACAAGAACATTTGAAAGTGCTTATCCCAATTGCGCTGACATTTGCCCACGACTCCGCAGATGCTCTTGCAAAGTACGATTTGTTGTATGTCGCAATCACAACAGCTACATTCCAATTTAACGGAACAATTATATTCAAGGCCAAATTAAACATAACTAGTTCAAGGCCACGATCGGCTTAAATAACATAACAGTCGAAGCAAGCCAAGAACCGTTGAAATGCAAGCGATGCACTTTGCTTCGCTTCGTTCGGTCAACGCACCACGAAGCGCACGGCTTCTGTTAAAGTTAATGAAATTAATGACTAATTATGTTAACTTCGAATTATTGAATCATATCAACAATTCGAAGTTAAGCAAGTGAGAATACTTTTAGGCAGAAGTTTTTAAGCCATTTAAAAGAGAATAAGAAAGTAAGAAATTAAGGTGCTAATTCACAAGTACTCGTTTGTCGCCTTAGACGACAAATGTTGCCTTCAGGTACCCAGAAGTGCGACGACGTCGTTCATTTGTCGGCAAAACATCTGTTCCGAAGTCGAAGGCGACAAAAACGTAAGAAAAGTGTATTCACAAGTATGTCAGACGACGCCTTTTGATTAGTTAAGCGACGCCTTTAAGGCGACAGCTATTTAGGTGTCGCCTTAGGTGTCGCTTCATATAAAACACATTATTTTGTTTATTGCATTTTGTATGAAATAAATATTCAACATAGCTGTAAAGCTAATTGTAATTTTTTCCTAATTATTTATGGATATGTAGAAAAATTGTATAGTAGTTATAGTTCTTGTTTTTTATATATTATGCGATGTATGTGAGAACATTTGAATATATAATAGTATTTACTTTTTGAAAATAATAAATCTTCGTATTCTGTTAACATTGACGCCATAGCGGCTTATCAAGGTATGATAGGTATTATTATTTAAAAATCTACTCCGATCGTTTGCAAACGAAAACCTTGATTAACGATCCATGTTCCGTTATTTTCCAAGAACTTCGAAAACCACAGTTAAAGTATTTATAGTGATTTTGTGATAGATTTATAATGGAGCCAAAAAGAAGGGGTAAAGTTTTAAATTTGTTAGCTATTACATAAATATTAAAATATTTTCTGAATTATAGTTATATTTTTACAACTGGAAAGCAGTACCTATAGTGATCAGGAAGCGTTTTCCCTGATATTAATTGGCACTTGAACCAATTAATCTATTTCTTTTGTTCACTTGCAGCACTTGGAACTACAAGTTTTACTGTTGATATTAATCGGCACTTGAACCAATTAATGTATTCACCTTGTCTACTTGCAGCACTTGAAACTGCAAGTTTTACTGTTGGTATTAATCGGCACTTGAACCAATTAAGTTATTTTGATCCTTGATGTTTGTGGTTACTTGCAGCACTTGGAACTGCAAGTTGAATTGTTGATCTGATTGCTAACTAAAATACCAATCTGCAGCACTTGGAACTACAGACCGAATTAAAACACCGAAATGCACTGATTAACGGATGATTGACAACAACTGCACGTTTATTATTTTTGCCTTAATTTATACGTTAAATTATGTATATTTCCCTATAAGCTATCAATTAAACTACTACACATCTAAGTACATAAATTCTTATTTTTAATACACCAGCAGCACACACACACCATGCCATCATATGCAACATGACTGCAGCTCGCTCACGTCCGTGAAAATGGTTCTCCTATTACAGTTGGCCGTTCAACCAGCCCTTTTTGCGAGTCAGCATATATTTGGTGACCGGCCGTGAACGTGAAGTTTTGTGCTGTGTGTTATTCACCTTTGTTCAGTCACCTTCATTCTGAACATTCTCCCCCCCTTGCGCGAAGTTAGTCGGCAACAACTTCAAACGGCTGACTGTGACGCGGCGATGGTTTGGGCACTGTTGGTCTAGATCATATCCAATTCCATAACAAAGCGATCGCTGCAGCTATTCCAATAGCCAGAGACAAGTAGCCGATAGTGAATTGATGGTGGTCGTTCTTTCTGAGCTGATGAATTTCTATCCTCCCTTGTTCCTCCAGCTTCTCTTGAAGCGCACTAAGTTCGTCGAATTTAGATATAAATTGTAAATGTTGGGCTTAGACACCCAACATTGGACAACGTGAACTGTAATGATTCTGCTCCACATACTGCATTTACTCGTATTGGTGTTTTCGTTGCAAATATCCATTCGTTAGTCCTTAGCATCGGTGTCCACGATAGATCCCTCTTGAATTCTTCATATTCACAGTCCAACTTAGTATCATTATTGAAGAATCCTATTTCGCATTCAACCACACCAGATCCTTGACTGTAGGTCGTTCTTACGTCGTAGCATAAATACGTAATATCGTTCACTATTGCACATGATTGGATCAGCGTCGCATTCGTTGGAAAGTAGATATCTCGGTGAGGTGAAATCGCCAAGTACTGCGTAGACAGTGTTGGGGCAATTAGCATGCCTTGTGTCAGTCGTGGTATGGGGATCAAATTGAAGAGTTGGAATCTTCTGTCATCTATCAAGGGAATCCTTATGTTGAATATAAGGTGGTTATCTGAAACTCCCGCTGATACCTTCAGAAGTTTATACATTGTCACAAGATTTTCCCTTTCTACCGGCAACTGCAATGTACTTGGCAAATGATTTCGAATCTTTCCTATTTCCTCTGTCAGTTGAATGGGGGAAAGCAGCAATGGATGGATTTTTCCGTGATTAACATCGGTCAGAACAGACAGAATAGCTGTTTGGGTGTGCTTCAGCTCTGCTCTCATGATTAGTAGCTGGAAGGCTAGCGACGCGAACATTTGGAAACCTCCCTGCTTGCTAAAAGAGTCTTGTTGCTTGTTTAGCATGACTTCGACTTCAGCTAGCTGCTTGTCTATCTCCTCAAATTTACTCGTTATTGCTGTTTGGTCCCTTTTCATTAAGTTCATCGTTGAGTCGACTAATGACGTTTGATTTTTGAGTAGAGTCAGCAAGTGTGCTTGATTGTCGTTTACCCGATCTATCGTTGCTGCCATCTGCTCAGCATAGTTCGAATCTAGAACTCCGAAGAGAGTACTGGCGATGTTGCCAATCAGATTTACTGCTCCTATTCTTTTGCGTCTGGATGTCATGATCTTGTTATTTGACTTCACCTGGTCCAAGTCTTGTTGGAATTGATCCCGTAGCACGTTGCAATTTGTATAATTCTTCATTCCTTGGCAAAGTCTGCCCAATGCTGACGTCCCCTTTGTAAATGCATCTAAGCTTGATTGTAATAGCTTGAGATCAAAAAAGGCAATCAGGTTCCATTCGGCTGTTGTTATCTTCACTGTTCCCAGACCTTCGAAATGAACACCTGGTGTTGTGTCGTAATTTGTTATGGCGTATGGCACAGCCAATGCTTTTGGTAGTACGACAAGGATGCAAAGAAGTGTAGCCAATGTGCTGGCAAACCCGACTTTCCGTCTCTTTGGTTCCTTCCCACTCTGCTGTTCTATGCTGTCGACATTTGCCTCGACGGCTTCTTGTGGCAATGCCATTGGCTCAACATTTGCTGGTAAGGGTGCTAGTCGGTGAATCGGTCTCTTCCATTCCCCTGTGGCCGTTTTTACCTTCACTACTCGAACAAATCCATCATCTCCTGCGTACACCTTCGTGACGCGCCCTAACGGCCAGCTTAGTGGTGGCAAGTTATCCTCTTTGATGATGACCATAGAGTCAGGCTGGATGTTTGGTGATTGTGTTCTCCATTTAGACCTCTGCTGCAGCTGGTTTAGGTATTCTGTCGACCAACGCTTCCAGAATTCATATTTGAGGTGAGACACCAATTTCCACCTTGTAAGTAGACTTGTGCTGGCTGGCTTGGATGACGGTTCTACCATTGCGGTTAAGGGTTCTCCAATCAGGAAATGACCTGGAGTCAAAGCGGTCAAATCATTGGGATCTGTAGACATTTCAGTGAGCGGTCGTGAGTTTAAGATAGCCTCAATTTCTACGGCCACAGTTTCGAGCTCTTCGTATGTCAATGATGCCGTTGAGACACTTCTTGTGAGCAGATATTTTGCTGATTTCACTGCAGCCTCCCAGAGTCCTCCGAAATGTGGTGAGCGGGGTGGAATGAAGTTGAATTTTATATTCTTAGTACCACAGGTTCTTGTTATCTCGTCCTTAGCTTCTGACGAGTATAGATGGTGCAATTCATTCTTAGCTCCGACGAAGTTTGTTGCATTGTCGCAAAATATGTTTTGACAATGTCCTCGTCGGCTGATGAATCGCTTCAGTGCACCAATGAAAGCAGCTGTTGTGAGGTCGGACACGAGCTCTAAATGAACCGCCCTTGTAACGAAACAGCAAAATATGGCGATGTACGCTTTATGTGGTCGCTTTCCTCGAATTTTGTAATGCACCTCAAACGGTCCACAGTAATCGACTCCACTGTTTATAAAGGGTCGGGCCGGGCTCGTTCTTTCTGGTGGTAGGTTCCCCATAACTTGGGTTAGGAGTTTGGGGTTGGCTCTGCTGCACTTCACGCAGTGTTGAACAACTGATCTGGCCATCAACTTTCCTTTAATGGGCCAAAATCTCTGTCGTAATTGGGCGAGTAACAATTGCGGACCGCAGTGCAAGTGAGTAACGTGCACTCGTTGTATTAACAGTTTCACTATTGGGTCATTGTATGGAAGGAGCATTGGATGCTTGGCGTCGTAGCTTAGTGTTGCCGTCGTAAGGCGGCCGCCCACTCGAATAATGCCCTTGTCATCCAGGAAGGGATTCAGCGAGGCTAGTGAACTAGATCTGTTTATCTGTTCACCCTTCGATAGTGCCTTCATGTCTTCTAGAAACTCAGATTGCTGTACTGTTTTTACTATAAGCATCAATGACTCATTTAGTTCTTGGGGCGACAGTTGCAGTTCACTGAAACCTGAAACTCCTTTGAAGCGCTTCACGATGCGAATTATGTATCCAATAATTCGTTGGAGCGTCGTAAATGAGTTTCCATGTTCTACCTCATAAACTAGCGATGCTGCTTTGATGTTACTTGCTAGTGACGCTGGTGTCGTTGTCTTACGTTTTCGCTCCAGGTCATTTGCTATGAATAGGCTTGGTATAAATTTTGGCGGCCAATTCTCCTCTACTCCGTGCAAAAACACTGGGCCGTATAACCATAAGTTGCAGCCTATTAGTTTTGTCGGCAACATTCCTCTGGACAAAACATCAGCTGGGTTGTGCTGTGATGACACATGACGCCATTGTTCCGGCAACGTTGCCTCTTGAATAGCTGCAATCCTGTTCGCTACGAACGTTTGATAGGATACTGAGTTCGAGTTTATCCATGACAGCACAATTGTTGAATCTGTCCAATAAATAATTGAAATGTCTGCTCGATTCAAGTCCTTCGTTACTCTGGTGGCCAGCTGAGCACCTAGCAAGGCCACACACAATTCCAACCTGGGCACTGTTTGTCGCTTGAGTGGTGCAACCCGTGACTTCGCGCATAGGAGTCTCACTGCAACTTTATTTTCTGCATCAAGGAAACGTATGTATATAGCAGCACCGAAAGCCTTTTCCGAAGCATCCACGAATACATGCATTTGCATTGACTTTGGATGATTCCAGTCGAAGATGTGACGAGCTATTTTGAAGTTGCTGACTTCCATCAAGTCTTCTCTGATTGATGTCCTCCTTGTATGATGTTCAATTGATAATGATTCGTCCCAAGTCAATTTTAGCTGCCAGAGTTCTTGTATAAATATTTTTGCCATTACCACTATTGGTGCAAGGACTCCAAGGGGGTCGAAAAGCCTGGCTAGATCTGAACTCACTGTTCTCTTGGTGATGCGCTTGTGGGGACATAAATTAACCTTGATACAGAGTTTATCCTCGTTTGGCAGCCATGCTAGGCCCAGCGTGTTAGTCATGTTCTGCTCACTTGACAAATCAAGGTTCTTCTCTTGATTGTCCTCTACGACCCCTTGAAGTAGTTGACGTTGGTTTGCGCTCCATTTATGCAGTGTGAAGCCACCTGAATTTAAGATATGCACTAATTGGCGTTGTGTTTCGATTGCTGTACTCAGATTGTCTGATCCTCCCAATCCATCATCGACGTAAAAATTCTTATCAAGAAATTGGGCTCCTAGTGGATAACTGTTGCTATTTTCTGTAACAAGCTGTTTCAGGCATCTGATCGCCAGGTATGGAGCTGGTCTAGTTCCATATGTAACAGTATTGAGTTCATAGTAGTTGACTGGTTCACTTGGGCGCCTTCTCCAGATAATGAGTTGATATCTTCTGTCCTCAGGATGAACAAGAATCTGGCGATACATCTTTTTGATGTCTGTCGTAAACACAAACCGCGGGAAACGGAACCGCAGCAATATTGAAAAGAGATCGTCCTGAATAACTGGTCCTGTGTGCAATATGTCGTTCAGCGACGCACCTAATGAGCCCTTCGCCGATGCATCGAATACTACTCTCAGTTTCGTGGTAGCGCTGTCAGGTTTGACCACGCAGTGGTGAGGCACAAAATAATGGGGTGTTAAAATGGATTCTTTGTCGATCTTCGTCATGTGACCTAACGTTTCATATTCATCCATGAACGCGACATATTGTTGTCGTAACGTTTCATCTTTTGATAACCGCCGTTCTAGTGACAGGAATCTGATGAATGCAACGCCTTGTGATTCTCCCAATCTCTCTGGACTATCAGCGAATGGAAGTTTTACCATAAAGTTGCCCTTTATCAATCTGGCCATATTCTGTGTGAACTGCATTTCACATTGATGCTCTGCTTTGGAACGTGGTTGATCTGCTACCACTACTTCCTCCATTTTCCATAACCGCTCAATACCTTCTTCTAGATTGCTTTCCTCAGTGACGCATACTCCACATTGTAGCGACTCAATTTCCTTCCCTTTACCGTTCCTGACACTATCCAACCAAAAACTGTGTTCTGTAACACTGGGAGATTCTTTCCCAAAGATATTTGTCCAACCATCAGCAGTTGATAGTATAACTCAGCTCCTAGGAGGACATCGATTGCTTGTGGGTGTTGAAACTTTGGGTCAGCTAAATTTATGTTCCTTGGTATCGTCCACTGAGATGTATCAATAGAATGTGATGGCTGTTGAGATATGATGTTCTGGAGAACAAACGCCTCTAAGCGCGTCTTGAAGTTGTTTTGTGAAGATTGCACACAGACATTAATCCGATGATCTGTTTTCTTTGTTCCTTGCCCAATGCCCTGAATACTCATCGAAGTCTTTGAGCACGTTATTCCCAATTTCTTCACTATCCTTTCTGTCACCAGGTTGACTTGCGATCCGGAGTCAAGGATGGCTCGGCATTCCACTTCTCGTCCGTTATTGGCTACTAGCTTGATTACTGCTGTTCCTAATAGGACGTAGAACCGAGAAGTGTAGTCTTGTGCTACGCTTAATGACGTTGCTCGGGAATATTGTTCCACCTTTGTACTGGAATTGGCGTTGTTCTCTTCAGACCTTTGTTGATTATTAGTCGTGGCGTTTGACGAGTTGTTGTCCATATGAAGGAGAGTGTTATGTTTTTTATCACACTTCATACAGTTTCTGGATGTGCACCTTCCTGCCATGTGACCTGGCTTTAAACAATTTAAGCACAAGTTCTGCTTCCTCACAAATGAACACCGCTCGGCTGGTTTAAGCTGTAGGAAAACTTGACAAGCATATAACTGATGAGTCCCCTTTTTGCACGACTGACATATCGTAGTTACTTGTCGTACAGCCGCTCCTGACGTGACTGATCTCTGCATTGAATGCGATGCAATGGTTCTCTCTCTTTGACTAAATGACTCAAGAGATTGGAATCGCTTCTCCAAAAAAGACATAAATTCTTCTATCGTTGGAAGTTCTCTTGGTGACTTCAGCGATTGCTCGAATGCAAGATATGTCGTTCGATCCACCTTTTTTATCAGGATGTGTAGCAACAGTGGGTCCCATGATGAAGTCACGATGCCCAGATTGTTTAATGATAGTAAACATTCCTTTGTAGTGTCATGAAGAATTTTTATTGAAGGTGCTGACGGCAACATCGTAGATTGGTCTAATAGCTTTTGAATTAGCGTAGATGTCAATATTCTCATGTTGTTGTATCTTTCCTGCAGCATCTTCCATGCTGTTTCATAATTTGCTTCAGAGAGCGAAAGATGTCGAATTAACTTTTCTGCATCTCCTGATACATTCATTTTTAGGTACCACATCTTCTGAATAGTAGGCAGCGGTTGATTATGCACCAGTTGATTGAAGAGGTCAAAGAATTGTCGCCACTTCAGATAATCCCCATTGAACGATGGAATATTGATTCGAGGAAGTTGCAATGAACTTGTGACGCCTGCATTTAACGCTGATGGCTTATCACCACTCCTGGTCCCGTTAGACGGCGTGGATTTTGCCTTTAGCGATAATTCCGTCAGTATGCCTTGCACCTGCTCCTCAATGCTGTTGTATGCTGCTTCGTTGTAACCCACAGAGGCTGGATCAGCGCAGAGTTCCCAGATGTCTAAATTTAAAGCTTCTGCCTGCTGCCACATTCGTTGTAGGGTTTCCAACTTCATCTCATAATGCTGCTCAGGATGGTCGGCCGTGTCTTCTGCTATTCTGATGCACATTCGACGTGCGGCAGCAATTAACGCAGACAATCGTCGAACCAATCTCTGATTATCATTGGTTTCTTCACCTACTGCAGCGCTTATTGCGGTCTCTGGTAACGTTTTGAGTGCAGTCTCGAACTCACTCTTGTATTTCGTTGCTACCGCCATGACTTCCGTGTAGTAATTTTTTGAGAAGTAGTCATGATTCATTGGTGCTTGTGGAATCTGCTCTTATTTGTTGATCGAGGTCCTGGAAACGTGATGTTGCCTCCTTCAGCCGTTGAATTCGCTCTTCGTAGTATTTAGTATTCGCCTTACGGTCACTTGAGTCCTTTTTGAAGTTTCTAACTATAGTGAAGATTGCTTCACCTAGCTCCTGTTGAGCTGCCACGAGTTGATCGAATGTCGCCATGTCCTTTGACGATCACGTCGGGGTCACCAAAATGATCAGGAAGCGTTTTCCCTGATATTAATTGGCACTTGAACCAATTAATCTATTTCTTTTGTTCACTTGCAGCACTTGGAACTACAAGTTTTACTGTTGATATTAATCGGCACTTGAACCAATTAATGTATTCACCTTGTCTACTTGCAGCACTTGAAACTGCAAGTTTTACTGTTGGTATTAATCGGCACTTGAACCAATTAAGTTATTTTGATCCTTGATGTTTGTGGTTACTTGCAGCACTTGGAACTGCAAGTTGAATTGTTGATCTGATTGCTAACTAAAATACCAATCTGCAGCACTTGGAACTACAGACCGAATTAAAACACCGAAATGCACTGATTAACGGATGATTGACAACAACTGCCCGTTTATTATTTTTGCCTTAATTTATACGTTAAATTATGTATATTTCCCTATAAGCTATCAATTAAACTACTACACATCTAAGTACATAAATTCTTATTTTTAATACACCAGCAGCACACACACACCATGCCATCATATGCAACATGACTGCAGCTCGCTCACGTCCGTGAAAATGGTTCTCCTATTACAGTTGGCCGTTCAACCAGCCCTTTTTGCGAGTCAGCATATATTTGGTAACCGGCCGTGAACGTGAAGTTTTGTGCTGTGTGTTATTCACCTTTGTTCAGTCACCTTCATTCTGAACATATAGTAATATCTTCTACGAGATATTCTGCTAAGGCATCCATAATATCCAATATTTTTATCTTATTAGCACTTGTTAATTTTCAACTATCGAATTCGAGGAAATGTAAATGAATCTATGAACTGAATCAGAGTTGCACGCCAAAAAAATTTAAGCAAAATCTGTATAAATTCTTTTTTCAATAATTCCGAAAAAACTCAGAAAATACGTAAATTATATAGGTTCTAATTAATTATTTCACCTATTCTGTATCATAAGTATATTTAGCAAGCAAAATTTGTTAAAAAAACATTAATTTTATAGCTTGATGTATTTTCCTCATAGATTTTTATTAATTAAACACAGCTTCAATGCTAAAAAATTTTATTGGCAACACCACCTTTCACTAAATGCCGAGGAGCTTACGAGTAGAGGCTAATGCGACGTAAGATAGAGTCGCCTTTGGCAAAAGCGTACTTGTGAATTCAACTTTTAGAAAAACGCGTCTCTCAAAACGTCGCCGCCTTAAGGCGACACGCGTACTTGAGAATTAGCACCTAAACTAAAGCAAAAATGCAATGCGGAACATAAACGTTCTACTTAGGAAATGTCCGATTGCGAAATTAATATCAATAAATTATTAATTTCGCGAATTAAGAAGTTTTGAGATTGCGTCATACAAATAACTGACCTACTTCAGCGGCGTCACCTGTCGACGCCGAAGTTAATGTAAAAGCTAACGAGTTGAGAAGAAGTTATTGAAAAGACCAGTGTTCGGTCAAGCATAATAAAAAATAAAAGTAAGTGAAAAGTGCCCGTGCTTTTTTAATTTTGTGGCTTCTCCTCGCGAACACAACAGATTGAACCTTTCCACCATGCCATCTGATTGCTGATGTAGGGGTGTCGATCGAGTCTTCTTGATACCCAGTTATCGGCACATTTCTTGACATATTGAAAATTCAAAATTTCGTCCTTGACCGGAGTGCAACTCGATTGGTATGCGCGCAGTTTTTGATCCATTCCGCTACCGCTTCGTGGCAGTTCGCCTCATAAGACCGTTGTTTAATCTTTTCCACAGTTTTTTTAACACCGATATGACCGGCCCTTGGTCAATTGTGAAATTCTTGTATTTTTTCAGGAGAGAAGAAGAGGGGTGATCTGCCAAAGATACCAATTACTGTGACATGCACGTGATTTCCACCTATTATACAAAAGGAATAATTTAGTTTGTCGGTACATTGCCGCTGACTCTTACGTCGACGCATTATGGCTCAACAATTATTTGTTCCCCGTGAAACAATTTCATGCTGTAGATTTTATTACCTTACTGAGTAATTAATTAAGTAAGTTTTAAGACGTTACAGACACAATTTGAATTGCACCAGAATTTCATGGAAAACACAATCGGAGTGGATGACAGAAGTGTAACGTTTTCCTCTGAATAGCCTTTGTTTTGGCAATTTCATTCCCATGTCCAGGCCCAATTGTAGTGGAAATCCTTTCACTACGTGAAATATGATGTTCTGCTGTAATTTTTACCCTTAAAATTATTGCACACTTCCCCCTTTCTTCGACAAGAGTATTTCCTTTGATGCAGCCTGTAGTTCCTGTTAAGGAATGGTTTATTTTTGCTGATCTCTTGATTTTCACAGATTTTGTTCCGAAATGGATTATTCGCCACTGCTAGAATGTGCAACTGCTTTTACTTAAAATTCAAAACCGTTTTTTCTGGCTCGTTCGGCTTGTTTTATTATGTGTTAAATTTATGTAACACACTTAAGAACTTATGTGTTTGTGTTTCGCGACCTTCTACGATTCGGATTACGCGGTAGACGTTGGTTGCCAGAGTAGTCACTTGCTTTGCTGGTTTGTCGACTTAGCTCAGTGTTCTCCTGTTAAAAGACTTTTAATTTGCTTATGTGCGCCGGTCGCATCCGATTCTCGCTCTATCTTCGGAGGTTTACGATCACTGGTGACTGGTAAGAATTCTACGATGTAGTAGACTGTCGACGTTGGCAACGCTTGTCTTGTTGCAGCTAATGCTGTTTCGGCTGCTAACGCAACTAGCATCATTGCTGTCATTTGTGGTGTGGGTGCAGACTATGTTCCTTACAGCGGATTGCTTAAAACTTCTCGAGATTTCACTACGGCAAGCGACAGCGCTAGAAGCTTGCAATTTTTTCTGAACATCTTTATTGCCCATCTTACTTGGGATTAGCAAATTTGGCCTTTTTTACATAAACAGAAGTAGTAAAATGTGTTTTGATTCCCACTAGGCCCTAACCCGTGTTTTCCTTGCTTCTCTTTTCGATTTTTGCTGACAACTTTGGACTCGTCTTTGTGAAATTCAACGAACACAACAATTTACAATAAAGTGCGACTTTACAACCGTCTAGGAACAATGCCAAATGAATTAATTACATGGTCCTTCATATTTTAAAGCTAATTTCGCCGCGAAGTTTTCCACTGTCTTGGAAAGATGATGTTCTTTTCTCAGGACAAGTTGCCCTACTGTTGGTCTCAATTGACGTCGTCCCAAGTTATAGTATTGCGCTTAGACCGTCGCCGTCCTGCATGTTTTTACTACAATCTGATACACTTCCCTGACCCTCGTCGTACTATGTTCCGCGCTGCATTATTCATGACCAGTTCCATTTGTTACTTTGTCGTACAAAGTTCTTGGTAACCGAAGCTCCCGACCCTGAGTTTAGAAACCCGGACTGTATTCTGTGCTCCCAGAATTACTGGTGTTGATAGATTTGCGACAAATGAATTATTGTTATTTTTATTTAATAGCGAACTCCTTTTTATTGTTTAAAAAAACGACACCATACTTGTCTAATTTGATTTTAAGAAAACAATACAAAATACAAAAAAAAACTAGTAAAGGTGTTGTCTACAGCCGGGCTGTAGCCGAAATACCCTACACTTTAAAGCTGTATATATACTCCATGTCCTATGTAAACTCAAAGTGGGCGGCTCACGCCCAAATTCGGAAGATAAACTATAATTATAGCTGCTTAACTATTTCTGTGCGTTGCAAACACAGGTACTAAGTGCGTTTACTCTCAAAATTTAGGTGTAGGGTATAAAAATATATTCCAATACTGGGTGGATGGGTAAAAAGGAGGCGTGTCCCGCCCATTTTTTCCCAACAGAATATTATTGGTTCACAAACTACAATATTATGTACACCATTATTCAGGAAACTTATATAGTTTTCAATACAATCCATGTAAAACCCTCCATGACCTATGTAAACTAAAAGTGGGCGGATAACGCCCATATTTCACATTAACTGGAAGCATTAGTCTAAACCTACATACACAATTTTCTTGTCTTCTCTCAAAAAGTGATGCTGATATGGCCTTTTTTAATAGGCAAAACAGAGGTACCTGCACTCTCGATATAAAAAGTAGGCGTGGTCCTTGGGCGATTTTTCCCATTTTCAATACGAAACACCTCAACATAGCAACGAATATTTTTGCCAAATTTCATTTTGAAATCTTAATCCGTTCTCCTGTGATCGTGATTTCAACGGACAGACAGACAGACATTCAGACAGACGGACAGACATCGGTATTTCAATTTTGGTGGTGATGCTGATCAAGAAAATATATACTTTTCCATACCTATCTTGTCTAGTTCTATGCGTTGCACACTCCGGTAGAAAGTGAATATAACCTCAACCTTAAGGTGTAGGGTATAACTACAAAAACAAATCGAATTGAGAAGCAAACGTGAATCAGGTTTTGTGATCGACTGTTCCTAAAGCTTTTTCATCACCGACGGCCTCAATTTTCTGTCCACGCTCTGTGCCGAAGCTGCAGACAGAAATCTGGTTTGCTTAGCTTATAGCTATGATTGTTCAATCGCTGCTATGTATGTATATTAAAGAAAAACTGGTTTACAGTACTGAGTTCTTTATTTGATTTTTATATTTACAATATTACGAGGTTAATTAAGTCGCGGCTTGACTCCGTCGCTGCCAAAAGATTTCTGTTTTTTATCTGCTCGTTAGAATGGCAGCAAGTCCCAAAAGGTTTGCCACCATAGCTTTGTGAGTATGTACTTCACGCCAAAGTACATACCGCAAACCACTAGAACGATGAGCAGTGTATATGCCTTCACACCAATCATTTTTACTTCGCAGTGGCGAGTAAACAACCCTTTATATGTTTAGCGCTCCATGCTTAGCGCTTGCGTTGCACATTCCGTTGATCGCTATCGTTTATGCTACGAGGCGACGATCGCCGCGCGGGACGCGACAAAGTGTAACTTTGTTGGCGTCGCTAAACAATTATAATCGAGGAGTATCGCATTACGTCTTCGAGCGAATGCTTATTGCGCATCTACTACTATGTCGCTTGACATAAATATTTGGTCGATGATGAAAATATGTCATTCGTCACCGACGGAATGTGCACCGCAAGAGTCATGTGAGTCGCCACAGTACTCCCCCCTTTAGCAACGCAGTTGCGATAAAATTAAGCGTAGTGGTTTTTTAATAAGGCGACCACTGCGCGTTGCCGTCTGGTTTTTGGGCGCTGTTTTTTCTGGTACTGTTGTCCGCTTATCGTCAGGTGTGGGCGGTGAAGGGAAGCTCGCTGTCGTCGCTTGCTGCTTCTGATTCTGTTCGCTGTCAGTCGCTTCTCTCGGTGATGGTGTTGGCGCTTCCGTTGTCTTCATCGCTGCGTTATGCTGGTTGTCCTCTTGTGTTGTGCTGTAGGCAGCCTTTAACCTGTCGACCGATGTTTTTGTCCGCTTGCCCTTTACGTCCAATTCGAAATACTTGTCGTTTCACGCTAGTACTCGAAAAGGACCTTCGTAACGCGGCTTTAAAGGACGCTGCAGCCTGTCGAATCGCACGAAAACGTTCGAGCATGTTTTTAAATCAGGCTGGATGAAAACTTTTGTGGTGTCGTGATGTGCCGCTGGAGACGGTGCGATCTTACTCATAACCCTTCGCAGATTTTTTACAAAGTCTTGGTCGGTTATTCTCGCTGGGCTAGGCTCCAAAAGTTCGCCTGGAATTTTTATCGTTGTTCCGAAAACCATTTCAGCTGGAGTCGCGCCGATGTCTTCTTTGAAGATCGCTCGTAGTCCGAGCAGCACTAGCGGTAGAACCGTGGTCCACTCGTCGTTCTCATAACACGTGATTGCAGCTTTCAGCGTTCGGTGCCATCTTTCGATCATACCATTTGCTTGCGGAGGATAAGGTGTAGTTCTGTAGTGCCGAATGCCCAACATCTTGTTTAACTGCTGGAATATTTCTGATTCGAATTGTCTTCCCAAGTCTGTTGTTATTTTCTCTGGCACCCCAAAGATCGCGATCCATCGTAAAATTAAGGCTTTCGCAACTGTTTCTGCCGTCATGTCGTGAAGCGGAACTGCTTCTGGCCACCTCGTACATCTGTCGATGATCGTCAGGCAGTAACGATAACCCTCGGAATCTGGTAGCGGGCCGATTAAATCTATGTTTAGATGTCCGAATCTGTCGCTGTTACCGGCGTAATGCTGAACCGGCGCTTTGTTATGCCGCTGTGTCTTCGTCTGTTGACACGGAATGCAGGATTTTACAAATTCACGGACGTCCTTACGCATGCTAGGCCATACAAACCGCTCGCTAATTAGTCGGGTCGTTCCTTTTACACCTGGGTGCACCAAGCTGTGAATTTTCTCGATGACCGATTTCCTTACACCTTACCGTATGACACGTCACAGTAAACGTCGCCATGAAGATCTGGCATGTGAATTTTTTTCACTTGCAGCTTGGTGTCACGCCTGTCATCAATAATTTTCTTGAAATCCGCATCTCGCTGCTGCTCTTCCGCTATGGCGCTGAAACTAATTTCCTCTACGTGTTTCTCTACCGCTTCGATTCTTGACAGCGCGTCGGCGATCTGGTTGTCTTCACCTTTCACATGTTGAATATCCGTCGTGAACTGGCCGATGAAGTCTAGGTGTCGTGCCTGTCGCGGCGATGCCTTCTCTAAATTCTGCTTAAAAGCGAAGGTCAATGGCTTGTGGTCTGTGAGTATGGTAAAACTCCGCCCCTCGACCATATGCCGAAAAAATCGTACAGCTTGGTACATTGCAACCAATTCACGGTCATATGTGCTGTACTTCTGCTGAGCTTGCGTCAACTTTTTTGAGTAAAAGCCTAGCGGCTGCATGTTGCTGTCGATAACCTGGTGGAGCACGGCTCCGACTGCGGTGTTTGACGCGTCAACGTTGAGCACTAATTTTGCGTTCGGTGCCGGATGAAACAAGAGCGTCGCAATAACGAGCTCGCTTTTAGATTTCTTAAACGCATCTTCAGCTGACGGCGTCCACACAATTGGCGTTTTGTCGTTCTTTTTATTTCCAGGTACTAATTTCTGAAGATCCACTTGGCTTTGCGCTGCGTGTGGTATAAAACGTCTGTAAAAGTTCCACATGCCTAAAAATCTCTTCATGTCGCGGGCCGTCTGTGGTTTACAAAAATTCGCGATTGCTTCTACCTTATCCTCCGCTGGTTTGATACCTTTTTCACAAACTTTGTGGCCCAGAAACTTTATCTCTTGTTTGCCGAAAACGCATTTAGGCAAGTTGATCGCTAGGTTATGCTCGCGCAGTAGTCGGAATATTCGTTGAAGATGCTGCTTGTGTTCCGCTTCATCCTTTGACGCTACGCAGATATCGTCCAGATAAACGAATGCATAAGATCGTTCGCTTGCCAGTATCTTGTCGATGTGTCGCTGGAAGGTTTGCGTCGCATTTCTTAGTCCGAAAGTCATGAATTTGAATTGGAAAAGGCCAAATAGTGTAATAATCGCTGACTTTGGGACGTCACTGGGTTCTATCGGTATTTGGTGATAGGCGCGCTGCAGATCGATCGTTGAGAAAATTCGCTTACCATGCAGAATGTGTGTGAAATCCTGCATGAATGGTATTGGATAGCGGTCAGGGACAGTAATAGCGTTGAGTGCTCTATAATCGCCACATGGTCGCCACGATCCATCCGGCTTCTTCACCATGTGTAGGGGGCTCGCGCAGCTGCTGTCTGATGGTTCGCTAATGCCTTTCTCTACTAGAAAGTGAAACTCATCCCGTGCAGCCTTCAATTTTTCGGGATCCAACTGCCGTGGTCTTGCGTGTACTGGCGGTCCTGTTGTGACTATATGGTGCGTCACGCTGGCTCTGGAGGACTCGCTGAATGGCTTAAGAGTCGTTATTTCGGGAAAATCTTGTAGCAACGCTGCGAATGGATTGCTTTGACTGCATGCCGCTATTGATGCCGTCTTCTCCGTTGAATTGCTGTCGTGATTCCGCCGTGTGCTGCCCTCTATGAGCTTGTCATTCTTAACATCGACCAGAAGACCAAAATGTTTAAGGAAGTCGCTGCCAATTATCGCTTTCGTTACTTTTGCTACTATGAATTCCCATGAAAATTTTCGCTGGAATCCTAAGTCAACGATGAGTTGCTTCCGCCCGTACGTCGGAATGGCTGAACCGTTCGCTGCAAATAGCTTACAATCGTCGGACTCGTTAAAGTAGTCCTGATTCGATGGCGGAACTACCGAAACTTCTGCTCCCGTGTCGATTAGGAATTTCCGTTGCGTTGCCTTATCGCTGACAAACAAACGGAAAATCCGTCTCGGTTCGCTTCCGAGGCGCGCTCCCGCTAGCGGCGTTGGGAATTTTTTTAGTTTTTTGCGCCTTAAAATCGCAAGGCGCCCGGCATAGTTTCGCGCGGTTACCCATCGTATGGTGCTACCAGCAGATAACCTGCCCATACTTACGCCCCGGCTCTTGACGTTGGCTGGGCCTAGCCATTATGCGTGACGGCGTTGCTGCCCGGGCACCGCGTGACAGTTGGCGTGCAGGTGCTGATAGTGGACGCCCACACCCGCCGCAGTACAAGGCATCATCCGCTCCCTTACGAGCAGCGACCTCGGCTGGCAAAATTCCGCTCGGATGATTATAGCGATCCTTTGCTAGGGCGATATGTGATGGAGAGTCGTTTTGCCACGCGCAGCTCTGTGAGTTGTCCGATCGGATTTCCGATATGGACGCACTGCCGGTAACCTCTTGTATCTTGTCGGCGAGTTTCATTTTATCGTCGAGCTCGCCTGACGATGCCTGGAGGATTGCGCGTGTGTTCGCTGGTAGCCTGCTGGACCATAGGCTCTCCAGCAACTGTTCCGATACGTTCGGACCCCCCAGCCGGCGCATTTCGTTCAGTAGCTGTGAGGGGCGCTTGCCCCTCTTCTTGCATCCTCTTCTTCAGATTTCCGTATTTGTCGCTGCCCGGCGGGCGCGTAACGGCGTCATACACCTGTTCCAGTATGCGCGACTCAATTGCGCCGATGATGAGGTTAAATTTGGTGCTGTCCGACGAAATGCGCGCCGTAGTGAATTGCGCTTCCACTTGCGCAAACCAAACCTCGGGATTAGCATGCCAGAAGGGCGGCACCTTAATTGCTAGGCGACTTACCTCGTCTACATGCTGTTCACCAGCCGGGGCCGTTGGCATACTACCTGCGTTGGCTCCATCGCTGCACGCTTGACCAATTGGATCTCCTTGGCCTTGCACTGAGGCATCTGATTTGGCGGCCGTCATTATTGTATTTAACCCGCGCGTCTATCGAATGAGTTTTGCTGTTCGCACAATCGCCTTTTTCACTAAGCCCTTTATTTTGTTTATACTTTCACCGATTCACGCGCGCTGGCTTAAACAGATCACGAAGATCGTGTAGATTGCCGCGATTAACACCGAGATCATTATGAATTCGACGACTGTTTCGCACCACCAGCACATTAATTTCACTTAAATTTTCTTTAATACCTTTGTTCGCTTACAGCTTCAAATTGTTAACTTTATTCGCACTGTTCATTTATTTGCACTGCTCACTTATTTGCACTGTTCACTTTATTTCCGTGTCGGGGTCACCAATTATAGCTATGATTGTTCAATCGCTGCTATGTATGTATATTAAAGAAAAAATGGTTTACAGTACTGAGTTCTTTATTTGATTTTTATATTTACAATATTACGAGGTTAATTAAGTCGCGGCTTGACATCGTCGCTGCCAAAAGATTCACGCCGAAGTACATACCGAAAACCACTAGAAGGATGAGCAGTGTATATGCCTTCACACCAATCATTTTTACTTCGCAGTGGCGAGTAAACAACCCTTTATATGTTTAGCGCTCCATGCTTAGCGCTTGCGTTGCACATTCCGTTGATCGCTATCGTTTAGGCTGGTCGCACAGTGCATCCGATTTTGTGCGAACTGCGTTTGTGCGAATTCGGACGAAAACAATTCTTCAGAAATATTATTTGTAGTGCGCACACTATATCAGAATTGATGCGTAAAGTTCGTAGTAAGTTATTTAATAAAAAAGAAATAAGTGCGATGAAGCGATTGATGAGGTATTCTTATTCGAAAACTCGTATCTAAAAAGAAAATTTTCGAAAAGAAAATTCAACCTTCACATGGATTTGATTAAAGACGAACAAAAGTTTATGACATATTATAGAATGAGAGACATCAAAAGACATCAAAAGACAAATAAAAAATTTCCAACTATGTTTATAACTTAATAATAATTTATTATTCTGAGTGTGCTTATTTACCTTCGCAATGAATCTCTCGAGCAACCTCGTTCCATAATTGCCGTTGTATGTGGCGCATTTGGTAACTTTTGTCACTCATGTCCCACAAAGGTTTTCTTTGTAGCACTAAACTTATCAAACGCTCCGCATCCATTTGGAAACACAGTTAGCATACAGTCTATTCAAAAACTACAATTAACTGAAGGCAAACCAAAAATTTCTTGCGAAAAGTTGCGATTGATCCCATTCGATTCGGACCGTTCGCAGTTCGCATCTTTTCGCAGCAATTCTGACGATAGAACAATGTTTCAATGTGCGCATTTACAATCAATCACGTGTAATGAGATCGCTCGCAGGTTTTCGTCCGAATTCGCACGAACGCAGTTCGCACAAAATCGGATGCACTGTGCGACCAGCCTTATGCTACGAGGCGACGATCGCCGCGCGGGACGCGACAAAGTGTAACTTTGTTGGCGTCGCTAAACAATTATAATCGAGGAGTATCGCATTACGTCTTCGAGCGAATGCTTATTGCGCATCTACTACTATGTCGCTTGACATAAATATTTGGTCGATGATGAAAATATGTCATTCGTCACCGACGGAATGTGCACCGCAAGAGTCATGTGAGTCGCCACAAGCTCATTGCAGTCGCGGTCGCCGCGCAGCTAGCGACATCTCGCTCTTTCTCACCATGATGGACTTTCATAGAAAAAAAATTCTTCGAGAAACTTTGATTACGCTGAGAAGAGGAGATGCCGATAACCGCAATGCGGACACGAACTGGAATGAGCGACTCTCCTTCCGCACTCTCTCTGTACCGATCAGTAGTGTCATGGACTGCTAACCGGTAAGCCAACAAGAACATTTGAAAGTGCTTATCCCAATTGCGCTGACAATTGCCCACGACTCCGCAGATGCTCTTGCAAAGTACGATTTGTTGTATGTCGCAATCACAACAGCTACATTCCAATTTAACGGAACAATTATATTCAAGGCCAAATTAAACATAACTAGTTCAAGGCCACGATCGGCTTAAATAACACAACAGTCGAAGCAAGCCAAGAACCGTTGAAATGCAAGCGATGCACTTTGCTTCGCTTCGTTCGGTCAACGCACCACGAAGCGCACGGCTTCTGTTAAAGTTAATGAAATTAATGACTAATTATGTTAACTTCGAATTATTGAATCATATCAACAATTTGAAGTTAAGCAAGTGAGAATACTTTTAGGCAGAAGTTTTTAAGCCATTTAAAAGAGAATAAGAAAGTAAGAAATTAAGGTGCTAATTCACAAGTACGCGTTTGTCGCCTTAGACGACAAATGTTGCCTTCAGGTACCCAGAAGTGCGACGACGTCTTTCATTTGTCGGCAAAACATCTGTTCCGAAGTCGAAGGCGACAAAAACGTAAGAAAAGTGTATTCACAAGTATGTCAGACGACGCCTTTTGATTAGTTAAGCGACGCCTTTAAGGCGACAGCTATTTAGGTGTCGCCTTAGGTGTCGCTTCATATAAAACACATTATTTTGTTTATTGCATTTTGTATGAAATAAATATTCAACATAGCTGTAAAGCTAATTGTAATTTTTTCCTAATTATTTATGGATATGTAGAAAAATTGTATAGTAGTTATAGTTCTTGTTTTTTATATATTATGCGATGTATGTGAGAACATTTGAATATATAATAGTATTTACTTTTTGAAAATAATAAATCTTCGTATTCTGTTAACATTGACGCCATAGCGGCTTATCAAGGTATGATAGGTATTATTATTTAAAAATCTACTCCGATCGTTTGCAAACGAAAACCTTGATTAACGATCCATGTTCCGTTATTTTCCAAGAACTTCGAAAACCACAGTTAAAGTATTTATAGTGATTTTGTGATAGATTTATAATGGAGCCAAAAAGAAGGGGTAAAGTTTTAAATTTGTTAGCTATTACATAAATATTAAAATATTTTCTGAATTATAGTTATATTTTTACAACTGGAAAGCAGTACCTATAGTAATATCTTCTACGAGATATTCTGCTAAGGCATCCATAATATCCAATATTTTTATCTTATTAGCACTTGTTAATTTTCAACTATCGAATTCGAGGAAATGTAAATGAATCTATGAACTGAATCAGAGTTGCACGCCAAAAAAATTTAAGCAAAAAAATCTCAGAAAATACGTAAATTATATAGGTTCTAATTAATTATTTCACCTATTCTGTATCATAAGTATATTTAGCAAGCAAAATTTGTTAAAAAAACATTAATTTTATAGCTTGATGTATTTTCCTCATAGATTTTTATTAATTAAACACAGCTTCAATGCTAAAAAATTTTATTGGCAACACCACCTTTCACTAAATGCCGAGGAGCTTACGAGTAGAGGCTAATGCGACGTAAGATAGAGTCGCCTTTGGCAAAAGCGTACTTGTGAATTCAACTTTTAGAAAAACGCGTCTCTCAAAACGTCGCCGCCTTAAGGCGACACGCGTACTTGAGAATTAGCACCTAAACTAAAGCAAAAATGCAATGCGGAACATAAACGTTCTACTTAGGAAATGTCCGATTGCGAAATTAATATCAATAAATTATTAATTTCGCGAATTAAGAAGTTTTGAGATTGCGTCATACAAATAACTGACCTACTTCAGCGGCGTCACCTGTTGACGCCGAAGTTAATGTAAAAGCTAACGATCAGTCAGTTGAGAAGAAGTTATTGAAAAGACCAGTGTTCGGTCAAGCATAATAAAAAATAAAAGTAAGTGAAAAGTGCCCGTGGTTTTTTAATTTTGTGGCTTCTCCTCGCGAACACAACAGATTGAAAATTTCCACCATGCCATCTGATAGCTGATGTAGGGGTGTCGATCGAGTCTTCTTGATACCCAGTAATCGGCACATTTCTTGACATATTGAAAATTCAAAATTTCGTCCTTGACCGGAGTGCAACTCGATTGGTATGCGCGCAGTTTTTGATCCATTCCGCTACCGCTTCGTGGCAGTTCGCCTCATAAGACCGTTGTTTAATCTTTTCCACAGTTTTTTTAACACCGATATGACCGGCCCTTGGTCAATTGTGAAATTCTTGTATTTTTTCAGGAGAGAAGAAGAGGGGTGATCTGCCAAAGATACCAATTACTGTGACATGCACGTGATTTCCACGTGGATTTCCACCTATTATACCAAAGGAATAATTTAGTTTGTCGGTACATTGCCGCTGACTCTTACGTCGACGCATTATGGCTCAACAATTATTTGTTCCCCGTGAAACAATTTCATGCTGTAGATTTTATTACCTTACTGAGTAATTAATTAGGTAAGTTTTAAGACGTTACAGACACAATTTGAATTGCACCAGAATTTCATGGAAAACACAATCGGAGTGGATGACAGAAGTGTAACGTTTTCCTCTGAATAGCCTTTGTTTTGGCAATTTCATTCCCATGTCCAGGCACAATTGTAGTGGAAATCCTTTCACTACGTGAAATATGATGTTCTGCTGTAATTTTTACCCTTAAAATTATTGCACACTTCCCCCTTTCTTCGACAAGAGTATTTCCTTTGATGCAGCCTGTAGTTCCTGTTAAGGAATGGTTTATTTTTGCTGATCTCTTGATTTTCACAGATTTTGTTCCGAAATGGATTGTTCGCCACTGCTAGAATGTGCAACTGCTTTTACTTAAAATTCAAAACCGTTTTTTCTGGCTCGTTCGGCTTGTTTTATTATGTGTTAAATTTATGTAACACACTTAAGAACTTATGTGTTTGTGTTTCGCGACCTTCTACGATTCGGTTTACGTGGTAGACGTTGGTTGCCAGAGTAGTCACTTGCTTTGCTGGTTTGTCGACTTAGCTCAGTGTTCTCCTGTTAAAAGACTTTTAATTTGCTTATGTGCGCCGGTCGCATCCGATTCTCGCTCTATCTTCGGAGGTTTACGATGAGTGGTGACTGGTAAGAATTCTACGATGTAGTAGGCTGTCGACGTTGGCAACGCTTTTCTTGTTGCAGCTAATGCTGTTTCGGCTGCTAACGCAACTAACATCATTGCTGTCATTTGTGGTGTGGGTGCAGACTATGTTCCTTACAGCGGATTGCTTAAAACTTCTCGAGATTTCACTACGGCAAGCGACAGCGCTAGAAGCTTGCAGTTTTTTCTGAACATCTTTATTGCCCATCTTATTTGGGATTAGCAAATTTGGCCTTTTTTACATAAACAGAAGTAGTAAAATGTGTTTTGATTCCCACTAGGCCCTAACCCGTGTTTTCCTTGCTTCTCTTTTCGATTTTTGCTGACAACTTTGGACTCGTCTTTGTGAAATTCAACGAACACAACAATTTACAATAAAGTGCGACTTTACAACCGTCTAGGAACAATGCCAAATGAATTAATTAAATGGTCCTTCATATTTTAAAGCTAATTTCGCCGCGAAGTTTTCCACTGTCTTGGAAAGATGATGTTCTTTTCTCAGGACAAGTTGCCCTACTGTTGGTCTCAATTGACGTCGTCCCAAGTTATAGTATTGCGCTTAGACCGTCGCCGTCCTGCATGTTTTTACTACAATCTGATACACTTCCCTGATCCTCGTCGCACTATGTTCCGCGCTGCATTATTCATGACCAGTTCCATTTGTTACTTTGTCGTACAAAGTTCTTGGTAACCGAAGCTCCCGACACTGAGTTTAGAAACCCGGACTGTATTCTGTGCTCCCAGAATTACTGGTGTTGATAGATTTGCGACAAATGAATTATTGTTATTTTTATTTAATATCGAACTCCTTTTTATTGTTTAAAAAAACGACACCATACTTGCGTAATTTGATTTTGAGAAAACAATACAAAATACAAAAAAAAACTAGTAAAGGTGTTGTCTACAGCCATGCTGTAGCCGAAATACCCTACACCTTAAAGCTGCATATATACTTCATGACCTATGTAAACTCAAAGTGGGCGGCTCACGCCCAAATTCGGAAGATAAACTATAATTATAGCTGCTTAACAATTTCTGTGCGTTACAAACACCGGTACTAAGTGCGTTTACTCTCAAAATTTAGGTGTAGGGTATAAAAATATATTGCAATACTGGGTGGATGGGTAAAATGGAGGCGTGGCCCGCCCATTTTTTCCCAACAGAATATTATTGGTTCACAAACTACAATATTATGTACACCATTATTCAGGAAACTTATATACTTTTCAATACAATCCATGTAAAACCCTCCATGACCTATGTAAACTAAAAGTGGGCGGATAACGCCCATATTTCACATTAACTGAAAGCATTAGTCTAAACCTACATACAAAATTTTCTTGTCTTCTCTCAAAAAGTGATGCTGATATGGCCTTTTTTAATAGGCAAAACAGAGGTACCTGAATTCTCGATATAAAAAGTAGGCGTGGTCCTTGGGCGATTTTGCCCATTTTCAATACGAACCACCCCAACATAGCAACGAATATTTTTACCAAATTTCATTTTGAAATCTTAATCCGTTCTCCTGTGATCGTGATTTCAACGGACAGACAGACAGACAGACAGACAGACGGACAGACACCGTTATTTCAATTTTGGTGGTGATGCTGATCAAGAATATATATACTTTTCCATACCTATCTTGTCTAGTTCTATGCGTTACACACTCCGGTAGAAAGTGAATATACCCTCAACCTTAAGGTGTATAGTATAAATATATATAGTAACTAGTAAAGGTGTTGTCTACAGCCGGGCTGTAGCCGAAATACCCTGCACCTTAAAGCTGCATATACTATACTCGTATTATATATATAATAATAATATAATATTATATATATATAAGCTGCATATATACTCGTATATATAAGATATATAAGATAAACTATAATTATAGCTGCTTAACTATTTCTGTGCGTTACAAACACCGGTACTAAGTGCGTTTACTCTCAAAATTTAGGTGTAGGGTATAAAAATATATTGCAATACTGGGTGGATGGGTAAAAAGGAGGCGTGGCCCGCCCATTTTTTCCCAACAGAATATTATTGGTTCACAAACTACAATATTATGTGCACCATTATTCAGGAAACTTATATACTTTTCAATACAATCCATGTAAAACCCTCCATGACCTACGTAAACTAAAAGTGGGAGGATCATGCCCATATTTGGCATATTAACTGGAAGCATTAGTCTAAACCTACATATAAAATTTTCTTGTCTTCTCTCAAAAAGTGATGCTGATATGGCCTTTTTTAATAGGCAAAACAAAGGTGCCTGCACTCTCGATATAAAAAGTAGGCGTGGTCCTTGGGCGATTTTGCCCATTTTCAATACGAAACACCCCAACATAGCAACGAATATTTTTGCCAAATTTCATTTTGAAATCTTAATCCGTTCTCCTGTGATCGTGATTTCAACGGACAGACAGATAGACAGACAGACGGACAGACATCGTTATTTCAATTTCGGTGGTGATGCTGATCAAGAATATATATACTTTTCCATACCTATCTTGTCTAGTTCTATGCGTTACACACTCCGGTAGAAAGTGAATATACCCTCAACCTTAAGGTGTAGGGTATAAAAATACTATATAGGGAAGCCGAGCGAAACCAACAATGGACAGCGAAACTCTCTTCCCACCATAAATAAAAATGCTTTTTTACCTTTTTTTTATCGGCCAAAGTAGGAATGGACTGTAACAGGTATAATTGATGGCATGTTACAATTCTTTTTATTATACATAAAACACTGCTCTCTGAGCTTTCATACGAAAACCCCAGCACTAGGGTGCAATTTAGTAATGACGGATTCTCATATCTTTCAAAAAAATTCGAAAGCTGCGGCTTGTGAATTGGGCTTCATTATCTGATATAAGGACCTTTGGGATTCCATATCGGGCTAGCATGCGTTCTCTGAAAGCTGTTTTTAAATGATCTGTTGATGCTTTTCTGAGCGGTATCAACTCGTTGCATTTTGAAAATTTATCGAAAGCCACGAGCAACATACAGTTTGAATGCTTCGAGCGCGGCAATGATCCACCGAAATCTTTGCGCAGTGCTTTGAACGGCGCTTAGGCGATGTGTGAAAGCATGTCTCCTGTAGCCATCGACATCTCTTACCGTTTAAGTGTGATCCATCCACAGTAGTTAATCGTGCTATCTATAGAGGTTGACGAGATAATGCGTCGGCGATTACATTCAACTTCCCTTTTCGATACTGCACGCCGAACATATACTGTTAAAGTTTGAGGGCCCATCTGGCGATGCGACCGGAGGAACTTTCGATGGAGTTCAACAATTTTAGTGAAAGGTGATCAGTAGTTACGGTGAACCGATATCCTTCTAGATGGGGACGCATTTTCCGCATTGCCCAACCGATTGCGAGGCACTCTTTCTCGGGCTTGACTCAGCCGGCGACAAGCGTATTCAATTACACGCTCGTTTCCCTCGAGTTCTTGCGTAAGAACGGCGCCGATGCCGTAGTTAGTGGCATCCGTTGCAGCGTGAATTTTCGTATGAAGTAAGGACACGCTAAAACCAGTGCGGCGGTTAATTTTAACGTCTCGAAGGCCTCTTGTTCGGCTTCCTGTCATCTCCAGTGTTTCCCCTTCTTTAGTAACGACGTCATTGGTTGCGCTATGTCTGCAAAGTTTGGTACAAACCGTCAGTAACAGGACGCCATGCCGAGACAACGTCGGAGTTGTCGTGTATTCGTGAGTGGCTTGAGTTGACTGATTGCTGCGACTTTGTCTGGGTCATTGTGGATGCACTTTTCGTTGATTACATGTCCCAACTACTAAACCGCTTTCTTGAACTAATCGAACTTTCGACGTTTAACTTGAGATTGGCCCGCCGTAAGCGGCGAAATACTTCTTTAAGATTGGTCAGATGTTATTCAAGTGTTTGCCGGTTACTATGATATCGTCCAGGTATGCGAATGCGTGCTGTTCCAGATCTGGGACGATGACTTGGTCCAGAGACCTCTGAAATGTCGCAGAACCTGAGCGTAGTCCAAAAGGCATTAATTTCCTATGATATAAAACCCGTCCTGGTACAGTAAAGGCTGTATACTGCTTGATGTCTTCCACCATAAAGATTTCCCAGTTAGCATTTTACAAATCCCAAGTACTTATGTAGCTCGCATCGCGTAGCCGGTCTAAAATATATTGGAATTGAGGGATGGGATAAGCATCCAAAACAGATTACGCATTTATTTGGCGGTAATCAATACAAAGTCGCCAATTACACGTTTTCTTTTTGACTAATACAATTGGTGCGATGAACGGACTATGCGATGGTTTAATGAATTTGTTTTCCAGTAATGCGTCTATCTCTTCGTATAACACTGAGTACATTGCTGAATTTCGTGAAAAGTATCGCTGCTTAATCGGACGTTCGTTACGCTGTGAAGTTACTTTTTCCCTGAACGTGGTTGAATTTCTCTAACTCTTCGTGCAAGATCCTTGTTGCCTCTTCTATAGTAACCTCCCGCTTCTCTTTTACCGTTGTGCATCTCGTTGAGTTTCGTGTTTTCACATGCTGTTCCGTTAGCTCTATTGACTGGCAACCACATTTAATGATAGTATTGACGCGGCATAAAAAAATCCATACCTAAAATGATGTCATCGGTGGTCTCGAGTAGAACCAACACCGCAATTTCAGAAGTCTTCTCTTGTAGCATGTCTTCTGGGAGTAACCAAACGCGTCACCGTGGTTTTCTTAGCTATGACATTCCTGCTCGTCCTAAAGTTCTCTGCTATGCGGCGACTGATAAAACTCGTCGTTCATGTGTTTGCTATCAGTGCTCGCGAGCCTCCGGTCTTGGTATAACCGTCTTCGCTCGCCTTTGACGTGGTCCCAATGAGTTTCCCGCTTGTTTCCGATAGCAGTTTATGGTGCGTACACCTTGTTGTCCCCACCCCAAGCAAAACATAATTTGTCGGTTGCGACAACCCTGAGCACGGTCCCCTTTCAGACCGCAATTCCGACAAGCCGTCCTTGGATTAATTGTGCGCTCCCTCATCGTCTGCCTAGAAGGTCCTGGCAGCAGATGGTGGATATAGTCATCGTTTTCCTGCTTCCTAGGTGTTTGCTAATATTTTATCTTCCACTGTGGACAAACTAAACGCATAGGCGGTCCTCTATTGGCGAGACACTCGAGGTCCGCGGCTAACGTCAATAGTTCCTGTAGGAAGTCCATGCATCAGATGTAGAGCTGAAAATCTATCCTACTGTTCTTGTAGATGCACTCTAGTTTCTGAACCTCCGTGTAATCAGCGTAACTCATTATGTTCTGCAAACGAACGACGTAATTTTTGAACCCCTCCCCTACTTGATGATATGATTTTATCCTCCAGACTCTTAAAATAACGGAGCGGTAGAAAAAGGTTGTGGAAGTCGGTCTTAAATGCTTCCCACTGCTACCACTTCGCATTACTGTTACGGAACCACAATAAATCTTTTCCCTTCAATAGCATCGTCCTTGGCAGCATATCCACGTCCAACCCAAACGTTTCCGCCAGTTCTACGCGCTCTGTAAATAGAAGTGGATTCTTCTCGTCGTCATACCTCTCCGACGACTTCCGCACGATATCGATGACCATAGCGTAGTGCTGTGCATCTATAAAGCCACACAGATTCAAAACAAAATAGACGCTGCGCTGCTGATCTCCTCAGTATTTGAATAGCTTTCGCTACTGTACCTATTTGGGAAAATATCATTGCACAGGTTGTCATTGCAACCAAATATCTGCACTACCAGCGAAAATACTGCAACTGTTAATTGATTGTCATTTGGATTAATTGTAAAAGTGGACTTATTGAACATTGAATATTTTTAGATGGGATTTCAAATGCTATCCTGTCAGAGTTTGCGTTTTACATTAAGTTTTTCCTTCTGATCGCTAATTGAATAAAGTTTTAATTTCTGTTAAATAAAATGTATAGTACAGATTTCAAGTGTATGTATAATAAAAATGAATTAATGAAAAACCTACTCGGTGTTGTCGAGTAGGTGACCGTGGTCTCGTACTCGGCTGCGACAAGGCAGCCTCTCCCAACAACACCCATCATCTCCCAAGTATATTTAGCCTCCATTGAGCAAGTGCTGGGTCTACAGCCGGCACCGGTGACCGTTGAATCGGTGTCATACGTGTCGAATGTAGATTGCGACAGCTGTCGATTAGGTGACCTTGGTGTCATACTCGGCTGCGGCAAGGCAGCCTCTCCCAACAACATACCACCAATAGTCACGCTATAACCACCATTCTCGCCTTAGGACATCTAACTGAAAAATCATTAACACAACGACAACGCCTACAGCACGCCAACACGTAGAAGTACACGGCACCGACGCTTCTTGCAACCACGCCTCAGTTTTTATATACTATAGAAAGCCAAAATAAAGATAAGCTGAAAACCTAACATCAAACAGTGGCCCTTATTAATAAAAATTCTGGGAACGACCCTAGACAGTCCTGAGCCACTCCGTCTACAGATACGTTTTTCGCACCGGTAAACAGAAACCGCGAAGTAGGGCCGAGATCATTAACACGACCGCAGAAAATCGCAACGTTTCAAGTGGCGCCCAAGCAGGGAGCCTGTGAAATAGCAACGACGTAATATAAGAAAACTGAGGCTAGAAATTCGATTACTTCAGTTTTAAACCCAAAAAGCAAGAAGAATGGTACTCACTGGTTGGATATATGTACACGCTCAGAAAGGGAGAGCTAAAAAATTACATGGAGGAATTTCAATTATAAACGGACGGCACGATGGAAGAGCTTCAAACGAGATTCGTCGCGTTCGTGGTCAATGACGATATCGACAAAAGCACGCAGAGCCGATTCGAAGCATTAGCAAGTCAACACGATTGCAGCAGGGCCTCCTTCCACGCCGGCGCAAGTGATTCGTCGCCAACTACTTCTAAGTTCGCCAGCCTTCCGGCTTTACGTACGGATGCCATCACTAAAGTGCACAAGTGGAACGTAGCTTTTGAAGGCCGATCCAACCCCCTTGAATTCGTGAAGGACGTAGAAGAATCGGTGAACGCATGGAACGTGGACCACGATAGTTTGCCGGGAGTTATGACATAACTTCTACGAGAGAAAGGACTGCAGCGGTACCGGAATAACCGTAAGCCGTGGACGACACGGGCCAGCTTCAAGCATGACTTTCTCAAATTTTTTCTGTCATCACTGTACCACAAGCGTCTAGCCGATCAGGTCCGTCAACGCTTCCAAGGGTCAAACGAGGTGTTTAAGGATTACGTAATAGCGATGCAAACTTTGATGCGGCACACAGACTACGATGAGAAGCATAAATTAGATCGCAGAAACAGTCGCCGCGAGTATCAATCATACGTCAGAACCAATGATTTCAATTCACTTGAAGAGCTGGT
Source organism: Thecophora atra (assembly GCA_937620795.1). Classification (NCBI taxonomy): domain Eukaryota; kingdom Metazoa; phylum Arthropoda; class Insecta; order Diptera; family Conopidae; genus Thecophora; species Thecophora atra. The sequence continues at coordinate 29,661,478 of OW569398.1, forward strand.
GGACCAGACTGATCAGTACGAGAATATTCTTGCCCACCGCAAGACGCAGGCATACCAGCCATCGAGAGAAGTCGTGCACCGCACCGCGCAGCACAAGATCGAACCATTTCATTCTACCACTGCCTCGAGCACAATCGCCGTAGACACAGCCTGCCGCCGGTGCGGACAGAGCGGACACTTTGCCAAAGGTTGTCGGAACCCGACAATATATTTCTGCTGGACTTTTGGCAAGAGAGACGTCAAAACCATAGACTGCTGCAGGAAGAGTTCGGGAAACGCAAGCGGCAATCATCATTAACGGAGGATGCTGTTGCCAACACGACCATAACTCCGAACACCGGAATACGACAGGAAGGTACCTGTTTATTCGCCGACATTCACCTTGGGACCAGATCAGTAACCGCAAGCATCGATACTGGTGCCACCAAGAGCTTCATCTCAGAATGGTTGGCGAACGAGGCCATAGAATATGCTCGAGTAAGAAATCATCACTGCCGCATCCGCCTAGCGAACGGATCCACATCGTCACTCTGGGTACACTCGAATGTTTCATGGAGTTATACGTAATGACAACTATAGTGAGTCCGGTAACGCTTGGTATGGGCTTTTTGGCCCTTGCCTAAACCCAATTTACTTGTAGAGGTTTAAGTTTGAAAATAAATGGTACTGACAACGTAGATGAGCCCCGTTGGATGACAGCAAAATGCACGAACGTGACCAGCGAAGACGCTTTCTTAAAGATAGAGCTCGCCCCTTTCAAGAGTATGTCGGGCGTGACCAACGTAGCCACCCATCACATCCGCATGCGTGACGAGATTCCCTTGAAACAGCGATATTACCCGAAAAATCCTGTTATGCAAGGAATTATCAATCGCCAAGTCAACGAGTTGGACAAGGGGTGCATAGAGCCATCAAAAAGTAGCTACAGTACACTCATCGTACTGGTGAAGAAGAAGAACGGCGACTGGAGACTATGCATGGATTATCGTCAAATAAATGCGCACTCGATTCCTGATGTCTACAAGCTGACCCGAATACAATATATCCTGGAGAAGTTGCGAGAGGCGAAGTACATCAGCACTATCGATTTGAAAAACGGGTATTGGCAGATACCGGTAAGCGAGGAAAGCCGCAGAGTCACGGCGTTCACCGTCGCAGGAAGAGGGCTGTTTCAGTGGCAGGTGATGCCATTCGCCCTCCACTCCGCGCCCACGACCTTTCAGAGAGCGCTGGACCAAGCAATCAGGCCTGACATGTATTCTTACGCCTTCGCTTACCTCCACGATAACATCGTGGTGAGCAAGACAAAAGAAGAACACATGAGCCACCTGTACAATGTTTTCCAGTGACTGCGATGGGCGAATCTTCGTATCAACGCGGAGAAGTGCCGATTGTTACCCCAAGGACGCGAGGCATCCACACGGATCCAGAAAAAGTGGCCGCGATACAAGATTTACAGCCACCAACCAACCTTAAAGATTTGCTTAGGTATTTGGGAACCGCCTCATGGTACCGCCGTTTCGTTGCTGATTTCTCGGAAGTCGCGTCTCCACTCACAGACCTTTTGAAAAAGGGTACTCGTTGGCACTGGAACACGGCACAACAAGAGGCATTCGAAAAATTGAAACGCAGATTGATGGAGCCGCCTGTACTAGCTTGCCCTGACGTCTCCAAGTAATTCACCTTGCAGACGGACGCGATTGACATTGGACTCGGTGCCATGTTGACGCAGGAACACGATGGATCCGTGTTCCGGATCATTGTTTACGCGAGCCGCCATCTACAAGCGGCAGAAAAAAATTACTCTGCCAACGATAGCGATAGTGTGGGCAATTCGAAAGCTGAGGTCATACTTGAAGGGGTACAATTTCCGCGTCATAACGGACCACCTCGCGCTTAAATGGCTCAACTCAATCAATAACCCAACAGGACGGATTGCCAGGTGGGCACTCGACCTCCAACAATATTCCTACGAAAGACACTACAGGAAGAGTAGGCTGAACATCATCGCCGACGCCCTCTCCAAGCAGCCACTCCAGACAACTTGTGACAATTTATTGCGTGTGCACTCCGCTGGACCGGGATATTCATGGCTAGACAGGAAAATTAACGAGGTAACTGGCGCTCCAACGAAGTATCCAGATTATACTATCCAGGACGGAGGATTGTATCGTCACACACCATGCCACCTAGGTGACGAAAACGATGAAGGTTGGAAACTGTGCATAGACAAGGCAGACAGAGACCGTATGCTGGTAGAAAATCATGATGAGCACAGTGCCGCTCACTTAGGAATACGCAAAACCATCAGCCGCATCGCTCGCCGACACTATTAACCGAGCATGTTCCGAGACATCCCGCTCTATGTAAGGAGGTGTGATTCGTGCCAACGCTTCAAGGTAGAACAACGAAAACCGGCGGAGAAATGCTTAGCCAAATACCCGAAGAACTATGAGCTACAACATGTTGCTGGTACTCACAGACAAATTCAGCAAGTGGACGGAGATGATACCACTGAGACAAGCCACCGCCAAAACCCTCCAAACTGCCTTCAGGGAAAGGATACTTGCAAGCGACAAATAAGCTCAGTTTACCAGCCACTCGTTCAAAGCATTTATGAAGGAAGTCGGCGTTCGCCAACAATTCACCGCATCCTATCAACCGCATGAGAATCCGAGGGTGCGAGTGAACAGGACAATAAACACCATCATTTCGCAGCTAACCAACAAAGTACAGCGTACTGGGATGAATATCTCCCGGAAAAACCTTTGACAGTGAATTCCAGTGTGTCCGCATCGACAGGATACTCTGCAACGTTCCTAGTACACGGAAGAGAACCACGGTTGCCACGTGCTCTCTACGACGAAGTGACCCTAGGAATCGGAACACTACCAACGCTGCCGCTGGACAAAGCCAAAAATCTGCAAGCAATATTCCAAATAATACGCAGGAATTTACAAATGGCTTCAAAGGACCAAGCCCGCCATTACAATTTGCGTAGACGCCAATAGACACCGCAGATTTGTCAGTGGGTACTGTTACGAACGCACCCGCTCTCAAATGCCGCCGTGAGTTTCGCCGCGAAGTAAGCCCCAAAATTCGAAGGACCTTACCAAGTGACTGATTTCGTTTCACCGGTGATCATGCGGCTCAAGACTACAGGGAACACTCCGAAAATGGCCAACATCAGCGATCTCAAGGTATATGTACATATGTATAGGTATATGTACTCATACATATTTCCCCCCCCCCTTTCGTTCCTTTAATACTAGTATGTTCGTCCGTCTGCCTGTCTACACACAAACCTTACGGCGACGGTAAAGATCCTCATCGGCAGAGAGCCACACACACAAACCTTAACAAACCTTATGGCGATGGCAGAGATCCTCACCGGCAGACAGCAACGCTTGCAAAGAGCCACACACACAAACCGTAACAAACCTTATTGCGACGGCAGAGATCCTCACCGGCACACAGCAACGATGGCAGAGAGCCACACACACAAACCTTAAGAGCCCTTATGGCGACGGCAGAGATCCTCACCGGCAGACATCAACGCTGGCAGAGAGCCACACACACAAACCTTAACAAACTTTATGGCGGCGGCAGAGATCCTCACGATCCTTAGCAGCGCAGTCGCTACGTTGGCAAACACACACAAGGTACATATACACACTACAGACTGGTAAACGGAAACCCACCATAACAGATGCTGTAGCCGAAGGCTATCAAACCATTTTATAACGCAAATGCAGCAAAACAACGAACGACTCTTCCAAAATGGGGAAAGGTAGCTGTATCAACAGCAACAATTTAAACGTAACGAAGGGTCAACGTCTTATAGGAACCAAAAGGTGTTCGGAGGTTTTTGTCGTGAAAACATTTGTTTCGAACCAATAATAAAGAGCGTGTTTGTTTCCCAGCACAGAAACACTTCGCAACTATCGTCGTTCGAGTCCCGCATCTAACTTCAGCAGTGATTAATCATTTTGGTTTTGATTCGTTAATACGACGATTCGTTAATAGCAAGCATCAACACAACGTCCTCAACAAGGCTGACGATAACGGGGATACAACAATTAGCAGCAATACAAAGTCACAGCAATAGACAGCGAAAAAAATTAAGAAAAACAAAAATTTACAAAAGTAAAAAAATTTAAAATGTAATAACCTTAATAAAGTATAAATTCATTAACAATGTATAACACCGCCCTAGAAATTAAGAACCATTAAAACCTAATTGTCTGTATATTAACTTACTATTTAAAATGCCTACATATATATGTATGTATGTACATATAAGAAGATGTTACCATTGCTACTCGATGAAAACTTTTTCCTCCCGTTGGGATGAGGGATGTTGTATGTCGCGATCGCAACAGCTAAGTCCAACGTAATAAAAACAAAATATTCAAGACCAAATAAAACATTATTAGTTCAAGGACGCGTTCGACTCAAATATCACAACAGTCGAAGCAAGGCAAAGAACAGTTAAAATGCAAGCGCTGCACTTTTTCTTCGATTGGTGCGGTCAAAGCTTTGTCGTCACCATAAGCGAAATAAACGAGTGACTTATGTTAACTTCGAATTATTGAATCCTAGCAAGAATTCGAAGTTAAACAATTTGGAATAATTTTAAGCCGAGCGTCTTAAACAATCAGCAAAAAGAAAAAAAGAACTGCAGGTAAAGAAAAGAGGCAATGCGGAAAACGAAAGTTCCAGTTATCAAATGTAGAAATGTGTCCGATTGCGAAATTAATATCAATTAAATATTAATTTCGCGAATTAAGAAATTTTAAAGATGCGACATACGACTGACTGACCCACTTTAGCGCCGTCACCTGACGACGCCGAAGCCGACGTAAAACCAAAAGATTAATTTTAAGTTAGTAGTGAAGAAAATGTGATTAGTATCAGACGTTAGTGTAAGAGTCGATAAGTAAATTATGCAACGACCGGTACTCGGTCGGTAGTGTAACATTAGTTAAGTGACAAGAAACAGTAGTACACAATAAATAAAAATGAAATGAAAGTAACAAAAAGATATTAAGAACGTTCTCATTGATATCGGACACCCATCACTCCCGTAAGTACAGGATATTCAGACGTTGTGGTAGTAGGCCACAAAAAGAGTTCTTATTAAAGGTGACGTCAATACCAAGGTTTTTATGTATAAACGGTCTCTGTATTTGTATTGCTTACAATAAAAGCAATTTATTACTGATTTAAATTAATTCCAATTGATTTCTTTATTTTCGCTAGTTATACATAAAACACAGTTATCTGAAAACTAGGGAAGCCGGTTCAAATCCTGCTGCTAAGGAATTCTTCCAGTTTTAATTTAATCACATTTTATATTTTTTAATTAAACAAATTGAAAGAAGTAATAATACATACATAAAAAAAGCAGTTTGAACCGATCATGAAATCGACCAAGTAGATAGACAATAAGACATTTCATTCTCTTTGCTTTCACACATATTCGTAAATCATAAATTCAAAGCTGTGATGCTCAACCGGTTTTGCAGAGAAGCAACATATAAGGTGAAAAGTAAGATATTATGAGAAGTTGAAAAACAAACAAAGTCGTTTGCAGTAGTTGCAAAGACTTTGCATTTTTTTAATATCGAATTTTTTCGGCATCGGCCCACCAACCGCGTTATCGAGTGTTTTTCGACTTTGGCCTAGCAACCTCAATATTGAGTGGCTTTCTATCTGACACTTTTCGCTTCGCCCCAAAGATAACAAAAAACCTGACTCGCTCGGATTTCCGAAGATTTGTGACTTTGTTTTTTTGATTTCTTTACGTACACTGTATGTGTTATTCACCACGCGACGTCACATCTGATTGGCTTTTTGAACTATGCTGCTGTTGCTACGGCCATAAAGCAAACATTTTTCAAAAACGAATTCTGCTATATATATATGTGTCAATATGTATTTGATAATATTGTTCAAGAGTTCAATTACATGAGAGCATTAATAATTCATGTTTTTATGTTATTATATTATAAATAAAATTATGAAATGCTACTTCTTCTTCTTTGAGGTGAAAAAATATGGAATTTTATGAAATTATTACAGTACGAAATTGCCAAAAGTGTACTTTAATAATGTTCGTTTTTTAAAAATAACTCAAAAATGTAAATGAGATAAGACATTACATAATCAATTACGAATTTCAAACACATTAGTGCAATTCTAATGTAGCGAAAATATGTTTTTCCTCAAAAAGTAGTAATATAGTAACACTACTTAGAACTAAAAGTACGCGGAAACATACGCAGTTTGCAAACGGGTGATAAAATTCACTGGTAAGGTGGAAATGAAAATGTAGATATGCCAATACTACATTGATGCTATTTTCTTTCTATTAATTCATAACCTTAATTTATAAATTATTTTTAGAGAAAATGTATAATTTATTTTTTGTATGTGTGTTTTATGAGGACTGGATTATGTTAAAGTTAAAATGAAGCCAACGAAATACTTTGAAGTCCTCGATATGAACTACAATCATTAAGGAAATAAAAGGTTCTATAATGTTAACAACAAGCTGTAAAAAAATCTAAAATGTATTATTTATGCCAAAAAATAAAAGTCTTGAAATATAAACAATAATTTTACTTTGTAAACGGAACCCAAATATGTAGTTGAGTATTATACGCATAATAAAAACGTGTATTAAATTTCCTGTAAATACAAGACATGTTAGAATATTCACTCAGATTTTTTTTGTTCTGCGAACATTTAATACCATCACTATATAATAATTATAGATAAAATCAATATGCGTTCAATCGGAATAATTTATTTTATTTTTACAAGTTTACAATTGAGTTGAAATCTCAAAACAAAGTGTTAAGGCATACATAAAATATGTTAAGGCGTCAAGAGGTGAGTAGGGGTCTCTGGTGGGGAGTTATTCATCAGATTTCCAGTTTTTCACGACGCTGGAAAACTTTACCTAGTGGACGCTTTGCCGTCATTGATTGCTTTCAACCAACGCCTTCTGCGAGGAAGTTCTTTTCTTCCAGCCGAATACCCCGTTTGTAACTTGGTGCATTGGCTGGGTGATACATAATGTGCAGAATTCTGCTGCGGGATACTCTGTCCCTTTCTTTTACTATACGTGTTAATAGGTACAAAAGTTGTCAAATTTTTAAACAATGATATAAGTATAAAATTGTTAAGCAAATAAAATAAGGAACTATAAAAACAACGTCTGAATTTAACTCTTTATAGAGTCAGTGCTAGACTGTCATGAAGACAACAACGAGCATATATACATAAAGAGAGTACATGAGATCCTACTCGTTGTTTTAAGAAATTCCTGGCTCACCAACGAGTAAATATTAATAAAGAGTTTTCATGACTTTCCAATCGACCAACGAATTGAAGCAACATTGGGAGCGACGTGGAAATCATACACATGGTTTGACCAAACGACAAACGACGCAATAGCTCGAAAGCCAACATTTGTAAGGCAAGTCCATTCGCGAAGCCAAAGCCAGTCAACTTAAAATTGGTTCGATACGGTTCGATCGCACATGAAGTAATAAATTAAATGAACACAGAAAGCACACAAAGGGATGGAGAGGCAGCAATATGATTTGTTGCATAATTTTTTATGACCGACTTGTTGATTTTAGCGGGTGATTTGAAACAAGGAAACAAATCGTCTTCTTCTTGTTCTTTTACAAGCATAGAAGCAGAGAGTGGTCCGTCTTTTCAGATTTGTTTCAATTTTTATTTAATAAAGAAATTTGGCTTTCTAGGATTATGTGCATTCTACTTTTGAAGCGTTGCAAAGAAGTGGGAGTATTTACATCGCCGTTGATAGAAATAGTTTTAGCATTTAAATTTTTTAATATAGCACGCACTTTGAAATTGAAATTTTGGTTTTATTTTGTATTTGGTTTCAAATTATACAAATTATATTAATTATATAAACTAAAATTATACAGATTATAAGTACATATGTATGCAAGTATGTATTCATTACATTACAATATTAACAAAATTGCTGCGTTTAATTTGTTAGTGCAACCGAGCAAAACAAAATAGAACTTTTTCAATTCAAGGAATCTTTCTACCCTTTCGCATTTATTACAAAGCTAATTGTTTTTTTTGCAATGCTTGGACTCATTGTGTCATAAAATTTTAGTTCCTATGAGCTTCGATTCGAAGCTACATACTATTTGTTGTTTCTTATTGCTGCGACGCATTCGGCGTTATTCATTCCGTTTTTAGTTTCTTGCCTTAGCGAATCAGGAATTTTATACAACAACGTCTAGAATCTCATATAATCTCTTTATGTATATATAGTTGAAGACTGTCGTTCCAAATTCGGAGACACGTTGAATGTTAGAGGATGCGAGTCCCCCTCTAACGAAAAATGGACAAGCTAAGTTTAATACCAGCCTAAGTATAAAAGTCGTTATAAAGCTAATAGTACTTCCAGTTCTTTCCAAACTACAAACGTACAATGAAAAAATCAGTAAGTAAGATTTCATTCAAAACCCCAAATAAAAACAAATCTAAGACGGACTGCTTATGTTTTCTTATTGTAACTTTTTTGCATTTTATTGCCCGCTGACATCCGCATATCGATCATTGTGACGATGTTTATTTCATACGCGTAAAACAACAACGATATACACAGAACATACATATCTATAGTCTCTGACTGCACTTTCAGAAGAATTGCAACTACCGGTTCGAATAGCCACATTCAAATAAAAATATTATAACTTCAATAATCTTGCGGACGCCAAATTAATACGCTTTTCGAATTATGGTCAAATAACTTGATATTTATGATATTTACACATTGAACGTTACCTTTCTCTGAGTTGAATTCACCTCGCCACCAGTTGTTCCTTTCAAAATTATTTCCAATTGTCTGGAGAGCTTATCGATAGACTTAATTTTGACCTCTATTTGAGTTTCGACTATTTTGAATTCTGAGTCAAGTAGTGCAGATTTATCCTGTTCTCCTGACAACTTGGTTCTCAACTGAACATTATCGTGCTGTAATTTATGCAGCAATCCCTTAAATTTATCCAGATCCAATGTCGTTCCGGCTAGTAGGTTTTCGGACTGAGCTAGATTTAGCTCCAAATTTCGTCTCTGCTCTTGAGCATTGTTTAGCAATTTTAATCGATATTCACTTGCTTTATCAGTAATTAATTGCTCTTGAGCTATCGCAATAACATTTTCCTCGAATTGAAATTTTTTATTATAGAGCTTGTCAATCTTTAATCGGAGTCTGCGTAGCACTGTCTCTATTTGATTACCTTCCTTTTTCGAGTCATGTAAATCTTTCTCAGTTCGCACCATCCAAAGGGGCAGTTCCTCCAACTTAAATTCAAGCTTATTCAAAGTATCACTTTCTTTATCACCTAGATAATATAAAAAAAATTAGACACATGAGTTATAGCCTATAAATCGGGTGCTTACATTCTCTTTTGAGATTAGCGAAATCGGTTGCTAATCGAGATTTAAATAATTGCAGCTTATCATTTTGATCCATTTCTTTAGATATTTGTTTTTTTATGGCTTCTGTATTTGATGTATTCAATTTGATTAGTTCTCTTTCTTTCCTGTTCTCAATTTAGAGAAAAAGTAAAGGAAAATCTTATAAATAATATTCTACGCATTATCCAAAATACTAAATAAGTGCCTCAATTAAGGTTGTTAACAAGATCAATTTTCACCAAATGTGTAGTCAAAAAGCGTTAAAAAAAAAACCGAAATAAAGATCGATAAATCGTTACGCAACTATGAGCATATGTTACGATATATGCTATCGTTGACTATAGTAAGACCAATAATCATTCTTGTAGTTAGACGATATAGCAAAAGAAAATACTTGCTCTGCAGATTATTCATCGGAAAATTATCTTCCAGCTAGACTAATAGACTCGCTTGAATGTCAGGCAAATTTTCTACAACGGAACTAATGTCATAATAAGTGGAAAAACTTTTTCTACAAAATTATGTTTTAATATATGTATTTAAAAATATCACTACTTACTTCATTATTCATTTTTAATCGTAAAAAATTAACATTAAGCCTAATCATAGAGCTTGCGCGTTTGGAAAATTATGAGAGCGTTTTTGGATAATTATGAGAGCAACCCAAACGCAAACATGAGTTCGTTGGTAATTTAATTGCTTTGCAGTCCAAGTCGCGTCTATGAGGTATATCGGAGTAGGTACCTCCTACAAATCGCCTGCCAAACAAGACTATTGATTATTTATTGTATTTGGAGTATTGGACAGAATTGGTCAATTGTATCTTTGTATACAATCATACGATATGTATTTATACTAAAAGGTTTGACAAATTAATCCATTCTTTAACTTATTTACTTAAATATGTTTAACATCTAAATTTGTGAACCAGTAATTTGCGAATTCTGAACTTCGTTAGTTTAAAAGTGGCACCATTTTACAAAACTAATCCAACTGGTTGGAAATAGGAGTTTTAAAGTTGAAAGTTGCTACGCATTTGTCAGTAACAATTAGAATTTCACCAATTTGTTAAAAATCTCGACTTTGGATATACCATTATAACCATTCTTAGAAAACGAAACTTCTTTTGAGGACTTTAGCACCTGCATACATATTCCAGATTTGACTTTATTAAACTATGATGACACGTAGCCCATGGGATAGTGTGCTGGAGTGGAATGTAGAGGCCGTAGTTTCACAACAAAAACGGATGGGAATTATATTTGTAAGTTTATATGTACATAATAATATTCAGATTTTAATTAACACATTTATCCAGAGGAAAAAATTTTTCAAGTAATTGGCCTTAAATTTATTGACTATGCTGAATTACAATCTACGCCCGCCGCATGGTTTCTCACTGAACTTGATTTGAGTGAACTCAAAAATCTTTTTTTCCATTAATAAAGATCTTAAATGCAGCAAAAAGGTATTCAACCTAATTGCTTATAATTTCAACATTATGGTTGACTCCTAAGATAAACCTTACAGTTCAAGAATCAAACCCATTTTAATTAGCATAAATATGCAAAATTTAATATTTATATTTCAACCGAAATTTTTGACCGTGTAGCCATCGAATTTCATCGAAAATAGTCATACCTTATACATGGCAACATTTTGCTTTCTGCAAGCAATGGTCTAAAATACACTGTTAATCGTGATTCGTGCTTTGTTCTTGGCATCTCAAATAATACTGACGTATAAAGACATTGTTGCAAAACCGAATCTTCTTTCTATCATTCTTGCATAGGCAAATATGTGTAAGTAAATATTACGAGACATCGTCGTGTGATAAAAAACTCAAAAAGATTGCATACATGCAGAAAATGTTTCTGTTAAAAACAAATAATAATAAATAAAAAACTCAAAAAGATTGCATACATGCAGAAAATGTTTCTGTTAAAAACAGTCGAGAACTTCCTGTAAATTAACAGAAGCACTCCGTCATTATAACTACTACCTGACGCTGAGGATCTAACCGATCTACTCTGTTAAAAACAATCTACCTTCTCGGCAAAGACTATACAAGATAGGAAAGATCTCAGTATGTGCTTCTTATTGTGAAATTCGCTGTTCCTTACAAGCTAAAACCAGCTATTAAAAAACTTGTAAACTGCGAAAATAATCCATTTTGGGTTGTTACCACTAGCGTTCGGAAATGCTCGCTCACTCCCGCTCTTGCTCACGAGCGGCGAACGGAGAAAAATTTTCAGCCCTCCCGCTCGCTCAAAAGAGCGCTTGGTTTTAAGAGCGCAAGCGAGCCGCGAGCCACAAGTAATTTCTTAGCGCTCTCGCTCGGAGCGAGGTGAAACGTCGTCTCCCGAGCGTGGTGAAACGTCGACTCGCGAGGGCTGGCGAGTCGCGTCTCGCAAGTATTGACGAAACCTCGTTCCGACCTGTTGCTCGAATCTAAACAGATATTGCTGTAATTCTGCTGGTTAGTAGACATTATTTTTCACCACCTATACCCAGAGCCTGAAATAAACTCTTGTAATGATCTTTCTGAAAAAAATAAACTTTTAACTTTTATTACAAAATTATTTTACAAAATTTTTTATTTATATTTTGACCGAAATTTTTGACCGTGTAGCCATCGTATTTCATCGAAAATAGTCATACTTTATACATGGCAACATTTTGCTTTCTGCAAGCAATGGCCTAAAATACACTGTTAATCGTGATTCGTGCTTTGTTCTTGGCATCTCAAATAATACTGACGTATAAAGACATTGTTGCAAAACCGAATCTTCTTTCTATCATTCTTGCATAGGCAAATATGTGTAAGTAAATATTACGAGACATCGTCGTGTGATAAAAAACTCAAAAAGATTGCATACATGCAGAAAATGTTTCTGTTAAAAACAGTCGAGAACTTCCTGTAAAGTAACAGAAGCACTCCGTCATTATAACTACTACCTGACGCTGAGGATCTAACCGATCTACTCTCTTAAAAATAATCTACCTACTCGGCAAAGTCTATACAAGATAGGAAAGATCTCAGTATGTGCTTCTTATGGTGAAATTCGCTCTTCCTTACAAGCTAAAACCAGCTATTAAAAAACTTGTAAACTGCGAAAATAATCCATTTTGGGTTGTTACCACTAGCGTTCGGAAATGCTCGCTCACTCCCGCTCTTGCTCACGAGCGGCGAACGGAGAAAAATTTTCAGCCCTCCCGCTCGCTCAAAAGAGCGCTTGGTTTTAAGAGCGCAAGCGAGCCGCGAGCCACAAGTAATTTCTTAGCGCTCTTGCTCGGAGCGAGGTGTAACGTCGTCTCCCGAGCGTGGTGAAACGTCGTCTCCCGAGCGTGGTGAAACGTAGACTCGCGAGGGCTGGCGAGTCGCGTCTCGCAAGTATTGACGAAACCTCGTTCCGACCTGTTGCCCGAATCTAAACAGATATTGCTGTAATTCTGCTGGTTAGTAGACATTATTTTTCACCATCTATACCCAGAGCCTGAAATAAACTCTTGTAATGATCTTTCTGAAAAAAATAAACTTTTAACTTTTATTTCAGAAATTAATTAAAGATATACAGAAAAAAAATTTTGTATTGCATGAAATTGAAGCAAAATATTCGATAAGCTGTAAAATTAATAAGTAATTTAATCTTTAAAACACATAGTGGCTATTTATTCTTTCAAACATGTCACAGTTCAATATGTTAGTGTTTCTATAGCAGATGTAATGCCTTTGTTCCTTTGAACGCCAGAAGCCTCTTTAGAAAGAACAAACTTTCAGCTATGGAAATATTGAAGTGGTCCAATAATTTCTCTCAATAATTAAGGAATAATAAACTGAAAAGTATTTGAAATCTAAGCTTATTTAGAACATTCGAATCTCCTGACCTATATAAACAATCCATACTGAATCAACTGACTTAAAACCTATGGAGTTAGACGAACAGAAACTTCTTAAAAATAGAATGGTGAAAGTCAACATTAACATGAAAATACATTACCATCCCGATCATATAAAAGAAAGTACGGTAGATAAAAACAGCTGACTACGACATATTTGCAATTTTTATGAAAATTAACTTCGTTTTTTGATGAAAATAGGCAATATTGAACAAATGCAAGACTTGAAAAATGTTCCTTGTGCATTTACACAAACATTAGTGGTTTTTAATCTACTCCCATTGGCTTTATTTGCATATTTAAAAAAAGAAGATTTCGGCCTAGCGCTATGAAGAAAAACAAGAGTTTCATTGCTCCCTTGAACAAAGAACACATGAAGTCGTCAAAAATGCACTTGGAGTTGTCAAAATTGCATGCGTTTTGTTTTTGTAACCACAGCTAAGCATAATTTCACTATTCAGTTAAATATAAAAATGAGTTTCCAGTCTTGTAGGGTCTTGGTTTCTCTTTTCTTTTCTCTTTTCTTTTGGTTATAGTAACCAACCACACGGTTAGAAATCTTGGCCTAAAATTAAAAATAAGTATGTACACAAATTACCATTGCCATTCTCTTATAACGCTATTATATAACTCCTAATAACATGTTAGATGTGAGTTTTTCTGAAACACATTTACTTAAACTTTATATTTCCTGATCTCCAGTGAAAATCAAACAACAGTGTTATGATTGGCAGGCTAAAACACTACCTCTAGGCTATGCGTGAGCACAAAAACATTGCCTTTAATTTGGTATTCATTTATTTTCTTACTTCTCTTTTCAACGAGATTTATAAAAAGCTGCCGAGCACAGTACAGTTGAACATAACCTAGTACTTATGACATTTTTATCAACACATATAGTAAAATTTTTATAAGAAAACTCATGTAATGACAGCCAACATGTGTGCTAATTTTAAAAAATTTTGAATAACCCAGTTGTTGTCCACGTGTTGTTTTAAGTAACACGCATGAGGTTATTATTTCAGAGCTAAAATCGTACTTGGTTAAGAGTAACTTTTCTCCGTGTACATATTCATATACTATATTAAAATTGTCGTGAAGTTTTATTGTGATAATGGGACAAAATTACAGAAGTTTATATTTTCTATATACTTAGAGCAAGAAGTATATATATATTTTTTCTTATATATTTATAGTGATAATGGGACCTTTACCACTGTTTTAGCATATTGTTTTTTTTTGTAGGAACCTATGATAGATACGTATATAAAACATGGATACAGGATTTGAATTGTCATACTATTACCACTGACCATATAACATATATATGGTCAGTGCTATTACCTTCATAAAAAACAAAAATCGTAAATATTTATTAGCGCATAATTGAAAAAACAAAAATATAGAACGTAAACATGTTCAAAAATATAAGTCAAAGTAATAATGGCAACCCTAATTTATTAGAATCCTGTTAACAGTAAACCATTATTTTTTTATTTCGTTAATAAGTAGAATGGCATTGCTTCATTTAATGTAATATTTCGGTCAGCTTAACGCATTTATTTTAACAGAAAAGCAATCATGGCGCCACGCGGTCCTCAGACTTTAGCGGATACTAGAAAATTGATGGTAATGCATTCGAAATTTAGAAAATCTGCAGCGATGGACAGTTTTTAACATAATAAAACGTTGTAGAAATGTTATTAAATATGCATTTGATAATAAAGCGAAACCGAGCAAAAGAAAAGTTTTTGCTGATTCCGATGGTGGCTTTTAAGGCAAATTAACAGCAACTCTTATCTGAGTGTTCAAAACTTGCTGCGGAAGCACAAATTCATCTTGAAATAGTTTCTAACGCAGAAACAATCAGAAACGTGTTAAGAAAACATGACTTCAATGGTCGAGTTGCTAAAAAAAGCCTTTCATCAGCAAAGCAAATCAAAGAAAACGTTTAACGTTCGCCAAGAAAAAAAAAGGAGTTTGACTTTTGGAGTAAAGTAATTTTCGCGGATGAGCAAATTCAACGTTTTTCGGACAGATGGGCGCTCGTATGTCTGGAGGAAATGCAATAAAGTGCTACGTGAAAAAAAAAACGAAACCAATAGTCAAATATGGTATGGGTTCGGTAATGGTATGGGGCGCAATATAGGCAGCAGGCCCTGAAAATCGACACATTATAGAAGGCATGATGAATCATAAACTATACTTGAATATCGGTCTGGTTGAGGGCAAATCTGTCAGAAACTAACATCTATAATATTGGTTCCATAGAGCTTCTATAGTTATTTCTTTACAGAGTTAAATTTAAAGCGCATTTAAGCAGTAATTTGCCGATTGAGTTAATTCTTTTGCTTATAAACGACTATCAGCGCCGTGGCAAAAATACACCAAACCAACATTTACAACAAAATACGCACACAAACATCCAAACGGATCACATTCAAACATTGATCCGTTTGGATTATAAGCAATTGGCAATTGCTTATAAAAGTCAACCGATTTATTATCGTCAAAAACGTTTACTCCGAAATCTATTGGAATGAAATTTGAAAAATAATTTACTTCAATAACTGAAGCTAAGGAAATGCTTCGATATAATAGAAAGTTACGAATTTAAAGTATCTAAGACTCAAATTGAAAACACATCTCAGCACACGTATGGTGATAGCCTATGATTTGTTCTTGTTAAAGCACAAGAAGAAGCGAGTGCCTATGTTAGCTCTCATCGCCGGCTAAAATCTAGAAATCGATCATGCTGATTTCGTTATATGAATAAGGCAACAACAACTCCCCAAGAATCATAAAACAACACAAAACATATATTATACAGCAAAAAACTTCGAGTGTAATCTTTGGGTCTCTGCTTTCTTGATTTATCTGCTCTGCTTTGTTCAGAGCGCTGCTAAAAACCAAATTGTCTTAATTAGGACTGAGAAGATTAATCTTCAAGCACAGCAACATCGTGTTGCTGGAAAAAATTTTTCATGCAATCACTTTATGAATACATATATAATTGCTCTACCTATTACAAAGGTGTTTTGCCTTCAATTTAAATTGAAGGATTGAAATAAATGCAAGCCAAAGTAACCTTTTCAAAAGAGACTCTTTGAATCTCCATCTTTCACAAGACTGGCTTTCGCATGACTAAGGCGTCACCGGATGAGGTGACCCTTAGTAATTCCAACGAAGAATCCTACCATTAGAGACCTTGTTAACAATGCCTACACATTTTGGTAATGGCTATTTTATACAGCCAAATTTAAACTATAGTTAAGAGTTCGAAACTTACATTAGAGCCTCATTAGCTTCATGCATGATTTTGTCCCTATGTTGAATTGCAATGATTACATCACTCCATACTTGTGTAAGACGCTTGTGACCATTTTGCAGAACTTCCAAATCTGTGTTTGCATACGCTATGCTCTGATTTAACACATTGATTATTTCAAGCTGGTCTTTAAGTTCATTAGCAACAGCAAATAGTTCAGTTTCACGTTTCCTGACTTCAATGTCCAAATGATAAAATAACATATCAGACTTTTTCTTTTCCTCACACAGTTGCTGTTGGATTTCATAATCTCGACAAACAGTAAGCTTGGCATTATTTGCGTCATTCTCAACGTCCTCAGTCCACTTTTGAATGTTGTATTCGAGTGCTTGCAAATTGTCCAAATCACTTATGAGTTTATTGTAATTCGACTTATGATCCTTTGTAATTCTAGTTTTTTCGTCAAATAAACGTCTTAAATTTCCGATTACGTCATCTTCGTTACGGCGTTTAGTAAGATTTTCCTCAATATGCGATGTATATGCCTTAAGATGGTCATTCTGTACAAGTATATCTTGTTGCATTTCGTACAGTTTCGAACCATGTTCTTCACGTTGATGGTCTGCGTCCTTAATATTGTGAACGAGTTCCACAATCTCAGCAGAAAACTGTGATTTCGTTCGAAGCAAATACTGTTTTAATGATTGTTGAAACTTTCGCAAAAGTGGGTGATCCGGGGGCAACAAAGACAACGATGGTGTTGCGGTGGCCTCCCTATTAACATCCTCGCATTGGTGTATTGTTTCAGCAAATTTTTTGACATTATTTCTACAAGAATCCATATCTACCAAAGAAAACAATAAAATTAAACTTGTCAAGAAAATTGAGTACTTTCAACAATAATATGTGATTGTTTTTAGCCTGCAGGTTTTCATTGTTTCCTGTAACTTCCAAGCGTATCCATAGCGCTTCCATAATATATGTGCATTTGTATATATAAAGCTTTTTAGAAATAACAATTACAAAAAGTAAATGTGTATGGTGCATCTCTCATATCCACATACAAAAACATACAAACGGAAGAAACTTAACAAAGTCGTTAAGGAAAAAAATGGTCCCTTACATAAAAAATTTTTTGTAAACGGATATGAGAGATGCACCATACACAGTTACTTTTTGTAATTGTTATTTCTAAAAAGCTTTATATGTATATATGTAGATATATACATATATATACTCTGTATTTTTTGATGAGATATATATATAGATATAACAAACGGAAGAACAAAGGCGTTAAGGAATGAAAATGATCCGTTATATAACAAATGTCATGCAATATATACAACTACATATAGATATATTTAAGCATAAAACTTTTGTAAAAAGCGTAGTACAGGAGTACTGGTTATGGAAATGTAGTAAAATACCCGATCGGAGTAAGTTCGACAACACTGATGTATACACAGCCAACAGAGAGTATTGACAAATATGTACATATCTATGCCATATCTATCTTAACATATCTAACATATCTATCCAAAATAATATATATGTAAATGCGAAAGTCTGTCTGCTTGCCTGTTACCTTTTCACGGCTAAACCACTGCACCGATTTTGACGAAATTTTCCATGGAGACACCTTGAACCATAAGGAATGACATAGGCTATTTTATATAAAGTCGATATCTAAATTGTTAAAATGGGCGTGGAAATGATTTCAGTCGCCGTAATGAGAAAACTATAAAACTATTAGATATTATTGTTTTTTTTAATTAATTAATTATGTTATAGAAAAACTAGTAAAGGTGTTGTCTACAGCCGGGCTGTAGCCGAAATACCCTACACCTTAAAGCTGCATATATACTCGTATATATAAGATATATAAGATAAACTATAATTATAGCTGCTTAACTATTTCTGTGCGTTACAAACAGCGGTACTAAGTGCGTTTACTCTCAAAATTTAGGTGTAGGGTATAAAAATATATTGCAATACTTTGTGGATGGGTAAAAAGGAGGCGTGGCCCGCCCATTTTTTCCCAACAGAATATTATTGGTTCGCCAACTACAATATTATGTACACCATTATTCAGGAAACTTATATACTTTTCAATACAATCCATGTAAAACCCTCCATGACCTATGTAAACTAAAAGTGGGCGGATCACGCCCATATTTGGCATATTAACTGGAAGCATTAGTCTAAACCTACATATAAAATTTTCTGTAAATTAAGATGTAAATTACATCTTATTTTTTTACGTTATTTTTAAGAATCGGTGTAATTATGATGAATATGTCCCAATAAATATGATTTAATAAAAAAGCGGTACAAAGTTGAGCAAAAAAGAGCTTTTTATTTGAAATTTTTGAATATACTAAACGGTGCAAAAGTAGTTTGCAAACTTCTCTCTAACAAGAAAAGCTGCATTCGTGCTTCTTACCTTAGTGGGTTGCGGTGCTCTCAGAGCAGCCATCGATACATCTTCTGTATCTGACCAGTGTTTATTAGAATATACATAATTGTGGAGCACGCAAGCTGCCTTCACAATGTTCACGGTTTTGTCTACATCGCATTCAATGAGACGCCGAAAAGTTCTCCACTTTTGCGAAAAAATGCCAAAAGCATTTTCCACGATTCGGCGAGAGCGGCTTAAACGTTTGTTGAAATTTTTTTTTCTTTCATCCCGGATAGCCGCTGCCCTTGGAAAAGACATGTTTGCAAACCGAAACCTTCGTCTCCGAAAAAAACATGTGGAACAGGTTTTTACCATTAAACCACCATGCTTAAGGTAACGTCTTAAAAATTGAGAATTCTCAAAAATTGCGTTGTCACCATGTCGCCCATAGCTGCCAATATAGACCATTGTGAATTTATAGAACGGATCTACAATGGCCAACAAAACAATCGATAAAAATTGTTTATAGCAATAAAAGCTAGATCCGCTTTTTTGGGGGCCTCTATACTGACATGATTCCCATCGATGGCTCCAATACAATTTGGGAAATTTCAAATATCCCTAAAGCCTTTCTCTGACTGCCTCCACACTTTGTCTGTTGGTGTCGGCATTTGCGTTGGTTGCAACACTATCCAAATCGCTTGATACACTTCATCTATAATATAACCAACGGCAGTGCGGCCCATCCGATAAGAAAATGCGATCGTTTGGGAAGTATCTCCTGTTGCTAACAATCTATTTTCAATAGATAGATTAACAATAGATTAACTTTATCTGTGACTCTGTTCTTTACCTCAAACAAACTACTAGTCTTTCTTTTTACCTGATAGATGATCGCCAACTGGTACACATTTTCTTAATTTGTGGTTTCAGCAGCTCATGAAGCTCTTGAAATTTGCTTCGTGTCATCTGGAAAAATATCGGCAATTTTTCATCATCATTTTATAAATCTCGGTATAAATGGTATAAATTCGCCAAACAGCTCTCTTGCTTGATTTATTTCGCTAACCCACAACCGCCTTCGTTTAACTCTCCTTTTAGCAAGTAGCTGCAACAATACTTCTTCTTCGGAAGACAAATTTTACAGATATTAAATTAATACACTTATTTTTAAGATGAAGAATTTATTTACAATTTATTTTTAAAATGAAGACAACAATTTCTACACTACTGACAATACCTGCACTAATGTTTCGTTTGGGAAAGAAATACTAATAATAATTTTTCCTGAGAAATTTTTCATGTCACATCAGCAAATTCCCTAGAGAAAGTGACAAATCCCTCGAAATGAAATCATTTAATACCAGTACGGCATTCTCTTATTCACAGAAGCGAACAGCTGACTTGTATAATTCCACGTTGTCCCGCGTTCTGTCCGACATACTCCGCGATATCTCCGCCGGGTGCAGATTATTGTCGCGTTCTGTCTGACCGTGCCTTAAGTGTAAATAAAAAAAAATTAAAGGTAGCTATTAAAAAAAATATAAAATAATGTTCAATATAAATTATGAATATTCTTATATACATGAATTAATATCAATAACAATTCAGTGGCAAAGCGCATTTGTCTTAAGAGTCTACACCTCATGGGCTGTAGACTTGATCGAGTCGTCGGCAACTACTGCTATAGACTTTCTGATAAGGCTTTTATAACGCAAGATTCGTAATGCTTTTGCAAAAACATAGGGGAGATACAACGTGTTGACTCTGACGAGTCGTTGACTCTGAAACAACGCGTTGACCTTTTGACCCCCCAAGGTTGTTAAATGGCTGTTGAAAGACAACGGCATCTTTTGCGTGTAAAAGTATAAGCTTTTATGTGAAATATGTTAATTTAATTGCTCGTGCTTAAATGAATTATTCCAAAAAATTGTGTAGACAAATTTAATGAAAATATTTGAATATAATTTAAATGTACTAATATTATCTATGTTGTAAACAACACAGATACTCTGCTTTCGTGATCTCTGCTTTGCTTTGTTCAGAGCGCTGCTAAAAACCAAATTGTCTTAATTAGGACTGAGAAGATTAATCTTCAAGCACAGCAACATCGTGTTGCTGGAAAAAATTTTTCATGCAATCACTTTATGAATACATATATAATTGCTCTACCTATTACAAAGGTGATTTGCCTTCAATTTAAATTGAAGGATTGAAATAAATGCAAGCCAAAGTAACCTTCTCAAACGAGACTCTTTGAATCTCCATCTTTCACAAGACTGGCTTTCGCATGACTAAGGCGTCACCGGATGAGGTGAACCTTGGTAATTCCAACGAAGAATCCTACCATTAGAGACCTTGTTAACAATGCCTACACATTTTGGTAATGGCTATTTTATACAACCAAATTTAAACTACAGTTAACAGTTCGAAACTTACATTAGAGCCTCATTAGCTTCATGTATGATTTTGTGCCTATGTTGAATTGCAATGATTACATCACTCCATACTTGTGTAAGCCGCTTGTGACCATTTTGCAGAACTTCCAAATCTGTGTTTGCATACACTATGCTTTGATTCAACACATTGATTAGTTCAAGCTGGCTTTGTGTTCATTAGCAACAGGAAATAGTTCAGTTTCACGTTTCCTAGCTTCAATGTCCAAATGATAAAATAACATATCAGACTTTTTCTTTTCCTCACACAGTTGCTGTTGGATTTCATAATCTCGACAAACAGTAAGCTTGGCATTATTTGCGTCATTATCAACGTCCTCAGTCCACTTTTGAATGTTGTATTCGAGTGCTTGCAAATTGTCCAAATCACTTATGAGTTTATTGTATGGCGGTGATTCCACTTGGGTAAAGTTACCCAAATGGGTAAAATTTTGTTGTTGCTCTACGGCAAAACACAAAAATGAACACTCGCTCACGAGAAAACAGTGTGTTCATCCGTGGTTAAAATTTTACCCAAGCATTTTGCTGGTTTTTCTTCGAGAACAGAGTTCTGTAGCAGCAAAAACCGTTTGGTAGTATGCAAACGTATGTAAAATCAATGAAAGCGGCAGATTAGCACGCAAATTGTATGGTAAAATAACAAACGGAAACCCTTTCGAGCGCGTGTACATTTTTTCATTTGTTTTCAGCTGTTGACATAGCAACAATTAGTTCAACGATGACCGCTCATCAATGCGGATGTGTTGTACGGACATTCTATGTTAATTATTTTAACATATTACGCACATAAATAAATGTTTTAGTTTTGCTAATTTTTTAATGCTATTTATGACTTGTTTAGGAGTCGATCAATTTGGTATTTCCGATATATTTTTAATTAAATTTTTTCAATTCTATGTTTGATTATTATGACATGATGTTTTCTTTTGTAACATAATTTCATGTTTTTAAAAAATCTATAAAGTAACAAAAATTACATTAAATTATAATTTTTCTATATTTTTGTATTAGTATAATAATAGAGTGCATATTATTAGCTATCTGTAAAATTTTATGACACTCGACGCCACTTTTACGCCATTTGGTAGCAAAAGTATCAAATATTCTTGGGTAAAAATACCCAAGTGTAATCACATCGGGGTAAAAATTCGATGAACACATTGAGAGAGTAAAATTGCATGGGTAACTTTACCCAAGTGGAATCACCGCCTAATTCGACTTATGATCCTTTGTAATTCTAGTTTTTTCTGCAAATAAACGTCTTAAATTTCCGATTACGTCATCTTCGTTACGGCGTTTAGTAAGATTTTCCACAATATGCGATGTATATAGTTATGTTCTTGGTGGAAACGAAACACACACTTCGGTGTTTGCTCTAGAACAGCGATGTCCAAACGCACACTGTCACATTTTAAGCATGTGTATGAATGACTTCTCAACCTGCACTGAGGAAAATGAATACTTCGAAGTACGAAGCATTAGTTTCTTTTTGTTAAATTCTGCTACGATTATTGCAACACATTTAAAGTTTTAACAAACCAGTACAAGCGTGAAAAGTATCACACCTCAATTATTTGCTAAAATTTTACGTATCTTTAGTTAGAGAACGAAGGAAAACGATATATTAGACGCGTTAAGATGAATAATGGAGCTTATTCGTAACAAATCTTTTAAGTTATACATAAAATATGATTTTTGCAATAAAACAAAATAATATTATATAATATAAAGGAAAAATCCGCATGAACACAAACAGCGATAATTTTTTTGGGTGTAGCCAAATCAAACTTTCATGGCTGCTGTCGAAATTTCGGCAAATGCACTCATTGTATACATATTAAGGTGCTCAAAAATTGAGTGATGTTCTAGAACATCGTCGCCCATGAGCAGCCATTCGGCCACTCAATTTTTGAGCACCTTAATATGTATACAATGAGTGAATTTGCCGAAATTGCGTAAGCATTCATGAAAGTTTGATTTGGCTACACCCAAAAAAATTATCGCTGTTTGTGTTAATGCGGATTTTTCCTTTATATTATATAATATTATTATATTTTATTGCAAAAATCATATTTTATGTACAATCTACAAGATTTGTTACGAATAAGCTCAATTCTTCATATTAACGCATCTAATATATCGTTTTCCGTCCTTCTCCAACTAAAGATTCGTAAATTTTTAGCAAATAATTGAGGTGTGATACTTTTCACGCTTGTACTGGTTTGTTAAAACTTTAAATGTGTTGCAATAATCGTAGCAGAATTTAACAAAAAGAAACTAATGCTTCGTACTTCGAAGTATTAATTTTTTTTAGTGCAGGTTGAGAAGTCGTTCATACACATGCTTAAAATGTGACAGTGTGCATGACTTCTCAACCTGCACTGAAAAAATTAATACTTCGAAGTACGAAGCATTAGTTTCTTTTTGTTAAATTCTGCTACGATTATAGCAACACATTTAAAGTTTTAACAAACACGTACAAGCGTGAAAAGTATCTCACATCACTTATTTGCTGAAATTTTACGAATCTTTAGTTAGAGAACGAAGGAAAACGATACATTAGATGCGTTAATATGAAGAATTGAGCTTATTCGTAACAAATCTTTTAAGTTATACATAAAATATGATTTTTGCAATAAAACAAAATAATATTATATAATATAAAGAAAAAATCCGCATGAACACAAACAGCGATAATTTTTTTGGGTGTAGCCAAATCAAACTTTCATGGCTCCTGACTTAATTTCGGCAAATGCACTCATTGTATACATATTAAGGTGCTCAAAAATTGAGTGGCCGAATGGCTGCTCATGGGCGACGATGCTCTAGAACAGCGTCCCCCATGAGCAGCCATTCGGCCACTCAATTTTTGAGCACCTTAATATGTATACAATGAGTGCATTTGCCGAAATTACGTCAGCAGCCATGAAAGTTTGATTTGGCTACACCCAAAAAAAATATCGCTGTTTGTGTTCATCCGGATTTTTCCTTTATATTATATAATGTTATTATATTTTATTGCAAAAATCATATTTAATGTATAACCCAAAAGTTTTGTTAATAATACGCTCAACTCTTCATATTAACGCATCTAATATATCGTTTTCCGTCCTTCTCCAACTAAAGATTCGTAAAACTTTAGCAAATAATTGTGGTGTGATACTTTTCACGCTTGTACATGTTTGTTAAAACTTTAAATGTGTTGCAATAATCGTAGCAGAATTTAACAAAAAGGAACTAATGCTTCTTACTTCGAAGTATTAATTTTTTTCAGTGCAGGTTGAGAAGTCGTTCATACACATGCTTAAAATGTGACAGTGTGAGTTTGGACATCGCTGCTCTAGAACAGATGGACGGAAAACGATATATTAGATGCGTTAATATGAAGAATTGAGCTTATTCGTAACAAATCTTGTAGATTGTACATAAAATATGATTTTTGCAATAAAATATAATAATATTATATAATATAAAGGAAAAATCCGCATTAACACAAACAGCGATAATTTTTTTGGGTGTAGCCAAATCAAACTTTCATGAATGCTCACGCAATTTCGGCAAATGCACTCATTGTATACATATTAAGGTGCTCAAAAATTGAGTGGCCGAATGGCTGCTCATGGGCGACCCTGCTTTAGAACAGCGATGTCCAAACTCACACTGTCACATTTTAAGCATGTGTATGAACGACTTCTCAACCTGCACTAAAAAAAATTAATACTTCGAAGTACGAAGCATTAGTTTATTTTTGTTAAATTCTGCTACGATTATTCCAACACATTTAAAGTTTTAACAAACCAGTACAAGCGTGGAAAGTATCACACCTCAATTATTTGCTAAAAATTTACGAATCTTTAGTTGGAGAAGGACGGAAAACGATATATTAGATGCGTTAATATGAAGAATTGAGCTTATTCGTAGCAAATCTTGTAGATTGTACATAAAATATGATTTTTGCAATAAAATATAATAATATTATATAATATAAAGGAAAAATCCGCATTAACACAAACAGCGATAATTTTTTTTGGGTGTAGCCAAATCAAACTTTCCTGAATGCTCACGCAATTTCGGCAAATGCACTCATTGTATACATATTAAGGTGCTCAAAAATTGAGTGGCCGAATGGCTGCTCATGGGCGACGATGTTCTAGAGCATCGGAAATTGCGTGAGCATTCATGAAAGTTTGATTTGGCTACACCCAAAAAAATTATCGCTGTTTGTGTTAATGCGGATTTTTCCTTTATATTATATAATACTATTATATTTTATTGAAAAAATCATATTTTATGTACAATCTACAAGATTTGTTACGAATAAGCTCAATTCTTCATATTAACGCATCTAATATATCGTTTTCCGTCCTTCTCCAACTAAAGATACGTAAAATTTTAGCAAATAATTGAGGTGTGATACTTTTCACGCTTGTACATGTTTGTTAAAACTTTAAATGTGTTGCAATAATCGTAGCAGAATTTAACAAAAAGAACCTAATGCTTCGTACATCGAAGTATTAATTTTTTTCAGTGCAGGTTGAGAAGTCGTTCATACACATGCTTAAAATGTGACAGTGTGAGTTTGGACATCGCTGCTCTAGAACTACTTTATTAATTCCAAACTTAAAACTAGCTTACATGTGTAAAGCTTATTACCATAGATTATTAGATGTGACACTCGCTATTCGCCGCTTCAAAAAATCGGTTTGACATTTGACTGTTTGGTATGTTGAACCATAGAGAATGAATAACAAGAGGCCGAATCAGCGAAATTTACTCGAACGCCAAATGGAAGCGGTCGGTCCGCAAGGGAAACGAAGAAACGAAATGAGTGCAAAATGCGTCCTCTAAGAGAGACTAGCAAATTTCAATAAATTTACTCACGCATACAGCGAATATTTCTTTTCAATCATTCACTCTGTTTTATCATGCCTGAAACTGTTTCGTTTGGTTGTGTGTGTGAATAATTTTTAAGCATCAACATTTTTTAGCATTTCTGGAGTTTCTGATGCTTTTCTGAACTTTGTTTGCGATGACCATCGATTTTTTTGAGGCGGCATGCTGGGTACAAAAAAACCCTACAAAAAATAAATCTTTACAGGAGCACTATTATGAATATATCTAATCTCTAAAAACTAGCAAATATGCTAAGTATTAACACAGTTAAATTTTTATATGACTAATTATAATTGTCTTTATTTTAAACTCGTAAATATTTGTGTTTTACGATTTCCGAAAATAATTTCTAAAGCTTTCAGCTTTTCGGCAGATATTTAAACTGTTAATTACTAAAAATTGCAAAAATTTCAGTTTTCTATAATTGTACTGATCAAGAAGGTCGTCCAAACCTCCTTCATCGAATTTCTAATGTAAAATTGCAGCAGTAGGCGCAAGCACAAGAAAGCAAAAACAAATGTACAAACATACAAATCCACACGAAGCCACTAATTATAAAAAACACAAACAAAATAATGTCCAGAAATCGCAAAGGTAAGAAGTTATCAATGTGTATTCACATATATTCTTTCGACATACATACATACACTCTTCATTTGCTCCATAAAGAATCAATAGTAAAAAATATCTGATGTGGGCAACACATAACTTCCTTGTATGACGGCAATTGTATGGTTTTATTTCAAGAGTGGTTGATATATTTTATTTATATTTTAAAATTGAAGTTTTAAAAATTTTAAATATTTTTACTTCCATAATGAAAAAAATTTCATAGGCTTCTCTTAATTTAAATAATTTAAATAGTAGTAAGTAAAAACAAGGAAGTACAAATTAGTTTCCACACAGCTTTAACTATCAATCGTAGTAATTTTGATTTCCCTGTTTAGTTCTGTAAGGGTACAACCAATTTTTGTAAAAGATATAGCAGCATAACATTTATTTATCATTATCATTTATGTAATTCGGATAATGCATGCTTCGTGTTCCTTTGGCGAAGAGTCCTTTTGGTGCGAACCATCATTAAAATTGGAGCTACAAAATTGTGTCTTATGTAAGGCCCAATATACTTTCTAGGAGTGTTTGTTTTTGTGTAATGTATGAAATTTGAAAAAAAATATATGAGAAGTGTCCTTTTCGTGCAACCGATTGCATCCAAAAAGGGAGGTGCACAACTAGGTCTTATAAGAGTCTCAAATACCAAATTTCAAGTTTCTACGATTCTCCGTTTTTAAGTTATTGAGGATACGTACATACGTACAGACGTACAGACGTACATACGTACATACGTACAGTCGTACATACGTACATACGTACATACGTACATACGTACACACGTCACGACCAAACTAGTCAAAATGGACTCCGCGATGGTCAAAATGTGTGTTACCATCAAAATCTCAATATCGAAATTTTTCATGATTACAATACTTTCTTGTATTTACTACGTATACAAGGAAGTAAAAAGACGAATAGGGAAAATGTAAGAAGAAATGAAATTACACCAACAATCTGTAAACGATCCAGTAGTGGACAGAAAACCTTTCTCAGAGTACGAAAGCAAAATAAAAAAGCAAAACACTCAGAAATCTTCATACGATCCAGACCTGGGTACAAATTCTCAGAGCATCATTGCAAACACACAAACACGTGCAATAGGTATAGCATAGAGAGCGCAGCATTCAGTAATCTATCAACGATTCAGTAGTGGATAGCCAACAAGTGCTCAGAGCATCAATGAAAACACATTAGCATTTGCAATACAAAAGAGAAGAGCGCGAAACACTCAAAAATCTGCATACGATCCAGAACTGGGTTGACCAAATTCTCAGAGCATCAGTGCAAACACACAAACACGTGTAATAGGGATAGTAGAGAGATCGAAGCATTCAGTAATCCATCATCGATTCAGTAGTGGATAGGAAAGAAATGCTCAGACAATGAATGAAAACACATTAGCATTTGTAATAGAAGAGAGAACACACTCAGCAATGAGTGAAAAAAGATCTTGTACTGGATAGCCAGTGGCAAATATTTTTCTTCAAGATTCGGGCTCTTGTTATTGAAAAGTGAAACTTGAAAAGTGACACTGAAGATGGCACATTGCCGAAACCTTTTTTGTCTACAAACCTAACTTGACGAAGAATGACGGATTTCCATTCCAAATAATTAGCTCATTTCAGCCGGTCCGAGATCAGAAACAACAACACGAATATTAAGATATTAGTTCTCCAGTTACTCCTTCATTTGATAGACTCGTGTCTTTGTAAATTTTACAAATTTATGTCCAAATGAATGTCCGCTTTAGTGTTGTAGGGAAAAATATACTCCTACCTGTCTCTGTGAATGTATAATTCCCTTTATCGAGTCTCTTTGGACTATGGCTACTGTTATATATTCATTTCCACGTTACTCGCCGTGCTTTGGTGTCTTATTCAGCAGTTTCCTTTGAACGCTTTCCGAATTTTCTTTAATTTACATTTCATTATCGGGCTCTTGTTGTTGAATAACAAGAGGCCGAATCTTGAACAAAAATATTTTCCACTGAAGATCCAGTACTGGATCTTTTTCTCACTCATTGCTGAGTGTGCTCTCTCTTCTCTTTTGCTATTGCAAATCCTAATGTGTTTTCATTGATGCTCTGAGCATTTGTTTTCTATCCACTACTGAATCGATGATGAATTGCTGAGTGCTTCGCTCTCTACCCTATTCCTTTTGCTCTTGTTTGTGTGTTTGCAGTGATGCTCTGAGAATTCGGCAACCCAGTTCTGGATCGTATGAAGATTTTTGAGTGTTTCGCACTCTTCTCTTTTCTATTGCAAATGCTAATGTGTTTTCATTGATGCTCTGAGCATTTTTGGCTATCCACTACTGAATCGTTGATAGATTTTTGAATGCTGCGCTCTCTATGCTATCCCTATTACACGTGTGTTTGTGTATTTGCACTGATGCTCTAAGAATTCGCTCATACCCAGTTCTGGATCGTGTGAAGATTTTTGAGTGTTTGGCTTTTTTCTTTTGCTTTCATACTCTGAGAAACTTTTTCTGTCTACTACTGGATCGTTTACAGATTGTTGGTGTAATTTTATTTCTTCTTACATTTTCCCTATTCGTCTTTTTTTTACTATTGATTCTTTTCGAAAGAATATATGTGAATACACATTCATAACTTCTTACGATTTCTGGACATTATTTTGTTTGTGTTTTTTATAATTAGTGTCTTCGTATGGATTTGTATGTTTGTACATTTGTTTCTGCTTTTTTGTGCTTGTGCCTGCCTACTGCTGCAATTTTACATTAGAAATTCTATGAAGTAGGTTTGGACGACCTTCTTGATCAGTACAATTATAGAAAGCTGAAATCTTTGCAATTTTTAGTCATTAGCAGTTTAAATAACTGCGGAAAAGCTGAAAGCTTTAGAAATTATTTTCGGAAATCTTAAAACATAAATATTTACGAGTTTAAAATAAAGAAAATTATAATTAGTCATATCAAAATTGAACTGTGTTAATACTTAGCATATTTGCTAATTTTTAGAGATTAGATATATTCATAGTAGTGCTCCTGTAAAGATTTATTTTTTATAGGGCTTTTTTGTACCCAGCATGCCGACTCAAATAAATCGATGGTCATCGCAAACAAAGTTCAGAAAAGCATCAGAAACTCCAGAAATGCTAAAAAATGTTCATGCTTAAAAATTATTCACACACACAACCAAACGAAACAGTTCAGGCATGCTAAAACAAAAGTGAATGATTGAAAATAAATATTCGCTGTATGCGTGAGTAAATTTATTGAAATTTGCTAGTCTCTCCTTGAGGACGCACGTTGCACTCATTTCGTTTCTTCGTTTCCCTTGCGGACCGACCGCTTCCATTTGGCGTTCGAGTAAATTTGGCTGATTCGGCCTCTTGCTATTCTTTCTCTATGGTTCAACTTACCAAATAGTCAAATGTCAAACAGATTTTTTGAAACGGCGAATAGCGAGTGTCGCATGTAATAATCTATGGTTATAACATATTTGCTACCAATATACACTACCGGCCAAAAGTATTTACCCACCCCAATGATTCGTCATTATTCAAATGCCAGGTATTTTATTGTTAAAAAAAATATTTGTACTATTAAGCACTAATTATGAGGGTAATAATTACCAGCCAACATTTGTTTTCTGTACCGCAAACAGGTAGGTCCAAGTGAGTTACCCCTTTTCTATGAAAAACTCAAAATTAGTAGTTCAGGTGAAAAATCCGTTTTTTTACAATTTTTCCAAGGGTCATTATAAAATATGGATGCAGGCAGTTAGGGTCATCTTATTCTTCTCAAATTTCAATCTGCATTTCATTCTTTATTTAACACTAGTTGAGTGAAGAGTTGATTTTTAAAAAATATCAAGTGTTTTCTTAAATATTCAAATGTTTTAAAAAAATGTCAGATAAGAAAGAGTTATCTATTGAAACGCGCGCACTAATAGTGTAACACCATAGCACCGGTAAAAGTAAATGCGAAATAGCTAAGCTTTTGAATTTGAACCGAGGCGAGATTGCATAAGGACTGGACGTTGGACGACTGGAAAAAAGTTATTTGGACTGACGAGTCCAAGTTTGAGATATTCGGCACAAAGCGGAGGAAATTTGTCCGAAGATCAGCAGGAGAACGAGCCCTTGAATCCTGCATAGTACGCACGGTGAAGCACGGAGGAGGATCGATTATGGTTTGGGGTTGTTTTGGAAGCACATCTGTAGGCGTAACAATAAAATACCTGGCATTTGAATAATGACGAATCATTGGGGTGGGTAAATACTTTTGGCCGGTAGTGTATATTGGTAGCAAATATGTTATAACCATAGATTATTACATGCGACACTCGCTATTCGCCGTTTCAAAAAATCTGTTTGACATTTGACTATTTGGTAAGTTGAACCATAGAGAAAGAATAGCAAGAGGCCGAATCAGCCAAATTTACTCGAACGCCAAATGGAAGCGGTCGGTCCGCAAGGGAAACGAAGAAACGAAATGAGTGCAACGTGCGTCCTCAAGGAGAGACTAGCAAATTTCAATAAATTTACTCACGCATACAGCGAATATTTATTTTCAATCATTCACTTTTGTTTTAGCATGCCTGAACTGTTTCGTTTGGTTGTGTGTGTGAATAATTTTTAAGCATGAACATTTTTTAGCATTTCTGGAGTTTCTGATGCTTTTCTGAACTTTGTTTGCGATGACCATCGATTTATTTGAGTCGGCATGCTGGGTACAAAAAAGCCCTATAAAAAATAAATCTTTACAGGAGCACTACTATGAATATATCTAATCTCTAAAAACTAGCAAATATGCTAAGTATTAACACAGTTCAATTTTGATATGACTAATTATAATTTTCTTTATTTTAAACTCGTAAATATTTATGTTTTAAGATTTCCGAAAATAATTTCTAAAGCTTTCAGCTTTTCCGCAGTTATTTAAACTGCTAATGACTAAAAATTGCAAAGATTTCAGCTTTCTAT
Organism: Thecophora atra; assembly: GCA_937620795.1. Classification (NCBI taxonomy): domain Eukaryota; kingdom Metazoa; phylum Arthropoda; class Insecta; order Diptera; family Conopidae; genus Thecophora; species Thecophora atra. Next base: position 29,693,437 of record OW569398.1, read on the forward strand.
AATTGTACTGATCAAGAAGGTCGTCCAAACCTACTTCATAGAATTTCTAATGTAAAATTGCAGCAGTAGGCAGGCACAAGCACAAAAAAGCAGAAACAAATGTACAAACATACAAATCCATACGAAGACACTAATTATAAAAAACACAAACAAAATAATTTCCAGAAATCGTAAGAAGTTATGAATGTGTATTCACATATATTCTTTCGACATACATACATACATACACTCTTCATTTGCTCCATAAAGAATCAATAGTAAAAAAAAGACGAATAGGGAAAATGTAAGAAGAAATAAAATTACACCAACAATCTGTAAACGATCCAGTAGTAGACAGAAAAAGTTTCTCAGAGTATGAAAGCAAAAGAAAAAAGCCAAACACTCAAAAATCTTCACACGATCCAGAACTGGGTATGAGCGAATTCTCAGAGCATCAGTGCAAATACACAAACACACGTGTAATAGGGATAGCATAGAGAGCGCAGCATTCAAAAATCTATCAACGATTCAGTAGTGGATAGCCAAAAATGCTCAGAGCATCAATGAAAACACATTAGCATTTGCAATAGAAAAGAGAAGAGTGCGAAACACTCAAAAATCTTCATACGATCCAGAACTGGGTTGCCGAATTCTCAGAGCATCACTGCAAACACACAAACAAGAGCAAAAGGAATAGGGTAGAGAGCGAAGCACTCAGCAATTCATCATCGATTCAGTAGTGGATAGAAAACAAATGCTCAGAGCATCAATGAAAACACATTAGGATTTGCAATAGCAAAAGAGAAGAGAGAGCACACTCAGCAATGAGTGAGAAAAAGATCCAGTACTGGATCTTCAGTGGAAAATATTTTTGTTCAAGATTCGGCCTCTTGTTATTCAATAACAAGAGCCCGATAATGAAATGTAAATTAAAGAAAATTCGGAAAGCGTTCAAAGGAAACTGCTGAATAAGACACCAAAGCACGGCGAGTAACGTGGAAATGAATATATAACAGTAGCCATAGTCCAAAGAGACTCGATAAAGGGAATTATACATTCACAGAGACAGGTAGGAGTATATTTTTCCCTACAACACTAAAGCGGACATTCATTTGGACATAAATTTGTAAAATTTACAAAGACACGAGTCTATCAAATGAAGGAGTAACTGGAGAACTAATATCTTAATATTCGTGTTGTTGTTTCTGATCTCGGACCGGCTGAAATGAGCTAATTATTTGGAATGGAAATCCGTCATTCTTCGTCAAGTTAGGTTTGTAGACAAAAAAGGTTTCGGCAATGTGCCATCTTCAGTGTCACTTTTCAAGTTTCACTTTTCAATAACAAGAGCCCGAATCTTGAAGAAAAATATTTGCCACTACTGAATCGATGATGGATTACTGAATGCTTCGATCTCTCTACTATCCCTATTACACGTGTTTGTGTGTTTGCACTGATGCTCTGAGAATTTGGTCAACCCAGTTCTGGATCGTATGCAGATTTTTGAGTGTTTCGCGCTCTTCTCTTTTGTATTGCAAATGCTAATGTGTTTTCATTGATGCTCTGAGCACTTGTTGGCTATCCACTACTGAATCGTTGATAGATTACTGAATGCTGCGCTCTCTATGCTATACCTATTGCACGTGTTTGTGTGTTTGCAATGATGCTCTGAGAATTTGTACCCAGGTCTGGATCGTATGAAGATTTCTGAGTGTTTTGCTTTTTTATTTTGCTTTCGTACTCTGAGAAAGGTTTTCTGTCCACTACTGGATCGTTTACAGATTGTTGGTGTAATTTCATTTCTTCTTACATTTTCCCTATTCGTCTTTTTACTTCCTTGTATACGTAGTAAATACAAGAAAGTATTGTAATCATGAAAAATTTCGATATTGAGATTTTGATGGTAACACACATTTTGACCATCGCGGAGTTCATTTTGACTAGTTTGGTCGTGACGTGTGTACGTATGTACGTATGTACGTATGTACGTATGTACGTATGTACGTCTGTACGTCTGTACGTATGTACGTATCCTCAATAACTTAAAAACGGAGAATCGTAGAAACTTGAAATTTGGTATTTGAGACTCTTATAAGACCTAGTTGTGCACCTCCCTTTTGGATGCAATCGGTTGCACGAAAAGGACACTTCTCATATAGTTTTTTTCAAATTTCATACATTACTCAAAAACAAACACTCCTAGAAAGTATATTGGGCCTTACATAAGACACAATTTTGTAGCTCCAATTTTAATGATGGTTCGCACCAAAAGGACTCTTCGCCAAAGGAACACGAAGCATGCATTATCCGAATTACATAAATGATAATGATAAATGAATGTTATGCTGCTATATCTTTTACAAAAATTGGTTGTACCCTTACAGAACTAAACAGGGAAATCAAAATTACTACGATTGATAGTTAAAGCTGTGTGGAAACTAATTTGTACTTCCTTGTTTTTACTTACTACTATTTAAATTATTTAAATTAAGAGAAGCCTATGAAATTTTTTTCATTATGGAAGTAAAAATATTTAAAATTTTTAAAACTTCAATTTTAAAATATAAATAAAATATATCAACCACTCTTGAAATAAAACCATACAATTGCCGTCATACAAGGAAGTTATGTGTTGCCCACATCAGATATTTTTTACTATTGATTCTTTATGGAGCAAATGAAGAGTGTATGTATGTATGTCGAAAGAATATATGTGAATACACATTGATAACTTCTTACCTTTGCGATTTCTGGACATTATTTTGTTTGTGTTTTTTATAATTAGTGGCTTCGTGTGGATTTGTATGTTTGTACATTTGTTTTTGCTTTCTTGTGCTTGCGCCTACTGCTGCAATTTTACATTAGAAATTCGATGAAGGAGGTTTGGACGACCTTCTTGATCAGTACAATTATAGAAAACTGAAATTTTTGCAATTTTTAGTAATTAACAGTTTAAATATTTGCCGAAAAGCTGAAAGCTTTAGAAATTATTTTCGGAAATCGTAAAACACAAATATTTACGAGTTTAAAATAAAGACAATTATAATTAGTCATATAAAAATTGAACTGTGTTAATACTTAGCATATTTGCTAGTTTTTAGAGATTAGATATATTCATAATAGTGCTCCTGTAAAGATTTATTTTTTATAGGGCTTTTTTGTACCCAGCATGCCGCCTCAAAAAAATCGATGGTCATCGCAAACAAAGTTCAGAAAAACATCAGAAACTCCAGAAATGCTAAAAATGTTGATGCTTAAAAATTATTCACACACACAACCAAACGAAACAGTTTCAGGCATGCTAAAACAGAGTGAATGATTGAAAAGAAATATTCGCTGTATGCGTGAGTAAATTTATTGAAATTTGCTAGTCTCTCCTTGAGGACGCATTTTGCACTCATTTCGTTTCTTCGATTCCCTTGCGGACCGACCGCTTCCATTTGGCGTTCGAGTAAATTTCGCTGATTCAGCCTCTTGTTATTCTTTCTCTATGGTTGAACTCACGTATACAATACGTGAGAAGTACTACATTGTTGTTCTTGTTTCTTTATCAATCAATGTGTACGATTTCTTAACAGTGCAACCGTAGGTGCTAAAGGGTTTTAGAGCAGCGATGTCCAAACTAACTCAGTCACATTTTGAGTATGTGTTTGAATGAATTCTCAATCAGCACTGAGAAAAATGAGACAGAGAGAATTTTGTTTGAATTTTTGTTTGGACACTACATCTTTCAACATATTGTAATTGAAATATGAGCCGAACGGAAATAAATTTTTGAAAGTAATATTGAAAGCAATACATATACATAAAAATTTGATTTAATCTTCTAATTCGAACATTTTATTTATTTAATAAATACAATTATATTCTGTAATATATAGTAATAACTAAGTTTTATAATATGATAATATTTTATAATATAAAAATAAAAATCTAGACATAGAACAAGGGGTAATTTTTTGGGTGTAGCAAAATCAACTAAGCGCAGCATACAGTCCTCACGCAACGATGGTTTGATGGCTACTGACGTAATTTCGGCAAATGCACTCATTGTATACATATTAAGGTGCTCAAAAATTGAGTGGCCTTATATTATATATAAATATTGATGCTCATGGGCATCAATGTTTTAGACCATCGTCGCCCATGAGCAGCCATTCGGCCACTCAATTTTTGAGCACCTTAATATGTATACAATGAGTGCATTTGCCGAAATTGCATGAGCATTCATGAAAGTTTGATTTGGCTACACCCAAAAAAATTATCACTGTTTGTGTTAATGCGGATTTTTCCTTTATATTATATAATATTATTATATTTTATTGCAAAAATCATATTTTATGTACAATCTACAAGATTTGTTACGAATAAGCTCAATTCTTCATATTAACACATCTAATATATCGTTTTCCGTCCTTCTCCAACTAAAGATTCGTAAATTTTTAGCAAATAATTGAGGTGTGATACTTTTCACGCTTGTACTGGTTTGTTAAAACTTTAAATGTGTTGCAATAATCGTAGCAGAATTTAACAAAAAGAAACTAATGCTTCGTACTTCGAAGTATTAATTTTTTTCAGTGCAGGTTGAGAAGTCGGTTATACACATGCTTAAAATGTGACAGTGTGAGTTTGGACATCGCTGTTTTAGACTCTAAAATTTAGAGCCCCAACTAGGCCAATAACGAATAATTTCCAACTATTTTGTAACAATTTGTATTCAGTTTCCTTTTTACTATTCTGCTCGCAATTAGGCGCATCATTGTGTATTTATAACAAAAAAGTTTTGATTACCGACTGCATATATAGGAAATATAACGAAGCAAATTAGGAAATGCTGTGTAAAATGTGATAGAATATATTATTAACCTTAAAACTATGTTTTATACATGTTTTTCAAGAATAGAAAACATAATATTTATAATTATTTATATTGACGTTTCGATAAACAAACCCCTTAAAATAAATTTTCCATCAGTACTTGCTACAAAATGTTTGCGGCGAGGCTACATTATTTTACGGCGAGGCTACACTTTTTTACGACGAGGCTACACTTCTTTTGCAGCGAATCAAAGTTTTTTTTCATAGTATCAGTGCAATTCCAGCAAAAATGCATTAGTGTTAGTGTATAAGGGACATTTTCGAGTGTCTCATCTACTAATCTATGCTTATTACTACTTTAGTTTGCGTAGAATGTGAAATGTATATGGAATGAAAGTATATATATCGTATGTATAATATATGTGTATGTAGTATGTACATAAGTATTATGTATGCTGCGAAGTAGTTATGGACGCTTACATGACTCCTCCACCGCCAGATTGAGCAGTTCCTGCTAATTCAGAATAATATTTAATGAAGTTATGTATCAATATAAAATTTTATTGCTAATGTTTTTTGTGTTTGTTTTTAATTGTATACATACATTACAATCACGTTCTGCATTTTATTTGTGACTTAAATACATATTTGGTGTACACATACATACATTTGTAATCAAGTTTTGCGTTTTATTTGAGACTTATAGCTTAAACACAGTTGGAGTGGCCGGATACAACTTCATTACTCAGCTGTCAAAATTACATGGGCTCTTATGGACAACGAGAAAAAAGTTATTTTCCAGATTCCCACGACGTTCCGTCGCTTACTTACGCCGCCAGAGATCGGCTAATTTCAAATCTGGCGGCGTTTTGCTGGCGGCAGAGCTGTCTTCTTCTTCTTTTGTGTAGATGTTGTTTGTGTAGAAAAAACCTTTGTATACAATGGACGCCCGATTACGTAGCTATAACTGTGTGTCATCGCCAGAGTTTGACGGCTGGAAAAAATTGAAGTTGTATCCGGCCACTCCAACTGTGTTTAGGCTATTATATGTATATTTTTTTAAATTTCTTGTCATTAGACAATTAATAATTTCCATCTTGCTTATAATTTGCAATTTTCTTATATTTAGGTTTTGATTTACTAACTCTGTAGTTGTTTACAATGTTGTTGGCAAATCTATCTGTTTCAACTCTATTAGCTTTTTGATTTAGAGTATTTATTCGCTTTACTTTTTCCTCGTGTAGAGTTTTGGAAAGTTTAGATAGGTCTTCTCTTGGAATTATATTATTTAAAAGATCGATTGGTCGATTTTTAGTAGTAGTGTGAATTGTATTATTGTATGCTACTATTGCTTTATGCACATTTTCATGGATATCGTTTTTAGTATTTGAGTCTGCATTAAAAAGCCTAGGTTTTGTTCGTTGAGAGTACCGTGCAGCCTTCCTACATCCGCGTTACCGGTTTTTAAATATGCAGTCGTTGTGTAAAAGTCTATTTCCTGTGTCCTTAAAAATTCTCTAACGACAGCGGTGTCTAGCTCGCTGTCGAATATTAGTAGGTTTGGTTTTCCTAAATACTGAATTTTTTGTTTGAGTCCTTTTAGTGTTGATACCCAAGTCCTGTCTTCCAAATAGTAAGCAGTTGCGCACTTCGTAAGTTTATCTATGCTTGTTAGAAACATCGTGCCCCGTTGTGGATACCATATATCTAAATGAACGATATCATTGTGTTTTTCTGGGGTAGGCGTGATGTTTAAACTGTGCTTTATTGGGGACCTATCAAATTTAGCAAGTTTACAGATATTGCAGTTGTTAATGTATTTCTGTATTTCCTTTTGTAATTTTGGGTAGAAGTAAATTTTTTTTTAATTCTTCATAAACTTCGTTAATACCTCTGTGATTGCTTCTAATATGTGTTTTTTCTATCAACTGTAAAAGCTTTTCGCTATCGGTTAAATCTCCTATAAACAAGTACGTTTTTAATACCCTGAGGCTTCTGTTTCTTGCAAAATGTTTAACATACAAGGACTGGAACTCCTTGTATAGTTCAATATCTTGACAAAAAACTACTGCGAGTCCTTTATTAGGCAGTTTTTCTCGCATAAAATTCAAAAGGCTATTTTTATTTGTTACTTTTAAGTTGTGTCGAATTTTATTTTGGAACATAATTTTTGTTTTACAAGAATTTGCATTTGAAGATTGAATAAAGATTTGATTTTTGAATAAATTAATTGGCTGTTCCGTTATTTTAATGTAATCAGTGTCATCGCTCTCTGCGCTATGTACTGTGTTAACATGTTCATCAAATAATTCGTGTAAGTTCATTTCTATTTCATTATTTGTTCCCTCGTAACTTAACCTACTGAGACCATCAGCTATTACATTTTCTTTTCCTTTTATATAGCAAATATCGAAATCGAACTCATTCAGCCTAATTTTCCATCGTTGGATTTTAGCGTTCGGTTCTTTTATATTGTTAAGCCAAACTAAGGGACGGTGATCTGTTTTTATAATAAATTTACGACCGAAAATACATGGACGAAAATATTTCGTAGCCCACACGATGGCCAACAATTCTTTCTCTATCGTGCTATAATTTTTTTCGTGCCCATTTAGTGAACGGCTTGCAAAAGAAACAACTTTATTTCTTTGCATAAGTGCTGCTCCTAGCGCGAAATTGCTCGCATCGGTAACAAGCGTAAACGTTTTGTTAAAATCAGGATGAAAAAGTATAGGATAATTTTTAAGTAACGTTTTTAATTTTTCAAATGCCGCCTTATAATTTTTATCATTGATGTTAATTTTTGACCCATGTTTCAAGTATTTAATAAGATGGTGAGCTATTTTTGAGTAGTCATTAATAAAACGTCTATAAAATCCCGTTATGCCCATAAAGGATTTTATTTCCCCGTCTTAGGCAGTAATATTTTTTCTATAGTCTTGAGTTTTTCAGGATTAGGCTCGATTCCCTCAGAAGTTACAATATGGCCTAAAAACTCTGTTTCCTTTGCGAGGAATGTGCATTTATCAATTTGAAGTTTCAGGTTGGCTTGGACCAAACGTTGCAGTACTTTTTCGATTGCTTCTAGATGTTCTTCTATGCTAGTCGAAAAAATGAGAACGTCATCTAAGTAAACTAGGCAGATTGAGCCAATATATTCTTTCAATACATTGTTAATTAGCCGTTGAAATGTGGCAGGTGCATTACGAAGTCCAAATGGCATTCGTAGAAATTCGTAATGGCCAGTGGTTGTTGTGAACGCGGTCTTTTGAATATCATTGGGGGGGCATTTCTATTTGGTAAAAGCCTTTAGCCATATCATAGCCATAAAGATAGTTCATAACTATCTGGTTTCATACTAATTCATTAAGAACTAGAATGGTTAGAGTGACTTATGCACTAGTTAAAAGGTAGTTCAAAACTTTCTGGTTCAATACTAGTGCATAAATCACTCTAACCGTTCTAGTTCTTAATGAATTAGTATGAAACCAGATAGTTATGAACTATCTTTAAACTGGTTCCAATGTAAGGCAGAACGGGTCAATTGCCACCTCGTAGGACATTAACATTTGAAAAACGACAGTCCGCTCCATTAAAATGAGACGTAGTGAGGGTTAGTCCTGGTTCGACTACTTTTTCTACCGTTAAGGACTAGAAAATAAAACAAAGTCTGTACGATTTTTAAGTGAATTTTGTATTCAGTTTTATTTATTATTTTTTTACTTTCTTATTTATTATTATTTATTTATATGATTATTATTTTCCTTTTCTACACATATGTTTTTAAAAATTTTTTTTTTGTGGAGCTGAATGGTCTTTCTCAATTGTGACTCTGGAGGCTCCAATAACGGTAGAGATGTAATAGAATAGAATCTGCAAATTTGGAAATTTTGTGTATGTAAGAATTTATTTCACTGGAATCAATCAAAATTTTACCTAGTAGTGCACTGTACAAATTCTTGAAATTCTTTAACCGCTTCATCCCGTGCGTACCATCAACATTAAAATTTAAAAATACGTCATCAGTAAAAATATTGCGCAAATTTTTCTTCAGGCACTGGCGTAGAAGGGTTATAGTGTTTAGTGGATACCTTAAACCGTTTCAATATGGTTCAATATTCAACTTGCTTCCGCGATCGACTTGCAACTAACTTCGTTTTTTCTAGCGACAGACCGCATGTGATTTCTACAATACGGTAAATCACAAATTCCGGTAAATTTCTGTGGCGACTTACCCCAGCCGCATTACTTTGGAACTAGTAAGTATACAGTTCCGAATATTCCTACAAATAGTCACTTTAGCTGCATTACTTCGCAACTAGGGAAATTGTGGTGTTATTTTCACTAGTAGTGAACTATTTCTTTTTGGAACTAGTTGCGATTTTTACTGCAGGGTTGTAGTTATGTGTGGCGTTGTGTTGTATGCAAAAATGTAATATGGTAACCAAATATCCCATTCATAATTATAAGCAAAGTTTAATAAAAATTCATTTAACACTCTATGATTTCGTTCAACTGAACCTAATGTTTGGTGATGATAAGGAGTTGAAAATATTTGTTTTATTTTTAACAAATCACATATGTTTTTTAGTAGCTCATTTGTAAATTCTGTCCCTTGATCTGATTTTAATATTTTGAAATGTCCAAATTTTAAGATTAACTGTTCTACGATTGTTTTAGCTACGGTTAAAGCGTCTTTTGTCTGTATTGGATATGCTATTATATATTTTGTTATATATACTCTCTATTATATCGTCTTGTAGCATCTTATTTACTTGATCGTTTATTATGTCTGTGTGAGTGTGTGGTAATCTATAATTTTTAATATAAACTGGTGTTTTGTCTGCAAGGGATATTTCTTGAGTGTAAAAATTATTTACTGTCAATGGATCGTTTTCTAAGTGAAAAAAATTTTGGTACTTTTGTAAAATATGTATTAATTCTTGTTTTGCTTCATTGTCTGGGCAGTCAATTTGTAGTTTTTGAAGGTTTTGTTTAAAACGGTTTTTGTCATTTGTTTTGTTGTTGTATAGCACGCCGTAATTTTTAAGAGGTTCGGTTTCTATGTTTAAGTTTCGTATAGTTGCTTCGTCGTTGTTTGTGTTTAGAATTTTTATGTGCGTATTACCATTTTTGGGTGCTAAAGAATTGCTTAAAAAAATCCCTGGTTCAATCTCTTTGTTTAAAATGAGTTTTTCTTCTGTGAAATTTAATTCAAGTGGCAAAATCTGTTCTTGGAGGTATTTTGATGTGGAAAATTTTTGTTTGCATTGGAATGGTTATTGTATGTTCATTTGCGTACACTGAAAGCGTAAATGTCTCATAGTCAACTTTGCATAAAAATTTTTGTAAAAAGTCTCTTCCTAATATTCCGTCTGTTTCTATTGGAAATTCTTTGTTTACCAGATGGAAATTGTGAGTCAGTGTGTCTTCTCCTATGTTTAATGATAAAGATATCGATCCTAAAGAGTAAGTTTTTTCTGTCGTTATACCAGTTAATGCACATTTTTCGTCAGTGTAATATTCTTGATCATTTAGTTTTGAACTTATTTTACATAGTGAAATGTCAGCGCCTGTGTCAATCAGAAATTTCAGATTCTCTCTTTTAAACTTAAGTGTTATGTAATTTGTATTATTATCCGATACTTTGTATATCTTTAATTGCGGCTGTCTGGAATGTTCGTGCATTCCGAGCCTATTTCGTTTCCCGATTCTTGTACGATGTTTATGTTTCTACTACTTTGATTTCTGTAATTGTTTTGGTTTTGATATGAAGCGTTTCTGTTATGGTTCGAGTTATTATTATTGTTGCGACTAAAATTTCTGTTGTTGTTGTTAAAATTATTGTTGCTGTAATGTGTTACATTTTGTGGGTTATTTATCCGATTTCGGTTTTTTTGATGGTTATTGTTGCCATATCTTTGGTTATTGTAATATCGTTGATTGTTGTTACTGTTGTATTTCTGATTGTTGTTATTATTGTTGTTTCTTTGATTGTATGTTTGTGGTTTGAAATTTGAGTTCCTATTGCGTACATAATTTATTTGTAATTTACTTTGACTGTTTGTTTGTTCTAGTTCTAATGCAAGGCTTACTGCATCAGAAAATGTCTTCGGTTGCGATGCGAAAATTGTTTGTCTATAATTTTTATCAATGCCGTTCTTAAAAATTGTCAAAGCGTACGTATCGTTGATTTTAGTTATTGTTGTTTTTTGTAATTCTGTTGCGTCATTTCCTAGTTCTTTTATCTGTAAATTGTTTAGTTCGGCTATTGTTGCTAGAATTTTGTCTTTGTAGTTCGTTATGTTGCCTCTCTGTATCATGTTTGATAAATCGGTATGCAACTGTGGAACCAATTTGTTCGTTTTGTAACGAAGTCGTAAAGAGGTTTTTAATTCGTCTAATGTTGTAGGTGTTTGCACTGAGCTTAGTGCTGTTTTTACATTTTGGTTCAGTTTAATGTGATAAACGAATTCCATTAAATCTTGCTTAGCATCCGCTGACAATGTTTTGTCTATTATTTCTACTATTTTTAAAAACGAGTCTAGTTCTTTATAGTTCCCACCGAAAATTGGGATGGTTTTCATAGCAGTTTCTATATTGAAATTCGCCATGTTTGTGGTGTTATGTATTGGTTCTCGTTTTTTTTGCTTTTACTTGAGAGTCCGCTGTGTCACTGTCGGATTCTGTTTGCGACATTAGAAGATATTTTGCTTCGCGATACGTGTTTCTAATTTATTGGCTCTTATTTTGGTCTCGCATATGAAACAGTATTTAAACATGTTGTTGTATTGTTTCAAACTTTATTTATCAAACATTATTTGCTACTCCTAAATTTACGCGCTTATTAATATATTTTTTTATATAGGTTCTTATTTTATTAAATACAAATATGAATACAACTATTGTTATTATGCTTATACCTGTCACTTCGAAAATACTAAATGTTGTTACGCTATTATTGGTGTTGATGTTATTACTTATTATTTCTTCCTTCATGTCGCTGTTGTCCTCGTCTAGATAACTAAATAACGCGCCTGAGATTGCTCCTAAAGATCCCATGAATTTTATTAGCAAGTATGGCTTTTGGTTTCCTTTTTGTTGCGCTTCTTCAGTTTTTTTTCTAGAACATCTATTTGTTCCCAGACCCTACATGCTGAGTCCCATGATATTACATTTACACTGTCGGATACTAGATTTTTGAGATGCCTCAGCTGCTGTCTATCTCTGACCAGTTGTCCTCCGTTTCTTCTGTTTAGGTATTTGTACCTTTGGAATACAGCAACTTTCTTCTTCCTTAATAATGTTCTGTCTCCTTCGGTACTCCTCTATAGTTAATTTTCTGGGGCCTTGTGCCGATATATTTGTTGCTTTATATACTGGAGCACTGTTGTCACTGATAGCCTCGGGAATATATTCTTCCGGTCGTGCCATGTAGCTGCTGGATCGACTGATCGTGGTTGTTATATTGACTGGATGTGGTTGCAGGATCGTGGTTTCTAGATCGACTGGATATGGTTGCAGGATCGTAGCCGCAGGATCTCAGAAGATTTCAGTAATCAGGATTGCAGGATCGCCATGTAATGTTCGTTGAACGAACGTTTTACGTAAAGAAATGACTTCCCTTGAAAAAGGTCGCCCTAATAGAGTGTCCGGCGTGAACGCCACTGGACGAGACTAAACTGCCTGCACTTAAGCTGTCACGCTCTTTTCGCCTTGGTCAAAAGCTGGCGATGAGTAATAGAAAAATAGCCTAATATGATTTGGCTGTTTAATTAACTCTGTCTTTATTCTGGTTCACCCGGGTTTTTATATCCAGAGTGATCCCATATTCTTTAAAGTGTAAGTACATTGACGTTATTACAAATATGTAGCTTAACCATTCTTACTTACACTTAATTCTATACGTCGTCTTTTCACCTCGCTTCACATTTTGCTTTCACTCAATAAAATTTATTTTGTTTATAAATTTTATTGAGTTACTTTTAAACCGATACCCAATCACAAGTTCAATTGGAATTTGGGCGGTTCAAGGATCGGATTACCGCTTGTGTGACGCTAAGTCGCGGTCATTTTCCTAGCATGTGTGAGTAGGTCAGTGCAGCGCATTCAGAATGCTTGCTTTGCACTTACCCAACATGTGCTGTTATGTACGGGAGCGTAGTGCGGTTATGGCGGTACACTACAGTTTACCTCTTCTTTATGTACCTCCGGATATCTATATAATTTCGAGTATACTGGCATATCGTGCTTCGTCGCAATTCTATGCTTTACTTCATTGGTGAAAGTTAGATTATCCTTTTTGTCTTCTTGCTTTACTTCATTGGTGAAAGTTAGATTATCCTTTTTGTCATAAAATACATATTTATGTTTTTTAATAACTTTTATTAATTTTTCCTTTTCATAATCTTGTAGATGGTCAGTTCTAATGTGTGATAAAATATTAAATTTTTCGTCTTCACAACTAAATACATAGCTTTCTTTATAAGCTAGTTCGTTATAAGTTTCTTCTTCTCTAGATAAAAATATTGTTATTACAGTATTGTTGGCAATTAGTTGTCTATTAGGCATATCGATAATGCAATTTAGATCTTGTAAAATTTTGTTACCTATCAGTCCATCAAAGTTTTCGTTGAACGCGTATTCCAAAAATACACAATGATAATTTTTCGAAGCGAATTCTTTAAATATTGGAAATTTGCAAAGTTTTTTGTTTTGATACTTTTGTACTTAATGCTTTTGCTGTTACGTTCACATTACGCTTCCATTTCGGATGACAAATGTTAGGATTAATTATACTAAATTCAGCCCCAGTATCAATTATGAATTTCAATTTTTTTATATGGGTATTAATTATTATATATGGAAGTTTTGGTTTTCTGCTATGGGAAAATTTACACGAGAATGTCCTATTTCCATTGGTTCGATTTGTTGCGTAGCATTTTTACAGTTATGCGGATTTTGATTATTCGATATTGATGGTCTAACTTGAAAAGAATTGGTGTTGTTGGTAAAGTATGAGTTATACCTGTTCTGGATCTGCGATTTATTTGATCTTCTTGTTTGAACTGTAAAACTTGAGCTGCCTTGGTTACTATTGGATAGATTTAAATTTTTATTAGAACATTGTTGGTTCGGATAGGAATATCGTTGGTTTTCAAAGTTTGGTCTGCTGTTATTGCTGTTAGAGTTAAATGGTTTCCCTTGAGTATGCCTATTAAGTCTATTGTAATCATTACTAAAGTTAGTTCGTGCATTTGTGTTTAAGTGGTCTATTTTAGCTGGTCCATATTGCGTACAATGTTGATGTCTAGCATCTAATATTATTTTAAAAGCATCTTCCAATGTTTTAGGATCTCTGGCAAATATCATAGTACGTGTTGGTTCAGGAAGATTGTCTCTGGAAGTTTTAAGTGAAATTCTATTTACCTAATCAGTCGTGTAAGTATCGTCCGCATGGGTTAAATTTCTATTATGGATTCTATTTGCAAGTTTGTTTATTTTGAAGTAACAATTTTCTATAGTTCCTTGTAATCTACAAGATTTTAAATCATCCATTAATTCGTTACTACTAAATTTTTCACCAAAATTTTTCGTCAATATATCTTTTAAAATGTTCCACTTTGTTACGTTAGAATATCTGTGAATTGCTTCTCTCGTTTTTCCAATACATTTGTTTTTTATATAACCAAAAAGTATTTTTTCATTGTTACTACCAAATTCTGAAATAGCTGGGATAATGTTTTCTAACTGATTTAAAAAATCTGGTATATGATTAGTATCGTTACCGTCAAAGCATTCAATATTTTTAATACAGGATAAAACTAAGTTAAATTTGCTTATGTCTAATACCTGCATTGTGAGCAATTTATTTATTTTAGAAATTAGTATGAATGAAGTAAGTAATAAGAACCGAAATGCCGATTAGCAGTAGTATGATCGTAAGCATATAATGATATAAGTAAGACAAATTATACCAGTTTAATAATACATTTACAATACTATTATGTTGACGATGTTGATGATCCGTCTGTTGCTCGCGCTTATATATTGTTGTTTCTGTAATGCTTGCGAAAGCTGTCACTCTTTGGTGAATTCTTGGAACTTCAGAGAGTATAATTGACGCTCTGTAATTGTTGTTGTTGTTGGCGATCTGCCTGCTGCTGCGCTTATATGTATGTTGTTGCTTCTGTAATGCTCGCGAAAGCTCTCCCTCTTTGGTGAATTCTTGGAGTTTCACAGAGTATAATTGAAGCTCTGTAATTGTTGTTTTTGTACTACAAATTTAAGCATTGTCTGCTTTACTGCAATTTCACCTTCATCAAGGTCGCAGTTAAAAGGTTTTCGTAAGAATTCCTGTTGTCTTTGCGATATACACACGATGACCTTGCTAGAGGACGTAAGAATGTATCAAATAAAAATGATTAAAAAATTTCACAAGTTATAAACTTTATTAATTTTTCCCGTTTGGTTTCACTTTGTTTATTGTTCTGTTTTTCTAAAATTGTTCAGCTTCAAAATAAAAGTATAAGTTTTTACGATTTTAGCAAGTATTTAATTCTGATTAAATATGCTTTTTTTTTGTTTTTTATCCTCGTCGCCAGTTATGTTCTTGGTGGAAACGAAACACACTATTCGGTGTTTGCTCTAGAACTACTTTATTAATTCCAAACTTAAAACTAGCTTACATGTGTAAAGCTTAGTTTGCGTAGAATGTGGAATGTATGCGGAATGAAAGTATGTATATCGTATGTAAGTTAACACTCCACCTAATGCGCTCCCATACGCTAATTCGCCGAAGATTTTAAGTTAGTTCTAATTTGTCGTCTTAAGAACCCGCTCGTGGAATAAAGTTATAATATTTAAAAGACATCTTTTAGTTTTTCCGTTTGCAGGTGAAGAAAAGGAGCCAGTGGCCGGCTCCCAACGTTAATTTTTTGGTGTTCCCTTCGGGGAGCGCCTTAACTGGCGCCCGAACAGGGACCCGATTAAGATTCGGGTTGTCAAAAAGGACTTGCCTTAGTGCAAATGTCCTGGCGGTGGCTAACGGTGTGTCGTCAAGCGTGATTCGGTAAAAGTGAAGTTTTATAAACAAAGGAAGGAAAAAATTCCATAAATCAAAGTAAAACTATAATTGAAATTAGTGACTGCAAATGCAGTATAACGAAGCTCAATTGTGCGATTCCTAAGGGACCCTCCAGGATAAAAGAGCTCTTTTCCCTCTTAGAGGCAAAAGTTACAAATACAGATAAAGACTAAAATTAATAAAAAGTAGCTCAGAATAGAAATGAAATAATTTTATTTATTTGGGATTACAAAAATCCCATGAATATTGCACAATTGCAAAACGTGAAAATTAATTATGGAAAATATATGAAATTAATTTGTTAGCGAAACGAATTAAGGAAAATCAAATTAATTTAGTTTTCCAAAATCGAAAAAAAAAGTTTTCAGCCCTTCCGGACTGAATTTTTACGACTGTGCGTATTCGATACCTTCATGGTGAAAGTCGCCGTTTCCATAAGAAGACGGAAAAAATCGAATAAAATTTTTGTTTTCTCTAATTGCAGAGAATATGATTGCATTAATGTAAGCAAAGCGATATGTGCTAAATGGAGAAAAATTGAAAATTGAATTGTGAAATTTTTTTTTAAAAAAAAAAAAAAAAAGAAGAGGATTGCTTACTGGAATTAAATGCCCCAAAAAACGATTTCGCAGATAATCAAGTCATAGTGAAATTCTTGAAAGAAAATTTATCTTTATTATTCAATTATTAATTTATCAATTGTTAAATTGTAAATGAAACAGTCAAGGGCAAGGTGTGAGTGAAGAACAAATTATAATATTTAATAGAAGAAAATAAGTGAATAAGTTAAATTCGTGCTCGAGATACAAGTTTTACAATTATTGCAATTATTACAAGTGCTTAGAGAGAAATTTAGTAGTCAGAAAGGATTTGGTTTGTGCCATACACGAAAACATACACGAAACATTGTGGTAAGTGGTAAATATTAAGTATCCTTAAGATGGAAACCTTGACGACACAAGTGACGGAGTTAACGGGAGGGTTAAACACGCTCCTTGAGCAAATAAGAAAGCTCGACCAACGCATGAGCGTAGCTGACGCAAGCAGAGTTGCGCTGCAGAACACCCTTCTAAATATATATATATATATATATATATATATATATTGTATACAAGAGCGTCTCGCGTCGCTCGAAGATAGGGGTCAGGAAGTGCCAGTAAGACCAACTGTCATTTCTCGTGCTCCCTCATCAGAGCAGGAGTTACGGGATATAAGCAGGCTGCCCGACTGCGTTAAAGAACTACAAGTTTTCGACGGGAATCCATCGCAGTATATTTCTTGGGTACAAAACGTCGAATGTATCCTTAAAGACTATGAGCTCATTAAGGAAAAACTTTTATATTACATGCTACAGCATGTAAGGCAGAAAATCCGTGGAAGAGCGGATGGAGCCTTGTTGTCCTATAACGTCATGGGCAATGATTGGGGTGAAATGAAAAGGATCCTTTCTCTTCACTACGCTGACAAACGCGACATACGCACACTGTAGCATCAGTTGAACCAGTTGATGCAGAAAGGGTCACGTCTGGATGAATTCTATGCCACGGTGAATCACCAATTGTCGTTAATTGTGAACAAAATTAAATGCGAAGACTACTCTGAGGAAACAGTTAGTGTCCTCATAGAAACGTATAGAAATCGCGCATTAGACGTATTCATTAGGGGGCTTAACGGTGCGCTATCGCGTATGCTCATAATTCAGAAGCCGAAAACACTACCCGAAGCATGTTCTGCGTGTCTTGATATGCAAAACCTATCATTGCGTAATGACATAATTCACGTCAATGCTCCAAACAGAATTTCTGTGCCAATTAATAACATGTCACAGCATTCCAATAGGCCACCTAGGCAGCAAGGTACTTTCAACTGGGGAAATAGGGTAAATAACGGGGTTCACAATAGAATGTATCCTAATCGTAGTGAGTTTTAACGAAATAAAATGTCGAACCCGACACCTCCACCAAGGCCTAGTGGACCAAAGCCACCCGAGAAAATGGAAGTCGATGGTACAATCCAAACCAGGCGCGTAAATTATATGAATCGTCCACAAGGGATGAATCCTTTTAAGAGGGACCCGCAGTCGATACCTGCCTCTCCCAAACAGCAGAAGCTTTACAATACATTGGCCAGCGAAGAAGGACGCGCAGAGCACCATCAGGAATCCCAAGAGGATGCCTTAGATCAGTCAAATTTTATGAAGGACGGGCCACCAGCATTTTTTATATAGACAAGAAATCAGCTTCCGACAGTAACTCCAGTATACCGTATGTAGTTTGTAAGACGCACGATAATAAAGAACTTAATTTTTTGATAGACACAGGTGCAAATAAAAATTTCGTCAAACCCAGTCTGGCTATGGATGCGACGACATTTGAACCACCCTTTCCTGTCCAGACAGCAGAGGGAACAATTCGAATTAATAAAAAAATTAGCGGTAGATTCTTTCAACAATTGGGAAATGACACTCTTGTAACATTTTCTGTGCTACCAGGGTTTGAATCCTTTGACGGTATTATAGGTGACGACACTCTGAAGCAAATAGGAGCCGTAATAAGCCGCCAGGATCATACCCTCAGGATAAAACCAAATGCGAAGTTAATTTTAAGAAACAAAGTTATCGACAGCCTTCATGTAGCGGAAATCGTTAAGTTTCCGAGTGAACTGTCTTCAACCATTCATGGCTTAATAAAGAAATACGGCGAATTATTTGAACCATTAAGCGCCTCCATTGAAGTGAAAACTTCGGTGAGAGCAGAGATTAAAACGGTGACCGATGAACCGATATACACCAAAAGTTATCCTTATCCTGTTAATATGTGAGCAGAGGTGCAGAGGCAAGTGGCCGAACTGCTCGAAGAAAATATTGGCTTAATAAAGAAATACGGCGAATTATTTGAACCATTAAGCGCCTCCATTGAAGTGAAAACTTCGGTGAGAGCAGAGATTAAAACGGTGACCGATGAACCGATATACACCAAAAGTTATCCTTATCCTGTTAATATGCGAGCAGAGGTGCACAGGCAAGTGGCCGAACTGCTCGAAGAAAATATTATCCGTTCGTCTAAAAGCCCATATAACTCACCAA
Organism: Thecophora atra; assembly: GCA_937620795.1. Lineage (NCBI taxonomy): Eukaryota > Metazoa > Arthropoda > Insecta > Diptera > Conopidae > Thecophora > Thecophora atra. The sequence goes on from OW569398.1 coordinate 29,712,405, forward strand.
TTTGGATTGTCCCAAAGAAGCCAAAAGCGTCCGGCGAAAAACAGTACAGAATGGTAATTGACTTTAAACGATTAAACTCTGTCACTATTTCAGATACTTACCCAATCCCAGATATAAATGCAACACTCGCCAATTTAGGTCATTCCAAATATTTCACTACAATAGATTTAACGTCAGGCTTCCACCAGATTCCAATGAAGGAATCTGATGTGGCTAAAACTGCGTTCTCAACTATGAATGGAAAGTATGAATTTTTGAGGCTTCCGTTCGGACTGAAAAACGCACCAGCCATTTTCCAAAGAATGATTGACGATGTGCTCAAAGAACACATCGGCAGAATTTGTTACGTCTATATTGACGACATCATAGTTTTTGGACGAAATGAAAAAGAACATTTGAATAATATAGAAATAGTTTTTAATAGGTTAGCCGAGTCCAACTTGAGGGTGAATTTGGAAAAAACTAAGTTCGCCATTTAATTACGTCTAACGGGATTAAGCCTGATTCTTCCAAAGTAAAAGCGATCGGAATGCTTTTCCCGCCACAAAACCTAAAGGAACTGAAAAGCTTTTTAGGGATGACCTCTTACTATCGCCGATTCATTAGAGATTATGCCAAGGTCCTTAAACCGTTAACCAATCTCACTCGAGGCGAAAATGCGCCAGTAAAAGCTAGCCAATCGAGCCTTGTTCCAGCCGATGTTCCAGCCTTTCCTGATTTTGAAAAGCCATTTCACCTGATCACAGATGCATCAAACTACGCAATTGGTGCTGTTCTGTCGCAGGGTGAACCAGGTAAAGATAGACCGATCGCATTCATATCGCGTTCTTTAAATAAAACTGAAGAAAACTACGCCACTAATGAGAAGGAAATGTTGGCAATTGTCTGGGCGCTGGATAACTTAAGAACTTACTTATACGGTGCAAAAAAGATTAAAATTTTTACAGACCATCAGCCACTTACCTTTGGGTAACAGGAATTATAATGCAAAGCTAAAGAGATGGAAAGCAAGGATTGAAGAGTATAACCACGAATTGATTTACACTCCAGGTAAATCAAATGTCGTGGCAGACGCTCTTTCCCGAATGCCCTGCCAAATAAATTATTTATCAGCCTCTGCAGATGACGATTCAACTACAGAGACTGCTAGCGAAAGCAGAGCTATTCATGCAGACTCGTCCACTGAAACAGCTAGCGAAGGTGAGACAGTTCATAGTGCTCAGCAGGATTCATCTGATCTTATTCCACATGTAGAAGCTCCTATAAACGTCTTTAGGAATCAGATAATTTTCAAAATAGGTAAAGAATTAAATTCTTATATGAACCCACATCCCGGTTACACTAGGCATCATATCACCCTCGAAAATATGGCGAAAAGTGTCCTCATTAATATTTTAAAAGAACGTCTAAATCCTATCGTGATTAATGGTATAAAAATTCCGCAAGAATACTTACAACTCCTCCAGGATGTTTACCTCGCGCACTTTGTCTCCTACAAAATAAGAGTTACGCAAAGATTGGTTTGGGATGTCGACAATGAGGATAGGGTCTGCCAAATCATAGAGGAAGAACATAAAAGAGCTCACAGGAATGCTCGTGAAAATAGAGAGCAAAGCCTAGAGAAATATTACTTCCAAAAAATGGCAAGCAAGATTAAAAGATACACTGCCGCTTGCGAGATCTGTCGCCTAAATAAATATGATAGACATCCTCCAGTTCCACCACTGAAGGAAACACCAACTCCTGGGTATCCTTGCGAAATTGTTCACGTCGATATATTTAAAATTCATGGCCAAAAGTTTTTATCTTGTGTAGATAAATTTTTAAAATTCGCGAAACTCTTCCACATAAAAAATCGCTCATCGCCCAACCTGCGTTCTAAACTTTTACATTATTTTACACCACCAAAAATTATCGTAACCGATAACGAAAAGGGATTTTTGAGTCCGCTTGTAGCTAGTTACATAAGAGGGCTAGGTATAGAGTTATACCAGACTCCAGTCCAGCGAAGTGAAGTTAACGGTCAAGTAGAACGGCTTCACTCAACGCTGCTCGAAATATACCGATGCCTCCGCAAAGAGTTGGGAAGTGCAACGCCAAAAGAATTGGTTAATATTGCAGTTGATAGGTATAACAATAGCTATCATTCGGTAACTAAGAAGAAACCGAGTGACATATTCTTTAACAGGACTCCACGAATAAACTACCAGCAGTTAACAAATTTTAGAGATAGCGTACATGAGGAAATTAAAGACAGAATAAAGAAAAACCAGGAAATTCGAAACCACAGGTTAAATAAAGGTCGAAAAGACGTAAGGAAATTTAGTGAAGGGGAAATAATATATGTCAGGAATAAACAAATTAAGGCAAAACAGAAACCGTTATATAAAAAAGAAAGGGTTAATAAGGATAACAGAGTAACAGTAAATACCGAGGGCGGAAGAAGAATTCACAAAATACAGGTAAAAAACGCATAAGATATGGCACAAACGAATCCGCTAACATACAAATATTCATTAAAAGCCTCATTCAAATCACTTTATGATAATAATGAAATAAAATGAAACCAGTGAATCAACAAATCTATGAATAGATTCATTAGCATACTCATTGATTCATGGATCACTATAAAAGAGTATCTCGAACATAAGCCAAAGTAATAGCTAATTAAATTAAATCAACGTTATTCAGTACGCTATCCCTTGCACTTTCACACCTTGACCAATATATGATATACGATAAAAAATTACAAATCTAATTATTAGTAAAAATATAATGGCGCTCGTGCAGTTAAAGCAAAAATTAAAAAATCACTTATAAAGTATAATGAAACTTGTTAGATACTTTTTTTTGGATTGAGGGAAAATATTGGAAAATTAAATATTATTGATTTTTATTGAAAAAAGTAATAAAAAAATCAATAAAGATAATATAATTAATTTAAGAATCTAAATACTGCAGGAAAATGCAGTAAGGAAGCATTTAAGCATAAATATTCAAATTGTATATAGAAATAAATAATAGATCAATGTTTGCTCTCATTGTAAGCTAGGTTTCTCCTGATTTCCGGCGCCTCTGCTTTCAGCGTGCACAATTATGATTCTCCGTTAGTAACCATCGAGCATGGGCGTGGCTGGATTATTAACGGGCATTTCAACCTAATTCACGTCATCGATTTACGATATTTCGGCACAACCTTGGAGAAGCTCCTTGATTCGGCAACAAGAAAAGTGAGGAATGATGCAGCCAGGACAGTGTTGCGCTTTCACCTGGATCAGATAAAGCTGCGTCTCGAGGAGTTAGAGGTTAGGAAGCCAAGAAAGATACGATCCATCAATTGGCTTGGGTCTGCATGGAAATGGATTGCAGGGTCACCAGATGCTGCTGATTGGGACAGCATCCTTAAAAGTCAAGACGACATCATCACCAACAACAATCGCCAATACATCGTGAACGAGAAGCTCTTCAACGGCACACGCGAGGCCATCGAGAGGGCAAATCAGCTAATCACTCGTGTGAACTCGATAAACCGTGGGATCGAGGAAGATAATGTCGAACTCTTAGACTTGAGTCGGGCGCTAATACTGAAGGAGCAGGTGTCAGAAGTAGTAAGAGCCTGCCAAATGGCAAGAGCAGGAATTGTCAATACCAACCTGCTTGACCAAACAGAAATTCAACGGCTTATATCAGAGGAAGATGCCTTGCCATACCAAAACTACATAGAGGCCATCGAATACGGGTCGGCATCTGTGTATTCTAATGGGACAGTGCTTTTGTATGTCCTGTCAATGCCGAAAGTGGGTAGCGAAACCTACCGCTTACTGATAACAAGGGCATCAGGTAATGGAGGTGAACGTGTCGAGTTACCATACAAAAGGATGATGGTTAGCCAGACCGAAACATATGGTCTGATCGAGAACTGCACATTCATCAACAATACGACAATGTGTCCCTCCGCGGCTGTAAGGAAGCTCACCGAGAACGAGTGCCTACCTATGCTACTGAAGGGCGGAGACGCGAAATGTAAATTCGAGCGCGACACCACCGAAGTTGTGGAATTAGTAGACCAGAACACCATCTTTCTGACCAATTTTCAAGGAAACGTCCAAGGTAACAGCCAAAAGAAGTTCTTGAATGGAACGTTTCTAATAATACTTCAAAATGAAACCGTAATAGTAAAAAACCAGTCATTCACGAGTACGTCAACAACAACCGTACAAGCCTTACCTTCAGTATTGGGAAACTTAACTAACAACGGTCTCAAACCGAACCTTGAGTATATTCATGAGTTAAGCGTGAAGAATATCAATCATCTTAATAATCTTGGTCGGAATTTCCATTTCTCTCTGGTCGCCATTGTAACCATCCTTTTGATCCTTGCTGTATCCTGGTACATCATTTGGAAAAAACTCACTGCGACCATAATGTTTCCTGGCTTACATCAACACACGAGTTCTGAAGCAACTTCCGCCCACACCATTTGTCCTCAGCCTGATCATCTGCGGGACTCAGATGTTTAAAGGGGGGGCAGTTAGCACTCCACCTAATGCGCTCCCATACGCTAATTCGCCGACACCACACATTCCACGGGCAACTTGATCCGTGCATCCGTTCAGCGAGCCATGCCGTAGCAGAAGTGCACCATCGTGGGAAGCGCATGGTCAGCAGATTCATCAGCGAGTTGCGCATGGAAGCTACCTCAGGTTTGGGCAGCGAATAGATTTTAAGTTAGTTCTAATTTGTCGTCTTAAGAACCCGGTCGTGGAATAAAGTTATAATATTTAGAGACATCTTTTAGTTTTTCCGTTTGCAGGTGAAGAAAAGGAGCCAGTGGCCGGCTCCCAACGTTAATTTTTTGGTGTTCCCTTCGGGGAGCGCCTTAACTTGTATAATATATGTGTATGTATTATGTACATAAGTATTATGTATTTTGCGAAGTAGTTATGGACGCTTACATGACTATATGCCTTAAGATGGTCATTCTGGAGAAGTATATCTTGTTGCATTTCGTACAGTTTCGAACCATGTTCTTCACGTTGATGGTCTGCGTCACGTTGATGGAACCTTGAACCATAAGGAATGACATAGGCTATTTTACAAAAAGTCGATCTCTAAATTGTTGAAATGGGCGTGGAAATGATTTCAGTCGCCGTAATGAGAAAACTATAAGGCTTTCACAGCTGAACCGCTGCACCGATTTTGACGAAATTTTACGTGGACACACCTTGAGCCATTGGGATGGACATAGGCTATTTTATAAAAAATCGTCCAGTGAATGGTTCAAATGGGCGAATTAGATATTATTGTTTTTTTTAATTAATTAATGATGTTATAGAAAAAAAACAATCCAGACATGTATTTCTGTTTCCCTGGAAACTGGAAAAAAACTAAGGGCATCATTCCGTAACACTAACGAACGTGATTGGAAGCCACGCCGGCGTTGGCAATACTCTGCCGAGAGAGGCATTTCCTAAAATTTCTGCTCGTCTATTATTTTCTGTTTGCTCTACACGACAACCTTTTTGTTCACGCCAAAAATCGTACCTTTTCTGTACACCAAAACAGCTGTTAATGCCTGGAAAGCACATAAATGTACCAACAATGTTATTATTGTTCGTCTATCGTCAGCCAAGGTTTCTGCCGATGCAGTTTCTTCAGAATTTCGCGACGCTGGCGTCAAATACCCAGAAAAACAACGAAAATAACCAAAACAAAAGAGAGAACTTTATGTTCGTTAGTGTTACGGAATGATGCCCTAAATGAAAACCATGGAAACAAAATATGTATGGTTTTATAAGTTTTGGTCGTCTGATTTGGAATCTTCTGTTGATATGTTATTGTTTACTTTATTCGATACTAATATATAAATGCGAAAGTCTTTCTGTCTGTTACCTCTCCAAGACTAAACCTTCCACATATTTCGACGAGCGTAAGGGGTAATATATAGGGTATCTATTTCGCCAAGTACTCTATCATGCGCACGAAGTCGCCGGTAACCAGCTAGTACTCTATAATCAAGATTACAAGATTGTACAGATCAGTTTTGTTATACGCACCTACGTGATCATAGTCCTCCAATATAGCGAAGATTTAATTTATGCCGTGATTCAGAGAGTTTTCAGCAGAGTCGTTAACCATTCATAATCGTCGTAGACTACTTCATTTACGAGTCATTAACTCAGCCATTCTTTTTTATATGAGGATTTTAGTGCTGCCAAATTGTATTTTTACAAAAAACTTTGTTGAAGTAGTAATGTTGTATTATTAATGATTTTGCAAAATTGTTTTTTGCCAACAAATTAAGGATTATAAATGCTGTAAAAATAAAAGCTAAACTTAAGAAATTTGTTTGTTTCTTTGTAGGTTTCTTTGCAGGTAGTAGGTTTCTTTGAAAAATTCTCTTAGAAAAATTTATGAATTATTACCATTTTTCTCCATTTTATTCATTTAACATGTGAACCTAATTAATTTGCATGAATTTATTAATTAAATCATTTATATGAATTTATTTATTTTTTATTCGTATATTATAAAGAGGCCGTCACACAGAACGCGATAATTACGCTACGCCGGGCGGAGCAGCTTTTTTTGAGTTGCAACACAAAGGCTCTTATGGCGACAGAAAACACGCACCTCGGCGTAAGACTTACCGCTCACCAGCCCGTTTTCTCCGCGGAGTAGAGAGTTGTAAAATTTTACAGAATCTTGTACAAGGATGTGTATATGTGAAGAGTGTGAGTATAGAACTTTTTTGGACGGCATTTTATTGCGTTGCCATATGTTGAGCTGTTAACACATTTTGCTTTGCTAACTTAAATTGTTTAAAATTGTTTTTTTTTTTTTAATTTACTGCTCTTTATTATATTATTATTATTTATAGTTTTAAAATTTTTAGTTTGAAAATGGCAGAAAAACTAATTGCACTTGTTAGGCATCATGAGTGCATATACAATACAAGCCACAGGAGTACAAAAATAATTTAAGAAAAAATGAAATTTGGCAAAAAATTGCAAACGAAATGTTTTGCACTGGTAAGTTTTATTATTATTTTATAGTACTTATCTACATATAGTAATTTATTTTTGTTCCAGCTGATACTGTCAAAACGAAGTGGAAAAACTTAAGAGATGGATACGTAAACTTAAAGAAGATGGTAAAAGGGACCACAGGATGGGCAACCAAACCCCCAAATAAGTGGGATTTGAACTTGCTACGTATTCAAGTAGCTCTGACAACCAATATGCGACAGGATCCCAAAACAAATCACAGGAAAAACATTTTTTTTGTCTTTAGTTATGTATTTTTTTCCTTTTAGTTTTAAGAACAGTTCCTATTAGTTTTAAAAAGCAAGAAGAAGCGTTATTTCCCTTTTTTTACGTGTTAATTTCTTACATCTTATTTTTTTACATGTTCTTTTTAAGAATTGGTGTAATTGTGATCAATATGTCCCAATGAATATGATTTAATAAAAAAACGGTACAAAGTTGAGCAAAAGAGAGCTTTTTATTTGAAATTTTTGAATATTAGGCGGTGCAAAAGTAGTTTGCAAACTTCTCTCTAGCAAGAAAAGCTGCATTCGTGATTCTTACATTAGTGGGTTGCGGTGCTCTCAGAGCAGCCATCGATACATCTTCTGTATCTGACCAATGTTTATTAGAACATACATAATTGTGGAGCACGCAAGCTGCCTTCACAATGTTCACGGTTTTGTCTACATCGCATTCAATGGGACGCCGAGAAGTTCTCCACTTTTGCGAAAAGTTGCCGAAAGCATTTTCCACGATTCGGCGAGAGCGGGTTAAACGTTTGTTGAAATTTTTTTTTCTTTCATCCCGGATAGCCGCTGCCTTTGGAAAAGACATGTTTTCAAAGCGAAATCTTCGTCTCCGACAAAAACATATGGAAAAAGCTGCCAATATAGACCATTGTGAATTTATAGAATGGATCTACAATGGCCAACAAAACAATCGAAAAAAATTGTTTATAGCAATAAAAGCTAGATCCGCTTTTTTGGGGCCCTTTATACAGACATGATTCCCATCGATGGCTCCAATACAATTTGGGAAATTTCAAATATCCCTAAAACCTTTCTCTGCCTGCCTCCACACTTTGTCTGTTGGTGTCGGCATTTGCGTTGGTTGCAACACTATCCAAATCGCTTGATACACTTCATCTATAATATAACCAACGGCAGTGCGGCCCATCCGATAAGAAAATGCGATCGTTTGGGAAGTATCTTCTGTTGCTAACAATCTATTTTCAATAGATAGATTACCAATAGATTAACTTTATCTGTGACTCTGTTCTTTACATCAAACAAACTACTAGTCTATCTTTTTACCCGATACATGATCGCCAACTGGTACACATTTTCTCAATTTGTGGTTTCAGCAGCTCATGAAGCTCTTGAAATTTGCTTCGTGTCATCTGGAAAAATATCCGCAATTTTTCATCATCATTTTATAAATCTCGGTATAAATGGTGGAATTCGCCAAACAGCTCCCTTGCTTGATTTATCACAATTTATAAATCTCGGTATAAATGGTGGAATTCGCCAAACAGCTCCCTTGCTTGATTTATCACAATTTCTGCAAGTTCCGTCAAAAAGCCAGATCCGAACGAATTCAGGCGTCGGTTTGCTAAAGCTAAAGGACAGCGGCAATGCAGATGAGCCACGGTCTCCTCCTCGTTATTATCATCGCAGAATCTTCAATGATCCATTTTGGCAACTCTTTTACATCTGGATACCATGGCCCGAATAGGACAGTGCCCCGTGAGGACTCCAACGAACAACCTTAGCTGCTCCCTCGATGAATGAAGTAACAGCCGCGATTTACTCCAGTTAAGTTTACTGCTAGAAGTTGTGGCTACTTCTAAGAATTCTCAGCTGACTTCTGCACCTCATAACTATGTCCAATTTCACCATGGGTGATCTTAGTGCTTCTAGCGCAGCCTGGCTGTCCATAAAGAAGTAGATAAATTTATTTGTTTATTTTTCCTTGTGGACAGAATCCGCTCCTCTCTCGCTTGAAACACGCTACAATCGTTTGGTAGTCTGTATTATCTTCTAACGTTAATCGGCTCCGACTAGAAGCCCACTCCGGTACTTTCCTCAGTTTTCAAGCCATATGTGAAGAACGAGAGTTCTTTGGTAGGCCTATGTTTTAACATATCCCAGTCGGCTCTACTGGGGAGCTCTTAAAATCCAGTCTAGGTAGAATAAGATCCATCTTGAATGATAGGTTCTTCCGAGTACCCGATCTCAGTTTCTCCAGAGCCCGTAGTACACTGGCATGTCCAGAACCTGATGCCTTACAAAGATTGGGCTCCCTCAATCTGATGAAGCTTTTTCTGCCGAGCCCATGATAAACGCATCGAGGGGTAGAAAGTGCAACACGTCAAAGCCTGCCTGCGGAATGCTCCTGACTGCGCCTGTATGGAGTTACAATATGACCTCCAGGGGTCACTCCTGGCAGCCCTGATTCTGCTTTTTTAAGTACGAAGACCAATCATATAAAGGGACCAGTCTTCGCCTGCGTTTGTCAATTTTGCCTTATTAAAAAGCAATCTAATAGATCTCTTCTATGCTGACAACTCTGAGGTCCACTAAGCCGGCTTGGCCTTTTTGGGCTGCCGACTAACAGGACATGACCTCTTAAAAGTATTGAGGAGACCCCTCGATACAAAACTAACCAGGCCGTTGGTATCTCCATGCAAGTACCTAATGTTATCGGTATTGGTAATTCTGTGAAATGTTGAAGAATATCCTTTGGTGGTTCGAAAAGGAACATTCCGTGGATACTCTCCAACCCACAATATCAATGGTAATATCGTTACTAAGGGTTAAGTCCATGACTTCTGACCTAGTTCTGTTGCAAAAAGTGTTAGTATTTCCCTTATTATATATCACCAGATCGTCGTTTATAATAAAGTCAAAAATTTACTCACCCCTTTTATCAATGTCATCCTATCACTTTTTATCATCCTATCACTAACTTTTGTTTGCTGGACTTGACAAACTCTGTTAGCTCGCGGAATTGATGTGAGGGCGGTTCCGCCGATTCAAAAGGAAAGTGTGTGGACGTCAGCAGAATAGTGTCCGAATATTACTGCTTTGTCTCGCATATTACCGTGGCGAGGTCGGAGTAATTGTAATAAGGAAGAAGAAAGCATTAATATTTTTCGTTACCAGTATACAGGCTCTAATATTCTCGGTTGTATCTAGCTCGAAAACTCAATAATGCCGTGATCCTAGTACGGCAACCCTACCCTTCTTAAGGCAGGGTTCTTGTACCAGGGCGACGTCTATGTCCTCATCCATCATTACGAGAAGGAGGTCGCCACTAGGCGCCTTGTAGTGGTGCAGGTTAATTTGCACCACCTTCAGCTGACCATTTGGCACCATCCTCAGCATGACTAGTAGAAGGCACGCAGATCTTTAACGATCCTAAACCAAACCGAATGACTTCTACCGCTCTCTTAATGGCTTCCAGGGACAGTTGGATTCCACCATTGTTCGGGGCGTTGGAGGAGACAATTTCCCCATCCAATCGAGCGGTTTTGCTTCCTTATTAGTCCTAGTATGGATGCCCCCGATTCTGGGACCGGCGGTGCGATCCATAAAACGACTAGCGGTCTCAGCAGGAGGGACGATCGAGGCAACACTTCTAATTTGGCTTTAGGCCTTAATTCACCCAGTCTCCCAACTACGACCTTCCAAGGATCTCTTGTTGCCGCAAAAAACGACCTTCTTCAGTTTGCGAAGATAGCTCTTCGCTCGTTTATAGGCCCTGTTGGCTTTATCCACCTTCGACAGAGAAACAACTTCTTGTTTTGTGCTGAGCTTCCTCCAATAGCGCAGCTTCAGCCTCCAGATCTATCATTGTGGCTTGGCTCAGTTGGGAAAGAGTCAAAGACTGGTCCTCATTGGCCTCGCCAATAGATAGATCTTTTAGCTGTGTGCTGCAACCGTCTTCATCAGAAGCATCCTTAGCAGCTTGTAATACTTGACGCTTGTCACTGTTAGTGACGCGTCAAGAGTAGCACGTCCGGTAAGTACGGAGTCGGTTATACCGTCACCTGTCGTAACCGTACGTCCTTTATCCTCCCCTAGTTCGTCCTTTATTTTTACATTTGAAGTGTTGTATTAATCAGTTTTGTCCCCACGAGTGTCAGACAAGGAAGGTCCACTCGCACAGAGGTCCGTGTGTGAGGGTAAGGCCAGATAGTGTCGGAGGTCGCCAGGTATCCGACACGCTCTGTTAAAGACTGAGCTATTATTAAGTCTGGGTCCTCAGTCTAGTATATCCTCGGGACTTGAGGAGAAAGAAGTTGAAAACAGGTTGAAAAAATTTAGAAAAAGTAATGAAAGCTAGAGAAAGCAAGAGAAGAAGAAGGAGTTTATACCACCCCCAATTTCGGTCGCCAGAGGAAACAGGGGGTGCCACGAGGAGGTGAGGATGACGTTTGCGTGAGAGAGGCTGTAAGTTCTGCTTCAACCGCCAATCCAATTGAATCTATTATTGAATTTATTTTAAAACGGATTTATAATTTTTATTACTATTTCTTATGATATCGGTGAAAACGACATCAAAATAATAATACGAAGCCACCACAAAATGGATAAAGTGTACATGATGTTTTTAACATCTTATCTTTACAACGTACGTACAGTACAAAACTAGGATTAATTTTAATGTAGCAGCCAAGTACTTTGGACTTTGCTGCGCTCAAAACTTCTAATGTTGAAGTAGTTGTTAGATTTGATCCTATATCCTAGTTTTGGATTGATTTAGTGTTGCAGCTGAGTACTTGGACTGGCTGTCCGCAACAATTAATACTGATGATTGAGAGTTTTACTGACAACTAACTTTATTGAATTAAAATATCTTCTTATATACATAATTTGCACAATGATTAATAACAAAATAGATAATAAAAACAATCAAGAAATGAGGTAAAAAATCAGGTAAGAAAAAACAGGTTATGGTAACAGAATTTTGGTCGTTGACTTTCTAGCTACCAAGTTCACTGAATAAAAGTTTGGTTGCTGGCGGGCTACCTACGGGGTTCACTGACGGCACACTAGCATCAGCAGAATGAGTTCAGTGACGTGCGTACTAGCGTCAACATGCAGGTTTTCAAGGCGTAGGGTCGACTAATCGTACCTCCGCGTCAGCATAATATTTTTTTAATGTGATGTGATTGATCACCAACAAATGTGCGACGGTAAATTCTCCCGCGCGTTGAAGCTATGCCTTCAACTATTCCTGTATGGTGAAAGTTGGCTAGGTGGACAGACGTCTTGGTTTTGGTGGAGAGCCTTGAGTGTTGGGTGCCGCTTAGCTCTTCTAGTACCGGACAATTGTGAACGATAGAAGAGACATTTCAACTACCGAGATCGTCAATGCTGAGTAACCAATTGTGATGATGAATCACAACCAAAAATGATGCGTTTTATCGAACTGTAACTCTTCAAGGGAATTTCTTATATCTTGTAAGTTGTTCAAACTGCTGATTGGCATCTATTATGATGTTCCTTAGAAGAACAAGCACGCTGATTGCGTTTTGGATTGTTGATGCTTGCATGGTTCTGTTGAGTACTGGATGGCCTCGGAGGGTTAAAAAGTTGTTTTTTATAACGCAATCGGGTTGAATTGAGATGATTTCTGAAGTCGCCTTAAGAATGCCTGTTCTGCATACTTCTGTCATTTCAATGGTTTCCTTGGTTTTGTAGATCCATTGATTGTTGTGGGATAGTTGGACCCACAGTGGACTGTCATGTATCGTCGTAGTTTTACAGTTTTTGAGTAAGCTTATTTCGCCGGAAAGGAAGCCGGAGTCTCGTATAAATTTTGATTGTTTGTCGAGGCATATGTAGGATGACGCTTTTAGAGATCTGTATGATTTAAATTCAGCGAAACTTGGCGGGAAATATTAATCTCTGTGTTTGTTTGTGGCTAAGATTTTGGTGTCTGCCCTAATTGATATTACGGCGTTGTTGTACCATATCGGTTAACTGTTATTATGCGACATAGATCAAATTGCTCTTGATCTATTAACGGAAGGTTGATTAAGAAAATTATATGCCAGCTTGTGATATTATTAACTTGAAAAGATGCAATATATCGTCTTCTTGAAGTGGCAACTGTTATGTTGGAGACATATAATTCCTGATGCTTATTGCTTCCGTTTTTAGTTGTTCGGGGGATAATAGTAACGGACTAGATTTTTCATGATACGTATTGGCTATGACGTTAAGTATTATGCTCCTTATACTTTGCAGTGATTATTGACAGCTGAAGCGAAAGTGAGATAAAGTTTTGGAAAGAGAGATAAAGTTTTGGCTTGTCTTTTCTCTTGATTGACTTTCTTTAAAACTGCGTTAGTCGTTTCTTTCAGATAGTTGAGCCGTTTTTTTGGCGGTTGCAGTTTGCGCTCTGGTTTTAAGTTGCATTTTTTTTTGTTAATTTATTTATCAAAAGAGAGTTGGTGAGATTGCAGCTGTGATGATGTTAAGGCTACGCTGAGAAATGTGTTTGAAAGAGTAAGTCTGATGGAATCTGCATGTGGTGAGTTTGGTGCCCTGAGAGAGCAATTTAATGATTATGTGAAAGTGAATGCATTGGAGGGCGCTGCTGATAACTCACTTGCATTGATGCTTAATATGGAGATTGCTGACTTAAAAGCAACTGCGGAGAGGCATGAGCAACTGCGGAGAGGCTCTTTGTTATTTTTTGGGAAATTTGGTGCAGCTATCAATATGGTTGCTCCTGATCTTCGTAACATCTTTCGTGTTAAAAGCAAAGCAGGCAGTAATAATTCTGCTATTATTGCTAAGCTTGCTTTAGCGAGTGAAAGACGTCGCCTTTTGAGAAGTCTAGCAGCATTGCGTAAAGAAAAACGTCACCAGATGCTACTGAGTGATGTCAACCTTGGTGGTGATCAAGTTATTTACGTACATGCAGGTCTTACTAAAAAAAAACGTGAAATTCTCTCGCATGCGAACATTAAGTAAAGAGAGGAGCTACTTTCTGCTGCTTTCTCGTTGCGGGGGAACATTTACATCAATTTATCAGCTGATGATGAGGTGAAATTGGCATTATGTCACTATGTGAATATTCGCCAAGAGTTCTTTGTAATTTCCTCTGTTTTGTTTATTTTATTCGTTATCTTTCTAGTATACTCTGTTGTCTCTCTCTTATGTTAACTTGGTTCTCCCTTTATTCATCTCGATTTCTTATGTCTTTTAGCTACTTCTATTGGAAGCAACAGCTACTGACCTTAATAACTTCAGACCCATAAGTATCCTACCAGTTTTAGGTAAAGTCATTGAAAGGATCATGTTTGAACAAATGTCTGCATTTTTGAAGTCCAATAACCTCCTGTCTCCTCTACAATATCGTTTTAGGAATGGTCATAGTTGTTCAACAGCTATGTTAAATTACTGATGATATCAGAGTATCTTATGATAAGAACTTGCTAACGTTTTTGTGTCTTATAGATTTTTCTAAGGCATTTGACTCCGTGAATGACATTTTGCTCTGTGCTAAGCGCAGATCTTGGTTCAATTTTAGTAGTAGTGCTGTTAGTTTGATATCTAATTATCTTGATGGTAGAATGCAGCTTGTTAAAATTAGTAGAAGGTTGTCATCAAGTAAAGTTGCAGTAACGGGTGTTCCTCAAGGGTCTTCTTAGGCACCTTGCCTATGACATTAAAATTTATATGTCGAAACCTTTTCATTTGCTTCAGGAATTAAGTAGCAAATGGAATAGTGATTAATCTGCACCTAGTAGTTGGGCTGCTGTCAGCATGTTGCGAATTAACCCCATTAAGTCGCAGGTCTTGCCAATTATAAGGAAGGTTATGACCCTTGATGATTTTCCTCCCTTGTTTATCGGCACTACTAAATTGAACTTTGTTGGTAAGATAAAAAAATTGGGTTTTACAATTAATACATCGCTCATATACACTGATCATATCAATGCCACTGTAAGAATGATTTATGGTATTTTAAGGTGCTTGCGGGAGTCTGTTTTGTACACGCTTCTAGAAACTAGGCGTAGGCTTATTAAGTAACTGGTCATGCCAGATGTGGTATTTTTCGGCGCGGTTTATAGTCGTCTTGATTCTCAATACCAGCATAAGCTGCTAGTGGCGTTTAATAATGCTGCAAGATATGTATATGCTGTTTCGAGATTTGACCATATCTCTTTAATGAGTAAGGGAATTCAGGGTCGCGGTTTGGTGGAGTATCTCAATGCTTTGAACGTCATATTTTTATATAAGATTGTTCATACGAAATGCCCTAATTATCTTTATGAAAATTTTGAGCGTTCCAGTTAGATGTAGCTTTCTGAAAAGTAGCCGATACTTCTTCATTAGTATCACTAGGCTTTGGAACTGCCTTCTATTGCGTCTAAGAAGGATGCCTTTTGGAAGCCGTTTCGAGAGTGCTGTTTTCCAATATTTTCCTGATCTGTAAATTGTTTTAGTTCAACCTAATTTTTCTTTTACTATTGATTTTTAATTTTCTTTCTCTTCTCTGTCTTTCTATTACCTCTTTGGTTTGTTTTTGTGTTTGTTTTAGCTCTTAAGTTATATTATATTATATTAGTATTTACACTTAATTTTATTCTACTTTTTGTATTTTTATTTATTTAACGTATTTCTTTGGTATTTTCACTGTAAGTACTATAAAAGACATAAGGCTTAGTGTACAGTTTAGGATTTAACTTAATAAATAAATAAAATTAAAAAAAAAACTAGTAAAGGTGTTGTCTACAGCCGGGCTGTAGCCGAAATACCCTACACCTTAAAGCTGCATATATACTCCATGACCTATGTAAACTAAAAGTGGGCGGATGACGCCCATATTTGGCATATTAACTGGAAGCATTAGTCTAAACATACATATAAAATTTTCTTGTCTTCTCTCAAAAAGTGATGCTGATATGGCCTTTTTTAATAGGCAAAACAGAGGTACCTGCACTCTCGATATAAAAAGTAGGCGTGATCCTTGGGCGATTTTGCCCATTTTCAATACGAAACACCCCAACATAGCAACGAATATTTTTGCCAAATTTCGTTTTGAAATCTTAATCCTTTCTCCTGTGATCGTGATTTCAACGGACAGACAGACAGACAGACAGACGGACAGACATCGTTATTTCAACTTCGGTGGTGATGCTGATCAAGAATATATATACTTTTCCATACCTATCTTGTCTAGTTCTATGCGTTACACACTCCGGTAGAAAGTGAATATACCCTCAACCTTAAGGTGTAGGGTATAATAAAATAACATTTATGGTTGAGTCTATAACTGATGTGTGCGTTTTTAGGATGTCACTGATATAAATTTCGTTGTTGATTGTGTTTATCGTGGCTGACATGTCCCACGCGTAGTCAGAATCCAAACAATTATGTCCAACGCGCCGCGTTTCTTTCGTTGCCTTAAGAGCATTGCATTGTCTACGCGTGGATCCGTACTTACGTGTAGATAGTGGTCAACTAAGGGGGAGCAGTATACATCATGTGATAATTTGTTGGAAAGAAGTTGAAGGCTATAGGTTCCGTTGATCAACGTCTTCAATTCGTCCCTTATAGAAATTGAATCGCAGTAGATATTGATTTTCCAGTCTGCAGTTATCAGGTTGGTTGAACCAACAGCGTCGAAGTATGATCCTGAATTGTTCTCAAAAATTGTAATGTCGACAGGATGCGCCAATATTATGGGCAACAACATCAATGACTGTATCAGAGTTACAGATGACCGACACAGAAGGCTCATTCTTTTTCTTGGTACTTGTTTGTCTTCTTCAGTTCGTTCGTCGCATTAAATATTAACGTGTCCATGCTTAAGTTAAGATATCAATATCCACCTTGCTATTAGTGACCACTTTTTATCATTTGAAACTGCATCTACCTGTGCTACTAGTGTTTCTTCGATCAGAAAATGTCCTGGTGTGAGAGCTGTTATATCCGTTGGATCGCTTGACATGAGTGTAATTGGTCTGGAATTTAAAATTGTTTCGGTCTGGATGATGACGGTTTCGAGTTCTTCGTAGGTGAGTGATGCTGCGGTGGAGTAAATCGCCTTATTGAGTTCTTGTAGTTGATTGTTAGCACCTACAAAATTGGTAGCGTTGTCGTAATACAACGTTTTACATCTACCCCCGGTTAATCCACCTCTAAAGTAATTGACTTTGTGGCACCAGCAAAAAAAAAATGCAACGTATACCTTATGGGGTTTTTTGCTTCTAATTTTGTAGTGAACCCATAGTGAACCCCAATAGCTTACACCGGTGTTTAGGAATGATCGTGCTGGCGTGATTCGGTCGATAGGTAAGTTGCCCATCACCTGATCCATTAACCTTGGTTTACAGCTATAACAAACGGAAGAAACTTAACAAAGGCGTTAAGGAATGAAAACGATCCCTTACATAAAAAATGTCATACAATATATACAAATATATATATATAGATATATTAAAACATAGTACTTTAGTAAAAAGCGTAGCACCGGAGTATTGGTGATAGAAATCTAGTAAAATACCCGATCGGAGTAAGTTCGACAACACTGATGTATACACAGCCAACAGAGAGTATAGACTAATATGTACATATCTATACTCTATATCTATCCATACTAATATATAAATGCGAAAGTCTGTCTGTCTGCCTGTTACCTTTTCACGGCTGAACCGCTGCACCGATTTTGACGAAATTTTACGTGGACCCACCTTGAGCCATGGGGATGGACATAGGCTATTTTATAAAAAATCGTCCAGTAAATGGTTTAAATGGGCGAATTAGATATTATTGTTTTTTTTTAATAATTAATGATGTTATAGAAAAAAAACAGTTTACACAAGTATTTCTGTTTCCCTGGAAACTGGGGAAAAAACTAAATGAAAACCATGGAAACAAAATATGTATGGTTTTATAAGTTTTGGTCGTCTGATTGGGAATCTTCTGTTGATATGTTATTGTTTACTTCATTCTATACTAATTTATAAATGCAAAAGTCTTTCTGTCTGTTACCTCTTCATGACTAAACCCTCCACCTATTTTGGCGATATATTATATGCATATAGCGTGACGAGTGATATATAGGGTATCTATTTCGCAAAGTACTCTATCACGCGCACAAAGTCGCCGGTAACCAGCTAGTACTCTATAATCAAGAATGATTGTTTACAAGATTGCACAGATCAGTTTTGTTCTGCGCACCTACATGATCATAGTCCTCCAATATAGCGAAGATTCAATTTATGCCGTGATTCAGAAAGTCTTCAGCAGAGTCGTTATCCACTCATAATCGTCGTAGACTACTTTATTTACGAGTCATTAACTCAGCCATTGTATTTTCTATGAGGATTTTAGTGCTGCCAAATTGTATTTTTACCAAATTGTATGTTGAAATATAAATGATTGTAAAATTTTTAAGTGCGTGTAATTAATTTGCTCGGGCTTAAATGAAGCATTCCAAAAAAATTTTTTAGACAAATTCAATGCAAAAATTTCAATACAATTTAAATGTACTAATTTTATCCGTGTTGTATAAACAAAAGTTTTGCAATACCGCCTTCATAGCGAGAGTCCAAGAGTTTTCTCGGTGCAGCTGATGAACTTGCACGAGAATTGGAAGGCTCATTTATACATACAGAAGATAATACAGTTCGCCAAGGACGGTGTTAGGAATCAAAACTGGCGTGGTTCATTAATAAAAAGACACAGAACTTTTGCATAAAGAACACGTTTAATTGCTTGCTTTATATTTTTAATATTTCTCAATGTTATAATTTAGGTTTTTAAATTTTGTGAATAATAATAACTTCTTGAAAGACACTTAGATTTCAAATGTATAAAGAAAACGACTAATTACATAATTTGTTGCGTGCCGATATTTATTTAATAATAATAAAGTAGATGTCGGCTATGCCAATTTTAACGCACGGGTTGTATATGACAGCGTCGGCAAAGCAGTTTTTTAGAAAATTCTCTCGTTCTTGATATGAGTGTACGACCTATACGTAAAGTACTATTTGCAACGAGTATATATTAATAAAGAGATTGCGTGACTTTCCAATCGACCAACGAAACGAATTCACTTTGGTAAGAACATGCGAATCATACACATGGTTTTTTCAAACGAGTTGAAAAAGCTCGAAACTAACGTGAGCCAACATTTACAGAAATAATTTTATTGGGAAGGCAAAGCAAGAGAAGTAAAAATTCGTTCCAAGCGGTTCGATTACGCATTTTTAAACAAACGAAGCAAACGCAGAGAAAACGCACACATTCGAATAGAAACCATGTGTTGTTGTTGTTGTTTTGCATTCTTATAGTTTATGGTTTGTTACTCTAGAAGTTGATTGAATTATATTTTGTGCAAAATCAAAGCATTGATTGACTTTTTATTTTCGTCTGGTGACGGAGACAGCGGGGTAGTTCGTCATCTTCTAGGTGTTTGTTTTTATTCGTATTGTTTCTATAATTTCAAGGTTGTTTGCGAGTGCATGAGGAGGGAGAGAAGAGAGGGGCTGTTTCTGTTTATGATTTTTGTGCTTCTGATCACTTCACGAATTTTTACATTATCAGCTTCTGAGCATTTTTTGACTTTTTCATTCAATTTGCTTCTTTCGCACTTATTCAATACAATTTTAATGGCCTGTTGAAAGGAACGGAAAGGTATTTTACAATAACCCTTTTGTTGTTTCTACATCTTACAATAATATCATCTACATACTCGTACGTCTGTGTTTCCAAGTGCAATTGGTTAATGAAAATTAACTTGTTTTTGGGTAGAATTTGATTCGATTTATTTGATGAAAATTAAGAAATATTATCAGTTTATATATCCACTATCAGTTTTTATAACTATTAGTTCAATATGTATATTGAAAATTGATAACAGATGTATTTATTTTCATTTTATACATCAACTTAAAATGCCTAAAAGGTGTATGATTCCCATGTTCTTACCAAAGTGAATTCGTTTCGTTGGTCGATTGGAAAGTCATGCAATCTCTTTATTAATATATACTCGTTGCTATTTGAGTAGTATAAAAGAATAGTTGAGAAGCGGTATTGCCAGACTAACATTTATACGGCACTTTATGAATGGAGCCTGGAGATTCAATGAATTCGCGCGCGCCAAATCAGGGAGAGAACAAAACAAAATGAGAAAACAAAATGAGAAAAATTCAAATTTTTGCTCGTATTCATGATCGCCTGGTAGAAAAAGAGAATTGCCACAGTAATTAAACAATAACAACTTGGGAGGATGTAATTTTTGTGGAGGGGTTTTCGCTGTCCGAGTGGAAAAGTACCAAAGGTTTGATCACTTGGCTAGCAACAGCGGTAAAATGTCAAATTAAATAATATTTATTTTAAATATGTAAAATTATGATACGTCTATATGAATCAGAAGAATTAGGTTTTGGTTGTAGAAGAAATTCTATATACAGGGAATAGCAGGAATAGGGTAGAGATCAACTCGCACTATAAAAGAGTTGTGAAAATAGAAAAGTGAGGATTCGCAAGAAAATATTGAAGCTGTTCGGAAGTCTTTGTTTTTGAGTCGAAGCCAAATTAAAATCACCATCATAAAATTGTTGTTCCCTTTAGTGTGCTTTATAGTGTTACGCGATTTTTTTAATCAAAAGTTGCAAAGCAAAAGTAAAATTATTAGCTGCGGAAATATAC
The DNA here is from genome assembly GCA_937620795.1 of Thecophora atra. Lineage (NCBI taxonomy): Eukaryota > Metazoa > Arthropoda > Insecta > Diptera > Conopidae > Thecophora > Thecophora atra. Next base: position 29,733,118 of record OW569398.1, read on the forward strand.
ATATATGAAATTGGTTAAGTTAAACCATAGAGAAAGAATAACAAGAGGCCGAATCTTGAACAAAAATATTTTCCACTGGCAATCCAGTACTAGGTCTTTTTTTTCACTCATTGCTGAGTGTGTTCTCTCTTCTATTGCAAATGCTAATGTGTTTTTATTCATCGTCTGAGCATTTCCTTCCACTACTGAATCCACTACTGAATCGGGTCCTTCCTATCCACTACTGAATCGAGTATACCTATTGCACCCAGTTCTGGATCGTGTGAAGATTTTTGATTGTTTCGCGCTCTTCTCTTTTGTATTGCAAATGCTAATTTGTTTTCATTGATGCTCTGAGCATTTGTTGGCTATCCACTATTGAATCGTTGATAGATTACTGAATGCTTCGCTCTCTCCGCTATACCTATTGCATGTGTTTGTGTGCTCTGAAAATTCGCTCATACCCAGTTCTGGATCGTGTGAAGATTTTTGAGTGTTTGGCTTTTTTCTTTTGCTTTCGTACGCTAAGAAACTTTTTCTGTCTACTAGTGGATCGTTTACAGATTGTTGGTGTAATTTCATTTTTTCTAGCATTTTCCCTATTCGTCTTTTTCTCATTATTGATTCTTTATGGAGCACATGAAGAGTGTATTTATGCCGAAAGAATATATGTGAATACACATTGATAACTTCTTACCTTTGCGATTTCTAGACAATATTTTGTTTGTGTTTTTATAACTAGTGGCTTTGTATGCATTTCTGTGTTTGTACATTGGTTTTTGCTTTCTTGTGCATGTGCCTACTGCAATTTTACAATTGGAAATTCGCTGAAGAAGGTTTGGGTGACTTTCTTGATCAGTACAATTGTGGGAAACTAAAATTTTTGCAATTATTTGTAGTTGGCAGCTTATATAACTGCGGGAAGGCTGAAAGGTTTAGAACAATATTTACGAGATTAAAATAAAGAAAATTATAATTAGGCATATCAAAATTGAACTTTGTTAATACTTCGCATATTTGCTAGTTTTTAGGGATTAGATATATTCATAATAGTGCTCCTGTAAATATTTATTTTTTATAGGGCTTTTTTGTACCCAGCATGCCGGCTCAAATAAATCGATGGTCATCACAAACAAAATTCAGAAAAGCATCACAAACTCCAGAAATGCTAAAAAATGTTGACTGCAGAAACACATTACGACCGCCGCCGCAACTGCACATTGTATGTATATGGGACTCTCGGCAGCCGTGCAGTCGTCATCTACCCTAACCGCACAACTTCTGCTCTCTTTCTCTCGAAAAAGGTTGCCACTCTTTTAGTGTAATTTCAAATATTCCGTGAAGGACAACATTGAAATGAAACGAAAACATGTGTTGATGGCTGTACTTGATTTTTTATAGCAATATTTGTCAAAATTAATCTGAAAAATATTCAATATTTCCACAAATGTACCATAGAGAAACCAATTATTATTAATAATTTAACTTAATTTTACTATCAATTATGTATAATTGTATAATATGTGCATCAGTGTGCAAATTTATTTTGCAGTTCACTAACAAAAGTAACACAAACAGCTGAAGCTGCCGAGTGTGCGGTCGCTGCTGCTGCCGGGCAATGTGCTCAGGCAGCGCGTTAGAGAGCATTGCAGCTGCGGCGGCGGTCGTAATGTGTTTCTGCAGTGATGCTTAAAAATTATTCACACACACAACCAAACGAAACAGTTTCAGGCATTCTAAAACAGAGTGAATGATTGAAAAGAAATATTCGCTGTATGCGTGAGTAAATTTATAGAAATTTGCTAGTCTCTCCTTGAAAACGCATTTTGCAATCATTTCGTTTCTTCGTTTCCCTTGCGGACCGATCGCTTCCGTTAGACATTCGAGTAAATTTCGCTGATTCGGCCTCTTGTTATTCTTTCTCTATGGTTAAACCGACGCCGCAGTGCTTCATTTTCCAAGAATGATAGAATACAAGATTGTGCAACGTCATCAGAGGTAGTTCATGTTCGACTGTTGTGCAAAGGCGTTGTGTTTTGTGTTATTTTAAATTTACTTTTCGTGTTTCAAATCTAAATTCTAATAAATAATCAGTAGCTAACTTTGTTGTTTTGTCGTGATATGATCTTTCTTTTTTTTTAAATCTTGAAGAAATTGTAGTGATAAATTTTAATAAGAATCTGTGTAGGGGTAGCGACGCGAGGTAGTGACATCATAGTAGGAAGGGGTTGATAGCGTTTATTCCTTTTAATCACTAGGGAGCTACCTAATGAACAGGGCTGATCGATACGTGGTCGATCCAACAAAATTTGAAAATTAGCTAACAAAGCCACTACAGAGATTTTGCGAGCTTTGCTTACATTCACATACATGTAGAAAAGAGAACGAGTAGAAAAAATGATGATGGTGAAGTCTTTATGGTGATTGTTTTGTTAATATTTACAGAATATATACATTTACATATGCTTGTTATAATTAGAATTTACAAACAAATTTTTAAATATTATAATAAACATTAATCGCATTAAGAAAAAAATTAAGATTAACTTAATTATGCAGTGTTAAGTTCATTTCGTTAGGGTTAGGTGAAGCGAGGGGAGGTTGGCCGTAGCAATGGCTTTATTGAAGGTGTAGAAGGGAAGGAAAGGAACCAATTTATTGTGTAAGAATAAAAATTCCTGAGAAGGAAATTTTATTGTTCTGTACTTTCTTGCTTTGGCAAGGTTGAGAACCGTAACAACAATGGCGCCCAAACGAAAGAGGCTGTGGTTTTTCCTTCGCTGAGTATCCCAAGCCCGGTGGCGTGTGCAGACGGATAACAGCGTAGCGCGATTGCACGAAGTAAGTGATACGCATTGGATGAACAACCACGGAACAAAGTAATGGAAAACTTTTTTTTTTATTATGGCACTTAACCAAATAAAAAAAAGAGGTGCTTCGCGATTTTCCCTCCACGTTGTCTCCGGAACTTGATGTCGTGAATTATCAGTACTGGCAAACGCAATTGCATCAGGCGAAGGAACAACCGCAAGCTCAAGTAAACTATAACAAAAAAAAAAAAAAAATCAATAAAGCTGATTTAAGTAAGGAGCCATGAAAATGATGGTGCCTATAATGGACTCCGGCGGTGGTTGGTCCTTCACGGGTTGTCGCAGAAATCCTATGGTTTGTGCAAACTTGAAAAAGTGTTTAGCTCAATCGCATTGGAAGAGGGATACTTCGTAGACGACTAACCGCAAAAACCTAATACGAATATAGCTTTGTTATACAAAATCCGAAGGCGCCGAACCGTTAATATCGGAACATCGTCCATATTTAGAGCAGGGTGTGTACCTCGGAATAGACTTCTGGTGAGCGTTCAATTTAGCAGTAGAGGTACTACGTGTAGCAGAAATCGAAAGCAAAAATGCGGGAGCAGAAATAGCGCAACAACAAGATTTGAATATGCGCACTAGAGTGTCCCTTAAAATTAAATATTGGAAATGTTGAAGCAGTACCCGCTAATTTGGTTCTGTTTGACTTCAGTAAAACTCATGTGTAATTTTACGCCCCTACGACCACGCCTTCCCTAAGTGACGGGGCCTTGAAAAGTCAAATATAAGATTTTTTTTATTGTTGTATTGATTTTGAACTAAAAAATGCAGTTTTTTCTTATTTTGATAAAAAAGAACTGGTACACCTGGATATCTAACATAATTATACACTTCCTCGATGTGCGGCGATGATTGGGAACGGAGAAATCAGGAACGAATATATTCGTATTGATTTTTTGTTTTAGTTAAAATCCCTTATTTTCCAATTAAAATATCTGATGTGGGCAACACATAACTTCCTTGTATGACGGCAATTGTATGGTTTTATTTCAAGAGTGGTTGATATATTTTATTTATATTTTAAAATTGAAGTTTTAAAAATTTTAAATATTTTTACTTCCATAATGAAAAAAATTTCATAGGCTTCTCTTAATTTAAATAATTTAAATAGTAGTAAGTAAAAACAAGGAAGTACAAATTAGTTTCCACACAGCTTTCACTATCAATCGTAGTAATTTTGATTTCCCTGTTTAGTTCTGTAAGGCATTTATCATTATCATTTATGTAATTCGGATAATGCATGCTTCGTGTTCCTTTGGCGAAGAGTCCTTTTGGTGCGAACCATCATTAAAATTGGAGCTACAAAATTGTGTCTTATGTAAGGCGCAATAGTATATACTTTCTAGGAGTGTTTGTTTTTGAGTAATGTACGAAATTTGAAAAAAAGTATATGAGAAGTGTCCTTTTCGCGCAACCGATTGCATCCAAAAAGGGAGGTGCACAACTAGGTCTTATAAGAGTCTCAAATACCAAATTTCAAGTTTCTACGATTCTCCGTTTTTAAGTTATTGAGGATACGTACATACGTACAGACGTACAGACGTACAGACGTACAGACGTACATACGTACATACGTACATACGTACACACGTCACGACCAAACTAGTCAAAATGGACTCCGCGATGGTCAAAATGTGTGTTACCATCAAAATCTCAATATCGAAATTTTTCATGATTACTACGTTTACTACGTATACAAGGAAGTAAAAAGTATTAGGGTGTAGTAAATTTTTGTGCAATTTGGATACATTTTTCGGTGTTCTTCTACACACTGCAATAAATATTGCTTTTGCTCTTCTTGCACTGTCAGAAGTCCATGAAATTGTTGCATGAGGTTAACAGCTCTTTCAGCGCTGTCATTTACCGCTTTTAAGTGAATTACTTTTGATTTAGCTGCTAAAAATGATTCACTGTCTGCCCAAATTGATGGGTTTTCAATGAGAAAACGAGTGGTTATTTTCAATCTTATCGCTTAGTATTTTCAAAGTTGCTTTCCTTTGTTAAATTAGCCACAATATTTCTTTTTGTCTCAGTGCTAACCATATCATCAAAAAGGGATAAAACGGCAACTTATTCAGTTAGATAATAAAGATGCTGGCAAAATTTGTTTAAAAAAGCTTCCGCAATTAAGTGGTTAACACACTCATAGGTCTTAATAGCCTTTATAAAACACGAGTTTTGGTATGGGGCTTTTTGCATCTATGCGTTAACAAAAGTTGTTGCAATGAAAATAGAAACTTCTTGCAAACCTTCTTTCTCTTTTCTTGTTAATTTCAGCTGATCGCGAAACAAAAACATTTTAGTTGCATAAATAGCTCTCGCCATCCATCGTGCTTGATGCATAGCGCCAGGAGGCTTTATTTTAAATGTTTTATTAAAGTTTTCGCTTAAAAATAATATCGAAAACTCGATCAATTTACGGTAATCTCCTCTAACAATTGGATTTTCGAGTTCAGAGAGATAAAATGTAAGTAAGTTGTCAATATCAGATGGTTTAAAATGCAGATTTGAAATGGAGGTACCATTTTGAATATGGCTGTGCCTAATACTACAGTTGTTTTTCAACTTTTTTAAGAGCGGTAAGTTTCTCCTCATTTCCATAGGTGGCCACAATTGGAAGTCGTTCTTCCTTAAACTTTTGTACACTTATTGCAGGCAATAATTTCCCATCCCAATGAACAGTGACCACTTCTGGAACATTATTTTTAAAATCTTCTTTTATTTTTTTGGCACGTTCTTTTCCCATCTCTGTTCTTATTCTTTGCATGGACGATTTATTTATAATGAATTCATCGACATTATGACCGAGTGCTTCTACTGCTGCTTCTAAAATATACACAGCCACAAGTTTTGGAGAAAGAAAATCCTTTTTCCCCCTGTTTTGCAAAGGCAATAAATTTTCTTCACAAAATGGTGACCAACGATTTTGATACTCTTCAATTAAGCTGGTGGATGAGGAATTTGAAAAGAAGGTGGAATTTGGAGATATAGATGTTATTTTAGTTTCCTTTAGTTGCCTGTGTCTTTCTGCTAATAGCCTCGATTTTGTTCTCTCCTCTTTTTGCCACAGACTGTAATCCACTCCCACCAAAGAGCCGTGTCTACCAGGTTTTCGCCGTCGCTATAAAAAAATTTTGTCTTCTTCGATTTTCATTATATTTAAGGCATCAACATGCGCTATGTCGAAGAGATTGTCCAGTGTATTGACAAATGAATCTTCTTTTTCTTTTATCACTTGAGTTGTCTTCTTTGAGTTTTTTGCAAATTTTACCAAACGCCGTGTAATTTAACTAATTTTTCCACACTATTTCTTAATATTGTGGTCATTCTATCTTTTTCCCAGAAAATCATGCATTCTTTTATAGTTAGATTAGAACTTTCTCGCACAGTTAATTTTCATTGACGAATATTATAAAATAGAACGGCAAGAACTTGTCGGTTTGATGGAAGTTTCGTGCCCGTGATTTGGTAGTTAACATTTCCAATTAAATTTACTTTATATTTATTACTGCTACGTAGTTCTTGCGGCATTTTGTATATTCTTTAAATTTTCAACCAGAAATCAATACAATTTTACTTTTAGGCACTTAAAACACAATCTATACTAATATATAAAAGTGATTGTGTGTCTGTCTGTCTGTTCCCTTTTCACGGCTAAACCGCTGGACCGATTTTGACAAAATTAATTAATAATTATTATATTAATAATTAATTAATTAATTTTGTTCTAGAAAAAAAACAATTCAAACATGTATTTCTGTTTCCTTGGAAACTGGAAAAAAAAACTAAATGAAAAATAGTATGTATGGCTTTATGAGTTTTGGTCGTGATTAATGTACTGTTTATTATTATTAATTTTTTGTTATTAATATAATTTTTTGTTATTAGTATTACTATGCCACGCAAGCGTAAATCGGATTTGTCACGCATATCCAAAAGAGCTAGAGCTTCAAATGTTGCTCGGAACCAAGAATACCAACGCGAAACTCAGGTCAGGCATGACTTAGATGCACAGCGCCACGCATCTGTTCGATCCAGAAAAACTACAGAGCAGGCTGAACTTCGCCGAGCTTTGGATACCCAGCTTCACGCATCACTTCGAAGCAGGGAGACGATGGAGCAATATGAAATACGACAAGGCTTGGATGCAGAGCGTCACGCATCTCTTCGTGCTACACAGACGTATGAACAATCTCAGGAACACCGAATACTAAATGCTGAGCGACAAAGAGAACGAAGACATATTGTTTCACATAACACATGGAAAGATTTTAACAACGTTGGATTTAATTATGACCCAATGACTGACTACTCTTATCACCGTTTAGTTCTTTTAGGGAGAATGGATCAGAAATGCAATTGTTGTGAAGCACTAAAATGGAAAGAGGAAACACTTGGTATGTGTTGTTCTGGTGGCAAAGTTTTACTTCCGACACTTGGTGAACCAGAGGAATCATTAAAATCTCTACTAATGAATGAGAGTGCTGAATCAAAACGTTTTCTAAATAAAATTAGAAAATACAATTCGTGCTTCCAGATGACTTCATTCGGAGTAGATAGAGAGGTCATAATGCCAGGTTTTTCCCCAACATTTTCTATCCAAGGACAAATCTACCATAGGCCCCTCTTCCAGTCAATAATTGTGATCATAAGTTTCTACAAATTTATTTTATGGGAAATCAGTCTAATGAAGCAGATCGTAGGTGCAAAAATATTCAAGGTGTGGAACAAAAGACAGTTCTGATAATCCAAAAAATGCTGCATGAACACAATCACCTTATAAAAACTTTTAAAACTGCTTTGGAGAGAATTCCAGGACAGGAATACAAATTGGTACTGCACGCAGACCGTATACCAAGTGGCGAACATGAGAGACGGTACAACATTCCACTGATAAATGAAGTCGCTGTTATAGTTACAGGTGAGCAGTACTCCAAAAGCGACATCGTCTTACATACTCATAGTGACAGATTAATACGGGTCCCTGATACACACAAATATTATGATGCCTTGCAATACCCAATAATATTCAGCAGAGGGCAAGAAGGTTATAATTTTCAAATAACGCAATTCAACCCTTTAACAAACCAATATTCGCCAAATAAAAAAGTGTCATGTATGCACTTCTATGCATATCATATTATGGTACGAGACACCGATTTTAACATTCTACACAAATGCAAACAATTGGCAAATCAGTTTTACGTTGATATGTATGTAAAGGTAGAAAGTGAACGACTGAGATATATATCGCTTAATCAACTTAAATTAAGAGCTGAGAATTATATTCATCTTCAAGATGCTGTAGCAAATAACGCAAATGTAAATCCTAATAATCTTTCTCTATGGTTAAACCGACGCCGCAGTGCTTCATTTTCCAAGAATGATAGAATACAAGATTGTGCAACGTCATCAGGGGTAGTTCATGTTCGACTGTTGTGCAAAGGCGTTGTGTTTTGTGTTATTTTAAATTTACTTTTCGTGTTTCAAATCTAAATTCTAATAAATAATCAGTAGCTAACTTTGTTGTTTTGTCGTGATATGATCTTTCTTTTTTTTTTAAATCTCGAAGAAATTGTAGTGATAAATTTTAATAAGAATCTGTCTAGGGGTAGCGACGCGAGGTAGTGACATCATAGTAGGAAGGGGTTGTTTATTCCTTTTAATCATAAGGGAGCTACCTAATGAACAGGGCTGTTCGATACGTGGTCGATCCAACAAAATTTGAAAATTAGCTAACAAAGCCACTACAGAGATTTTGCGAGCTTCGCTTACATTCACATACATGTAGAAAAGAGAACGAGTAGAAAAAATGATGATGGTGAAGTCTTTATGGTGATTGTTTTGTTAATATTTACAGAATATATACATTTACATATGCTTGTTATAATTAGAATTTACAAACAAATTTTTAAATATTATAATAAACATTAATCGCATTAAGAAAAAAATTAAGATTAACTTAATTATGCAGTGTTAAGTTCATTTCGTTAGGGTTAGGTGAAGCGAGGGGAGATTAGCCGTAGCAATGGCTTTATTGAAGGTGTAGAAGGGAAGGAAAGGAACCAATTTTTTGTGTAAGAATAAAAATTCCTGAGAAGGAAATTTTATTGTTCGGTACTTTCTTGCTTTGGCAGGGTTGAGAACCGTAACAACAATGGCGCCCAAACGAAAGAGGCTGTGGTTTTTCCTTCGCTGAGTATCCCAAGCCCGGTGGCGTGTGCAGACGGATAACAGCGTAGCGCGATTGCACGAAGTAAGTGATACGCAGTGGATGAACAACCACGGAACAAAGTAATGGAAAACTTTTTTTTTTATTATGGCTCTTAACCAAATAAAAAAAAGAGGTGCTTCGCGATTTTCCCTCCACGGTGTCTCCGGAACTTGATGTCGTGAATTATCAGTACTGGCAAACGCAATTGCATCAGGCGAAGGAACAACCGCAAGCTCAAGTAAACTATAACAAAAAAAAAAAATCAATAAAGCTGATTTAAGTAAGGAGCCATGAAAATGATGCTGCCTATAATGGACTCCGGCGGTGGTTGGTCCTTCACGGGTTGTCGCAGAAATCCTATGGCTTGTGCAAACTTGAAAAAGTGTTTAGCTCAATCGCATTGGAAGAGGGATACTTCGTAGACGACTAACCGCAAAAACCTAATACGAATATAGCTTTGTTATACAAAATCCGAAGGCGCCGAACCGTTAATATCGGAACATCGTCCATATTTAGAGCAGGGTGTGTACCTCGGAATAGACTTCTGGTGAGCGTTCAATTTAGCAGTAGAGGTACTACGTGTAGCAGAAATCGAAAGCAAAAATACGGGAGCAGAAATAGCGCAACAACAAGATTTGAATATGCGCACTAGAGTGTCCCTTAAAATTAAATATTGGAAATGTTGAAGCAGTACCCGCTAATTTGGTTCTGTTTGACTTCAGTAAAACTCATGTGTAATTTTACGCCCCTACGACCACGCCTTCCCTAAGTGACGGGGCCTTGAAAAGTCAAATATAAGATTTTTTTTATTGTTGTATTGATTTTGAACTAAAAAATGCAGTTTTTTCTTAATTTGATAAAAAAGAACTGGTACACCTGGATATCTAACATAATTATACACTACCTCGATGTGCGGCGATGATTGGGAACGGAGAAATCAGGAACGAATATATTCGTATTGATTTTTTGTTTTAGTTAAAATCCCTTATTTTCCAATTAAAAAAGTATTAGGGTGTAGTAAATTTTTGTGCAATTTGGATACATTTTTCGGTGTTCTTCTACACACTGCAATAAATATTGCTTTTGCTCTTCTTGCACTGTCAGAAGTCCATGAAATTGTTGCATGAGGTTAACAGCTCTTTCAGCGCTGTCATTTACCGCTTTTAAGTGAATTACTTTTGATTTAGCTGCTAAAAATGATTCACTGTCTGCCCAAATTGATGGGTTTTCAATGAGAAAAGGAGTGGTTATTTTCAATCTTATCGCTTAGTATTTTCAAAGTTGCTTTCCTTTGTTAAATTAGCCACAATATTTCTTTTTGTCTCAGTGCTAACCATATCATCAAAAAGGGATAAAACGGCAACTTATTCAGTTAGATAATAAAGATGCTGGCAAAATTTGTTTAAAAAAGCTTCCGCAATTAAGTGGTTAACACACTCATAGGTCTTAATAGCCTTTATAAAACACGAGTTTTGGTATGGGGCTTTTTGCATCTATGGGTTAACAAAAGTTGTTGCAATGAAAATAGATACTTCTTGCAAACCTTCTTTCTCTTTTCGTGTTAATTTCAGCTGATCGCGAAACAAAAACATTTTAGTTGCATAAATAGCTCTCGCCATCCATCGTGCTTGATGCATAGCGCCAGGAGGCTTTATTTTAAATGTTTTATTAAAGTTTTCGCTTAAAAATAATATCGAAAACTCGATCAATTTACGGTAATCTCCTCTAACAATTGGATTTTCGAGTTCAGAGATATAAAATGTAAGTAAATTGTCAATATCAGATGGTTTAAAATGCAGATTTGAAATGGAGGTACCATTTTGAATATGGCTGTGCCTAATACTACAGTTGTTTTTCAACTTTTTTAAGAGCGGTAAGTTTCTCCTCATTTCCATAGGTGGCCACAATTGGAAGTCGTTCTTCCTTAAACTTTTGTACACTTATTGCAGGCAATAATTTCCCATCCCAATGAACAGTGACCACTTCTGGAACATTATTTTTAAAATCTTCTTTTATTTTTTTGGCACGTTCTTTTCCCATCTCTGTTCTTATTCTTTGCATGGACGATTTATTTATAATGAATTCATCGACATTATGACCGAGTGCTTCTACTGCTGCTTCTAAAATATACACAGCCACAAGTTTTGGAGAAAGAAAATCCTTTTTCCCCCTGTGTTGCAAAGGCAATAAATTTTCTTCACAAAATGGTGACCAACGATTTTGATACTCTTCAATTAAGCTGGTGGATGAGGAATTTGAAAAGAAGGTGGAATTTGGAGATATAGATGTTATTTTAGTTTCCTTTAGTTGCCTGTGTCTTTCTGCTAATAGCCTCGATTTTGTTCTCTCCTCTTTTTGCCACAGACTGTAATCCACTCCCACCAAAGAGCCGTGTCTACCAGGTTTTCGCCGCCGCTATAAAAAGAATTTGTCTTCTTCGATTTTCATTATATTTAAGGCATCAACATGCGCTATGTCGAAGAGATTGTCCAGTGTATTGACAAACGAATCTTCTTTTTCTTTTATCACTTGAGTTGTCTTCTTTGAGTGTTTTGCAAATTTTGCCAAACGCCGTGTAATTTAACTAATTTTTCCACACTATTTCTTAATATTGTGGGCATTCTATCTTTTTCCCAGAAAATCATGCATTCTTTTATAGTTAGATTAGAACTTTCTCGCACAGTTAATTTTCATAGACGAATATTATAAAATAGAACGGCAAGAACTTGTCGGTTTGATGGAAGTTTCGTGCCCGTGATTTGGTAGTTAACATTTCCAATTAAATTTACTTTATATTTATTACTGCTACGTAGTTCTTGCGGCATTTTGTATATTCTTTAAATTTTCAACCAGAAATCAATACTATTTCCTTTGCTAGAGCTGTCATAGCCGGACGTATAATTTTAAAATATTTTAAAAAAAAAATAAAAAAAAATAAAATAAAATAAAATTATAAATACATAGACTTTTGGTGCAGAAGTGGTTCCTGTTGTGGCTTCTTTGGGTTCCAATTTGAACCCTATTGTACCCTCCTCGCTGGGCAACAACAATTTAATCAAAGTGCCTACAGATAAAGCAGCGAAAAATTTGGCGCTGGGGCAGAGCCTCATGAGCGCATGTTTTGAGGGCGGTGCTGAGGGACATAGTTCTGTCCAAGACCCGGGTTTGGAGTGTAGCAATGTCTTTGCTTTCAACAACCAATCGACTGCTTCGAGGCCACCTTCTGTTCGACATCAAGATTTTTTGAAGTCGATTTCGTCTGAGTTGCCGGTTGGAATGGATTGTTCCAGTGCGCACAGCAATGACAAAGAGGACAATATCGAAAGGGAAGTTGTGAAGCGTCGCAGGACTGAAAGCGGTGTCACATTGAACTTGTCGTCTTTCGGCACATGCAAGCGGGATTCTCATTCTCAAGCGCAGCAGAAACAGATAAGTTCTCAAAATCGTTTTGCCCTTTTAGGAGAATTGAATATCGAGCCTGATGCGACTACTGTTTTGCCAAAAAAAATTGACCATCAAAAGAGTTTCAAGGCCAATCATCTTAAAAAAGACAATTCTTTTTGTCCACCCATTTTTCTATATCGGGTTGATATTAATAGTTTAGTTAAGCAACTGACTGAGAAAAACGTTACTTTTAAAATTGTGAACAAAAGCAAATTTAAGAGTAAATTGTACCTCAAAGATCCTTCGGCGCATACTGAAATGATGAAACTTTTAAGAGAAAAAAGTGTTGAGTCATACTCATACACTCCCAAACAACTTAAACACGTTAGACTAGTTCTGCGAGGACTGTATTACAAAACAGATATTGAAGATATCAAGGCTGCTATTGAGTTGCTAGTTCCAAATACAATTTCCGAAGTTTCAAAATTCTCAACAGTTAATTCGAGAAAAAACAACTTCGAGACAGGTTTATTTCTTGTAACACTAATTTTAGGAAAGCCCCCGAATGAGATTTCGGGTCTTAAATCTCTTCTTAATCAACGTATCACTTGGGAATCTCCCAGAGGTTCCAAGAAGGAAGTGCAGTGTTGGCGTTGCCAGAAATGGGGGCACATGTCCAATAACTGTAATAGACCCTTTTCGTGCGTTAAATGCGACCAAACGCATTTACCAGGAGCGTGTAAGTTTGTTTCCAATGCGAACAATTTGCCTTATTGTGTGAATTGCCAACAGTCTGGTCATCCTTCTAGCTTTAGAGGGTGTCCCGTATACAAGAAGTTCGTTGAAACTAAAAAGAATCGTAATAATGAATCTGTTGATAGAAAGATGATGGCTTCAGCAAATGTGGTCACTTCAATTAACAATTCGAAGTTTGTAAATCCTAACAAGTCTTTTGCTAGTCTCTTTAAAGTTTCTGAAGCAAAGAAAACCGCAAAACCGGCTTTAATTGAGGAATTCTTAAAAATTGCCAAGTCACTGTGTCAACCAGTCGAGTTTTCGTTAGAAGACAAAATTGCGTTATTTTTATCAGATTACAAATCGCTGACTAAAGTGGAAGCTAAAAAACGTTGCTTGACTCTTCTGCAAGAAGTTAACGATTCCTATGGTCCGTGATTTCCTTAATGTTCTTTCTTTTAATGTAAGGTCACTGATTGATGTGAGCCGAAGATTAGAGCTAATACAATTATTAAAACTAAATAATATTGACGTTGCGTTCGTACAGGAATCTCACTTAAGAGCTAATCAAAAAGTTTACCTGGAAGATTTTAGTTTTCTTCGTGATAATAGTCACCTTGGGGTTGGCATAGTGCTACGTAAATCTTTAAATTTTTCGAAACTTAATTGTGCTGGAATTACTTTTCCAAATTTATTGCTTTCAATTGATACACTAGTGGCTGGTGATTTAAAAAAAATTTTGTTCGGGTCTTTTTATATTCCGTGTAATTTTCCACATTCTTTAATTATCGATGGGCTATCAAACTTTGCGCGCTTTTCTCAAAATTTTGATGGAGCTATTGGTGGAGGAGACTTCAATTCAAAAAACACTGACTGGGGTGACTCCTCAAACAATACGAATGGTAATGCTCTTTTCACTTGGTTACAACACAATGTGCTCAGCTTCACTAGATTATCGGACTCGACACCTTCTTATCCTAACGGTTCATCTTTTCTCGACCACTTCTTAATTAGTTCAAACCTTTTAAATATCACAAATCCAAATTTTGAAATTTCCAGTCTTCCTTCCTTTTCGGATCATTTTCCTCTTAAATTGCGTATAAGATTCACGGATTTTGACTTTGTTCTTCATTCCCCGCGTTTTTTCACCACCTTCAAAAGAACCAATTGGGATACGTTTAGAAATGATTTTGTTAATGTTTTATTAGACAATTTTCCTCCCACTGATAGAAATTTAAGTAATCACGAAATAGATACTTTCATAGCGCTGTTTTCAAATTCTTTAAATTCATTAGTTGCGATTCATTCTGAAAAAATTATTAGAGGAAATAAAAAAATTATTATCTCTGACAATGTAAAATACCTGTTCAAAATCAAACATCGCTGGCAGAGGGATTTGAAACGTATTTATCATTATTTTATGAACCGTTCAAGTCCAAGCTACTTACTCCTGTCTAAGAAAATTCAATTGTTGAGCATCATTATTAAAAAACAAGTGGAAATTGAACATTCTAAAATTTTTAGCGATAAACTTAGCAAAATTGTGCCAGGTCCAAGGGCGCATAAACAAATCTATAATTTAATAGGATCGAAAAAAAAATCACTACCAACCAATCTTTCTATTAACGGCGTCGATATTCAAAATAACGATGAAAAAGTGCAACATTTGCTAGCTCATTTCTCGAATATTTACATGGGTTGTCCTCTTGGTAGGGACACTTCCTTTATAGAAAATACACTAACAAATATTTTTGCTCAAGAATCACAAAGCACACATATTTTCAGTAATGATTTTAGTGCACTTAATGAATGCAACCATCCTAAGTTGACTGATTTGGACGAAGTTCTTTCTTGTGTTGTTGAATTGAATAGCAAAAAGTCTTCTGGACTAGACGGGATTTCAAATTTCTTAATTAAAAAGTTTCCTATGAAAGCTTTTCAGTTTATTGCAATTGTTTTTAATAATTGTTTAAATAATTCATATTTTCCTGACGCGTGGAAAATCTCCAAGATTGTTCCAATTCAAAAAAAGTCAAACAGTTTTGAGTTAAATAACCTGAGACCAATTTCTTTGTTATCTAACCTTGGAAAACTTTTTGAAAAAGTTATTCGTAAAATTATGGACGTCGGGATAGATCCTTCTTATATTCTAAACTTGCAATTTGGTTTCAAAAAGGGTCACTCAACTGTTGATGCTTTATTGAAATTTCAAAATGATATAGTTTCCAACTTGCGGATTCGTCGTTGCACCGTTGCAATTTCCTTAGACATTGAAAAGGCTTTTGATCATGCTTACCATAACGGAATCCTTTTTAAAATGTTTCAAATTGGCTTCGATTCTTTAATTATTAAATTATTTAAGAGTTTCTTTGTCAACAGAAAGTTTTGTGTCCTTTTTAATGGAATGCTTTCAGATATTGGAGACATAAATTGTGGAGTTCCTCAGGGTTCTATCTTAGCACCTCATCTTTTCAATATTTTCATGTACGATTTCCCTCATGTCGGTCCTAATTCAACGGGTCTCTTGTATGCTGATGACTCTCTTCTGTACTCTCACCACGAGTCTCCTAAAATCGCGCTATACCAGACTGCGCAACATCTGCAAATTGTTTAACATTTTTACGAGGACTGGGGTATTAAAATTAATGCATCGAAAAGTGAAGCCATATGCATCAGGAATGCTTCTGGAAAATGCAAATCGTTTGTAGTTCCTGAAAGCAAAACTTTACATTATGCTTTGAATGGGTCTGAGATTCCTTTCAGGGATTCCATAAAATATCTTGGCATTAATTTTTACAGTCTTCTGAAATTTAACAAACATGCAAGAATTGTTTTAAGAAAAGCTTACAGAATCTTGGGCACTTTTTCAAGTATTTTTTGTAACAAAAGTTTACCCAAGAAAACAAAACTTTTGTTATATAAAACCTGTATTAGACCTGTAATCTTGTATGGCTTTCCTATTTGGTTTAACGTTTCTCCTTCAGTCATTAGAGAATTTGAAATTTTGGAACGAAAGGTCTTAAGGCATTGTATTGGAAAGTATTTCCAATCTCCCACAAAACGTTACTCGAATCGGTTCGTTTATTCGGAAGCTAAAGTATTTCCAATTGGCCTTTATGTTTCGGATATTCTAAATCGTTTTGTCAATAGATTTTCTTGCCATGTCAATAGCAGCATCCTTGATATCTTTAACCAACAGAGAGCGTTTAGCTGTTCAAATGTAAGGTATTTGTCACCTGTTGGCTTCATTAATGAAGCTGCGCCTAATTTTGATTTAAATGCATCTCTCTGTCATAATTTTTATAAGAATACAACCCCTGATTCCCATAGAGGTTAGCCTTTAATGTATCTAAGAGGTTTGTTTACTCTTCCTTTTGTTTTTGTTTTTTCGTAGATTTAAGTTAGCATTAAGTCTATATTTTAGGTTAGGAGATATACTCTCAATACCTGTAAGCTCCGGGAGCAAGAGCGATTCACATGAATGTTTTTGTTAACTTCAATCTTTCTCTTTATATATTTAAGTACGATACTGTTGTTCAATTATGTTTTGAAGATAATACATTATAGTCTTTAATTTTGTTAACACTTTCATATGAATTTTATAACTTATAACTTGTTTTGAAAAAGGCTCAATAAACAAAATTTGAATTTGAATTTTATTATTATTAATTTTTTGTTATTAATATAATTTTTAGTTATTAATATTACTATGCCACGCAAGCGTAAATCGGATTTGTCACGCATATCCAAAAGAGCTAGAGCTTCAAATGTTGCTCGGAACCAAGAATACCAACGCCAAACTCAGGTCAGGCATGACTTAGATGCACAGCGCCACGCATCTCTTCGATCCAGAGAAACTACAGAGCAGGCTGAACTTCGCCGAGCTTTGGATACCCAGCTTCACGCATCACTTCGAAGCAGGGAGACGATGGAGCAATATGAAATACGACAAGCCTTGGATGCAGAGCGTCACGCATCTCTTCGT
The DNA here is from genome assembly GCA_937620795.1 of Thecophora atra. NCBI lineage: Eukaryota > Metazoa > Arthropoda > Insecta > Diptera > Conopidae > Thecophora > Thecophora atra. Next base: position 29,750,288 of record OW569398.1, read on the forward strand.
GCTACACAGACGTATGAACAATCTCAGGAGCACCGAATACTAAATGCTGAGCGACAAAGAGAACGAAGACATATTGTTTCACATAACACATGGAAAGATTTTAACAACGTTGGATTTAATTATGACCCAATCAGAAATGCAATTGTTGTGGAGCACTAAAATGGAAAGAGGAAACACTTGGTATGAGTTGTTCTGGTGGCAAAGTTTTACTTCCGACACTTGGTGAACCAGAGGAACCATTAAAATCTCTACTAATGAATGAGAGTGCTGAATCAAAACGTTTTCTAAATAAAATTAGAAAATACAATTCGTGCTTCCAGATGACTTCATTCGGAGTAGATAGAGAGGTCATAATGCCAGGTTTTTCCCCAACATTTTCTATCCAAGGACAAATCTACCATAGGATTGGATCTCTTCTTCCAGTCAATAATTGTGATCATAAGTTTCTACAAATTTATTTTATGGGAAATCAGTCCAATGAAGCAGATCGTAGGTGCAAAAATATTCAAGGTGTGGAACAAAAGACAGTTCTGATAATCCTAAAAATGCTGCATGAATACAATCACCTTATAAAAACTTTTAAAAATGCTTTGGAGAGAATTCCAGGACAGGAATACAAATTGGTACTGCACGCAGACCGTATACCAAGTGGCGAACATGAGAGACGGTACAACACTCCACTGATAAATGAAGTCGCTGCTATAGTTACAGGTGAGCAGTACGCCAATCGCGACATCGTCTTACATACTCATAGTGACAGATTAATACGGGTCCCTGATACACACAAATATTATGATGCCTTGCAATACCCAATAATATTCAGCAGAGGGCAAGAAGGTTATAATTTTCAAATAACGCAATTCAACCCTTTAACAAACCAATATTCGCCAAATAAAAAAGTGTCATGTATGCACTTCTATGCATATAATATTATGGTACGAGACACCGATTTTAACATTCTACACAAATGCAAACAATTGGCAAATCAGTTTTACGTTGATATGTATGTAAAGGTAGAAAGTGAACGACTGAGATATATATCGCTTAATCAACTTAAATTAAGAGCAGATAATTATATTCATCTCCAAGATGCTGTAGCAAATAACGCAAATGTAAATCCTAATAATCTAGGAAAAATGGTTATTCTACCAGCTTCCTTCATAAACAGCCCTCGATACTTACATGAGTATACTCAAGATGCATTCGCATATGTGCGCATGTATGGTCGCCCTGATTTGTTCGTTACATTTACGTGCAATCCGACATGGCAAGAAATAACCAATGAACTATTACCAGGACAAACCAGCTATGATAGACATGATATTGTTGCTAGAGTTTTTAGATTAAAAGTAAAAACACTCATGTTAGTTATAACTAAAGGTAAAATATTTGGAGAAGTTTTATGTTTCATATATTCTGTAGAATGGCAAAAGCGAGGCTTGCCACATGTTCATATTTTACTTTGGTTACAAAGCAAGTTGAGACGTGATCAAATAGATAACGTTATCAGCGCAGAAATACCAGATGCAACCAATGACAAGGTCTTACATGACATTATCGTCAAAAATATGATCCATGGTCCTTGCGGCTTTTACAATTTGCAGTCTCCTTGCATGAAAGAAGGAAAATGCACTAAAAATTTTCCACGTAAGCTACACAAAGATACTGTACATAACGACAATGGATATCCGCTTTACCGACGGAGATCTCCGGAAGACGGTGGTAAGACGATTCAAATTAAAAGAAACGGTGGTTACATCAATGTCGATAATAGCTGGGTGGTTCCATATTCACCAACTTTGTCAAGAATATTCTGTGCCCATATCAATGTAGAGGCTTGCAGTTCTGTGCGCGCAATAAAATATATATGCAAATACATAACAAAGGCAGTGACCAAGCTATTTTTAATCTGAGAAGCACCGGCTTAACAAATCCTGTTGATGAAGTGAACACGTATCAATCCGGCCGTTATGTCAGCAGCAACGAAGCTGTGTGGCGGTTATTAGGTTTTCCATTACACGAAAGACATCCTGCAGTAGTACACCTTAGCGTTCACTTAGAGAATGGTGAGCGAGTGTATTTTAATGAACAAAATTTTAGAGACAGAATTTTAAGCCCACCTAAAACAACACTTCTGTGTTGATCTGTGCACAAAAGACGATTTCGCAAAAACTCTTCTCTACGTTGAAGTTCCAAAATATTTTACTTGGAATACATCAAGAAAAGAATGGAGACGGCGAGTTAAAGGTACACCTGTTCCGGATTGGATTGAAGTTAAATCAGGAGATGCTTTAGGTAGAGTATATACTGTCCATGTCAGCAATATGGAATGTTTTTGTTTAAGAATGCTCTTACACCACGTGCGAGGACCAAACTCTTTTAAAAGTCTTAAAACGCACAATGGTAAGGAATTAACAACATTCAGAGAAGCATGTGAGGCAAAAGGGCTATTAGAAAATGATAATCATTGGGATGTAACTTTGGAAGAGGCTGTGCAATGCAGATCAGCGGCCAAAGTGAGAGAGCTTTTTTCAATTATGATAGCAACGTGTGACTTTCAAACCCTCAGCAGTTGTGGGAAAAATACAAAAGTGACATGGCAGAGGACATTTTACGCAGAATGCAACTTCCTAATGCAGCTTATAGTGACTTTATATACAACAAGGCTCTAACAATAGTTGAAGACCAAGTACTAACCATAACAGGAAAATATTTATCGGATTTTGGATTAAGCAGACCAGTTAGATCTGAGGCAGTAAGCAACGATTTAATAAGAGAAATGAATTATGATACTACTTCGACGCAACAACTGACTGAATACGTTCCACGATTGAATCCAGAGCAAAGAGCAGTCTTTAACAACATAATACAACAAGTTGAGAATGACCAAGGAGGATTGTTTTTTTTAGATGCTCCAGGCGGAACTGGGAAGACTTTTCTTTTAAATTTGCTTTTAGCTCAAATTCTGAAGGATAAAGGAGTTGCTGTTTCGGTAGCTTCTTCTGGAATAGCTGCCACACTACTTCAGGGTGGTCGAACGGCACATTCAGTTCTTAAGTTACCGTTGAACTTAGCTCATGAAGAAACACCAACCTGAAATATCAGTAAAAATAGCGATCGTGGACGAATGCTGCAACAATGTAAGCTGTTAGTTTGGGATGAATGTACAATGTCCCACAAAAGAGCAATTGAAGCATTGAATCGGACCATGAAAGATATTAAAGGTAGTGACCGTATTATGGGAGGTATAGTCGTATTGCTTGCTGGCGATTTTAGACAGATTTTACCTGTAATAACAAAAGGTACTCCGGCAGATGAAATAAATGCATGTGTGAAAGCATCAAGTTTATGGCAGCGTATACAGAAATTGAATTTAACAACAAATGTACGGGTTCAATTGTACAACGACAAAGAATCTGGGCAATACGCGGATTATCTTCTGAAAATAGGCGAAGGTCGTATTGCTACAGATGACACCGGTTTCATTAAATTAAGTCGAGAATTCTGTAGCATAGTTCACAGCACAGAGGATTTGGCGAACAATGTTTATCCTGAACTGCAAGTTAATATTGTAAATAAATAATGGTTGTGCGAACGAGCAATATTGGCGACAACTAATAAAGCAGTTGGAAAAATAAATGATAACATTATTTCAAAGTTGAAAGGTAATACTGTTGATACTATCTATCTATTGATAATGTTTTGGACACTGAGCAAGTCCTATCCTACTGAGTTTCTTAACTCATTGGAATTGTCAGGAGTACCTTCACATAAATTAAAACTTAAGGTTGGAGTTCCGGTTATATTGATGCGAAACATTCAGCCGCCCAGGCTGTGTAATGGTACACGCTTAATAATTACACATTTGGGTCAAAATATAATAACAGCTAATATAATTAGTGGTACAGATAAAGGAGAAAATGTTTTAATACCCCGAATTCCAATTATACCGACGGAATTGCCTTTCCAGTTTAAAAGATTGCAGTTTCCAGTAAAAATCGCTTTTGCAATGCATTTGGAAAAACAATGCTTTTCACATGGGCAACTGTATGTGGCGTGTTCCCATGTTTCCAACCCGAAAAACCTTTACGTATTCACGAAAGATGGGAAAACACAAAACGTTGTATATAAATCCAAAGTTAATATCTATCAATGAATACATGATTAAAACATATTCTGTACTTTTTGTTATTTGTTAACTAAAAACATAAACTGCACGCGAACGAAGTCGCGGGTAACCAGCTAGTACTACATAAAAACTTTTGTGCGATTCGTCGACGACGGACACGGATAGCGATGATAGCATGGCACAAGCGCCCCTAAATTCAAGTTCCTCCAGCAGCAGCACTGACATACAGTCACATAACAAAGTAATTGGCTTTTTGGCCACAATTAATTTATTTAGCGAAGAAGATTTTAAGAAAAATTTTAGGATCAATCGTTCCACAGCATTTAATTTATGTCGTAAGTTTATTACGTTATCAAAAATGGGTTCTTTTTGAACGCAATAATTTTTGTTTTATTATATTTCTCTAGAACGTTATCAGAACTCTGAACTTTACACATAAAAGAGCAACGGTGGGAATAGTAAAGTTGGTGCTGAAAAGGAAATATATATTTACTTGTGGTATATTGCGAACACCAACACTTTCAGGGAAGTAGGAAATCTTTTTGGAATCTCTCAATCTTCCGCTTGGAGAGTAATTAAACGAACTGTGCTTTGGGTGATTTCAGTTAGTCATGAATATATAAAATGGCCTAATGCAGAAAAGGCACTGGAAAATATGTATAAATTCCATTTAATAAAAGGCATCCCAAAAGTTATTGGCTGCATTGACGGTTCCCACATAAAATTTAAAGCTCCGGAAGTAAATAAGGAAGAATATTTCAATAGAAAGCACTATTACAGCCTTCAATTGCAAGCCGTGGTGGATGCTGATAAAATGTTCATTGATATATTCGTTGGTGAACCAGGTTCCATTCACGACAGTCGGATCCTTACACGATCGGGTTTGTTTACGAGAGCAATGGAGAACGTTGATGCAGTTTTCCCACATAATTCGTTGTTGCTTGGAGATTCAGCATATCCAAATCTGCAATGGCTGATAAGTCCTTTTAGAGAGAATGGATTTTAACACCACATCAAAGGCAATTTAATCGTTTGCATTCCTCAACTAGGATTGCGGTTGAGAACGCATTTGGTTTACTGAAAACTAGGTTCAGAAGATTGCTGAATTTTACCGAACAATGTGATTTAAAATTGCTCACCAACTTAAGTAAGTATATGTGCAAGTATATGTGTAGTGCACAACATATGTTGCTTGCAACAAGACTACATGGAAATTTGCATTCTTGATGAAGATGACGATATTTTGGGAAATTCCTCAATTCGCACCAGTTGACTGCGTACATCGCCGCGATGAGATTTTTCAATACCTCATCAACTCCAATGTTATAACTTAATACAACAATCCTAACAATCTTATAAATAAATAACACAGCACAATAACATTTACATTATTTATTTATCAGCAATTTAATGCTATTTGCCACTTTTTAATGTGTCAGCAATTTCTCGCAAAATAACCATTTTTTCTGTATGCCGTTCATCCTTGCGGATTTGTTGCTGTTCAATTTTTTCAAGTTTTTGCTTCTTGTACACAGCAAAAGCATTCATTTTCTCCTCATGGCGCTTTTGTTTTTCTTGCGCCTTGCTATTTTTTCTTTTGGTAGGTCTCGAGGAACTCGGAGACGGGTCCTCCGGGTCGCAGACGTTCTCAGCACCGTGTATTGCATCATTTATGTCAGCACCGTGTATTGCACCACTTATACCCTTAATTGGAGACCCGTACAAGTTCAGAGTATGGTCGTTACTGATTATTGGATTTTTCCCAAATATTTGATCCATTAAGTCCATAAATGGTGCAATACACGGTGCCGCGCCAGTGCGTTTGTTGGTGTCGACACTCTCCTTGTAAGCTCTCAGTAAGTTCTTCAACTTGCTGGAGAGTGTCTCCACCGTTGCAGCTTTAGTCTGCAATGCAAAGAAGATCTTATTAAAATTCAAATCCATATTTAACAATGTAACTCCTCACCAAAATTCCTTGGCTCTCCAAGTCGAGCAACACATTCTCGAAGCCGTACTTCTTTTTACGGGGGTCATCGAATTCATCTTTGCGTTCCAGGTACGCGCAAAGGAACGCTCGTGTTTCCTCCCGGCTCCAAGTTCTTCTCTCTCTAAATTAGGTTTGTTATGCAAAATTCATTATATTCATGAATGCCGAACTTACCCCTTTTTCTCCATTTAATGAAAAATTTGAAATTTAATGAAAAAATTGTTACTGTAGTGTTATAATTGTTATGAAAGAAACTGCTGAAATTGTTATTTAGTTGAAAAACTCAGCTGTTTTGTAAAAGCTGCTGCCATTTATAGGGTGATTCAATCGTTAATACTTTTTGACCAAAATAGAACCAGAAAATTTGCTGGTTTTAATTTCGTGTTGTTGTTTTACATAGAAAAATTTAGAACAGATCAGGATCAGTGACGACATGAATGCAGCTATTAATGGAAAAACGAGATGTGCTCTACTCAAGATGGAAAAAATATAAGTACTCGATGTTTTTTGATGATTTTAAGCGAGCACGTAACAGAGTCACTTTTCTTATTCGTAGAAATAAGATATCTTTCTTCGGTAGTAGGTTTGCCTCTCTCAAATCTAGCACTTCTTCAAAATCGTCAAATCGGAATAGGAAATAATACACCTCCTTTTGATGTTAGCACAGATCTCGATGAACTTAATGAGCAATTTGTTCAACCGGTTTCCACCACAGTACCTCATTCTTTCACCACCGCCTCTGTTTCCTTTCCGTCTACTGGACTTTCATTGCATAGTGTTGATTTGGTTGATGTCGGATTAGCGATACTTAAAATTAAATCGTCTGCGGTTGGTGCTGATGGCATACACCCTAAATTTCTCAAAGTACTTCTCCCTTGTATTGTACAGCACATAACACATATTTTTAACACAGTCATTATGACTTCTCTTTATCCCACCGCATGGGAACTTTCTAAAATTATTCCACTTCCGAAACCTCCTGTTAGGAACACTGTTCAATACCGCCCAATCGCTATACTTCCTTTCCTTAGTAAAGCTTTTGAAGGTATTATTAGTGCCCAAATGAAACTGTATCTGGAGGATAAAAGTCTTATTTCTAGGTACCAACTATTGCTTTACAAGTCAGAAGTGGGATACCAAACCAAAGCGCTTACAAAACTTTTGTGTGCATAAATAAAATTTCCATAAAACGTGTTTCCGGAATTAACGTATACATACATATATAAACGAAGTACAGTAGAATATTCTTGAACATTCCTTTTGATACGAATCGTTTGTGTACGGCAATTCACGAAGTCTGCGACGGGTAACAAGAGGAGAGTGAGCAAATTAACGGCTCGAAACGGAAAAAAACACGCTTAGTGATAACGGTTGTTGGCACACGGGCTGGCGACAAAACGACAATTAAGCGTAAAACGGCGAGAAAAGCAAACGGGGTTACGCGACGAGATCGACTCGGAAATCGGCCGATATACGGGATTCGTTAAAGTAATGACGAGCAAAATAAAATTAACTTCATTAAAAGTACCGGAGCTAAATCGACTTTTGATAAGTCAAAGTTTAGCAGTCACTGGGACCAAAGCCCACAAAATAGCTTCGTTAATGGAAAGCTATGGAACGGATGAAATCGACGCAGATGAGTTGATTGTAGAGGACCTAACACCAATACAACGACAGATGGATGAGCTGCGCGATGTGGTGGCAAATCTAGCTAGAGCTATAGGCGTAATGTCATCAAATCCTCAACGAAGCGATCCTATTGCACAACGAGATGGTGCAACTGAAGAGGGCAATCGCAACGAGGGAAATGCAGCAATTGCGCAAGCGTCTAATGTGCAACAGTTACGAACGGGCAGTGAAGAAATTCTCGAGCAGCAAGAGAGAGCATCAGCGACTTTATCATCGACAACACCGGCAAACATTTTGTCAAGGCAGACAACCCCTCAACGGTACAGTGACAATGGAGTGCATATTGAACAAACAAAGTATATGGGCGGTGTGAATGACGTGATTGGAGTTCTTCCGGACTTTGATCCACTCAAAGGATTGATAACATCAAGGCAATTCATAGACAAGGTTGAGCAGATGCGGCGAATATATACATGGACAGAAGAAGCAGTATTGTTTGCGGTACAACACAAGCTCACAAGCTACGAGGAGTTGCCAAAGAATGGGTGGATGTTCAGCCAGTCTTTCAAACTTGGGCGCAGTTTGTTAGGTACCTATTGCTTTACAAGTCAGAAGTGGGATACCAAACCAAAGCGCTTACAAAACTTTTGTGTGCATAAATAAAATTTCCATAAAACGTGTTTCCGGAATTAACGTATACATACATATATAAACGAAGTACAGTAGAATATTCTTGAACATTCCTTTTGATACGAATCGTTTGTGTTCGGCAATTCACGAAGTCTGCAACGGGTAACAAGAGGAGAGTGAGCAAATTAACGGCTCGAAACAGAAAAAAACACGCTTAGTGATAACGGTTGTTGGCACACGGGCTGGCGACAAAACGACAATTAAGCGTAAAACGGCGAGAAAAGCAAACGGGGTTACGCGACGAGATCGACTCGGAAATCGGCCGATATACGGGATTCGTTAAAGTAATGACGAGCAAAATAAAATTAACTTCATTAAAAGTACCGGAGCTAAATCGACTTTTGATAAGTCAAAGTTTAGCAGTCACTGGGACCAAAGCCCACAAAATAGCTTCGTTAATGGAAAGCTATGGAACGGATGAAATCGACGCAGATGAGTTGATTGTAGAGGACCTAACACCAATACAACGACAGATGGATGAGCTGCGCGATGTGGTGGCAAATCTAGCTAGAGCTATAGGCGTAATGTCATCAAATCCTCAACGAAGCGATCCTATTGCACAACGAGATGGTGCAACTGAAGAGGGCAATCGCAACGAGGGAAATGCAGCAATTGCGCAAGCGTCTAATGTGCAACAGTTACGAACGGGCAGTGAAGAAATTCTCGAGCAGCAAGAGAGAGCATCAGCGACTTTATCATCGACAACACCGGCAAACATTTTGTCAAGGCAGACAACCCCTCAACGGTACAGTGACAATGGAGTGCATATTGAACAAACAAAGTATATGGGCGGTGTGAATGACGTGATTGGAGTTCTTCCGGACTTTGATCCACTCAAAGGATTGATAACATCAAGGCAATTCATAGACAAGGTTGAGCAGATGCGGCGAATATATACATGGACAGAAGAAGCAGTATTGTTTGCGGTACAACAAAAGCTACGAGGAGTTGCCAAAGAATGGGTGGATGTTCAGCCAGTCTTTCAAACTTGGGCGCAGTTTGTAAAGGCGTTAACTACAGATTTTCCGAGTTTTGTCAATATAGCTGATGTGCACGGTGATATGGCAAAACGTAAGCGCAAGTTAAACGAATCACTGCGTGAATACTATTATGCGATGCTAAATATTGGCCGACGAGGTGAGTTGGATGAACTTTCAATTTGCACATACATTATTCGTGGTCTTAACGACACCAATCTTTCCCGAACACTTTTTGCAATGAATATCCATACGTGTAACGACCTATTACGATCATTTGAGAACTTATCGACTCTACCACGAATCACACCGGACGTCAGATCATCATCAGACAATCAACAACGGACGAGCATCCCGGAAAGCATGGGAATTAAATGCTTCAACTGCAATGAGTATGGCCATGTCGCAGCAAAATTTCCGAAGCCTCAACGTAAGCTTTGCTGTGCTAAATGTTCAAAGTTGGGCCATGATGCGAAAAATTGTCAGACGCCTGCTAGGTCTAATGTAACAAAGATAGAACAGGGGTACTTGTCAGAGAGTCAGACGCCGCCAGTAATTAAAATTATTAAATTAGGGCAGCAGATGTTGTCGGCGTTTGCAGATACCGGCAGTGATCTATCTCTAATTCAAGAGTCTGCAGTGCAAGGAGCAGAACGGCATGCAACGTTGAAACGGCTGATTGGATTTGGTGGAGGCAGATTGGAAGTAACACAGAAGTTACAAACAGATATTGAAATGGACGGACATAGTATCAATGCAACGTTTTTTATAGTGCCAGAAGGCACACTTTCTCATGAAATGCTCCTTGGTCGAGACGTGCTCTGTAGGAGCGAATTTCGAATGGTAGTGGAGTCAGGCGTGCTACAGCCAACGAGCATATATACACAAAGAGATTACATGAGATATTACTCGTTGCTTCAAAAAAAGATCAGGTCGCACAGATTTGCAACTATGAACAACTATAAAGGAATGGATAACGCCGACTTAGGAGCAGCAGTAAGAAACAACAAACGAAGCTCATAAGTAAAATTTTATGACATCAATGAGTCGAGGCATTGCAAGCAAAAGAGATTTGTAATGAATGGGAAAGGGTAGGAGAAGGGAAAGGGAAGACTCTTTGAATTGAAGAAATTCTATTTTGTTTTGCTCGACTGCACAAACAAAATAAACGCAGTCTGTCCGTCTGCTAAGGTTGAATATGTTTTTTGTGCTTGGTTTTGTTTTTTACGTTGATCATTTGGTGATGTTTGATTTTTTCAGTTTCAGGGCATTTTTCGGCATCATTTCAATGGTTTAGAATTTGCCACTGAGATTTAGTTGTTGGTGGAGGGGGAGAGAAGCGAGGGGCTCTTTCTGCTTATGATTTCTGATCAATTTTTACATTTTCAGCTTCTGAGCATTTTTGCCTTTTTCATTCAATTTGCTCCTTTTCCGCATTAACTACAATTTTAACTACAATTTTAAAATGTTACCTACATTTAAATAAAACTTGAATAAAATTAAATAAAATCTTCTCTAATTTCTAATTAAATATATAAATACATAGATATATTTTTCTCAATTTCCCTAACTTTTTTTAAGTTTGAATAAAACTTAATATTTACTTATTTCGACTTTATTTCCCCTTCAGGGAGGAAAACCTGAAGGGGAAATGCACGTTGTTGATGTACAACCAATCCCGTTTCGAAGCATTCATATGGACCATTTGGGTCCTTTCCCTAGAAGCAAGCGAGGAAACAGCTACATTTTGGTAATATTGTGTGCTTTCAGTAAGTATGCAATAGTGAAAGCCCTGCGAAATACGAAGACAACACCAGTCATTAACGTCTTATCAGACCTGATGTCCACATTTGGTCAACCGCTTAAAATAACCACAGATCGAGGAACCGCATTTACTTCAAAGGAATTCGGCGTTTTCATGAATAAATACGGGATACAGCACATCAAAACGGCAGTTCGATGCCCGAGGGCTAATGGACAGGCCGAACGTGTAAATAAAACCATCCTTGGATCTCTCCGCTGTACAGTTAGCAACGAAAGAGAGTGGGACGTCGCTCTTCCAACTCTACAATGGAGTTTGAACTCACAAACGAATGCAACGACAAAATTCAGTCCAAATCAGCTTGTTTTTAATTATAATCCTCGAGACGTTTCATCAAATCGCCTAATTCAAGCAATACAAGATGAGGCAGATGTGTTTATCAACACCGAATACAGGAAGCAAGCAGCGTACGAAAATATGAAAGAGGAGAAGCAAAAATGGAAGCAAAGGTTCGACGCGAAACATCAGAAACCGCAACAATATGTGGAAGGCGATTTAATCGCTGTTGATTATGTGCCAATTGCAACCGGAACTTCACATAAGCTTGATCCACACTACAAGTGGTGACGAAGGTTCTTAGCAATGACAGATACGTAGTTGAGGATCCGCCGGATGTGCCTAAAATACGGAAGCGATATGTAGGAGTTATGGCACCGGATCACATGAAGCCCTGGTGTACTTTAGGTCCTGAAGAAATAGATGATGAAGACGACTCGTCTCAGAGCGACGATGATTCAGGAAAGGCCGAGCTGTCAAAAACAGAAGCCGAGCTGTCAAACGATGACAGTGGAAGGCAGGAGAAGTAGATGGCTAGGAGTTGATTTCTTTTATAAAAATACATACATTAATTTAGATTCTTAGATTTTAAATAAAGTAAGAATATAATAGTTTGAAGGTTTACTATTGCTTTACAAACTGGAGCAGGTTTGGGATGTTTTGTGTCAGGTGGGTCATTCATGTTTGTTGTTATGTTTAGTTAGAAGCACTGTTAGAAGTCTCTGTAATAAGTAGTTAAGTCTCGTGGAGTGAAGCAAACAAAACTAATGTTAGGATTTAATTACTATACTGCTTTTATTTTGCACTTAATTGATGGGGGTTTTTTATGCTTTTGGTTTTTTTATTGAGTTTTGTTGTTCTTGTTTTTTGACACTTGATAGATTTAAAATGATTTTCTGGAGTTTACTTCAAACACATGAAAGGAATAGAAGGAAAACGTAGGTGTTCACTCACAGGCTGCTAGAACGGAACTGTTTTTATTAAAGTTGGATTTATGAAAGAACTTTCAGTGCTCAATTTTTGTGATCATTTCTTTTAGCTTTTGTTTTAGCTTTTAATTTGTTTTTGTTCTTATTATTTGTTCAAATAAATTGAATAGATCAAATAATTTCAATAAGTGTAAAGGACAAATAGGGACTCTTATGTAACCTTTAATATTATGAACATCCTGGTTATTACATTAAATTAACAATGTACCAATTTATATATAATAAAATAATACAACAACAAAGTCGACAAGGAACTTATAGCAGAAACTATGTGTTCGTGTGTAGGTACAAAACGACAATCATAGCAAAGCAGAATTGTATTCTCAAATAAGTAGCTGTTCAAATAAGTTGAATAGATCAAATAATTTCAATAAGTTTAAAGGAGAAATGAGGACTTTTATGTAACCTTTAATGTAATGAAATTCCTGGTTATTACATTAAATTAACAATGTACCAATTTATATATCGACAAGGAACTTATAGCAGAAACTATGTGTTCGTGTGTAGGTACAAAACGACAATCATAGCAAAACAGAATTGTATTCTCATTGAATGAGTGAAGGATACACGAACATGAGCTATTAGATTAGTAATGAGTATGACGGAATAGGAATATTCTGTGAATTACAAGAATTCTACTTATTTTTTTTTTTTCTAGCACTAGCAAAATATATGCAGTCTGTATATATCTTTGTGTATGGTTTGCTTTTTTACGTTGATCATTTGGCATTTCTGGATTTTGATTCAATTTGCTCCTTTTGCACTTATTAAATACATTTTTTATAGGAGTGTAGAAAAAGGTAGTATTTATTTTAATATGTACTATGTTTAATATGTATATTATTTTATGAATATATACCCTTTGGTTTGAGAGTGGTGGCTGAAAATCGACATTCAGGGTATCGTCTGCTACTAGTGTGTTGCACAGTGGATTAGAATTGCAGTTTTGGACTTAGTGGCAGTCAAAATTCTGTAATTTTTAATCAGATTAAGATATTTTAATACGGTTTTTTGCAAATAAAAGAATAAACATGTATATTTCCGCTAATCTAAATAACAAATATTTAAGTATTTGTTTTCATTTTGAAAAAATTACCACACTTCAATCGCGATCAATCAAAGTCGCGTCATAAAAATAACCGTTTCCTCACTTAACAACATCTTTTAAAAGGGTCTACAAAGTACGCTTTGAAGTGTGATCAAACAATACTTGGTAATTAGACTTCTGCTGATATTGTTGTTATGCTGCCTTCATTTAGATGTGGTATACATCGCTCCTTCGCAGTAAGAATATGTTCGTAAGCTAGAAAGCATTTCACTCCAATTTCCATAGTACTGGGCCTTATTAATTTATATTGGTGTTTTGTCATTTTTGCGTCTATCAAAATGGCCAACGCTGAATCCGGGGAGAATCGATTAGCTTCTTTGTTATCATCCTGCACTTGGGCCAGCATGTGAAGCTTTTTCGACTATGGAAGCTTCCTCATATTTCTTTTCTCCTCTGAGTTGCTGAAGATATGCTTGTAATATTATGTCCGCTCCAAAATTTCTGCTTATTTCCCTTATTTTCCTTCTTTTCGTCCGATCGGAAGAGTCTTCAAATGATGCTTCTGGTCTGCCGATTTTATTTGCTTTCGCATTTGTATTCATCTTCCAAATCTATTACGAAATCCTTGTTTAACAACTCCTGGTATTCATTATTCATTTTACGGCTGGAGTAGGCGCAATTTCTATAATAAGCTTTCAGGTTCTTTAGAATTGTCTGTATTCTATTTCTTAATTTCTCCATAGTGTTGCTACTAAAAATCTTGTCTCCAGTTATTTCTCCAATTATGTCGTCCACATTTAATTTTTTTGTCAATTGGAGATCAGCAAGAAAAGAGTAACTAACAGCTATAATGTTCACAGTCTTATTTTTTTTTTTTTTTTTTTTTGCTTATGACCTCTCTTTCACAAACTGTTTTCAACAATGATTCATGCAAACAGAACACATATCTTTTATAGAACTTTGAGACGATGAGGCGATGAGGCTAGCGGATTTTTATCCGTCCACGTACCTGAATGATGAATTCGTTGAAGTTACGATTTATTTAATAGGTAAAAAATAAAACACGATTATTATATTAGCAACTTCACTATAATAAAATTAAATAATTAGGATGAGGAAATCAACCATATTTCGTGAAAAAAAGAGATCAAGCAGGTCAGAAAATACACCTCTCCCTAAAATCACAAAAGTAGAGAGATTTACAAGTGACGCTTTCTGATTTACAAATGACGCTTTCTGATTTACAAGTGACGCTTTCTGATTTACAAGTGACGCTTTCTGATTTACAAGTGACGCTTTCTGTTTTACAAGTGACGCTTTCTTATTTACAAATGACATTTCTGATTTACAAGTGACGCTTTCTGATTTACAAATGACGCTTTCTGATTTAAAAGTGACACTTTCTGATTTACAAGTGACGCTTTCTGATTTTAAAGTGACGCTTTCTGATTTAAAATTGGAAAAGGTGTAGTATAATTTGACAAATTTAAGTAAAATAGATCTAAATTCAATAAATTGTATTTATAATTTACAGCATATAAAAAATTATTATTATTTACATAAAATAAATTTACAAATAAACTATAATAAATAGATATTTATAATAAAATATGATGTCTTCAATATAAATATCACATAACATCGATGCATAATCCTCCGCTGTGTAATTTCACACTCAGCCAGAGATAACGAGATGCCGCACTCGTTTGGGTTTCCGAAGATTTGTGGCTTTGTTTTTTAGATTTCTTCGCGTACACTGTATCACCACGCGACGTCACATCTGATTGGCTTTTTGAGCTATGCTGCTGTTGCTACGGCCATAAGGCAAACATTCGTTTATGTTACTGCACTCTGCCAAAACGAATATATATATATATATATTATATATATATATATATAATATAAATATACATATACATATATATATATATATATAGATATATGTCAATATGTATTTGATAATATTGTTCAAGAGCTTAATTACATGAGAGCATTAATAATTCATGTTTTTATGTTATTATATTATAAATAAAATTATGCCGTGATACTTCTTCTTCCTTGAGGTAAAAAGATAAGAAATTTCAAGAAATTATTACAGTACGAAATTGCCAAGAGTTCGCCAAAATTGTACGTTAATAATGTACGTTTTTTTAAAAATAAATCAAAAAGGAAAATTAGATAAGGCATTACATAATCAATTAAGATTTTCAAACACATTAGTGTAATTTTAATGTAGCGAAAGTAGTAGTAATAAATAAAAGTCTTGAAATATAAACATCATTTGACTTTGCAAACGGAACCCAAGTATGTATTATGTATGTATGCGTATATGGGTATTATACGCATAATAAAAACTTGTATTACAGTATTAAAGTTCCCGTAAATACAAGACATATGAGAATATTCACTCAAATTTTTTGTTCTGCGAACATTAAATACCATCACTATATATACACGCTTAATGTAAAGTAATAATCATACATAAAATCAATATGCATTCAATCGCAATAATTTATTTTATTTTTACAAAAATACAATTGAGTTGAAATCTCAAAACAAAGTGTTAAGCCATACATAAAATTTTGTAAACAAAGGAAAAATCTTGTCGTGTCCGACCCCTCATCATGGGGGCGTCATGTGGTGAGTTGGGGGTTTCTTGTGGGGAGTTATTCATCTGTTTTCCAATTTTTCACGAACACCGACAAACTTCTGGAACTCGAATGAGCAGCCGAACAAGCGCTGGAATAAGTCCGGCATCTCGTTATCTCTGCACTCAGTGGAGGAATGGCAACTACTGAAGAACGATAGAAAACAAGATTACGCAACGATTACGTCATCGCAAATTACGTCATCGAGGATTTTGAAAGTCGAACGGTGAGCATTAAGGTCGCTACATATGGTTGAAGTTTATGAACTGCATATACCTAAGAGCATGCAATTGAACAACATATATTGAAAATACAATATTTATTAAAATTGTATTAAGTCTTTTCAATCAACATTAAAGGCTTACGTAATTTGAGTTTGTTGCTACAGTCGTAGAATTAGATTTAGAAGCAAGCTTTTGGTCGAGCGCTATCGCTACAAGATGTTGTATTCGCAATCGCTGCCCATCGAGCACATTGAAAAGAAAAAGCCCAATCGAATTTTGGAACAAAAAGAAGTTAACAGGGTAATTTTGGTTCTGCGATCGCTTCGTTGTTCAGCAAATTCAAATAGTGACAACAGCTGTTCCAAATGGAACCAAAATGCGCACTTCGCATTCGCTTCTGTTCAATAGCTAGTAAATCGCTTATCTTCCTTTTACAACAACACTTTACATACTACTTACGTAGTTTCGTCCGAAAATGGTATTTTGTTTCTTTGGTTGTGCAGAATTCGCTTCTGTTGGAATGCTCTGAAGCATTCGTTCGCATACAATTGACATTCAATTCTGCTACATGCGGGTGGTATTTTTATACCCTACACCTTAACGTTGAGGGTATATTCACTTCCTACCGGAGTGTGTAACGCATAGAACTAGACAAGATAGGTATGGAAAAGTATATATATTCTTGATCAGCATCACCACCAAAATTGAAATAACGATGTCTGTCCGTCTGTCTGTCTGTCTGTCTGTGTGTCTCTCCGTTGAAATCACGATCACAGGAGAACGGATTAAGATTTCAAAATTAAATTTGGCAAAAATATTCGTTGCTATGTTGGGGTGTTTCGTGTTGAAAATGGGCAAAATCTCCCAAGGACCACGCCTACTTTTTATATCGAGAGTGCAGGTACCTCTGTTTTGCCTATTAAAAAAGGCCATATCAGCATCACTTTTTGAGAGAAGACAAGAACATTTTATATGTAGGTTTAGACTATTGCTTCCAGTTAATGTGCCAAATATGGGCGTCATCCGCCCACTTTTACATGGATTGTATTGAAAAGTATATAAGTTTCCTGAATAATGGTGTACATAATATTGTAGTTTGTGAACCAATAATATTCTGTTGGGGAAAAAAATGGGCGGGTCACGCCTCCTTATAATTTCACTTATGAAACTACATACTGCTATCGTGACGGCATAGTTGTAGAAATTTCATAGGAGTACAAAGTTTTGCCTTTTAGAAGTGGTGCGTTATAATTATTATTATTATTATTATATATATATTGTATACTTATTATTAGATATTTAATATATATATTGTATATATACGAGTATATTATATCGCACCACTTCTAAATATATATACGAGTATATATGCAGCTTTAAGGTGTAGGGTATTTCGGCTACAGCCCGCCTGTAGACAACACCTTTACTAGTTTTATTTTGTTATTAACTTTTTATATTTATATTTAAAAAAAAAAAATATCTGATGTGGGCAACACATAACTTCCTTGTATGACGGCAATTGTATGGTTTTATTTCAAGAGTGGTTGATATATTTTATTTATATTTTAAAATTGAAGTTTTAAAAATTTTAAATATTTTTACTTCCATAATGAAAAAAATTTCATAGGCTTCTCTTAATTTAAATAATTTAAATAGTAGTAAGTAAAAACAAGGAAGTACAAATTAGTTTCCACACAGCTTTAACTATCAATCGTAGTAATTTTGATTTCCCTGTTTAGTTCTGTAAGGGTACAACCAATTTTTGTAAAAGATATAGCCAACGAGCATATATTATAATATATGCTCGTTGATATAGCAGCATAACATTCATTTATCATTATCATTTATGTAATTCGGATAATGCATGCTTCGTGTTCCTTTGGCGAAGAGTCCTTTTGGTGCGAACCATCATTAAAATTGGAGCTACAAAATTGTGTCTTATGTAAGGCCCAATACACTTTCTAGGAGTGTTTGTTTTTGAGTAATGTATGAAATTTGAAAAAAACTATATGAGAAGTGTCCTTTTCGCGCAACCGATTGCATCCAAAAAGGGAGGTGCACAACTAGGTCATATAAGAGTCTCAAATACCAAATTTCAAGTTTCTACGATTCTCCGTTTTTCAGTTATTGAGGATACGTACATACGTACAGACGTACATACGTACATACGTACATACGTACACACGTCACGTCCAAACTAGTCAAAATGGACTCCGCGATGGTCAAAATGTGTGTTACCATCAAAATCTCAATATCGAAATTTTTCATGATTACAATACTTTCTTGTATTTACTACGTATACAAGGAAGTAAAAGTAGCGATATCAAACATAAATATAATTAAAAAGCAATAAAATAAAAAGCAATTGAATAAAAAATTAATGGAAAAAATTCTCCAAAATATTCGAATCTAAATCCTCACGGCTCGTAACAAGAGCGTTACCTACTAAGCGACTGTGCAGTGAAGCTTGTGTTCATCAACTTGAAATAACGACAAGCTAGCATAGCGTGGACAACAGGTTATTTTTTTAGGATACCCTTTTGATCGCAAAGAATACAAAGTAAGGATGTCTAGTAAAAGTAAAATTATTTACGCCCGAGACATAAAGTTTTTGCAAGAGACTTTTCAGCAGATTGTGAATCGAGTGTAAATGATATAAATATTAGTATACTCTGACCAAGAACAAAATAGCAGTGAAATTTCAGTTGATTCTTCAATTAATTTATTTAATCCCCAGCAGAGAGAACATGATTTATTTACAGGCTCTAAACAAAAGCAGGCATCGTTCGACAGGCTGCCTGGACAACCAAATTAGTTAGGAACTGGACTTGGAGATTGGCCCAAGAAGCAGTGTCACATGGTACTATTGCCGTTAAGTGAGGCCGATAGTGAAGTTGAAACCAAAGACCAGAGATAATGAGATGTGACACTCCGTCGGCTTTTGTTAACTAACTAGACAAAATTTCGTTTGGGTTTTCACATACACTGTATGTGTTATTCACCACTTTCCCACCTCTTTCGCAATACATATATTGGAATGAAATATCATTTCAGATTTCAGTTGTCAACAAAACTTTGCTGAGGAAGGTTGTGTAAGTAATTTTTTGATAAAAAATTTAATTAATGTTATCAATGCGCATTTTCGCAAAAGTCTTAATTTCAGAGTTTGTTTCATGAAGCTAGAAGACAAATTCGCCAGGATCCATCGCAGATATTTAATATACATAATAATTATATACATGTAATTTATATACAGTAAAATATATACATATGTATCAAGAATGATAGAATACAAGATTGCGCAGATCGCGTTTCAAAAATGCTTCGTTCTGCGCATCTACGTCACAGCAGTATGGAAATATGGCCGCACTGTGAAATTAGTATACAAACTGGAAGTAAAAGTGTAAACATTGAGCTAAATTATTGAAATTATTAATAATTGTGCGGTTTTGTATGAAATGATTTTAACAATTGTGTAAAGTGAACATTTCTTATACAGAAAAATCTAAAACAAATATAATAATAAGACAACGAACGATGCAATAATCTCCCACAACAATTGGAAAATTCTGCCAAAGAAGCGAAGCAATTTTGTGAATTATAATTAAATTTCTGAAAAGGAAAAAAATTATATCTAACGACCAAATAATTGGAATAACTATAAAAATACAATTTTATTGATTTAGAATAAATTTAGTGATTAAAAAATAAATTACATAACAATTTAACTTATATTACATTACATAATAATTTGACTTATATTAACATAAATTGGTAAACTATGTCATGTATGTAACTATGCAACGAACTTTATTATTACATTATTATTAGTTCAACTTACATTTCTTTTTCTAAGTTTTCAATTTTCTCAACATATTGACTTGAAACTTCTGCTCTTATTTGGTAAGATTCCTCCTCGACATTGCAATTGTTTATATTTAAGAGCTCCTCCCAATGTGCATTGAACACTGACGAATCATTTTCGTCATTCTCTGTAAAGAAGCTGATGTTCATATTTCCACAATATGTTTGTTCTGTTGGCATACAACATATTGGTATCTTCGGGTGATACTGCAGTCTTTTTTTGAGTAATGTGTCGATTACTTTCTTATTCTCCCGTCTATGGTTTCGTTCGGCAACTTTTGAAGAAAGCAATTGGATATCGGCAAGTGGATCAAATATTAATGGCACAGCTTCAAGCTTCAAGAGTCTCTTCTTTGCAAATCCTGTTTAATTTAGACACATTAATACCGAATAAAAACTGAAAAATTCCTTAAAAAAATGCTTAACCATTTCAAATTGCATTTCATTTTCGAAGTCATTATACTAAAATGTTTCATGCAAATAACTGCATTTTTGAATCGAAACTTTTTCTTTGCGGGCAAAAATGTTTCCACAACTTCGCACGGCTATTTTCGCGAGGAAATTTGAAGAAACTAATTTCACTTGTTTTGTGGTTACCAAAACTATCACAGCCTTTCACTTTGCACTACATTTTTAATTTTTGGGTATAATTGTTATACATTTTTTTTTTTTGGGTATAAAAGTTAAAATGTTTTTGAGTTAAAACAATTTATACTGGTGTGACGTCATGCACTGGAAAGCCAGCTGTCAAAAATTTAGAAATCGAATAACGGACCTGCGCAATGCGCAATCTTGTATTCTATCATTCTTGCATATGTATGATGTATAAAATATGTACACACAAATAATAAAGCATGCATAAATAAATAAGTAAATGTGGTTAGTCAAATAATAGGTTATTGTGGCGGAGATCAATGAATTTATTTGGACGGTGGTTTCCGACAAAGAGAAATCTTTTGCAAAATATGGACAGATGGATGGATTTACAGATGCTTGACGCAAATAAGCTTTCTTTTGAAATACAGTATACTTTTTTTTTTTTGAAAAAAGTATACTCTTTAATATTATATATTTTATATTTGTGTGTATAATCCCAATTGTTGTTTGATGATGTTTTCTGCTTTAAAAGTAACGGGAACATGTTTGCTGAAAATGACCACAGTACGAAATTGAAAAAAAAGTATGTTGGGGAAAATTGTTCTCTAACAATGATAATTTAATAGTAAAAAAAGGGCAAGCTGAATTAAAGCATTAATTCATTCGTTAGAGAGTTTTAACAGCAATATTGCATTTTTTATGTTAGAAAAATGGGTATTTTGCTAAATAGTAGTACAGTAAAAACTGTACTTAATTACCATAGTACTTACAAAAGTACCTGAAAACATAGGTATTTTGCAAGCGAGTAACAAATTTCACTGCTGAGGTGAAACAAAAATGTGGAAATGTCAATACTGCATTCAATGTTATTCTCTTTACAGAAATTAATAACCTAAATTTATATAACATTTTTAAAAATAACACATAATTTCTTTTTTTTTTGCAAGTACACATGTATGTATACAACGTATGTATAAAAATATTATGAAAGATTTTCATAAGGAGTGTATATATTATAGTTCCTAACCAAGCTAACGAAATACACGAAACTATGAAATGCATTAACATTTATAATAAAAACAGCCAAAAATCTCTATCGTATTTGTTGTCTTTGCAAAAAATAACAGTGTTCAATCACTCTCCTTTGCAGCCGCAACAAAAATTTTTAAATTATCTTATGATTATATGAATAATAAGAAATGTGTATTAACAGCTTTTTATATGCAGAACATGTTAAAATATTATTTTACGACCAACAGCAAATAACTTTAATATTTACACCATACATATGATGTAATACTACAAAAATTAATCAGTATACGATTAATCAATATAATTTATTACTTTTATTCATGGATACAATAGAATTGAAATCTCAAAACATAGTTCTGACAAATGTAAAAACATGTAAACAAAGTGGTAGCTACAAAAATTTGAGGTGAAAAATCACTTCATCGGGGTCTCCTAGGTCATTTTCTTCACGCTGCCGCATTTTTTCGGGGTCTCTTGCGTCATTTTCTTCACGCTGCCCACACTTCTTTGGTGGTTTGTTGAGATTTTTCACCAACACTACCATAAAATTTCCAAGTTTTTTACAATACTACTAAGCTTCTGGAACCCGAATATCGACCCGAACACTGGCTGGAACGAGTGTCGCATCCCGTTATCTCTGCCAAAGATTATACAAGACTGGAAACTGAATTTTATCGTTAACTGGGTTAGTGAAAATATGGTTAGCTGATTTGCAGATTACAAAACTAAAATGCATGCAATTTTGGCAACTTTAAATGAGTTTTTGAAACCTTCAAGTTTTGTTTACAAAAGTTTTAGAGAGAGCAATGAAAATCTTGTTCTTCTTTATAGCGGCAGCAATCTCAGTTTTTTAAATATGCAAACAACGCCATTGGGAGTGGATTCAAAGCAACTAATGCTTGTGTAAATTCCCAAGAAAACTTTGTCAAGTCTTACATTCGTTCAATATTGCTTATTTTCATCAAAAAACCATGTTAGTATTTATCAAAATCGTACATATATTCAGATGTGTTTATTTACCATAGGTTTTTCACATGATCGAGATGCCCATAGACTTTCATTTTATTGTTATACCCGTACACCTTAAGGTTGAGGATATATTCACTTTCTACCGGAGTGTGTAACGCAAAGAACTAGACAAGATAGGTATGGAAAAGTATATATATTCTTGATCAGCATCACCACCAAAATTGAAATAATGATGTCTGTCCGTCTGTCTGTCTGTCTGTCTGTCCGTTGAAATCACGATCACAGGAGAACGGATTAAGATTTCAAAATGAAATTTGGCAAAAATATTCATTGCTATGTTGGTATTGAAAATGGGCAAAATCGCCCAAGGTCCACGCCTACTTTTTATATCGAGAGTGCAGGTACCTCTGTTTTGCCTATTAAAAAAGGCCATATCAGCATCACTTTTTGAAAGAAGACAAGAAAATTTTATTTGTAGGCTTAGACTAATGCTTCCAGTTAATATGCCAAATATGGGCGTGATCCGCCCACTTTTAGTTTACATAGGTCATGGAGGGTTTTACATGGATTGCATTGAAAAGTATATAAGTTTCCTGAATAATGGTGTACATAATATTGTAGTTTGTGAACCAATAATATTCTGTTGGGAAAAAATGGGCGGGCCACGCCTCCTTTTTACCAATCCACCCAGTATTGCAATATATTTTTATACCCTACACCTAAATTTTAAGAGTAAACGCACTTAGTACCAGTATTTGTAACGCACAGAAAGAGTTAAGCAGCTATAATTATAGTATATCGTATATATCTTATATATAAGAGTATATAAGCAGCTTTAAGGTGCAGGGTATTTTGGCTACAGCCCGGCTGTAGACAACACCTTTACTAGTTTATTAATAATTTGTTTATATGCAACAATAGTGTTATGTTTTTATTTATAAAAAGCGTTTATTTGATCATTTTCATTTATTTTATCGAATAAATTTTCGTTATCAAGACCTATTTGGCACTTTACAAAATTGTAACGAAAAGAGCTTTTAAAATTGCCGTCACACGACTGTCGATTTGTCATTTGTCAAAATTGTTTTGAAATTGGAAGGAGCTTTGTCTGAGATATTTGGGGCCCTCCTGACACAAAATTTGGAATATCTCCTGATCGATGGTGGCTAGACCCATAGTTTTGGGACATAAATTTACAGAAATATATTGTCTTCGAAGTGATATGAGCACCAATGCTGCAGACAATGTTTAAATAGCTAGCAGGGTTTTAAAACATACTGCAATTTGAAATATTTTCGGCTCAAAATACATACACATCAAATCACAAAGTTATGTGGTTTTTTCGTATTTATCCTATATGCGACACACGTTTACTAGAAAACTGCAAAAAGTTTTGTAGCCATTATGGCCTTGAACTCCTTGAAAGGCGTCTAATCCTGTAAGGACATTTTGTAGTATATCTCGGGAACGGCGTCGCTACCGAATTGATATAAATGGCAAAAATTTTAGAAAAATATGCTCTTTAAAAATCTAGTAGGTGCCAATACTGCCGGAAATGTTTAAATACCTAGCAACGCCTATTTTCTTTTATATTCAACAAAGTCATTTTTTTCTTTGGTATGTATTTTAGTTAATTGTGCTCCTACAATTTTTGTATTTATCGGAACATTTACAAAAAACAGCATTTACAAAAAACCTCCCCAAACATCGTTGCCAATTTCGCGCACGTAATTTCTAATCAATGAATGAAAACAGCGATTTTGCACTGATGAAAGCGATTATCTTCTTCTTTAAGCCCCAACCAAGCAATGCATAGAAAGCCACTGAACTCAACGACATGCAAGCTATGCATTCCACGAATCAGTAGAACGACCAAGCAATGCATGGAATTCAATCAGCTGATTCATTGTGACCATACTATTACAGTGCAAAAAGTTAAATAAAGAACACAGATTTTAGTGAAAGTGAAATAAAATTAGTTTAAATAAATAGCTTTGTTACTTACAATCATTCATTTTTTATTTCAGTATGAAAAAGACTGATATCACAACACAGAAATATTTTTTTCAGTAGTAAGGGTTACCAACTGACACAGATAGATTTGCGAATCGCTGCGTACGCTTCATTAACAGTGAAGAAATCTTTTCAAATTGCATAAAAGTGCTTAAAAACATAAAGATGCATAAAATACTGTTCTTAGCAATTATGTTTTAGTGGTTGGGACTTTCAAAGAGAGGAAACACTTTATTAAATTAATATGATCGCATTTTGTATAAATTTCAGTATCTAATATTTGAGGAGATGGTGACTCTGTCACTACTGATTGTGCGATCCAGACCGCATGATTTCTATGCATTCTATTTCTAACGAAAGGGTACAAACTTGACGAAACCGTGACTGTGCACTGCATGGGTGTCCACATATGATTCTGTGTATTCGTAGTTTAGATTTCTATTCCTATGCATTGCTTGGTTGGGCCTTAAGCGAAAACATATCTCCGTAGTACAAAATAACACTCTTTAGAGACTACTTTCCAATACACAAAGCTAATACTAATTTATCTGTTGAAAGTATAAGAATGAATAAAATTCCAAATTAATGTGACGAATAACAATGTAAGCTAGGAAGTAGTAGCGGTTTGCATTAATGACGTAACTTTTCATTTTTATATACAAATGTTGCAAACTTTTCTTTGAATATGTTTTTAAGAGAATATTTTACAATCTTTTATATTGTTTGAAGATGTAATTTGAATTTATGGAACTTAATACATTGCTTAAAAAAATCATTAAGTTTCAAATACATATAATTATAAAATTATTATGAACGAGACCATAATGTTGTAAACAGAACACCATTCGGAGAGTTACAACTACTCGCACGAACTATCAAAATTACACAGGCTCGTATGTCGTTACGACAAAATTTAAATATTTGCTTACTATCTTGTATTTAGCGCTACCGACTCTCATTTTTTGTGCTCTTCATGCGTCATATATGTAAATACAAAGATTTTTCTAATTGGATGTGAATTTTCGGCGAAGTAAGTACAAAATTTTACTGGAGAATCAGTAAATATTTGACACTTCGTTCGTGTATTTGTCGTTCTCCTAATGTTGTTCTTTTTACAACATAAAGCAAACAATTCAAAAAACTTTATTATTCTTCCTTAAAAATAAAATTGCGTACGCAAAAACGATAAAAATTCAAAGAGATATTTCGTTGCAGATGTTTATTTTAGTAATTGCTTGTACGTTGGATAATCTGCAGTAAAGTTTCGGCACTCATCAATTCTATGACCGCAGTGGCAGAATTATTACCAATATTGAAAGGAATATGGTAGCATTCTAAATACTTTCTTCCGGAATATAATTATTGAATTGTAAATTTATTATTATTAAATAAGTAGAATAAATTTTATAAAAAATACCTTTATGATGTCTATGTATTAATGGTTATTCATTAGCATTCCCTATATAATGAGAATAAAAAAACATGTATATATAAAATATCCCGTAGGTAAAAGTAGAAGAAATTACCAGATAAATATTATAATAAAGTTATTGTACGTTTACACCGTTGGTTTTAGTCTCAATTTGTATTGTACTGAGCAATCCGTTTACACCGCTAAACATGTCTAATACCCCGTTTACATAAAAATATTTAATCCGACTAAGCTTTTCGAAAACTGATGAGCTTTCTAAGTGTTTCCATACATAATCCGGTCAAGCAAAGTAGGTGTTTTGTTATTGCTTTGTTTTGTTTGGTGTAGTTGAGCTTTTACCATGTGTGTGGACATATGTGCTAATAGTTTGTCGCCTGTAATTGTCCCTTTCTAACACATTGGCACTAGACAAGGAGAAGCATAAGTTCCTATAATTCCGAACTTCGAACCTGAGTTGCAAACTAAAATGTGGAGCTAAAACCCAAAAGCATTTCGGTTTAGCGCTGGAATTGCAACAACAATTTCAATGGTATTTAAAAAGTTTACGAGCGGTTTTTGGTCCTAAAAAGTTTTACTTCCAATTTCTGGAAAAACCATTTTATGTAAACGCGGTATAATATTACTGTTTTTGTTTGTAAATAATAAACAATATTGCTTGGAAATAATAAACAAATTTTGCTTGGCAACAACCACAAATTAAAAAAAAAAAATTTGTTTGTAAACAATAAACTAATATTGGTTTGCAGCAACCAAAAATTGAAATAAAAAAAAAAGTTTGTAAACAATAAAAAAACTTTATTGTCATTTTTCCATGGAGGAATTCAGTTTCACTTTCCACAGTATAATTTTGTGTTTCCAGCAGTTCGGAGGCAAAGCATGTAGTTGCCATGAATGATAAAAAACAAGATTTGGTCATGCACAGGTCCGTTATGTTTTTCCAGCACTTCTTTTTTTCAATAAATTGCGTTATTAAGGACTGGAAAGTTTGATGATTGAAGGACTGAAAGTTGACTAGAATGATGGAAGATGATCAGAAGGTGCAACACACTTATTTTCTACAATCCACTTGTTGTTTTCACTCTGAACAGGAAAATATGTAATTTAGATGAGTAATTTGTTAACTAAAATTACGTAAGCCTTTAATGTTGATTGAAAAGACTTAATACAATTTTAATAAATATCGTATTTTCAATATATGTTGTTCAATTGCATCCTCTTAGGTATATCCAGCTCATGAACTTGAACCATATGTAGCGACCTTAATGCTCACCGTTCGACTTTCAAAGCCCTCAATCATAGACAGAGATAACGAGATGGCTGACTCGGTCGGGTTTCCGAAGATTTGTGACTTCGTTTTTTCGATCTCTTCACGTACACTGTACGTGTTATTCACCACGCGAATTCACATCTGATTGGCTTTTTGAACTATGCTGATGTTGCTGCTGCCATAAAGCACACATTCGTTCATAAATCACATAGATTGGAAACCGAATGAAAATGAAGAAGCATAGCTAAAAATCAGCGTTTTTTATACACTGGTGAATTTTGTTGTAATACTTCTGCAGCCAAAAGGAGATAGCAAGTGAAACTCTGTCTGATTCAACATAAAGAATTTTAAGCAGTTGCCACTATAAGAAAAGTAAGAAATAGTGTGGGCATTATTTAAGAAATTTGTGGGATTTCTTTGTAGCAATTGGAAAAAATATTTCTTTACATTGCTTTACATAATGATATTCTTATGTATTAATATCTTTACATTATGCATATTAATCGAGTAATAGTATAATATAAATGTACAATAATATTATTAATAAACATTTATGTTTGTTCCACACCATCAATGTCGTAAACATTAAGGCGAGTTACCGATTTCTTTTTTGGTGTTCGATTTCCCTGTAGGCCTATGTCTCCCATGCACCTACAGCTACAGCTAATATTGTATTAAGATTTTCAAAAACACAAGCGTCACTTGTAAATCAGAAAGCGTCACTTGTAATACAGAAAGCTTCAATTTTAATTAAGAATTGCCAGAGAAAATTTCAAATCATAATTTCTGATTTACAAGTTACGCTTTCTGCTTTAAAAGTGGAAAAGTGTAGAAAAATTTCGTGAGCATGCATCCTCCAAAAACACCCAATCGCCGACATCATATCGTTTCAAATTCAAATTCTGTAAGCAAATGGAACACTACAAAAAAAAAACCACAAAATTCAGAAAGAAAATGAAACGCTCCGAAAAAAATTAATGAGTTGGAAAAACGTTTAAATTTATCGGAAAATAATAAGAAAAGCTAATTCGGAATTCGCAGAATTAATCACTTCGGATAAAAGAATTCGCGAATATACAGAAGAGCAAACAATCCTGTTTCAAATTATAAATTTTCATTGAAACAAGACGTACGCTTTTCTTCGGGAAGAGCTAGGCTTTAATGCTAAAATGCTAAATGCTAAAATGTTAACAGCTTTAATTCTTGCTGTTAATTAATAAGTTGGCTTTATTCATTATTCAATTATCGTTCTAGCTGAGGTACTACACAAAAAGCTATTGGATGTTATTACATCTGCCATCAATGCGGGTCTTAACGTAAGGGCAGTAATTGCTGACCAAGGCGGTCGTAACGTAAGAATGTTCTCTTGCTTAACAAAGGAATGGTCGCAATAATTTTTTTATATTGGCGATATAAAAAATATATGTAATTTTTGATTACTGTCACTTGTTTAGAAACATACGGAACACTCTATCAAGATATGATATTGTAACGAATGCAGGCACTGCTAGTTGGAATGTTGTTGTAGAAGCTTATAATATTGATAAACGCAACAGTCTTCGAATGATGCCTAGAATTACCGACAGTCATATACATATGAAAATATTTGACAAAATGAGGTTTAAGCTGGCAGTTCAAATTTTAAGTCGGTCCGTAGCTACTTGTATAAGATATTTATTTATTTATTTTTATTTATTTATTTCCATAAATCCACAATGGCTGTACAATAAGAACCAAAACGTTTCTTTTATAGTACAAAATTCATTCAATAATACATTAAATATAAGCTATATTATCTTAAATTAAAGGTAAAAAAAAGCAAAAAAAAGAAAAACAAAAAAGACATAAAAAAGAAAAAAAACAGAGAAAGAGTAAGAGAAATAGTGAGTGAGAAGGAGGGAGAGAAAGAGAGAAACATCAACGTGTGAGAGTTCTACACTGTGATGATGGCAGTCGAAGGAGAAGCAATGTTGGTTATATTGCATCCAAAAAAAAAGCTTTCTCAAGAGAATTTAGCTAGTGTTGCTATACAATAAAACCACTTTATTCAAATATTTCTGTATTTTTATTTATTCTAACACTAAACTAATTTTCTATATACACTTAATCGGTTTCGATAGAGGTTGTAATATTATTTGAGGGTTTTGCCACTCGTGTGGATGCGTTCGCGTCGTGCGATGGTATTCGTCTCGATGAGCGACTCTCAGAAGACTAAAAACTAAACTTCAGCAACTCGCTCAACGGCCATGGCAGCATATTGGCGAATATATGCCACCATGGCCGCGCCAACACAAAGTCAGCAGCGAAGTAGCAGAGGGCTACTATACAGAGAGTCACGATCACGTATTGGAACATTGTTGCACACTTAAAGTTTGGCTTCGTCCAAACCTTATATTTATACCTACCCTGCGATCTGTCAACGTCGACCGACGGCAGAGCGGCGTCATAACCGCGCTCGTACGGTTTCTCATATTACTCCGGCAGCGGGTAGCTAATCCGCTAGCCGGCGCAACGTAAACATTTGGCGACCACGAGAATGCCAACACAGCATTCCTTATCGCCTGCAACAATGTCGTTGTTATCGCGTCTTACTTTGTGCCCGACGAACGGTCGCCGACACAAATATTATTCTCCGCTTTCGTGCGGGTCGTCGCCACTTATCGAGGCGCGAGCGATCAGATATCCGATCGGATCGCTTGCGATGGCTAAATACCGCGCGCTATGTGGAGCGGCATGTACACTCGTCAGCGTACATACCGTAGCACATGCGCATGCTTTGTATTTACTGTGCACATGCCTGTCCGCTTGCACGCTCGTCAGCGAACACACAAACACACATGTGCCTGCCACAAGAACAAAAATTTGCTAAATGCTGAAGCTACCGTTGATTTTACTCGAAGTTTAACGAAGGTTTCGACTTGTTCAACAGGAAAAATTTCCTCGATAAAAACCCTAATAAACACCCAATTAAACGGAATAGCATCTAAATTCAAAAACTTCTTCATTTTATATCCTTCATTGATTCGATTAAACTTCCAGAGAAAACAAAAAACCGTTTGTATTCAAGGTCTCAAATTCACATTAAAATCAATGCTGGCGTTGGTGGAAGACTTATTTGAAGATCTACGTATCGATTTTGTTATGCTAGGGAGATTTAACCAAGATTCACTTGAGAACTTCTTTTCAGTTCTCAGGTCGAAATTAGGCAGCAACACAAACCCCTCGGTAAGAGAAGTAAAGTATCTTAGTGCAAGGATCTTTTCAATGAAGTTTGTAACGCAAAACTGTGACCTCCAGGAGAAAAATTTTGAAAATGATGAAGATCTGATGCTCGATGTGGAACTTCGAGCCACAGGAACCAACTAATTTACTATCAGAGTCTGAAACTGACCATTGCGATACTTTTACACAAGAATATAATGACACACTAGTCACTAGTGCACACTTAACCGTAGTGGAAACGGATGTAGGACGCTATTTTGTGGGTTACTGTTTGAAAGCAAAACTTTTTGGAAAAAAAATTGCGAAGAATGTAAGGAGCATCTGGTCAAATTGGACGGTTGTTATTTCGATTCAGAAGCTTTCATAATTAAAAAAAATTACAGTGAAAGTAAACTTTTGCGGAAAAATCCTACCAATCATTTCTTTGGCATATGTCAGACGCACTTTGAGGTATTTAAATTTGTTTTTAATAAAAGTTGTCACAAGCCTCTTTTTAAACAAAGAATACTGGAAGAGTGCATTGTAAAGACAAATGAAAAATATCCGAATTGATTTGATCCATGCACGAATTGTTATGATCACAGAAAAATGATACTCGGTCATCTTGTGGAGGTTTTAATAAGAAAGAATGCGAGCTTGCTGAAAGAAAAAATGACCGCCGATATATCAAAAATTAAAGTTTGGAAACAAGACAAACATTACAAAAAAATTCAAAAATTAGTTAATTAAATATTTTACATTGTTTGTACATAAAATGTAAAAATGAATGTAAAGAAATATATAGATCTACACAAAATACAAAATAAAACCAAGCTTTCATACCAATATTCTAATAAAATCAATATGTAATTTTATAATAAGTAAGTAAAAAAAGAAACGTTGTAGGCAATATCGTAGGTAAGGTACTGTGGTTGTGCTCGAGGTAAATTATTTTCGAGGTTAATTAATTAAAAATTATAAGATTTTATTGTAATGAATACATACATATGTATGTATAATTTGAAACCAAATACAAAATAAAACCAAGATACTAATTTCAAAGTGCATGTTTAGAAATGTTTATTTGCCCTTAGGAAAATACGTAAAAATATTTGCTATATTAAAAAATTTAAATGCTAAAACTATTTCTATCAACGGCCATGTAAATGCTCCCACTTCTTCGCAACGCTTCAAAAGTAGAATGCACAAAATCCTAGAAAGCCAAATTTCTTTCATAAACGAAAATTGAAACAAATCTGAATAGACGGACCACTCTCTGCTTCTATGCTTGTAAAAGAACAAGAAGAAGTCGATTTGTTTCCATGCTTCAAATCACCCGCTAAAATCAACAAGTCGGTCATAAAAAATTATGCTTAGGCACAAACAACAAATCATATTGCTGCCTCTCCATCCCTTTGTGTGCTTTCTGTGTTCATTTCATTTATTACTTCATGTGCGATCGAACCGTATCGAACCAATTTTAAGTTGAGTATCTTTGGACTTTCCTTACAAATGTTGGTTTTCGAGCTATTTCAAGTCGTTTGGTCAAACCATGTGTATGATTTTCATATCGCTCCCAATTTTGCTTCATTTCGTTGGTCGATTGGAAAGTCATGCAATGTCTTTATTAATATATACTTGTTGTAAAAACTTAAGTCGAAAAGGTCCGACCACATCAGAGTGTACAACTTCAATTTTCTTAGAACTTAAGTGTTCGCGTCTTCCAAACGAATCTGCGGTAATCTTTGCTTTCAGGCGTACAAGCCAATTTTTCATCTGGTTAGAATCTTTCATACTCACATTGTGTAAAACACCATTTTGTTTCAAAACAATGATATCATTTACATTTTAAACGCCCAAGGCGTACATGCAATTTCAAAAACTTAGAAGTTTCTGAAGTGGACGTTTTCTGTATGACTAAGCACTCTGGAATTTGTCACAGGTAGTACAAATAACCATTCCGCAAAGCTGAAAATATAACTGTCAATTGCTTATCTCGAACACATACGCAGTTCCTACCAGAAATAATTTTAATTAAAACAAGGGCAGCGCTCTACAGTTCCTAGCACTCAGTAGGTAGAGATGCAACAAAACCAATAACGTACATATCTGAATTTAATAGCTTCGCAGTATGTATTCACAATTTCATTTAAATATTCAGTGATTATTTGTAACATTTGTCGCATCGGCGATAAGAAATCGCCTCGGTAAATTTAGTTAATTTCATTTTATTTTCCATTTAATTTTAATTGAATTGAATTTCGAAAATAAGCCTTCTTTGCATTTGAGAACGCTAATATATATATTTGTTTCTACTATTCCGATAAGTCTAACTGTATTTATTATTTACGCAATAGCAAGAAGTACGGAACTTTTGAATTCTGCGGGTAATATTGAAATAGATGACACTGATGTGAGTTTTTCTACGCAAGATATAAAATACTGAAGTCAGTGCTTAAAATAGTACTGAAGAAATATGCGAATGTTTTGATGATGAAATTAAATACGATCCTGATAATGAAAACGTGGATATCTTGAAAGACGATGCCGTGGATCATATACATATATGTATGCCATAATCTCAACATTTCTGCAATACTGATTGCATGCCATGTTTTCTTACTCAAACTGCTGACTCGATATCTGCAGACAAGAAGGCTGATCTTATATTATAAATGCACCCATCAGAGTTGAAACAGATTCAGAGGGTTTGATTAAAACAGAGGTTTGATTAAAATTGCAATTCGTATATGCTTTCAAGAGACGGGGGCGAAAAGCTGCGTTGTTGAAGCAATTACCGTTCCAATACTGAGTTGTTTTCATTAACAAGCAATAAACATGTTCTGCTAATTTTTTCCGTCAATCCTTCATTCCTCCTTTTCACCATTGTGTATCTTTACGACTTAAGCAATGGTGAAAAGGAGTGTAGAATGAAAGTTTGACGGAAAGAATTAGCAGAACATGTTTATTGCTTGTTAATGAAAACAACTCAGTAACTGTAAATTTATGTTACAAGTGGAGAATTTATTAGATTTTATTTATTATTTATGATTTATGAATAAATTATAATTGTATGAATAATGTTGTCAACAGAACAATATTTGGAGAACGACAAATACACGTACGAACTGTCAAATATTTAATGATTCTCTAGCAAAATTTTGTACTTCGCCAAAAATTTACATCCAATTGAAAAAGTCTTTGTATGTAAATATATGACGCATGAATAATACAAAAAGTGACAGTTGGTAGCGCTAAATACAAGAGAAAATATAAATATTTGAATTTTGTTCATTTGATGTTGATTTTAGTTGATTTTTTTCTCAATTCCCATAAAAGCACGTGTAATTTTTACAGTTCGTGCGAGTAGTTGTCGTTCTCCAAATGGTGTGCTGTTTACAACACAAATTATGAATATATTTCTGGTTTTTAATGTATTTTAATATGATTTTTTATTATTTGAGAAGTATCCCATGGAAACGCAAAAACTCACAAATAAATGTTGGTTTGAAGTTTTTGCTTTTATTTAGTAAAATGCTATTTTCAGATATTGTTTTCATTCATTTTTTTATTTAAAGTCAATTTGTTTTATAAACTTATTTGTAATTCACAATTTATAGCGATATCCAGGTTATATGACACGAAAGTTCAAAAAAACCCTGCAAGCCATAATCGACTGTATGCAGTTTCATTATCTCTACTATACCGTACCGCCATTGTTAGATTCTTTTATCGCCTCATTGCTGTTAAAAAAACTAATTCGTCATTTAGCGAAGCAGTCTTCGAGATGTTCCGCTAAATCTAAGTTATAGGGTTTTCCGTTTAGTTGTTATGAACGTGCCAAGGTAAAAATGGCAAAATTCGAAACTGCGCTATCTACCAAAGTACTAGGTGTACCTTAAGTGACCAATATACCGTTTGAAAAGTATTTAAGATCTATCTTTTAGGTTATGCTCTTTTTTGAGAATTTTCCTATAACTAATAAAAATACTTCTAGAATTATTAAAACATGTTTTGTTAATGATGTACGACTTTATACAATAATTAAGGAGAATAAGATCGATATTATTGAAGCCTACAATTTACAATTTCCAACGATGTACACATGTATAACATATTGTCGTATATCGCATAGTTTCGCTTAAAATTAGCGAAATATTCAAAATTAGTTCAAATAGCAAATCTCGTGTTATACTCAAATTCTGAGCGTAATGGAAACAACAACAAAGTTATACATCGTTTTAAGGCTAAACAATACGGTTTTATATTTTAAACTTCTTTGTATACCTCAACGTGTTAATTACCGATAAAAAACGTATTTTGTAAGGTCACAATACATATTTTCGTATATCGTATTTTGGTATAAGACATTAGTGAAGAATTCTCGAATACATTTCCAACGGTACCACTTACGCCACACTAGGTAATTTACTTTCGGATTTATTGATCTTGAAGTGTGAGACGTTCAACAAGCTTAAAATGACACAACTTAAAAATGGCGGCGAAATTTACAAAATGGAGTACCATACATTAATAACGGTAAAAAGTAACGTTAGAAAAAAGCACGCCCATTTGCGCACGCCCTGCCTATTCCGAAAATTTATATTTTCGGGATAAATTCAAGAAGCTGCCTTGTGATAAATTCAAGAAGCTGCCTTGACGTTGGGATTGCAGCGCATACGCTAAACCTTCCAGCCATCAAGCAAAAACTTTACTTGAATTTCTTGTAAATCAAAACCTAACACTATACTAATATAACTTCTTCTTCAAGCCAATATAAAATGCTCCGTTGCTTCAAAAATTTGACGATTCGCGAGATTATTTATACATATATATATATATTTGTTGCATATGTGAATTGTTCATTCAATTCATTGTCCATATTATTTATTGCTGTTGTTGCCCCTAATGTAGTATTTACTCTAAAACATGTACAAATCACAGTAGTTTGGAAAACCTTCCTTTTAAAATTCGTTATCAGAATTCAAGTTCATTAAATGAGTCTAAAGAAATAAAGCTTTCTATTATATACGACGCTCTGTCGGTATTACCGCAGTGATGTACTTGGGGGAAAACCGTACCATCAACTGCAATCACCGCCAAAGGCTCTTCCGAATGGACAACTACATCAACTCTAGTCGTATTGGCCATTCGCATGGTCCAAGTTACTACAAAGAAACATGTAGCGTTCATAGGAAAGGCTCTAATAAGCGTGGATGATAAACCACGAACAAAGAAGTGATATCCATCAGACTGATAACCTTTGTGGATGCAATCGAGCATTCCTCTATATTTTGGGCTGGAACTCATTCCGTCCGCCTGAATACATGTTTTTATAACATCGAACGGATATGAGGACAGCCAGGAAAATATTCCCGCAAATCCGCCTGCTAAGAGACTATGAAATGCTGTTGGTGATGTCGTCAGCCTCATCATGTATTCGTACGATACAAAGTAACTAGCAAAACCTAATAGTAGTCAATAGTTAATAAATAGATTATAAATATCGTAGTTGATTCAAATAGTTTTTACCTGGAACATCCCTCAACGCTGTAATTCCGAGTCCCTTGAAAATTCCTCTAAAGCCCTCCGTTTGAAGGATGTGCTTTAAACAATGTAGTGGTCCCTTAAGTTTTAAGCCATTAACGGATTCGTGTTGTAGTTGAATTCTGGTTTTTGCTAATTCCATAGGAGCAGAAACTATACTCTGTAGTAAGCCAGCTACGCTTCCTGCCAGGAAGTGAGACTGTAGCGATTCCGGATCTTTAGTGTGCCTCTGAATAGTACCGTAAATACCAAATACAATAGCATTTACAAGCGACACTCCTACCATGGGACTTGAAATGCCGCGATACAAGCCACGTACTGAATCATTTGCAACTATTGTTTTCAAACAATGCCAAGTGCCATTATAAACAGGATTTCTAGGATCTTGTGTTTGCAGATGCACCTTGATCGTATCCAACGGATGGCCAACCAATACTCCAGCACTTCCTAGAAAGTTCAGTAGACTACAATAACATACATAAATTATACAAAACAACAGGAGTAAAACACTATATTTGCTATTATAATTTTTTGGCACGTACCTCCAACACAGCCCGCGAAGAAATCCAGTAACATCCTAAATAGGGGAGCGTATTATCTACTCTTGATATACGTTGTTCCTTATTTGCTGACTGACACTAAAAAGCCAGATGCAATATTTTCAATTATCAAAGGTATGCCACACGTAGATGTTTTTGTGTTTAATTGTATTTATATACTCACGAAAAAAAAGAAATGTCTCAAAAAATGATTGAACAATATAGTTATATATGCAGAGGTCGAATGTATACATTATACATTAATTATTTTCTTAGCCATTATTTTTCACATTTAATTAAACATACGAACATTTACGTATGGTATCTATGTATATATATTATGTATTCTACACATATATACATATATATCCCATCTTCCAATTAGACTTGTCTTAGGTAATGTGTTTATTATTACCAACATTTATAAGCGCCGCCCAAGCACATATCTCTTATAGTGGATGCCTCCAAATATTTCTATATATACATACATACATATATAAACTTTCCAAATTTGTTACTTAATAATGCCAGATCAAAAAAAGCGAACGATATTGAATTCTTGGCGTTTACGAAGAAAACAAATAATACACAGAGTGTGCATCTTAGGACTAAACTGTTTGCATGAACATTTTTGTGGTTTTTCAAAGAAATTGTATTTCTCCTTGAATGTTTTCTGTACTCTAAAAAGATAGCAGCACAGCCTACTCCAAATAACACAATGTGTGGTGTTAAGAAATATTTCATATATAATAAAAATTTTTCCTTAGAATCTTTATTTAAAATGTTCTCAGTGCATTCATAAGGTAGTGGTAAAATGTTTAAAATGGGCTTGCAAGGACTTGTAATTTATGTGCATATACTTAACATGTATGTACATATATATTTAACATGTTCCAGGTTGCGGAAATATGGAATGCTTATTGGCCTTACATTGTAGAGCTTCACTTAACAAGAACTTAAAAGAAAGACTAGGAACTATAGATTTTTCAAATGCGTAGAATAGAACTTTAGAAAACCATAATTTAATGCACAAACGATTGGTCTAGAGCAGAGGTGTTAAATGGAACTGTCCAACAATATTTGGAAAAATTACCTTAAAGAGGGGGACTAGCTGAGATCAAACTGTTTCTGACACTGGCGCACGCAATAATAATTTATGGAATTTTTTTTTTCTTTTTGTTCCTTCTCATTAAAACACATACATAAATCTGCTCACACCGTTTAAAATATTTTAATTTGAATCCAGTCCTTAGAAATGAAAAATGTACTTTTTTGTGTACATCATACGGCATCAAAACTGAAATAAAACCAAACTGATATCTACGTCGGTGGACGAATGTTCACATAGTTGTGTACAAAACTTCTTTATCGCTTACAAACGACAGCCAATCACAAGCTGTTAATTATTAAAAATATCAGACTGCGTATAGGGGCAGTCACCAAATAATTAATGCACGTTTTTTCGAAATAACTGATACAAAAAATTGTTGCATACTTTAATTTACTATTTATTATTCTTATCTATAGTTTCCTATTTATTAGTGTTATCTTAAGCCACATACTAGAGGAATGGACCCTCTAGTATCGTTTCTGTTTATTCAATCAGAGCAACAGATAACCAGATACATATTCAACTGTGAAATTTACATGGAGATTAATGGCGTCATTCACTATGTTTCAACGAAAACGTTTTCTTGCGCTTTCTTTGTGCTTTTTGTAAAACAGCTAAACTGTTAAATTTCGTTGCCGAACGAACAGAGAATGAGAAAACGAAAAGTTTACATAAGGAAACGTGAACCGCGAATATTTTCTAATTTACAACAACACTTTTCACAGTAGGGTTTATGTTTCCAAAAATTTGCAGTCAGAGTTGTATTATTGATCTTTTCACAACAAAACGAAAGCTATTTTTTTCATGAAATGGACGCTCCACAGAAAAAAGCAAACGCTACATAACCTCCATTTATAATTTATTTTTTTTATTCACATGAAAAATATTAAGAAAAATATTATTAAATTTTTTTATGAGGACTGGATTAAGTTAAAGTTAAAATGCAGCCAACCAAATACTTTGAAGTCCTCGATATGAACTACAATCATTAAAAAATAAAAGGTTGTATAATGTTAACAACTACAAAGCTGTAAAAAATCTGAAATGTATTATTTATGCCAAAAATAGAAGTCTTGAAATATCAACAATTATTTTGCTTTGTAAACGGAAATCAAATATGTACTTGGGTATTATACGCATAATAGAAACGTGTATGAAAGTTAACGTAAATGCAAGATATTAAGATATACATTGACTATATATATACGCTTAATGTAAAGTAATAATCATCATAATCAGATAAAATCAATGTGCTAAATCTAAGTAATTTGTTTAATTTTTACAAGTTACAAGTGACAAATATAAAATAATGTAAACAAGGAAAAATCTTGTCTCTAACCCCTCATCAGTGGTTTCTGGTGGTGAGTTGGGGGGTGTCTGTGGGGAGTTATTCATCTGATTTCCAATTTTTCACGAACACTACAATACAAAATTCCAAGTTTTTCATGAATACCAACAAACTTCTGGAACCCGAATAAGCGCTGGAATAAGTCCGGCATCTCGTTATCTCTGTCTTCCGTTGAGTGTGAAAGTACACAGTATGGATCGTTACTATGCGATATTTATATTAAAGACATCATATATTATATTTTATTATACATTTTTATTATATTTTATTTGTATTTTTTTTTTTTTTGTGAATTAGTTTGGGCTATCGTATTAATGCGTCGTTGAGTTGTGTGGACCACATTAATAATGCTGTTAAAAATATCTTTTTCGTTCTTAGAAATCTTCGGTTCTCTGCTTTTGGTACTCCTACTGCTGTTAAACGGAAGCTTGTTATGCAATTAATCGTGCCCCTAATTGCATATTCGAATGCTATCTATAATAAGCTTGACTCGCGATCCTACCACAAGCTCTCTGTTGCTTTTAATTATGCAAGCATGTACGTGTATGGCCTTCGGATTTTGACCACTTAGGTGTACTTAGATCTGCTATTCTAGGCTGTGACATTAGTGATTACCTCAAAGCTCGTATCTTCATTTTTCTTAATAAAATTATTCATTCTCGCACTCCTAAATACCTATTCCAAAAGTTACTATTTGGTCATTCGCATAGAGGCCTCCTGTTAATTATCCCGGAATATAGTTGTTTGAGCTCATCGGGATTGCTTTGTGTCAACGCCATTAAATTATGGAACCCATTGCCTATGAGCATTAAGCTCATTGCCATCGTTGAATGATTTTCGTAGCATTGCTTCTCCTGTGACTGCCAGTATAATCGCCTACTCTCATACTGCTATCTTTCTCTCCCTGGCTCCTTCTCACTATTTATCTCACTCTTTCTCTGTCTTTTTCTTTTCTTTTCTTTTTTTCTCCTCTTCTTGTTTTTTGTTTTTTTCGCCTTAATTAATAGTATTTTCACAATATTAATTTGATTACCTGAATTTTGGTCTATAAAAGAAAATGTAGTTTCTTATTGTACAGCCATTTCGAATTTAAATTAACATAAACATAACCATAAATACAAAATTTCTGATATGCTTTAAATTATAAATACAATTTCTTTCAATAATATTTCTTTAGATTTCTCTTTATATTATTAGAAAATTTATTTCTTTGGGATAAACATATATATTTTAAAGGTTTATTGAATTGAGTTTTTCAAATAATACTATTATTAATTATTGATTTGAATAGCAAAATAGAATTGAAGACCGGTCACATTATTCTGGCTCAGATAGATATCCGCAGAAACTTAATAATTTTATGCATGAATCAGAAAAGCATGCATCGCAAGCAAATATGTATACACAGCCTTGCTTTCGGCAGCGGAATTAGGCTGGAAAGTTGGGCGATAGACAAGAATGATAGAAAACAAGATTAGGCCATCCCGCAACAAAAAGTGTTTTCGTTCTGCGCAGCTACGTCATTGAGGACTCTGGAAGTCAAACGGTGAGCATTAAGGTCGCAACATATGGTTCAAGTTCATGAACTGGAAACACCTACGAGGAGGCAATTGAACAAAGTATATTGAAAATACAAAATTTATTAAAATTGTATTGAGTCCTTTCAATCAACATTAAAGGTTTAAGTAATTTTAGTTAACAAATTACAAATCTAAATTACATATTTTCCTGTTCAGAGTGAAAACAACAAGTGGATTGTAGAAAAGAAGTGTGTTGCACCTTCTGATCATCTTCCATCATTCTAGTCAACTGCCATCTTTCCAGTCCTCAATGACGCAATCTATTGGAAAGCAATGCTGGAAAAACATAACGGACCTGCGCATGGCCAAATCTTGTTTTCTATCATTCTTGGGCGATAGAGAGTTCGCTCTATGAAAACCGTTCGGTGAGAAGAGTAACGAACGTTTCGTTTGAAAGAGAGAGAATTACCCCATAAGATAAAACCTTTTATCGAGTTTACATTAAAATTTGTATTTGTTGTCGTGCTATTTAGAATTTTGACACCAACAAAATCATTCTTACTCTTCTTCGGTGTTTTTTTTTACATTAACAATTTAAAAATGGAATTTGACGTTACTTTTGCGGCAAAAATTTCTGTGACCAATATTGTTTTGGGTTTCTTTTTCAAATTGCAGTAAGAATTTAACATATAAAATTTTTGTTATTACAGTTAACTACAATTAACACCATGGAACTTCTTGCTGTCGTGACTTGATGCTGCTCCGACTGCAAGAGATTACAGAGGCGAATTCGCAGCAGAAATGTTTTGACTAGATACACAACGATAAGGGACGGACCATTTAACTATTGTTTGATGTGTATGAGGCAGCAAAATGCCGTATGCGTTATGCTAGAAAGCGGTTCGATTCAACCATCGTTGGCATATGATGTGTGAAGTAAAACAAATGAAGATTGTGGATTTCAGAGACGAGGAGAGGCAATGGCTAAATTTTTCTTCTTCTTATTGTTGTACAATAACCATTCCCAATCAATGGCTCAGGCAGAAAGCAAAATTTTTCAATTTTGGGTTTTGTGACCTATTTCTGCCGTGAATTCGCCTTTGTAAACTCTTCATAATATATGCTCGTTGCTTGCAGTGACTGCGAGCAAAATTTTTCATTTGTTTTCTAATTGTATTATGTTATTATAAAATAAAAACAGTAACGTTGTCAT
The DNA here is from genome assembly GCA_937620795.1 of Thecophora atra. Lineage (NCBI taxonomy): Eukaryota > Metazoa > Arthropoda > Insecta > Diptera > Conopidae > Thecophora > Thecophora atra. The sequence continues at coordinate 29,792,360 of OW569398.1, forward strand.
AACGCTGAGAGTGATAACCAGAGATAAAAGCATTACACACAGTCAAAGCAACAGATAACAAGATACATTTTCACCTGTCAAATTTACATAGGCTCTTATGGAGATTGAGAAAAAAGTTTTCTTTCCAGTTTGTTGTTATAGTTGTCAATCCAATTTGCTATTTCTAATTTTGACAACAACAAAATTGTTCGGTGTGTTTTTTTACTTTGACAATTTAAAAATTCAAATTGAAAAATGCAATTTGACTGCAAATTGGTGTGATTAAATTTTTTTAGGATTTCAGTGGTGATTTAAAAGTTTTATTTTATTTTATTGACATATTGCAGTGAGAATTTGATATATAAAATTTTTTGTTACTGAGCAACGTTTAACGCCTTTATAATTAAGGCCATGGAATTTCTTGTTGCCGTGAGTTGTGACACTCGTTCCAGCCAGTGTTCCGGTCGGCACTAGGGTTCCAGAAGCTTGCTATTATTCGTGAAGAACTTGGAATTTTTATGGTAATGTTGGTGAAAAAACTCAGACCACTGATGAAGTATGGACAGCGTGAAGAAAATTGCGCAATAGACCCCGAGGCAGTGCGGAAATCATGAAGAGAGGCCACCAACTCACTTCAAAATTTTATAACTACCACTTTGTTTACATGTTTTAACATTTGTCAGTACTATGTTTTGAGATTTCAATTCTATTGTATCCTTGAATAAAATTAATAAATTGTATGGATTAATCGCATACTGACTACTTTTTGTATTATCACATCATATGTATGGTATGAATATTTAAGTTATTTGCTGGTCGTCGGAGAATAATATTTTAACATGTTTTTCATATAAAAACCAGTTCATAAACATTTCTTATTATGCATATACTTATAAGATAATGTAAACATTTTTGTTCCGGCTGCAAAGGGAAGTAATTCAACACTATTATTTTTTGCAAAGACAACAAATTAGATAGTTTTTATAAGATTTCTGGTTGTTTTTATTATAAATGTTGTTGTAGCTCAGTTCGCAACTATAATTTATGCACTCTTTATGAAAAATTTTCATAATAATTTTATACATGCAAAAAAAGAAATTATGTGTTATTTTTAAAAATGGTATATTAATTTATTTATTTATTAAATTAAAACTAAGCTAACAAAGCTTTATAGCTGAAACTAAAATTAAATAAATTTTACGCTTAGAAATAAATAAATTAAAAATTTATAAATTCACTACTGCAGAGACTGAATTAAAATCTGCACAAGCTTTCCGGAACGGCTCATGCTGGAATTGTAGATGCAAGAATTCGTGACTTCTCGAAGTGAAACGTGGAACATTGATACCAATGTTGGATAAGAGGTACTCAGAATCCTTGGCCCCTTGGAGAAGATTTAGGATAAATAATGAATTAAGCATTATTCTGCGATTGGTAAGTGACGGCAAAGAAATCAACTTGAGGCGTGACTCATAAGGTGGAAGTCGTAACGATGGATCACAGTGAAGATTACGCAAGCAGCAAAAGAGAAACTGTTTTTGAACTGATTCCATCTTCGAAATGTAGCAGCTATAACTAGGAGACCAAACAGGCTATGCATATTCAAGTATAGGACGAATTAATGAGGTGTAAAGCAGTTTAGTGATATAAGGATCATCAAATTCCTTTGCCCAGCGCTTTATAAACCCTAGTAGACTCAGCGATCTACTGGTTATACGATCGATATTGGCGTGGAAACGAAGTTTACTATCCAACACAACACCAAGATCCTCAGCGGTGGTTAAAGATTCCAGCTTGTGGTTATCGATGGAATAAGAATAGTTGTAATGATTTATCCGAGAAAATGTCATTTGTTTGCATTTGAGTAAATTTAAACGCATACAGTTTACTTTACACCATACAAGAATGTTATTCAGATCATCTTGTTCTGTTGTGTTTAGGTCATCAGCAAATAACAACACTTCACAGTGGTGTATGACTGAGGGTAGATCGTGTACGTAGATAAGACGTAATGGAGGACCGATGTGACTTCCTTGAGAGACTCCAGATTTAACACAAAATATATCCGATTTATTTTTATGTAATATAACTGACTGGGTACGATTTGTAAGATATGATGTAATCCAATGTAATAAATTTAGGGGAAATCCGAAAAGCTTTCGTTTTAATATAAGAAGGTTGTGGTTAACGACATCAAAAGCTTTGCAGAAGTCTGTATATACGACGTCCGTTTGCATACCACATCTAAAACCATTATAAGTCTTTGAAACGAACTCCATTAGATTCGTTATTGTAGATTTCCCTGGAAGAAATCCCTGCTGAATCGGAACGATTGATGAATAAACATCACGCGAGATCTAACTTATAATAATTTTTTCAAGTAATTTTGGTAGCGTACTCAGCTTTGCCATCCCTCGATAATTTGAAATGTTGGATCTATTGCCGCTATAATATATGAAGCTTTCCATACATCAGGGAAAAAAACCCTAATTGCAAAGAACTAATGTATTAGCACAATATTTGAAAATATATGCTGGAATGTTGTCAGGACCGGGATTAAAATTCAATTTTATATTCATCCGAACAATATCCTGGTCAGTAATAATAGAATGCATAAGAGGATTACTTGACACTGCATAGGGATATTAAGTAGAATTATATCACATTTTTCATCGTCCAAATGCTTAATTAAAGGCATCCTATTACATTTCGGTTTTGAGTTCACAAAAGTCCAAAAAGTCTTCAGATCGGCTTTTAGATTAGCTTCAACTCGTAAAATATACGAATTATAGCACAGTTAAAGAGATCGGTGGTATATTTTAAATAATTATCAATTGAGGCATTTTTAATGTACCTTTTGTTAAATTTAGTTTTTGAACTGCGCAGAACACGTACTTTATTAGAAAACCAAATAGGTCCATTAAGAATGGGATTAATGAATGGGCGACGTAACGGCACTGCAGTTTTAAAGCTCTCATACAATGTTTGATTAAACGCTTCGACTGCGGTGTTAATATCAGATGAGGAGGGAGAATCAAGTGAGCATAGAACCGTATCCCAATCAATATTACTTAATTGACTCCTGATAATTACATAATTTGTACTACTAAAGTTAAATTCCTTATTAAGTAGGCGAGCTTTCTCATTATACCGTTTCTTTCTTGGACCATTTAGCTACAGAAGAAATGTAGAATGGTGCAAATCTTCCGGAAATACCAAAGGGTCCGTACGGGAAATGTTTAAGCAATCTTTGTCATCAATGAAGACTAAGTCAAGCAATCGATTAATTTGATTAAGAACAAAGTTAATTTGGAATAATCCACAAGCTAGTATATCATCTAAGAAGCTGCAGCACGGCAAATTGTATGATGGTATTAGAACATGAAAATCATCACGACTGCTTTTCCAAGAGACATGAGGCATGTTGAAGTCACCTACTACCAATAGCCGCTCAGTGTGTAACAGACTATTACTTATTTCACGTTTGCAATCATAGTGTTGTTGGTACACCTCAACCGCAGAGTTTGGCGGAATATATGAACATATAACATACAATGACAAGCAATCGGTCTTCACGTAAACGCAGCATAATTCAATGTCCGCCAAGTCATACTGATTTTCGTTAAAGCTTACCATTTGTGAATAATAAGAAAATTTAACCGCAATTAGGACACCTCCGCCTCTTTTTAGTCCTGTCCGGCAAAAGTTTCCGTCCATCCGATAAATCGTAAAGTGTGAAGATAAAATTTCATAATTAAAAATACTGTCAGAGAGGCAAGTTTCTGCGAGTGCAATAACGTCATAACAACAATAAAATGACTTCAAATAAAGGTCTTTTAGTTTGGAATTAAGACCACGAACATTTTGATATAATACTAAAATAACGGAATCACTTAATTCAGTGGCGCGACTTGTTTTAAGTTTTTTGGATATGAAGAAAATTTCTTTACTTGTATTCCAAATGGCTAAATTGAAGCATCCATAACTTTAGTTAGCAATTGTTCCGGAAATTCTAGTTTGAAATTAACATGAGTTAGATCATCCAACAATGAATCTTTTTTGACTAGTCTATAGCATTTTAAGAACGACGACTGAATATCCAATTTTTTTGATATGTGATTCAAAATATATTCAGGAGTTGTATCCTTTTTAAATTTCGAGATATGAACCCACATATTCTTAGTTAAGACGTTTAATTCAGTGCCGATGTCTGAACCAAAAACTTTACGAATATTAACCGCTTCTTGTTTTCAACAAGCTGGAACAAATCGTTGGTATTAAAAGAAAGCGAAGAAGCATCATCGCATAATTCAAAACTCGAGGCAGACTCATTCTCTTCAATAAAAGCAGAAAGAGAATTCACATTATTTTTCGTAGGAGCGTGTGAAGCAGAGTCGACAACAGTAACATTGGAAACAGGTTTGGAGTGATTGTCAACCTTCTCTTTTGTTACAAGTTTCTGCTTGCGGGGGCGAAGCCGTGATGTAACAGGTTGCTCGATGATCACCTTCTCGTTAGCGCATGAGGCTTTTTCCACGTCACACTTTAAATGTTTAATAAAAATGTTCTCAAGTTTAGCAATTTACATTTTAAAGAATTGATTACTGACATTATGTCAGAATCATTATTTAAAATCGATGCACATGTACACAACATATTGATAAATTGCAAAACAAAAAATTAACTTGCGTAGAAGAGCTTATCAGCTAACGATCAAAAATATATCTATACTAATATATAAAAGTGATTGTGTGTCTGTCTGTCTGTTCCCTTTTCACGGCTAAACCGCTGGACCGATTTTGACGAAATTTTACATGGAAACACCTTGCACCATGGGGAAGGACATAGGCTACCTATTTTATAAAAAGTCGACCTCTAAATTGTTGAAAAGGGCGTGGCAATGATTTCAGTCGCCGTAATGAGGGAACTATAAGGCTTTCACAGCTGAACCGCTGCACCGATTTTGACGAAATTTTACATGGAGACACCTTGCACCATGGGGAAGGACATAGGGTATTAGGTTTAAATGGCCGAATTAAATATTATTGTTTATTTTTAATTTTTAATTAATTAATTTTGTTCTAGAAAAAAAAAACAATTCAAACATGTATTTCTGTTTCCTTGGAAACTGGAAAAAAAAACTAAATGAAAAATAGTATGTATGGCTTTATGAGTTTTGGTCGTGATTAATGTACTGTTTATTATTATTAATTTTTTGTTATTAATATAATTTTTTGTTATTAATATTACTATACCACGCAAGCGTAAATCGGATTTGTCACGCATATCCAAAAAAGCTAGAGATTCAAATGTTGCTCGGAACCAAGAATACCAACGCCAAACTCAGGTCAGGCATGACTTAGATGCACAGCGCCACGCATCTGTTCGATCCAGAGAAACTACAGAGCAGGCTGAACTTCGCCGAGCTTTGGATACCCAGCGTCACGCATCACTTCGAAGCAGGGAGACGATGGAGCAATATGAAATACGACAAGCCTTGGATGCAGAGCGTCACGCATCTCTTCGTGCTACACAGACGTATGAACAATCTCAGGAGCACCGAATACTAAATGCTGAGCGACAAATAGAACGAAGACATATTGTTTCACATAACACATGGAAAGATTTTAACAACGTTGGATTTAATTATGACCCAATGACTGACTACTCTTATCACCGTTCTTTTAGGGAGAATGGATCAGAAATGCAATTGTTGTGGAGCACTAAAATGGAAAGAGGAAACACTTGGTATGAGTTGTTCTGGTGGCAAAGTTTTACTTCCGACACTTGGTGAACCAGAGGAACCATTAAAATCTCTACTAATGAATGAGAGTGCTGAATCAAAACGTTTTCTAAATAAAATTAGAAAATACAATTCGTGCTTCCAGATGACTTCATTCGGAGTAGATAGAGAGGTCATAATGCCAGGTTTTTCCCCAACATTTTCTATCCAAGGACAAATCTACCATAGGCTTGGATCTCTTCTTCCAGTCAATAATTGTGATCATAAGTTTCTACAAATTTATTTTATGGGAAATCAGTCCAATGAAGCAGATCGTAGGTGCAAAAATATTCAAGGTGTGGAACAAAAGACAGTTTTGATAATCCTAAAAATGCTGCATGAATACAATCACCTTATAAAAACTTTTAAAAATGCTTTGGAGAGAATTCCAGGACAGGAATACAAATTGGTACTGCACGCAGACCGTATACCATGTGGCGAACATGAGAGACGGTACAACACTCCACTGATAAATGAAGTCGCTGCTATAGTTACAGGTGAGCAGTACGCCAATCGCGACATCGTCTTACATACTCATAGTGACAGATTAATACGGGTCCCTGATACACACAAATATTATGATGCCTTGCAATACCCAATAATATTCAGCAGAGGGCAAGAAGGTTATAATTTTCAAATAACGCAATTCAACCCTTTAACAAACCAATATTCGCCAAATAAAAAAGTGTCATGTATGCACTTCTATGCATATAATATTATGGTACGAGACACCGATTTTAACATTCTACACAAATGCAAACAATTGGCAAATCAGTTTCACGTTGATATGTATGTAAAGGTAGAAAGTGAACGACTGAGATATATATCGCTTAATCAACTTAAATTAAGAGCAGATAATTATATTCATCTCCAAGATGCTGTAGCAAATAACGCAAATGTAAATCCTAATAATCTAGGAAAAATGGTTATTCTACCAGCTTCCTTCATAAACAGCCCTCGATACTTACATGAGTATACTCAAGATGCATTCGCATATGTGCGCATGTATGGTCGCCCTGATTTGTTCGTTACATTTACGTGCAATCCGACATGGCAAGAAATAACCAATGAACTATTACCAGGACAAACCAGCTATGATAGACATGATATTGTTGCTAGAGTTTTTAGATTAAAAGTAAAAACACTCATGTTAGTTATAACTAAAGGTAAAATATTTGGAGAAGTTTTATGTTTCATATATTCTGTAGAATGGCAAAAGCGAGGCTTGCCACATGTTCATATTTTACTTTGGTTACAAAGCAAGTTGAGACGTGATCAAATAGATAACGTTATCAGCGCAGAAATACCAGATGCAACCAATGACAAGGCCTTACATGACATTATCGTCAAAAATATGATCCATGGTCCTTGCGGCTTTTACAATTTGCAGTCTCCTTGCATGAAAGAAGGAAAATGCACTAAAAATTTTCCACGTAAGCTACACAAAGATACTGTACATAACGACAATGGATATCCGCTTTACCGACGGAGATCTCCGGAAGACGGTGGTAAGACGATTCAAATTAAAAGAAACGGTGGTTACATCAATGTCGATAATAGCTGGGTGGTTCCATATTCACCAACTTTGTCAAGAATATTCTGTGCCCATATCAATGTAGAGGCTTGCAGTTCTGTGCGCGCAATAAAATATATATGCAAATACATAACAAAGGCAGTGACCAAGCTATTTTTAATCTGAGAAGCACCGGCTTAACAAATCCTGTTGATGAAGTGAACACGTATCAATCCGGCCGTTATGTCAGCAGCAACGAAGCTGTGTGGCGGTTATTAGGTTTTCCATTACACGAAAGACATCCTGCAGTAGTACACCTTAGCGTTCACTTAGAGAATGGTGAGCGAGTGTATTTTAATGAACAAAATTTTAGAGACAGAATTTTAAGCCCACCTAAAACAACACTTCTGTGTTGATCTGTGCACAAAAGACGATTTCGCAAAAACTCTTCTCTACGTTGAAGTTCCAAAATATTTTACTTGGAATACATCAAGAAAAGAATGGAGACGGCGAGTTAAAGGTACACCTGTTCCGGATTCGATTGAAGTTAAATCAGGAGATGCTTTAGGTAGAGTATATACTGTCCATGTCAGCAATATGGAATGTTTTTGTTTAAGAATGCTCTTACACCACGTGCGAGGACCAAACTCTTTTAAAAGTCTTAAAACGCACAATGGTCAGGAATTAAAAACATTCAGCGAAGCATGTGAGGCAAAAGGGCAATTAGAAAATGATAATCATTGGGATGTAACTTTGGAATAGGCTGTGCAATGCAAATCAGCGGCCAAAGTGAGAGAACTTTTTTCAATTATGATAGCAACGTGTGGACTTTCAAACCCTCAGCAGTTGTGGGAAAAATACAAAAGTGACATGGCAGAGGACATTTTACGCAGAATGCAACTTCCTAATGCAGCTTATAGTGACTTTATATACAACAAAGCTCTAACAATAGTTGAAGACCTAGTACTAACCATAACAGGAAAATATTTATCAGATTTTGGATTAAGCAGACCAGTCAGATCTGAGGCAGTAAGCAACGATTTAATAAGAGAAATGAATTATGATACTACTTCGATGCAACAACAACTGACTGAATACGTTCCACGATTGAATCCAGAGCAAAGAGCAGTCTTTAACAACATAATACAACAAGTTGAGAATGACCAAGAAGGATTGTTTTTTTTAGATGCTCCAGGCGGAACTGGGAAGACTTTTATTTTAAATTTGCTTTTAGCTCAAATTCGAAAGGATAAAGGAGTTGCTGCTTCGGTAGCTTCTTCTGGAATAGCTGCCACACTACTTCAGGGTGGTCGAACGGCACATTCAATTCTTAAGTTACCGTTGAACTTAGCTCATGAAGAAACACCAACCTGTAATATCAGTAAAAATAGCGATCGTGGACGAATGCTGCAACATTGTAAGCTGTTAGTTTGGGATGAATGTACAATGTCCCACAAAAGAGCAATTGAAGCATTGAATCGGACCATGAAAGATATTAAAGGTAGTGACCGTATTATAGGAGGTATAGTCGTATTGCTTGCTGGCGATTTTAGACAGATTTTACCTGTAATAACAAAAGGTACTCCGGCAGATGAAATAAATGCATGTGTGAAAGCATCAAGTTTATGGCAGCGTATACAGAAATTTAATTTAACAACAAATGTATGGGTTCAATTGTACAACGACAAAGAATCTGGGCAATACGCGGATTATCTTCTGAAAATAGGCGAAGGTCGTATTGCTACAGATGACACCGGTTTCATTAAATTAAGTCGAGAATTCTGTAGCATAGTTCACAGCACAGAGGATTTAGCGAACAATGTTTATCCTGAACTGCAAGTTAATATTGTAAATAAAGAATGGTTGTGCGAACGAGCAATATTGGCGACAACTAATGAAGCAGTTGGAAAAATAAATGATAACATTATTTCAAAGTTGAAAGGTAATACTGTTGATACTATCTATCTATTGATAATGTTTCGGACACTGGGCAAGTGACGTCCTATCCTACTGAGTTTCTTAACTCATTGGAATTGTCAGGAGTACCTTCACATAAATTAAAACTTAAGGTTGGAGTTCCGGTTATATTGATGCGAAACATTCAGGCGCCCAGGCTGTGTAATGGTACACGCTTAATAATTACACATTTGGGTCAAAATATAATAACAGCTAATATAATTAGTGGTACAGATAAAGGAGAAAATGTTTTAATACCCCGAATTCCAATTATACCGACGGAATTCCCTTTCCAGTTTAAAAGATTGCAGTTTCCAAAAAATCGCTTTTGCAATGCATTTGGAAAAACAATGCTTTTCACATGGGCAACTGTATGTGGCGTGTTCCCATGTTTCCAACCCGAAAAACCTTTACGTATTCACGAAAGATAGGAAAACACAAAACGTTGTATATAAATCCATATAAAGTTAATATCTATCAATGAATACATGATTAAAACATATTCTGTACTTTTTGTTATTTGTTAACTAAAAACATAAACTGCACGCGAACGAAGTCGCGGGTAACCAGCTAGTTAAATATATAAATATATAATACAAATGAAATTATAGTACTCAATTTTCTTTGGAATATTGGGTCACTAACTCAACAAAATATAACCGTTTTTCCAGCGGAAAATAGGTAAGGTTTAACAGGGGTTATTTTAATTTTCAAGACTTTTTATTTTACCACAATTAACCTCACAGGGAGAGCTCTGCTGCTTTGGGGTGCACGAAGTGGATTTATTCCGTTAATTGAACTATACGTTTTCTAGCCTGTCTCACCCTAATTCTACTTCCTTCTGGTACAATGGTTTTTGAGACGCTTCTCAAAACGAAAGTTAATTTTTTGTATTGTAACGAACTTTCTTTGGCCGGGGTAGCACTCAGCTGTTGCCAGGGTTCGTTGCAAGAAATTCCGTGGTTTCTTATTAGGTATGTCTTCTTATTAGGCTATGTAAGGACACAATGTTCCAACGGCGAGCGTTGCAGCGGCCGCTGGCGACGATCAAGTGTGACGTGCGAGATGACGCCGGTGCGCTGGGCGTGGCGGCGGATGCCATTGCCGAGCGTGAATGCGTGTACTGGCGTCGACATTGTGGGCGTGGCAGCGGATGCTGTTGACGAGCGTGAATGCGTGTAGTGGCGTCAACAAGATAGCGTGGCAGCCGATGCTATTGACGAGCGTGAAAACGTGTAGTGGCGTCAACAAGATGGGCGTGGCAGCGGATGCTGTTGACGAGCGTGAATGCGTGTAGTGGCGTCAACAAGATGGGGGTGGCTGCGGATGCTGCTGATGAACGTGGAAACGTGTAGTGGCGTCAACAAGAAGGCCGTGGCAGCCGATGCTATTGACGAGCGTGAAAACGTGTAGTGGCGTCAATAAGATGGGCGTGGCAGCGGATGCTGTTGATGAACGTGAAAAACGACGCGCGAGATGGCGTCGACGTGGTAGGCGTGGCAGCGGATGCTGTTTGACGAGCGTGAATGCGTGTAGTGGCGTCAACAAGTTGGGCGTGGCAGCGGATGCTGTTGACGAGCGTGAAAAACGGCGCGCGAGATGGCGTCGACGTAGTGCGCGTGGCAGCGGATGCTGTTGACGAGCGTGAAAGCGACGCGTAGTGGGGTCGGCGTGGTGGGCGTGGCAGCGGATGCTGCTGATGAACGCGGAAACGTGTAGTGGCGTCAACAAGATGGGCGTGGCAGCCGATGCTATTGACGAGCGTGAAAACGTGTAGTGGCGTTGACGCAGTTGGGCGTGGCAGCCGATGCTGTTTGACGAGCGTGAATGCGTGTAGTGGCGTCAACAAGTTAGGCGTTGCAGCGGATGCTGTTGACGAGCGTGAAAACGACGCGCGAGATGGCGTCGACGTAGTAGGCGTGGCAGCGGATGCTGTTGACGAGCGTGAAAGCGACGCGTAGTGGCGTCGGCGTGGTGGGCGTGCCAGCGGATGCTGCTGATGAACGTGGAAACGTGTAGTGGCGTCAACAAGATGGGCGTGGCAGCCGATGCTATTGACGAGCGTGAAAACGTGTAGTGGTGTTGACGCAGTTGACGAGCCAACGGGACTTTTCCACGATGTTTCGTCGTTTCACTCTGGCCAGAGCACGCTGTCGCGTCACCCACACTCTCGTACCTGTGTGTGCCGGTTGCTTTGCTTGACCAGAACCCGTTTTCCCGCTGGTAGTCGTGTGGATTTGTGGTTACTGCGTTCGCTCTGGCGCCCTTTCGTCGTAATTTCGGGATCACCGAATCTTCCACTTCGAAATTGCGTTGCAGTTTTTGGCTGACTGGTTCGTCACACACACCCCCCCCCCCCCCCCTTACTTTCCCGCAGGTGGCGGATTACCCAGCTATTCGCCGTCATCACGACGTGGAAATGATCCGCTCGGAGGACCACCCGTCGCCCGATGACTCGACCGTTCTCGTTCAGCCATTTCTCGATACCGTTGACGAGGTCTTGTGGGAGACGGCGCTTTACCTCTTCGGTTCATTCCTCGATTCCTCAGAGCTCGATGAACTCGTTGGTTGCGCCTTCGACAAGCGTCGTGTCGGTATGCGTTTGGCTTCCGGTTGCTGACTGGTCACATGCGACGTTCGGTGGTTCTCGGCTTCCGTTTCCAGAGGCCCTAGTTGTGTCTAGGGCGGCCTCGGGTAATCTGGCGAAATGGTCGCTAGTGTCCATGGTGTTGACGGCGACCTTCGGGGGTGTCGCATCGGGTCGTGTTACCGGAGCTGCTGCATCGGGGCCCCCTTGTTCTGAGTCTGGCTGAACCTCGTTGAAGGATTCTGCTCTGCCTTCGCCTTGCGAACCCGTATCGGTTTCGGAGGAGAACGATTGGATTAAAGGTGGTCTGGGGTGTGCGTGTCGGATGGCGAGTTCCCGGAATATCTGCGCCACCCTCTTCCTCTGTGCTGGAGCTCCGGTGTAGGCGTACCATACACTTTCCAACCGGATGTGGCCGCGGAAGTCGGTGATGGGCGCGTCGAAGAATTTCTCCAGGAAGAAAAGTAGGTACACGCCACATTCCGTGGTGTTTGGTTGCTGCGGCACGTTCACCACTGTAATCTCCATGTCGCCGAAGCCTCGGCGGTCTTCCTGTGGTCTCTTCCGTGCGTGCTCGACGGCGAAATAACCCCGGATGATCTCGGCCAAGTCCGTTCTCGGTCCGGTCGCCATGGAGTTCATCTGTAGGAGGACTGGTTGCTGGGTGTCGATGTTGTTCGGTTCGCGAGCTTTCCATGGGAAACACACCACCAGGAGAAACCAGTGATTCGTTTCGTGCACCGGAAGGAATATGAAATCCTTGGCAAATAAATCCACCTTCCTCGTCCAGCTCTGTACCCTTGCGTGACTTTCTGCTTCCGTGCCGTGTGCTCGCAGTCGCGTGAAGAAGTGCAGGTTGAACACGTGTGTCCGCTGTCGCTGCTCTGTGGATAGCCATTCCTCCACGACCCACTTCGCGTAGCACTCGATGACTTTGTCACTCAGCCATCGTCCGGCTCGGAGTTGCGTGCAGTCGGCGTAGGTGATAGCAAGGCTGCCCGGGCCCGGGTGGTATGAGAATAGCGTTGTGTCTTCCGTCACCATTCGTCGGATGTTGTGAACGGTATTTACCGTTGGGAGATCTACCATAGCTGGCGTTGTTGTGCTTCCGTCCAACACGTCGCGATAATGCGTCATCTCACTGTTATCGTGGTTTGGTTGAAATCTCTCTGTCAAGCCGTCTCTGTGGATAGCCGTTCCTCCACGACCCACTTCGCGTAGCACTCGATGACTTTGTCACTCAGCCATCGTCCGGCTCGGAGTTGCGTGCAGTCGGCGTAGGTGATATCAAGGCTGCCCGGGCCCGGGGGGGTATGAGAATAGTGTTGTGTCTTCCGTCACCAGTCGTCGGATGTTGTGAATGGTATTTACCGTTGGGAGATCTACCATAGCTGGCGTTGTTGTGCTTCCGTCCAATAAGTCGCGATAATGCGTCATCTCACTGTGATCGGGGGTTGGTTGAAATAAATCTGTCAAGGAAAAAACATTAGAATTTGTTGCAATCTGGTGAACTGGCTGTAGGGAGGGAACTTGTTGGGATGGAGAGGGATTGACGCCCCCTTTTCCCTTGGGCGATGTAACCGCTCGTATCTTTTCCCGCTCGAGGTGGACTGATGAAAGCCTTCAATTCGCCCACCTACGCCGTTCTTCTTATGCTGCTGCCCTCCTTTTGCAGTTTCACGATACTGGAGACGTGAAACCCTTTACCCGGTACGGTCCTTCAAACTTTGGCCCGAGTTTAGCGTTGAAATTTTCTGATGCCTTTGACAGCTGGTGGCATCGTAGCAGCACCAAGTCGACGATCTGCGGTTGCCACGCTCTTTTCCGTAGGTTGTAAGATTTTGCCTGTTCTTGCGCCGCCCTTTCCAAGTTCCGCCTGACGATCTGGAAAGTTTCTCTCATCCTGTTAATCCATTCCGATGTGGTGCTGGTCCGTGTGCCATCTGGTTTGGTCGTTGCCGGTGAACTGTGCGATTATCCGCTTCACATTCCGATTTGCCCGTTTCGCGGGATTCTTCTGTGGAGTATACGGGGCGTGTATTGATGATGTATCCCCATTTCTTCTAAAAATTGTTGCAGCCTTCTGTCGCAGAACTGCTTCCCGTTGTCACTGACCAGGATCCTGGGTACTCCGTAGCGCGCGATGATTCTTTCCCTCAGTGCTCGCTTCAGGTTTTCACACGTCGCTCGTCGCATTGGCATGATTTCCGTCCATTTCGTGAACTTGTCGTACATCACTAGCAGCATGGTGTTACCGCTGGTGGATCGGGGAAGGGGTCCGACGAAATCAACGCACAAAATTGACCATGTTTCCTCGGCCACCTGCGCCAACATTTTTCCTGCCGCCTTTTCTTGATTCGCCTTGTATAGTTGGCACGATTCGCAGCTCAGCACGTATTTTCGGATGAAGCGAAACATGCCCGGCCAATAATACTTGTTAGCTATGCGCAGCGTTGTCTTCATGATGCCCATGTGGCCAGCGCACAGGCTGTCGTGATTCTCCTCGAAAACGCGTCTCCTTGCATGATCTGCCACACACAATTTCCACGAGGCGCAGTCCCATTCATTCGTTCTGCCGGCGATGTGTCGATAGAGTTGTTCATTTTGTATGATGTAGTCCAGAAATTTTTCTGGATTTCCCTTTGCTTTCGCGAGTTTCTTGTCGTACCACCCCGTGCTTGGGCGACCATCTGCTACCTGTCGCAGAGTTTCTAGTGGTTGCCGCGAAAGTGCGTCCGCCACTATGTTTTCCTTGCCCTTTCGGTATTCCACGTCGAACATATACTGTTGCAGCTTCATTGCCCATCTGGCGATTCTTCATACCACTTCAGTGAGAGGTGATCCGTTACCACCGTGAAGCGGTATCCTTCCAGATCGACCGCATTCTCCGGATACCCCACACTATCGCCAGACACTCTCTCTCTCTGTTGTTGTGTAGTTTTTCTCTGCTGTGTTAAGGTGTCTGCTGGCGTATGCTATCACACGTTCCATCCCGTCGACATCTTGTCTCAAAATGGCGCCCAGACCATCTGCACTAGCATCCGTTTGTAATTTGAACCTCCTCGAGAAATCTGGGAATGCCAGCACAGGCGCTCGTGTAAGTTTGTCCTTCAGTGTCTCAAATGCGCGCGCCTGTTCATCCTCCCATCGCCAGTGTTTAGCACGTCCACTTCCGTGTTGATGACCTCCTGTATCGCCGGATTCCTGGGAAAATACCGCTGCTTGATCGGTTTGTCGTCCAACATTTTAATCTTTTGCGTCGTTATGTTCGAGACTCTAGATAAATGTTCGAAGGAGTTTATTTCGGCTTGCAAAAACCTCTCAACGTCTTCCGTAATCGTCGCTTCTGCCGTTCTTGTTTTGTCTCGTTTGTTCTCGTTAAGCGTTGAGAAAAAGGTGGGGCAGGGAAGGGATGCCACCGCCAAGTCTTCAACATTAAGCGGTGGGGGAAAAGGTGGGGTGAATAAGGGATACCTCCGCCAAGTCTTCAACATTAAGCGGTGGGGGAAAATGTGGGGTGAATAAGGGATACCACCGCCAAGTCTTCAACATTAAGCGGTGGGGAAGAGGTGAGGCAAAAGAAGGATGCCACCGCCAAGTCTTCAACATTAAGCGGTGGTCGGATGGGATGGGATTCGCCAGGATTAAAATGGATTCTTTCCTCCGCAGAGAAACTCAAACTACGTCTTGACTCACCTGAATTGTTAAAAAGCAAAAAGACCGACGCCAGCCTGTGTGCTGTTTTTAAACAGAACCAACGGGACTTTTCCACGATGTTTCGTTTTGTTTCTTGCGTAGTTTCACTCTCACCAGAGCACGCTGTCGCGTCACCCACACTCTCGTACCTGTGTGTGTCGGTTGCTTTGCTTGACCAGAACCGGTTTTCCCGCTGGTAGTCGTGTTGTTTTGTGGTTTCTGCGTTCGCTCTGGCGCCCTTTCGTCGCAGTTTCAGGATCACCGAATCTTCCAGTTTTGGCTCCTGGCTGTGTGCCAACTGTTTCATATAATGCGCTGGCCACAATTTTCATGATCACTATAGAATGATTTTACTTTCGTTACTTCTCATTATGGTTTCTTCAGACGGTAGCTCTTTCACAGGAAATCGCGTAAATTCATGCCACTTTTATTGAAGTTCCATGCGTCGGTTTTAAATACGTCGCTGACACAGGACTTCAATCTGAACAGAATCCTTCTCGTTGCTGTTCTGACGATTTTGTAACACTGGTCAGACGAGCTCCATCCTTTTTCCACCCTATTCCGGGTCGTAATTCCACATTAGCAGGTTTCGTTTCCTTACACACGTCACATTTACCTACATATTCGCGTACTTGTCGTACCATACCCGGCCAATAATAAAACTGACGCAATCTATACAAAGTTTTCGCCACGCCTGCGTGCGCCGTTGTTTCGGGATTATGCGCCCTCCCAATTAATGTCGATGTCAACGCTTCAGGTACCCAAAGCTTCCATGAAAATTCGTCGGCTGGCAGGTTATCTGTAAAAGTCGTTTTCTTAAACACGAGACCATCTTTTACCTTCAGGTCGGGCAACAGCTCTGAGTTCTGTTCGATGTTTTCCTTCATTTCCAGATACTCTCCAGATTGGAATTCAGTTGTCTCCATGTCCATTAATTTATCAACCTGTGCATCCAATTCATTAACTGACCTGGACAGCATATCCGCCAACACGTTGTCTGAACCTCTCCTATGTTCAATTTCAAAATCAAATGGTTGCAGCAATAAGGACCATCTCGCCAACCGACCGCTGAGGTTTTTGAGTGACATGAGCCACTTGAGACTCGCGTGGTCCGTAATTATTGTGAAGGGTAATAACTCCACGTCGGGTCGAAAACGTTTTACAGCCAAAATCGCAGCTATACACTCCTTCTCGGTCACGCTGTAGTTGCGCTGGTGTTGGTTTAGCTTGTATGAATAAAAGCAATAGGTCGCTCATGCTCCTCTTCATCCAGTTGGAAAATAACTGCTCCTACACCCACATTTGACGCGTCACATTGGTAGATCTCCCAACGGTAAATACCATTCACAACATCCGACGACTGGTGACGGAAGGCACAACACTATTCTCATACCCCCCCGGGCCCGGGCAGCCTTGATATCACCTACGCCGACTGCACGCAACTCCGAGCCGGACGATGGCTGAGTGACAAAGTCATCGAGTGCTACGCGAAGTGGGTCGTGGAGGAACGGCTATCCACAGAGACGGCTTGACAGAGAGATTTCAACCAAAGCACGATAACAGTGAGATGACGCATTATCGCGACGTGTTGGACGGAAGCACAACAACGCCAGCTATGGTAGATCTCCCAACAGTAAATACCGTTCACAACATCCGACGAATGGTGACGGAAGACACAACGCTATTCTCATACCACCCGGGCCCGGGCAGCCTTGCTATCACCTACGCCGACTGCCGGCTCGGAGTTGCGTGCAGTCGGCGTAGGTGATAGCAAGGCTGCCCGGGCCCGGGTGGTATGAGAATAGCGTTGTGTCTTCCGTCACCATTCGTCGGATGTTGTGAACGGTATTTACCGTTGGGAGATCTACCATAGCAGCACCAAGTCGACGATCTGCGGTTGCCACGCTCTTTTCCGTAGGTTGTAAGATTTTGCCTGTTCTTGCGCCGCCCTTTCCAAGTTCCGCCTGACGATCTGGAAAGTTTCTCTCATCCTGTTAATCCATTCCGATGTGGTGCTGGTCCGTGTGCCATCTGGTTTGGTCGTTGCCGGTGAACTGTGCGATTATCCGCTTCACATTCCGATTTGCCCGTTTCGCGGGATTCTTCTGTGGAGTATACGGGGCGTGTATTGATGATGTATCCCCATTTCTTCTAAAAATTGTTGCAGCCTTCTGTCGCAGAACTGCTTCCCGTTGTCACTGACCAGGATCCTGGGTACTCCGTAGCGCGCGATGATTCTTTCCCTCAGTGCTCGCTTCAGGTTTTCACACGTAGCTCGTCGCATTGGCATGATTTCCGTCCATTTCGTGAACTTGTCGTACATCACTAGCAGCATGGTGTTACCGCTGGTGGATCGGGGAAGGGGTCCGACGAAATCAACGCACAAAATTGACCATGTTTCCTCGGCCACCTGCGCCAACATTTTTCCTGCCGCCTTTTCTTGATTCGCCTTGTATAGTTGGCACGATTCGCAGCTCAGCACGTATTTTCGGATGAAGCGAAACATGCCCGGCCAATAATACTTGTTAGCTATGCGCAGCGTTGTCTTCATGATGCCCATGTGGCCAGCGCACAGGCTGTCGTGATTCTCCTCGAAAACGCGTCTCCTTGCATGATCTGCCACACACAATTTCCACGAGGCGCAGTCCCATTCATTCGTTCTGCCGGCGATGTGTCGATAGAGTTGTTCATTTTGTATGATGTAGTCCAGAAATTTTTCTGGATTTCCGTTTGCTTTCGCGAGTTTCTTGTCGTACCACCCCGTGCTTGGGCGACCATCTGCTACCTGTCGCAGAGTTTCTAGTGGTTGCCGCGAAAGTGCGTCCGCCACTATGTTTTCCTTGCCCTTTCGGTATTCCACGTCGAACATATACTGTTGCAGCTTCATTGCCCATCTGGCGATTCTTCATACCACTTCAGTGAGAGGTGATCCGTTACCACCGTGAAGCGGTATCCTTCCAGATCGACCGCATTCTCCGGATACCCCACACTATCGCCAGACACTCTCTCTCTCTGTTGTTGTGTAGTTTTTCTCTGCTGTGTTAAGGTGTCTGCTGGCGTATGCTATCACACGTTCCATCCCGTCGACATCTTGTCTCAAAATGGCGCCCAGACCATCTGCACTAGCATCCGTTTGTAATTTGAACCTCCTCGAGAAATCTGGGAATGCCAGCACAGGCGCTCGTGTAAGTTTGTCCTTCAGTGTCTCAAATGCGCGCGCCTGTTCATCCTCCCATCGCCAGTGTTTAGCACGTCCACTTCCGTGTTGATGACCTCCTGTATCGCCGGATTCCTGGGAAAATACCGCTGCTTGATCGGTTTGTCGTCCAACATTTTAATCTTTTGCGTCGTTATGTTCGAGACTCTAGATAAATGTTCGAAGGAGTTTATTTCGGCTTGCAAAAACCTCTCAACGTCTTCCGTAATCGTCGCTTCTGCCGTTCTTGTTTTGTCTCGTTTGTTCTCGTTAAGCGTTGAGAAAAAGGTGGGGCAGGGAAGGGATGCCACCGCCAAGTCTTCAACATTAAGCGGTGGGGGAAAAGGTGGGGTGAATAAGGGATACCTCCGCCAAGTCTTCAACATTAAGCGGTGGGGGAAAATGTGGGGTGAATAAGGGATACCACCGCCAAGTCTTCAACATTAAGCGGTGGGGAAGAGGTGAGGCAAAAGAAGGATGCCACCGCCAAGTCTTCAACATTAAGCGGTGGTCGGATGGGATGGGATTCGCCAGGATTAAAATGGATTCTTTCCTCCGCAGAGAAACTCAAACTACGTCTTGACTCACCTGAATTGTTAAAAAGCAAAAAGACCGACGCCAGCCTGTGTGCTGTTTTTAAACAGAACCAACGGGACTTTTCCACGATGTTTCGTTTTGTTTCTTGCGTAGTTTCACTCTCACCAGAGCACGCTGTCGCGTCACCCACACTCTCGTACCTGTGTGTGTCGGTTGCTTTGCTTGACCAGAACCGGTTTTCCCGCTGGTAGTCGTGTTGTTTTGTGGTTTCTGCGTTCGCTCTGGCGCCCTTTCGTCGCAGTTTCAGGATCACCGAATCTTCCAGTTTTGGCTCCTGGCTGTGTGCCAACTGTTTCATATAATGCGCTGGCCACAATTTTCATGATCACTATAGAATGATTTTACTTTCGTTACTTCTCATTATGGTTTCTTCAGACGGTAGCTCTTTCACAGGAAATCGCGTAAATTCATGCCACTTTTATTGAAGTTCCATGCGTCGGTTTTAAATACGTCGCTGACACAGGACTTCAATCTGAACAGAATCCTTCTCGTTGCTGTTCTGACGATTTTGTAACACTGGTCAGACGAGCTCCATCCTTTTTCCACCCTATTCCGGGTCGTAATTCCACATTAGCAGGTTTCGTTTCCTTACACACGTCACATTTACCTACATATTCGCGTACTTGTCGTACCATACCCGGCCAATAATAAAACTGACGCAATCTATACAAAGTTTTCGCCACGCCTGCGTGCGCCGTTGTTTCGGGATTATGCGCCCTCCCAATTAATGTCGATGTCAACGCTTCAGGTACCCAAAGCTTCCATGAAAATTCGTCGGCTGGCAGGTTATCTGTAAAAGTCGTTTTCTTAAACACGAGACCATCTTTTACCTTCAGGTCGGGCAACAGCTCTGAGTTCTGTTCGATGTTTTCCTTCATTTCCAGATACTCTCCAGATTGGAATTCAGTTGTCTCCATGTCCATTAATTTATCAACCTGTGCATCCAATTCATTAACTGACCTGGACAGCATATCCGCCAACACGTTGTCTGAACCTCTCCTATGTTCAATTTCAAAATCAAATGGTTGCAGCAATAAGGACCATCTCGCCAACCGACCGCTGAGGTTTTTGAGTGACATGAGCCACTTGAGACTCGCGTGGTCCGTAATTATTGTGAAGGGTAATAACTCCACGTCGGGTCGAAAACGTTTTACAGCCAAAATCGCAGCTATACACTCCTTCTCGGTCACGCTGTAGTTGCGCTGGTGTTGGTTTAGCTTGTATGAATAAAAGCAATAGGTCGCTCATGCTCCTCTTCATCCAGTTGGAAAATAACTGCTCCTACACCCACATTTGACGCGTCACATTGGTAGATCTCCCAACGGTAAATACCATTCACAACATCCGACGACTGGTGACGGAAGGCACAACACTATTCTCATACCCCCCCGGGCCCGGGCAGCCTTGATATCACCTACGCCGACTGCACGCAACTCCGAGCCGGACGATGGCTGAGTGACAAAGTCATCGAGTGCTACGCGAAGTGGGTCGTGGAGGAACGGCTATCCACAGAGACGGCTTGACAGAGAGATTTCAACCAAAGCACGATAACAGTGAGATGACGCATTATCGCGACGTGTTGGACGGAAGCACAACAACGCCAGCTATGGTAGATCTCCCAACAGTAAATACCGTTCACAACATCCGACGAATGGTGACGGAAGACACAACGCTATTCTCATACCACCCGGGCCCGGGCAGCCTTGCTATCACCTACGCCGGCTGCCGGCTCGGAGTTGCGTGCAGTCGGCGTAGGTGATAGCAAGGCTGCCCGGGCCCGGGTGGTATGAGAATAGCGTTGTGTCTTCCGTCACCATTCGTCGGATGTTGTGAACGGTATTTACCGTTGGGAGATCTACCATAGCAGCACCAAGTCGACGATCTGCGGTTGCCACGCTCTTTTCCGTAGGTTGTAAGATTTTGCCTGTTCTTGCGCCGCCCTTTCCAAGTTCCGCCTGACGATCTGGAAAGTTTCTCTCATCCTGTTAATCCATTCCGATGTGGTGCTGGTCCGTGTGCCATCTGGTTTGGTCGTTGCCGGTGAACTGTGCGATTATCCGCTTCACATTCCGATTTGCCCGTTTCGCGGGATTCTTCTGTGGAGTATACGGGGCGTGTATTGATGATGTATCCCCATTTCTTCTAAAAATTGTTGCAGCCTTCTGTCGCAGAACTGCTTCCCGTTGTCACTGACCAGGATCCTGGGTACTCCGTAGCGCGCGATGATTCTTTCCCTCAGTGCTCGCTTCAGGTTTTCACACGTCGCTCGTCGCATTGGCATGATTTCCGTCCATTTCGTGAACTTGTCGTACATCACTAGCAGCATGGTGTTACCGCTGGTGGATCGGGAAAGGGGTCCGACGAAATCAACGCACAAAATTGACCATGTTTCCTCGGCCACCTGCGCCAACATTTTTCCTGCCGCCTTTTCTTGATTCGCCTTGTATAGTTGGCACGATTCGCAGCTCAGCACGTATTTTCGGATGAAGCGAAACATGCCCGGCCAATAATACTTGTTAGCTATGCGCAGCGTTGTCTTCATGATGCCCATGTGGCCAGCGCACAGGCTGTCGTGATTCTCCTCGAAAACGCGTCTCCTTGCATGATCTGCCACACACAATTTCCACGAGGCGCAGTCCCATTCATTCGTTCTGCCGGCGATGTGTCGATAGAGTTGTTAATTTTGCATGATGTAGTCCAGAAATTTTTCTAGATTTCCCTTTGCTTTCGCGAGTTTCTTGTCGTACCACCCCGTGCTTGGGCGACCATCTGCTACCTGTCGCAGAGTTTCTAGTGGTTGCCGCGAAAGTGCGTCCGCTACTATGTTTTCCTTGCCCTTTCGGTATTCCACGTCGAACATATACTGTTGCAGCTTCATTGCCCATCTGGCGATTCTTCATACCACTTCAGTGAGAGGTGATCCGTTACCACCGTGAAGCGGTATCCTTCCAGATCGACCGCATTCTCCGGATACCCCACACTATCGCCAGACACTCTCTCTCTCTGTTGTTGTGTAGTTTTTCTCTGCTGTGTTAAGGTGTCTGCTGGCGTATGCTATCACACGTTCCATCCCGTCGACATCTTGTCTCAAAATGGCGCCCAGACCATCTGCACTAGCATCCGTTTGTAATTTGAACCTCCTCGAGAAATCTGGGAATGCCAGCACAGGCGCTCGTGTAAGTTTGTCCTTCAGTGTCTCAAATGCGCGCGCCTGTTCATCCTCCCATCGCCAGTGTTTAGCACGTCCACTTCCGTGTTGATGACCTCCTGTATCGCCGGATTCCTGGGAAAATACCGCTGCTTGATCGGTTTGTCGTCCAACATTTTAATCTTTTGCGTCGTTATGTTCGAGACTCTAGATAAATGTTCGAAGGAGTTTATTTCGGCTTGCAAAAACCTCTCAACGTCTTCCGTAATCGTCGCTTCTGCCGTTCTTGTTTTGTCTCGTTTGTTCTCGTTAAGCGTTGAGAAAAAGGTGGGGCAGGGAAGGGATGCCACCGCCAAGTCTTCAACATTAAGCGGTGGGGGAAAAGGTGGGGTGAATAAGGGATACCTCCGCCAAGTCTTCAACATTAAAGGTACGGTCAAACAGAACGCGTTCATCAATCTCCGCCTGGCGTAGATATCGCTTGGTATGTCAGACAGAGCGCGTCACCGCGTGCAACTATACAAGTCAGCTGTTCGTGTCTGTGAATAGTAGAATGCCGTACTGGTAATAAATAATTTCATTGCATGGGATTTGTCACTTTCGCTAGGGAATTTTCTGATGTGATATGAAAAATTTCTCAGGAAAAAATACATTTTATTTATATGGGCACATTTCAAATGCAAACATATCATCGAAACATTAGTGCAGGAATTGTCATTAGTATAAAAAATTAACATCGTCATATTAAAAATACTTAGGCGGTTTTCACACCAATGAGACAGAGACAAAGAGACAAAATTTTGTTCTTGTTTTGCTAATAAAATTGTAAGAAGAACAAGCGGATGAATTTGTCTCTTTGGTTCATTTTTGTCTCACGGCATTCCGTGAGACAAAGAGACAAAAGTGTTGTCGCACCAATACAGTAAAAGTGTATTAAGCTTTGGAGTGGAATTTAGTCCCTTTTGTGAAATTCGGACTAAATTTTACTACTTTGTGCAATAGAAAATTAGATTAAAGCATACCTTGTGTAGATTTTATCAGTTTTTTGTTGTTTCTGTTTTTTGTTGTCGCTGTCCTAATTATTATCGAAAGTCGGAAAATATATAGCGAGTCTCTTGTGTCCACATAACCACATTATTATTCTAATTTAACGCGAAGGTTATAAATTGGTTTATGGAATTTCTTCTTATTTGATTCCATAATTGCAATTAAAGTATAAAACTGTTTTAAAAATTGTCGGCTTCGATTTAGTACGATTTTATTTGTAACAATGACAGAACGGCAATACTCCCCAGCAGTAAAGTAGCAAAAAGCTTGAAGACTTTAGTCTCTTCAATGTAAATGCCACAAGAGTCAAAAATGAACACGAACTGTCTCTTTGTCTCTGTCTCATTGGTGTGAAAACCGCCTTACGAAATACAATTTATAAACGTGGAAAAAGTAAATATCAAATATGTCCTCCGAAGAGGAACTACTCTTGCTGTTACTTGCAAGGAGGAGAGCTAAAAAAAGGCGCACCTGGATAAGCCAGATAAATGAAGCAAGAGAGCTGTTTGGTGAATTCCAACATTTATATAGGGATTTGGAGATCGAAATCGAAAAAATGCGTACGAATTATAAAAATGTGTAACGCAAAATAAGGTGTACACAGCTCAACAGATGGCAACGCAATAAATTGCAGTTCCAAAAATTTTTATACTCATACTCTTAAAATACACACATACTTATACAAGAATCTGTAAAATTTCACAACGCTCTACTCGGCAGAAAAAACGCCCGGGTGCGCGTTAGAGTTTACGCCGAGGTGCGCGTTTTCTGTTTGACTTACGCCTGTAACGTTAGGGGGTGGGAGGGTCCGCGAAAATCTAAATTAACAATAAAAATGAAACTATCAAAAAGAAAAAAAAATATCACCAAACGAAAAGATGATCGCTGTCAGGGCAGCTCAGCTCGTCCGGCCGTGCTCAGGGAAAGTGGGGGGGTTCTTCAACAACCCCGACAGCGTCTTGAAACCCCAGTTACAAAAAAAAGAAAGGAGCTGAGGCTTACTGTGGCTATACTGCCAAGAACGAGACCGATAACCGAAAATTCGCACGACGACACCACATCGCGATCGATTCTACGCTGGCGGCAAAAAAAAAGAAAAGAGATCAACAAAAAGAAAGTAGTATTACGCTGAGAGGGAGGTGGGAGAGAGATGAGAGGAGTAGAGGGGGGGAGGAGTTGATGTTATTTCCCTCCCCCTTTCTATACCCGCCCTTCCATGGTTGGCGCGTTTGGAGTTTGCGCGCCAACCCCTTACTGTGTTGTGTCGCCTGGTTGCGCGGAGTGGAACCGCTAACTCACCTGTTTACCCAAAAAAAAAATCAAGCCATATTCATACGAAAAGAAATCATGGTTAAGTTAAATGTTTAATCAACAGAAATGCGTCCAATAACATTTTTAAGATTGACCTACAAATTTAACATTTTCCACAAAAAAAAATTCCAGGCAAAGATACAATAACTTTAATAGCTTTTCTTATTTCATCATATGAAGTTAATTACAGAAAGTTTTCTTAGACATAGATAGACAGCAATTTAATTCTTTATTAACTTATTCGATACAACTGGATTTAATTTCATTAACCCTTCGATTAGTAGGAATATCTTTAGTTCCTTAGCACTTCAATTATGTGAAAATAATTTTTCTAGCGATTTAATTAATATGAGTGAGGTTAATACATTAACAACTTAGTCAAATTAAATGAAGTTAATTTATGTACCCATTTTAAATTAATTTAACTAACTTCAAAAATTTTTTTTTTCTTTCAACTTGTCATGTTGCATTCTAAGGTATACTTTGGGTATCCATTAATTCAACATCTCAAAACAACAAAAAAAAGAAATATTTGGTCAACGCGGAGACTAGTTTACAAATCCCACTTTCAATATTAAGTAAAAAAAAAATAAATAACGTGAATATAAAATATGGATAATATGTATGAATTACCATGTTTGTGAAATCTCCAGTTGGTGGCGCCAGCAACGGACGTCCTGCATCTGAAAAAAAAACTTACATGCATTTATCAGGTTTTACGTTAAATTTCGTTCTCATTTGCAAAAAAAAAAAAAAAACTTTATAAAATGCTTGCGTTTTTTTTTTCTTTTTTTTTTTTTTTTTTTTTACATATAAAAGAACTCCGCTTGGAAGATTCTCCGTTTATACGGTCTTTTCAACTTAATAAAATATAAATTATATTCAAGGTAAATTCAATATAAAATTTATGTAACTATAATTTATAAAATGGACTCAGTTTGAGGTATGTAATATAAAATATATCGAACACAAATTATAAAAGGGGTTGACTGGGCAACAAAAAAAAATCATACTACAAGCCTGAGGCGTCGTCGTCTTAACTGCGCATGGAAAGTCAAGATAAGGAAAAAGTTGAAGCAGTTGATTGCGTTACTGTTGTTCTTGTTGTTGTTGGTGGTGGTGGTGTTTTCATCTTGGACGAATACGAAGCAAAATGTTGCTGATCTGCCTTCGCTGATGTTGATGCTGCTTCTGATGCTCGTTTATGATTGTTCTTGGAGTTGAACTTCAGAAGAGTGTCTTTCGTTTGTTTTTTTTTTTTTTCTTTTTTGTTGTTCAGCCAAATTATTAATGATTAAGAAACTTGTCTTTAGGCTCTTTGTCATAATATTTTACATTCGCTTAGTTAGTAATAACTTTAGATTTGTTTATCACAATAGTTTATGTTTTGTTGATTCCTTTAAGTATTCGGTAAGTGTATTAAACTTATTAACAGGTCTATTCAAGTATCACGCTTCTTTTCCATAATCGTGTTGTACTATTCTTTTCCTTCTGGAATTCAATAAAATGTCCGACACAACGGTAGTTTTTATATATACCCACTTTTGTAAAATCTTGTTAAATTTCTTCTTCATCAGTCATTTCAAGAATATATTTTTCTTTCTTTTCTGAGCGAAGTTAACTGCATTTTTGAAATTTCGGTCCTTAAAATATTTTTATTGTGCTTGAATTTATGTCTCGTCGTTGCTGCGATTTTTCGCTGTATAATTTTTCACTCCATAAAGCAATGAACATTCAATAATAACTTTTGCACTGTTTCTTTATGTCGTTGGTTAATTCGTAGTTTTTTGGTTTTTCGTTTTCTGCTTTAGTTGCTCTTCACCCACTATGGCAACATTATTTTTAATATATGATATAAACACATAAATACGAATTATTCTTCATTGTAATTGTACATAATTCACCTCAGCACCAAAACACACGTGTTTTGTCAATTAAATGGACCAGTAATTCACTTTTATTTTTTTTTTCTCTCAATGGCTCAACTTTAATTGACGTTGGTATTTTTGCCACCGTCCGCGCACGAATCTTTTTGAGATTTTCGCAACAACTCGACTTCCTAACTCCGACTCTATATCACCGACTGACTACTTTTCCGTACACGATCCGTGTTGAAGCTGCAGAGCGAAAACCGGATTGCTCTGCTCACTCCAGTCGTGACCGCTTTGCACATATGGACCTCTCGCTCTCTCTCATCAGCGTCGGCGTTAATTGCTAGTACCGTAGGATGGCGTGATGTGAAGTTCATAGAAAAAAACTTGTTTTCTCGAAACTTCCACCACGCCATCGTACGGGACGCATCAGTCCGTCGCATGATGGAAAGAGGAGATGCCGATATCTGCATTGCAGACACGGCTGGAAAGAGCGGCTCTCCGTTTGCTTACGCTCTGCGCTCCGACACAGAGCGTGAGCCCCGCCACACCTCACACGCCATAAGAACGTGTGAGCTCTTTCACGTCGGTTTTAAATACGTCGCTGACACAGGACTTCAATCTGAACAGAATCCTTCTCGTTGCTGTTCTGACGATTTTGTAACACTGGTCAGACGAGCTCCATCCTTTTTCCACCCTATTCCGGGTCGTAATTCCACATTAGCAGGTTTCGTTTCCTTACACACGTCACATTTACCTACATATTCGCGTACTTGTCGTACCATACCCGGCCAATAATAAAACTGACGCAATCTATACAAAGTTTTCGCCACGCCTGCGTGCGCCGTTGTTTCGGGATTATGCGCCCTCCCAATTAATGTCGATGTCAACGCTTCAGGTACCCAAAGCTTCCATGAAAATTCGTCGGCTGGCAGGTTATCTGTAAAAGTCGTTTTCTTAAACACGAGACCATCTTTTACCTTCAGGTCGGGCAACAGCTCTGAGTTCTGTTCGATGTTTTCCTTCATTTCCAGATACTCTCCAGATTGGAATTCAGTTGTCTCCATGTCCATTAATTTATCAACCTGTGCATCCAATTCATTAACTGACCTGGACAGCATATCCGCCAACACGTTGTCTGAACCTCTCCTATGTTCAATTTCAAAATCAAATGGTTGCAGCAATAAGGACCATCTCGCCAACCGACCGCTGAGGTTTTTGAGTGACATGAGCCACTTGAGACTCGCGTGGTCCGTAATTATTGTGAAGGGTAATAACTCCACGTCGGGTCGAAAACGTTTTACAGCCAAAATCGCAGCTATACACTCCTTCTCGGTCACGCTGTAGTTGCGCTGGTGTTGGTTTAGCTTGTATGAATAAAAGCAATAGGTCGCTCATGCTCCTCCTCATCCAGTTGGAAAATAACTGCTCCTACACCCACATTTGACGCGTCACATTGAATATAAAATCTTTTCGTGAAATTCGCATGTCCTAATACGGGGGCTGCCATTAATGCCTGTTTTAGACGACAAAACGCTTCTATAGCCTCAGATGTCATTGAAAACTTATTACATGTCTTTTTCAAAGTGTCACTGAGAGGAGCGGCCATTGCTGCGAAGTTTTTGACAAAGCGGCGATACCATCCAGCAACTCCCAGAAAGCTTCTCACTTCCCTGATTGATTTAGGCGTTTGAATGCGGTTTATCGCCTCTACATTTTCGGGGTCTGTTCTCAACATGCCCGCTTCTAATATAAAACCTAGGTACCGCAACTCTTTAAAGCAAAATTTCGGCTTCTTGCGACCTATAGTACAATTTTGCCCGCTTCAAACATTCAGCCACTTCCCTTAAAACCTGCAGGTGTTCGCTAAAATCTGCTGTTATGATTAATAAGTCATCCAAGTACACAAATACGTTTGATTTCAACCGTTGAGGAATTACTTTATACATTAATCTACATAAGCGCTGTGCGGCATTGCATAGACCAAAATGCATGACCGTAAATTGATAGAGCGGTCTTCCTGGAACAGTGAACGCGGTGTATTTTCTGCTGTCTTGCTCCAGCTCAATTTGCCAAAACGAATGTTTCAAATCGACACTACTAAAAATTGTGTGTAATCTATACGGCTCAGGATTCCCTCAATATTCTGTAACGGGTAAGCGTCCTTCACCGTCAGGGCATTTAGCTTTCTCGCATCTAAGCACAACCTGTTTTAGCCTGGTTTCCGCACTATTGTCATCCTGTTGTTCCATGGGCTATTGCTCTCCTCAATTACTCTAAGCTCTAACATATTATCTATTTCATCATAAATTAGTTTTTGGACCGCTGGCGACACCGGGTAGTGTCTGTCCTTAAAAGGCTCTGACCTCTTTTTTAAATGTATGGTATGCTTTTCTACTGTTGTTATCCTTAATCCGTGTTCCTCGAAAAATCTAAATTGTTTCTTTATAGCTTCTAACCGCTCACGGTCTACTTCACTCAATTTGTGGGCTTCTGGACTTGCTTTCTCGAAGCTGTAGTCTACCACACTCGCACAGCTGATTCCGAGTACGTCTGGTGCAATTTCAAAGACTTTCCAAAAATCTATACCAAGATAAAGTCCTGTTCTAAATAAGGGCAGAGATAAAAAGTTAGGTGATTTACTTCATCTTTGTACCTCACATCGACGTCCTCTTTGCCTACAATCCAATGCTTGCTACCACTAGCTGTTCTCAAATTCGTATAAAACTTCTTTACCTGCAAATCTGCTTGTTGAACTAGTTCTCTACATCCTTTGCCTAAGATACTAACAGTCGCTCACGAATCTAGGAGACCTCGTACTGCTTGCTTACCAATAACTACTTGTACATAAGGCCTCGGATCCCCTTGTGCGATTGATGTTAGAGTGGCGAGAACCGCTTTCCGTGTTCTAACTCGCTGCTTATACCTTCGGCGCGCTTTTGCTATTCTAGTGGACAATATGGATTCTACTTCCGTTTTCATTTCCAACTATGCGATTCCTCGCTTCTCTATAACTATTCGACCTTTCTTCTATTGTGTGACTTTCTTTAATTCCCTTATCACTACAGTTAATTTCTCTTAATCTTCTTAAAACATTAATTCTAACCCTCTTTCCAGGTTTGCAGTCTTCTTCCTTAACTACTCTGTTATCATCGTGACTGCTCGAATTCTCTTTTATTTCCTTCTTTGTTGGACGCGATCTGATATGGAAGAAGGTCGCCCCGCCTTCGCCATTCTTTTGTCCGTGTTTCCCGGCCTTCACCTGGGGCATTGCGGAGTTGTTACGTCAGGCAGACCACATTTGAAACAAAATATGTTCCTTATGCGCGACATGCATTCCCTGAACCTGTGACCTGACTGCTTACAGTTCCAGCACATCATCTTATTTTGGGGCGGCGGCTGCCTAACTCCCGTGTTTCCCCTCCAACACTCTTCGTGCGTTTCCTCTTTGGCCACTTCCAATTCGTTTAACTGTCTTGGAAAGCGAGAATTTCGCGAATGATTTGTTTGCCTCTTCAAAAAGCACCTTTCCGCCTCATGGCACTCTTCTCGCAATTGCTGTACCGAGTACACGTGCATCGGGTACACTAACCGCGC
Source organism: Thecophora atra (assembly GCA_937620795.1). Lineage (NCBI taxonomy): Eukaryota > Metazoa > Arthropoda > Insecta > Diptera > Conopidae > Thecophora > Thecophora atra. Next base: position 29,822,640 of record OW569398.1, read on the forward strand.
TAGCTCTTCTTTAAGATTCCTTTTTAGAATTCTTACCATTTCATATTCTGGTATGGGCTGTAGTAACTGGCTGCGGAGCCTCAGCATGAGTTGAAAATACTCATCAATGGCTTCGTGGGAAAATTGTTTGCGTTCCACAAGCTGTTGCATAATTTCAAACCCTGATCGTGTAGTTTTATACTGGCACAGTAATGCTCTGCGCAAAGTATCCCAATCCAATGCTTGGTTCTCTCGGACGTGAAGCCAATAGCATTTCTTAGCTTCTTCCGTTAGCAGAAAGTGGAATTCTCTCAGAACTTGAGGCCACGTGCAATCGTATTGAGCCCGCAGGTGTTCCACTGTAAAGATGAAGTTTTCTACGGACAGACCTTTCGAATTGCCGCTAAAATTAATACGCCATCTATTTAGTTTGATGAGCGAATCTCGATTTTCTGCTCGTTGTTCCACTCCCATTCCTCTGGGCACATGCTCATTCAAGCTATTTCCGCACTGTGCTGTTCGCTCGTACTGAGTTTCTCGCGGAAGCGAAGATTGTGCTGGGCGTCTGTCTGATCTGTATCTTAATTCATATTTTTCTTCCGGTCTACGTGGCCATCCACTACTCGCCCTGGCCGTTGTTCTATCTCCACATGCTCCGGTGGCTTCAGCTCTCTGCTCGACCGATTTCAGCCATCATGGAACGCAGACCGATTTTCATTCCTTCCTGGATCTGTGCAGTGATTGCACTATCTACTGATGCTCGCCACTGCTCACAGGCCTCGTCGACCATCTTCGCTACTTTTTTTGAGTGTAGTTCTTCGTGTTTCCCTTCATCGGGATCTATGCTTCCTACTTGTGGTTTTGTTGGTTTGTCCACTGCGCCAGTATAAGCTGGGATGGCCCTTGACGTACCGCTGATTCGATCGCTCGCTATTGCTCCCATGGACGACTGCTGTGCTTGCACCTCCTTCCCTTGCGATGCCAGAAGTCCTGTTGCTGCTGGTGCACTTTGTGGATTACGTGCGTTTATTGTAGCCGAAAGGTCCGTAAACGTCACGTCATGTAACTGATCCGTTTTCCGTGCTTCCGCCATGCTTCGTCTACACCGATCACGAAACTGATGGGGTGTGTTAAATCTCAATTCCTTTTCTTTTGGCTCTTCGGTAGCTCTTTCACAGGAAATCGCGTAAATTCATGCTGTCACTTTTATCGGGGTTCCATGCGTCAGTTTTAAATACGTCGCTGACACAGGACTCCAATCTGAACAGAATCCTTCTCGTTGCTGTTCTGATGATTTTGTAACACTGGTCAGGCGAGCTGCATCATTTCTGCCTTCCTCCTTGAAGCTGGTTGTTTTTGTTTTTTAATATCCGCTACATCGTTTGTCAGGAGCATTGATTCAACTCCTTAAAATTCAAAAACTAATATTTTCCGACTTAAAAACCGCGACTTCAAAATTTTCTGCTTCTGTGCTCTACCGCTGTTCAAGTGCTAATCTCATCTTCAACTTTAAAATTTGCCAGCAAACCTTCGTTTGCACCGCTATCTTTCCAGTGGCCTTGGAGATTGTTCTTCTATTCTGGCCTCCCAGAAACTAGTTTCAGCTCCTCCCACTGTTTTCCGGTAAATTATTGCCTATTATTTATACTCCATTCTCACGTTACCGCGAAATTTTTATTTTTGAACATTCTGGAACTTACAAAACGTAAGTCAAATTCATGCTGTCACTTTTATCGGGGTTCCATGCGTCAGTTTTAAATACGTCGCTGACACAGGACTCCAATCTGAACAGAATCCTTCTCGTTGCTGTTCTGATGATTTTGTAACACTGGTCAGGCGAGCTGCATCATTTCTGCCTTCCTCCTTGAAGCTGGTTGTTTTTGTTTTTTAATATCCGCTACATCGTTTGTCAGGAGCATTGATTCAACTCCTTAAAATTCAAAAACTAATATTTTCCGACTTAAAAACCGCGACTTCAAAATTTTCTGCTTCTGTGCTCTACCGCTGTTCAAGTGCTAATCTCATCTTCAACTCTAAAATTTGCCAGCAAACCTTCGTTTGCACCGCTATCTTTCCAGTGGCCTTGGAGATTGTTCTTCTATTCTGGCCTCCCAGAAACTAGTTTCAGCTCCTCCCACTGTTTTCCGGTAAATTATTGCCTATTATTTATACTCCATTCTCACGTTACCGCGAAATTTTTATTTTTGAACATTCTGGAACTTACAAAACGTAAGTCAAAAGAATCCTTCTTTAGCCAAAAGAATCCCAAGGTCATGATTTAAATAGATTTTCATAGCCAGTTTCGGTTTTATTTACCAGGCGCTCATAATAAGACAGACAGCTGTGCCATCTACTCTCCGTTTACGATTCGGCGTTTACTATTCCCTCCTAACTACTATTATTGTGCGATCAATAGTTTATTTTTAGTGATTTTTTAAAAATTAGTTTTATTTCTCCAGCAAAAATACCATCAAAAAAAAAAACATTCTAAAAATCGTTGCTAATTTCCGTTGCTAAGTTCACGCAGGTAATATGAGTAAAACACTTTGTGAAACTTTAAAATGATATTGATTGGACAGCTCTTGAGTTGGAGGCGCTTACGTTGAGTTTGTATAACTAGCGCTTGAAAGATTATTTTAATTTAGTCTATAAGTATAAATAGATTTGTAAGAGAAGTGAAAGTGGTTCAATAATTTTGGAAACGACCGGTGGTCGGTCGAAAGTTGTAATAAATAAAAGTAAGTTAAAGTTATAACGGGAGTTTTCATTGAAATCGCTTTCAAATCGGACATGTTTGAAAAACTTGAAAACTTTAAAATTTGTAAAATAAAATATATAGCTTATACTTATAAAAACTGCCTGCACTAGTGACACTTGGGATCGTGGTTAGATAAAGCACTTTGTGCTTCTTGTGTTCGAACTAAAACATTTCTGCAAAACCAAGAAAAAAAAAAAGAGCAAGAACTGCCATTTTGATTTGCAATGGAGCATAGCGATATGAGTGTCAACATGACTTGGCAGACAGCTACAAATAAACGCCATCGTAATGATACAACTCAGCAAGATTTCAAAAGACATAAAATACAGAACGAGAAAACTGCACCTGTAAGTGAAAACCGGTTTTTAGTGTTGGACAACGAAGAAAATATATCAACCAAAACAAACATTGAAGAGGTGCAAAAGCCACCTCCAATATATTTACCAGATGTGTCACATACATATAAGTAATATGATTGCTGATTTCACTAAAGTCATATCTGTTAATAGTTTCACGTACAAGTCAATAAAAAAGGAGATTACAGTAATGGTGAATAATGTTGATTCCTATCGAAAGCTGGTTAAACACCTGGATGTATCAAAAATTAGTTTCCATACGTATCAACTTAAGCAAGAGCGAGCATTCAGATTTGTTATCAAAGGAATTCATCACTCAACCCCTGAATCATCAATCGAAACTGAACCTAATTTACTTGGCCATAAAGTAAGAAACGTAATGAATGTCAAAAGACGAGTAACGAAGCAGCCACTTCCATTGTTTTTCGTTGATATTGATCCAGATGTTAGCAACAAAAGTGTATATGATATAAAGCATCTTCTCAATGCAATTGTCACAATTGAGCCAGTTCGGAAGACAGATGATTTTGTTCAATGCTATCGCTGCCAAGAATTTGGTCACACAAAGTCTTTTTGTAAAAAAGCTTTCAGGTGTGTAAAGTGTGCTCTAGATCATCCCTCAAGCGAATGCACAAAGGAAAAAAATACTCCTCCACGTTGTATTTACTGCCTTCAGAGCCATACTGCTAACTATAAGGGTTGTCAGGTCTACCAAGAATTAGTTAAGAAAAGAAACCACAGTAATAATAACTTTCGACCTAGCGATCGCCAGCAGAGAACATATCACATCGCGCAAAGTAATCTTACCACACAAGCTCCACTAAACTCTGCCAATATATCATATGCTGATGCTGTGAGAGGAACCACTTCTAACCTTAATGATACACGCCTCGTTGAAAAAATAGAAGTCATGATTAATAAGCAAAATGATCTCATGAATACTCTAATGCAAATGTTACAAGTTATTATTACCAAACTATGCAATTGAGACTTTTTAATTGCTTTATGGAATGCCAACGGTCTCTCAAATCATTTGGGAGAGGTAGAAGAATTCCTACACTCAAACTTTATAGATATATTGCTAGTTTCTGAAACTCACTTCACGTCAAGAAGCTATTTCAGAATTAAAGGCTATGATTTAATAACAGCTAATCATCCAGATAATAGAGCTCATGGTGGTGCCTCTATTTTAATAAAATCCCAGATCAATTATTATGTGACAGAACAACTAGTAAGCCGTATTTACAAGCAGCTGGTATTAAAGTTAAGCTAAACAACTGTTTAACATCAATTTATTCGATCTATTGTCCTCCAAGATTTAATTTGGATTGTCAGCTCTTCGAGGACTTCTTCAACAAGGTGGGTGGTAGGTTTATCGTTGTCGGAGACTTCAATGCTAAGCATCCTTGGTGGGGATCAAGACTAATCAACCCAAAAGGTCGTGAGCTTTACAAATGTGTTACTAAAAGCCATTTCTCCACACTGTCTACCGGCCGCCCAACGTATTGGCCTACCGATCCACGAAAACTACCTGATTTAATAGACTTTGTTGTTTTCAATGGAATTCCGAGTCAAACATTACACATGACTGATTGCGATGATTTATCGTCCGATCACTCTCCATTATTGCTGCATTTAAACACAATCATTGACACTGTCTCTTATCAATGTAATGTGTTTAATAGAAATATAAACGTGGACTCCTTTCAACAATTCATTAACTCGCAAATAAATCACCAAATTTCACTTAAATCTGGACATGATTTAGATGAAGCAGTTGAAAATTTTACTCTTCTTTTGCATGAAGCAGCTGCATTATCGACTCCAGTACAGCGATCACACAATCAAAATCAAAATCTCGTCTTTCGTACATCTTCTGAAATCAGACAACTTATTCAGCAAAAGCGAACACTGAGGAGTTTATGGAAAATAACCAGAAGCCCCCTAGACAAATTAAATCTCAACAGAGCTACAAAAATATTGAAAACCAAATTAATGGAGGAAAAAAACAGGAGTATTTCTAATTTCATGAAAAACATTGGTACATCCAAGGTTAATGAGTATAGTCTCTGGAAAGCTACCAAATACTTGAAGAGGCCAATGAAAAGAAATGTTCCATTCAAGGATAATCACGGAAATTGGTGCAGATCAAAAAGTGTTCAAGCGAATGCCTTCGCTGAGCACTTGAAACAAACGTTTCAGCCATTTGATTTAGCCGACACTAATCAAAAAAGTGAAGTAGACACTTTCTTGGACGCTGCTTGCCAAATGGATCTACCAATCACGCCTACAAAACCCGAAGAAGTTTACGCAGAAATTATAAAGCTAAACAATGTTAAAAGTCCTGGGTATGACTTAATAAACGCAAGGATTGTGAAACTTCTACCTGACAGAGCTGTGGCACATTTAACTATATTATACAACTCTATAATTCGTCTCAATCACTTTCCAACACAGTGGAAATGCGCAGAGATAATAATGATTGCGAAACCTAACAAACCGGAGGCATGCATTACATCTTACAGGCCAATTAGTTTATTGACAACATTTTCAAAAATTTTCGAAAGAATATTGCTTCGACGAATGCTTCCAGTCCTAGCGGAATTCAACATAATTCCTGAACACCAATTCGGTTTTAGGCATAAACATGGGACACCTGAGCAATGTCACCGTATAGTTAGTGAAGTTACCGATGCTCTTGAAAATAAAAAATATTGTTCAGCAGTGTTTCTCGATATACGGCAGGCTTTTGATCGGGTATGGCACAAAGGACTCTTGTTTAAAATTAAAACTCTTCTCCCAGCGCCATATTTTTTGTTCTTCAGCTCATACTTAAAGGGGCGTTCATTTTATATTAAAATTGGAGACGAAAAGTCAAGAATTTGCGATATAGAGGCAGGTATACCACAAGGTAGCGTGCTAGGACCAGTGTTATACACATTATTTACTGCTGACATGCCGATAAATGATGACGTAGTAATCGCAACATATGCTGATGATACGGCAATATTAGCTACTCATGACTCTGAAATTGAAGCATCAATTTTAGTACAAAACCACTTACACAGAGTGGAAAAATGGCTTGAAAATTGGAACATTATTGTTAATTCTGAAAAATCTACTCATGCCACATTTAGCATGAAAAGAGGAAATTGTCCTGGAGTCAACATATATGGCAACGTAATACCTCAAAACAATAAAGCTAAATATTTGGGTCTCATTTTGGACAGACGATTGACGTGGAGTAGCCATGTAAAAGCTTTGCAAAAGCAACTTAACATCAAGACAAAGAAAATGCAGTGGCTAATTGGAAATCGTTCTGAGCTTAGCCTCCAAAATAAAATCATTTTGTACAAAACAATACTAATGCCTATTTGGACATACGGTATTCAATTGTGGGGCACTGCGTGTGACTCTACTGTTGAAAAAATTCAAAGATACCAATCGAAAACCTTAAGAAGAATTGTTGGTGCACCATGGTATATCTCCAATAAAAATATACACGAAGACCTACGAATCCCATATGTAAAAGAAACGATGAGGTATAAGTCCAGCTGTTATTTACTACGACTTAGTGAACATGTAAATACGTTAGCCATATCTCTTTTAGACACAAGTCATGAGACATTAAGGCTTAAAAGATATCACGTTTTAGATCTGCCATTTAGAAAATAAACTTTATGTAAATTGTATTAACTTCAATTTTAATTGTAATTTTTCATTGTTAATTCAACTGTATTGTTTCTATGTAATTGTAATTAGTATATGCATTGAAACTAAGCTTCTTTTTGTAAAGTCTGTTCTTATTATGTTATTCTACTCACTGGAGTAGGATCAACGAAGTCAAGAGTACATTTATTTTCCTCATGTATTAGTTAATTTGGTTATTATCGTAAGATAGATTGCAAATAAAAATATATTAAAAAAAAAAAAAAAAAAAAAAAAAGATAACGATTTTTATTTTTAGGCTGGGATAAAACTCAGTCTGTCCAGTGTTCGTTAAAGGGGTCTCGCAACCCTCCAACATACAACGTATTCCCGAATTACTCACAACTGTCTTCGCGACAGTCTAGCACTGAATCTGCAAAGAGTTCAGCTCGGACGTTGTTATTGGTTTTTTAATTTTTATTCTTCTATTATTATTCGCTTAACAATTCTTATACTAATACTTAACAATTTTTATACCTAATAATACGTACAATGGGAGAGGGGGATAGAGTATCCCGCAGCAGAGGGCTGCACAATATGTATCACCTAGTCAAAGCATCAAGAGAGACGCGGTGAGTGATAGAAAGTGTAACTACTTCTTGGCAGAAGGCCTTAATGTGCGGAAGGCGAGAGGTTTTTGTTAGAGTGAGAGCATAAGCGCTACTCGGCAGATGGCCTTTAATTTATTTGGTGACGTTAGATCGTCCACCAACAAAATAGTCTCTGGTTTGATACCTCGTTTAGGTGCCCTACCTAGTTGGTGAGCAAATAGTTTTGCTCGCCGCTGGCCGAAGCCGATAGTGCCAGATAGTGCTGGACAATGGTGACCGGAGTCGATAGAAACTCGATAGTGCGGTTGCTGGTAGCCAAAGCCGATAGTACCAAATAGCGTTGCACACTGATGACCGAAGTCGATAGCAACTCGATAGTGCGGTTGCTGGTGGCCAAAGCCGATAGTGCCAAATAGTGTTGGACACTGGTGACCGAAGTCGATAGCAACTCGATAGTGCGGTTGCTGGTGGCCAAAGCCGATAGTGCCAAATAGTGTTGGACACTGGTGACCGAAGTCGATAGTGGAAGTCGGATATTTGTTATCAAAAATACGCAAAGTCTTATCAGTCAAATGCAAGCGAATTTGGACGGATTCCAACTTCTCCCACTACTGTGCAGTTTGTGCATCCTATACATCGTGTGATGGTTGAACTGTTTGCGAATACAAACCTGCTGTGAATACGTGGGAGAGCAAAATCGGATAAAATGTCTTGCTTATTTGACGTATGCTAGTGCATTCGAAACCCGTACTTGGCAGATTTCGTCATTTGTTCAATATGTGTTTTTTTATGTTTTTATTTGTTTATAATTAATTTTTATTAATTTAATTTAATAAAAAATAGAAAATATGATAAAATAAGAAATAATAATAAAAAAAAGGAATATGTGAAATTGATTGCCGCTGTTTGGTTTCGAACCGGCTTCCCTCGTGTTGGAATTTTGTATGGTAGCTTTTCTTATACATACGGAGCAGTGTTGTTATGTATAAGAAAAGAATTGTAACTTGGCAACAATTATGCCTGTTACAAAGTAAGTAAGTTAAAAGTGCCCGTAGTTTTTGTGTTTCTCACGCATACAAAAATTTGGCACAGTCGGATTTTACGAGCCGAGCATCGCTCGCAACACTCAAAAAGGACACTTCGACGTAGGAATTTGCATCAAATTTCTCGAGTTGTTGTCCTAGGACGGCACCTTTTCGTCATTGTGACGTCAAAGTCTGTGCAACAGAATAGCTAAACGTACGTTTTTTCGACGGTGCCGCCGAAAAGAACTGTCGACGTGGTTCTGCATTCAACGGGCGTCCTAGGAAGTTCATGTCGCTCTAAGGTGTCTTGTGATTCAGGGCCTAAGTGCAACTAATCACACCCACGGCTTAGCATAATAATTATTGACGGAACGTAAAGCTTTTCGAGGAGCATATAAATTTGACTAATCAGTATCCAACAAACTCTCATAGGGCCTTATCCCCTAACCTTACTCGTTGCGTATCTTGCTTGTTTTGTTTGTGCTTTTCGTATTTTTCGAACAAAAGTCGAAATCCCAATAGTTACCAAACGCGAGCAGGAACACAAACCCAATGTTTTTTTTCAATTTTCCATACTTTGCAGTCTTCACTGCGTTTCTAAAGGATACCCAAACTCAATTTCTCGAGAAACCGCCTGTCAAACCAGGCAATTGCAAGATGGTCACGTTATGCATTTGGTTTTAAATTTTATTATGCTAATATGTTGACATTCCTAAAAAACTACTGCACCAAGAATTCTGATTTAGCAACAGTTCCATCGCATAACCTGCACCTCTACTTTAGATTCCATCTGTCTAGTGCTCCTCGGCTTTTCAACTGCTTGCCACTTAATATAAGAAGTCTTCGTGTAGTGGGTCGGTTCTTACAGGAGGTGAAACTATGGCTAATGTTGTTCACATCTTGTGATGTCACCAAACTTGTGCGTATTGTGTCCTAGTTTTTCGTTTGTTAGGGTTGAATATGCTCATGTTTTATTTCTCATATATATTCTGTTTTATTTATCTTATTTTTAAATTTTATTTATGGCAATTTATATTGTTAATTTTTTTAATTTTAAATTTAATCTTCATATTTATAATTTTTCTCTTTTTATTTGTATATTTTAATTTTCTCTCATATATTTTTATTTCCAATTGTGTTAATTTAATTGTCAATTAATAGTAAGTGAGATCGAAACTAGTTTCAACTACTGATCTCGCAATGTACACTGTTAGTTGTATTCTGCTTTGTGCCTGGGCATACGATGGGGAATTGTTATTGTAAAATAATAATATGAAGTTAAATCTACACCTTGCCTATCCTCGTCGGTGTAATCGACAATCTTTCATTTGTTTTACTTCACACATAGTATGTTAACGATGGTTGAAGCACTCTTTTACATAATTTATCTGCTGCCTCATACGCATGAAACAATACCGAACGAGGTTCGAGTCGAGTCAAATAGTCCGTCCCTAATCGTTGTATATCTCGTCAAAATATTTTCGCCGTGAATTCGCCTTGTAATCTCTTTATAATATATGCTCCTTGCAACACGATCTTTGGCTTTTTTATTTGTCGATGCTATAGTTAGCACAGCAAAATGGGACTCTGCGTGTGAACCATAGATTAGTACATGAGACACTCCAAAATTACCCTTATACACTAATGCATTTTTGCTGGAATTGTACTGATACTATGAAAGAAAACTCTGATTCGCTGCAAAAAAAGTGTAGCCTCGCCGTAAAAAAGTGTAGCCTCGCCGTAAAAAAAAGTAGCATCGCCGTAAAATAATGTAGCCTCGCCGCAAAAATTTTGTAGCAAGCACTGATGGAAAATTTATTTTATACCCTGTTTACATAAAAATATTTAATCCGATTAAGCTGTTCGAAAACTGATGAGCTTTCTAAGTGTTTCCATACATAATCCGGTCAAGCAAAGTAGGTGTTTTGTTATTGCTTTGTTTTGTTTGGTGTAGTTGAGCTTTTACCATGTGTGTGGACATATGTGCTAATAGTTTGTCGCCTGTAATTGTCCCTTTCTAACACATTGGCACTAGACAAGGAGAAGCATAAGTTCCTATAATTTCGAACTTCGAACCTGAGTTGCAAACTAAAAATTGAAGCTAAAACCCAAAAGCATTTCGGTTTAGCGCTGGAATTGCAACAACAATTTCAATGGTATTTAAAAAGTTTACGAGCGGTTTTAGGTCCTAAAAAGTTTTACTTCCAATTTCTGGAAAAACCATTTTATGTAAACGCGGTATTAAAGGGTTGTTTATCGAAACGTCAAAATAAATAATTATAAATATTATGTTTTTTTATTCATGAAAAACATGTATAAAACATATTTCTAAAGATAATATATATATTCTATCACATTTTACACAGCATTTCTTAATTGGCTTCGTTATATTTCCTATAAATGCAGTCGGTAATCGAATTTTTATTTGTTATAAATACACAATTATGCGTCTTATTGCGAAAATATTTTAGAATGATGTTAGCAGAATAGTATAAATGAAACTGAATACAAATTGTTACAAAATTGTTGAAAATTATACGTTATTGGCCTAGTTGGGGGTCTAAAACCCTTTTGCACTTACGGTTGCACTGTTAAGAAATCCTACACATTGATTGATTAAGAAACAAGAACAACAATGTGGTACTTCTCACGTATTGTATAGCTGAGTTCAACATACCAAACAGTCAAATGTCAAACCGATTTTTTGAAGCGGCGAATAGCGAGTGTCACATCTAATAATCTATGGTGTGAACTTCCCGTATTTATAATCCTCAACGTGAAGTCGGCCCTGGATGGTGCTGCTATAATTGCGGTATGGTTTTAAAATATTAACTGCTATACTCTAAACTTCCTTCTTTCCGTTTTTCTTCTAAGTGGTATGCGAGTCGTAGTTTTTATCTGCTTAAGCAATCGAAAGAAATCATACTTATTTTAGTTGAATTCAAGCTTTAATTCAAATAATATTCATTACTATATAAAATCTTTTGTGTATGCCAACTCATCGAGTCATTTTTCTTTCATTTCACGAAGATTTTGGAAAACATTTCGTTCCTGCCGTATTTAGCAAAAATTTTGGTTAGAAAATGGTTCAACGGCTGACTTTGAGGAGACGTTTGTCATACAATACGAAATCAAATAGAAGGCGGATGTAAGTAACTTACGGGAATTATAATTGGGCGCTGAGTTTAGGTTCCCTTAAATCAATCCTACATCGAATGGGAGTTATAAAAAAGTAATAATCACTGTTTTTTTTAGTGTTCGTACTCCTGGTGGACGTTTGGTATATCAGTATGTAAAAAAGAACAAGTGTGTTTCAAAATGTGGACAGTGTAAGGAAAAGTTAAAGGGTATTCGTCCCACAAGGCCGTGCGAGCGTGCCAGGTTGTCTAAACGGCAGAAGACTGTTGCTCGTACATACGGTGGTGTACTATGCCATAGATGCCTCCGTGAGCGGATTATCCGAGCTTTTCTCATTGAAGAACAAAAAATTGTAAAAGCTCTAAAAAGTCAAAGGGAAATTGTGAAGCCTGTTAAGGTAGCTGAAAAAAAACCTGTTAAGGCTGCCAAACCTGTGAGCAAGTCAACGCTCAGAACTCTTACTCAGAAGACTGTTGGCAAATCAAAGAATTAATCGCCGATAAAATAACTTTTTTGACATCAGTCTTAAAGATGGGGAATATATGTTTCCAAATGTACTTCCTTTTCTTTTTATCACATTGTGTTTGATATAGCCATACAGAAAATGTGCTGTAATATATTGTAGTTACAGCAAACATTAGGAATACTATACAAAAAACTTATCGTTGGGGAGAGTGTTCTCAGTTATTGACGTATTCTTGACGCCAACGGAATAAATAACTACCAACAATTTCTATAGAATTTTGTTTTTTTTTCGTGGATTTGATCTAAATGTTTCGCCTAATAAATGAAAATGTCATTATTGATGTATATTGTGAAACAACACTACAATTATCGCCAAGGTAACATTTTTCGGAGTCGTATTGTTATTCTGTTATCCTTGGCGGGGAAAAGTGAGGATTAGGGGTTTCGGCCACGCCCACTTTTAGGCCAAATTTACCGTTATTTGTACCGTTAGTTCTTGGAATCCGCTGGCAAATTCCCGGAATTGGTCGCCATTTTGGATTTATGGGCGTGTCCAGGTCGAACATTAAAAGGTCAATAACTCTGGAAATATTCAACCTATATAGTCAATATGGGTATCGAATGAAAGCTCTTTTCATTGGCTTTATTTCCGCTGAACAAGCCAAAGCTGTAACTGTAATAACTTAGAAGTTATTGGCATTTAATTGATTTTCCGTGTAAACAAAAGCCGTTTTCTTGGAAATTTGGGGCCCTATTCTCATTTACAACTTATGTTGTAAGTTGTGTTGTCTAAGCAAAATCGGTATTACGGTTTACAACTTTGCTGAAAGTTGTCAAGCTGGTTGTCTTTCGAAGTTGTCTAAGCAAAAATGATGTCTATTCTGGTTCACAACACAACCCCAGTTGTGTTGTCTTATGTGTCAAAATCAGACAACACTTAGAGAGCTGTTGTAATTAGCTATGTTTGTTGAAAGGGTCGCATGTTTAACGTGAATTTGTTGTCTGACGCGAAAATAATGGACAAAAAATATAATGTAATGCAATGTAATTATTGTATTTCAGTGATATTTATTAATGTTTAAGATTTTACGAGAATATGAAGTGATATTTTTTTGAAACCGCATTATAATATCAACTGTTCAACAATTCTTGCAATATTTATGGTATTTTAATTTTCTTCTTCCGGCTAGAATAAATCGACACCAATTTCCATTATAATATTTATTTATCTTTAATCACAATTGTAAACAAACCACAGTTTTTATTTTGATGCTATTGTAAGTACTGTACGGCAGGGTTACAGATCTGGCAGTAGTATTAATTGCATTTATTTTTTTGGTACTAATTTGAAATTTTGTTTTTATAAATAAGAGTAGAATTTATCCACCAGAACAATATAAAATATCTCTACAAATATAGCAGCATACATTTCCATAGTAACAACACACAATTTGGTGCTTTATTTTGATTTTCTTAAAGACTCAATTTCAAAATGTGGAGTATTATGCATAATGCGGAGTGTAACACTACTAAAGAAAAAAACACATGCATATTCAAGCAACTGAAACATCAAAACTGTTGGTGGCTTCGAAAATTTCTGCCTAAAGATCGACAAGACAACTTACAACTTCGAATGGTTGTAAATCGTAATACGGAATTCGAACTCAGTTGTCTTCAAAGTTGTGTTGTCTTGAAGACAACACAACCGATGTTGTATTGTAAATGAGAATAGGGCCCTTGATTCGCAAGGTATAGCGGTAAATATGAAATTCAGTAAGAGTGTTCTTTTACCTTTCTAACGATGTATAATATGATATACGTCTTGTGTTTACTTTTGGAGATATACTTTGAAATAAGTAGGAAGTCTACCCATTTAGTATAATTAGTAGTCAGTGATAAGCATCAACAACCTCAGCGCCGCAGGTGAAAAATTCGATTTTTGTTAAAAATTTTTCATTTTAGAAAGCAACAACATCCTTAGCGCCGCAGGCGAAAAATTTTTACCAAAAATCGCGCGATTTTTGTTAAAAATTTTTCATTTTAGAAAACAAGAACAACCTTAGCGCCGCAGGCGAAAAATTTTTAACAAAAATCGCACGATTTTTGTTAAAAATTTTTCATTTTAAGAAACAACAACAATAACGAGATTTTTGGTAAAATTCTGTTATTATGAGAAACAACAACAATTAAAATATTACATCGCAAGTTTTTAGTTAAATGTTTTAATAAAAACAACAACAACACACTGATACAACAACAACACACTGATACAACAACAACAACACACTGATACAACAACAACTCCGAAATAACAACAAACAAGACAAGAGAGCAAAGAAAACGCAGTTTTGAAGTAACTTGAGTTTGAACTGATTTATCTCCGAAACTATCAAAAATATCTAAGAAAAGGTAAGAACTTAAAAATAGCACTTAAAAATACCTTTCAAGTGACACCTCATTCACTTCGGTACACCGCATACTTTAGAAGTTATCGTCAAAGTCCCTTATTCGACCTTGCCACGCCCACATAAACGCCCACTACCATGAAATGGTATCCTGGGGAGGATCAGTATAGGTCAGAGTTCGTATAGGTAAGGTTTAGGGGTTTGGCGAAGCCAAATATATACCCAGGAATTTTCGAAGCCACCAAGTTTGTTTTGTTCTTGTATGTTTCAGTTGCTTGAATATGCATGTGTGTTTTTCTTTAGTAGTGTTACACTCCGCATTATGATAAATACTCCACATTTTGAAATTGACTCTTTAAGAAAATCAAAATAAAGCACCAAATTGTGTGTTGTTACTATGGAAATTTATGCTGCTATATTTGTAGGGATATTTTATATTGTTCTGGTGGATAAATTCTACTCTTATTTATAAAAACAAAATTTCAAATTAGTACCAAAAAAATAAATGCAATTAATACTACTGCCAGATCTGTAACCCTGCCGTACAGTACTTACAATAGCATCAAAATAAAAACAGTGGTTTGTTTACAATTGTGATTAAAGATAAATAAATATTATAATGGAAATTGGTGTCGATTTATTCTACCCGGAAGAAGAAAATTAAAATACCATAAATATTGCAAGAATTGTTGAACAGTTGATATTATAATGCGGTTTCAAAAAAATATCACTTCATATGCTCGTAAAATCTTAGACATTAATAAATATCACTGAAATACAATAATTACATTGCATTACATTATATTTTTTGTCCATTATTTTCGCGTCAGACAACAAATTCACGTTAAACATGCGACCCTTTCAACAAACATAGCTGATTACAACAGCTCTCTAGGTGTTGTCTGATTTTGACACATAAGACAACACAACTGGGGTTGTGTTGTGAACCAGAGTAGACATCATTTTTGCTTAGACAACCAGCTTGACAACTTTCAGCAAAGTTGTAAACCGTAATACCGATTTTGCTTAGACAACACAACTTACAACATAAGTTGTAAATGAGAATAGGGCCCTTAGATTAGGCCGGAGAATATGGCTCCTATTGTGACGATCGACACGACAAACGTCGATTGCGGCGATAAAATTTTGATTTGGTATTGCGGAACGCAATCGACAGAATTTCGCTATATTGTGAATGTGTCCAGTTGATTCTGACATTCGCTACTATTGTGAAGGATTTCTTGATGTTGATCTTTGATCTTGATTTGTGTAAATTTTACACTGTAAAATATGAATAGAATAGTAATAAATAAAAATATAATAATAGTTAACACAAAAGTTTTTATTTAATAACGTAATAAAGTAATTTGGTTTGATTTTTATTAATATGAGTATAGAATTGTGCTTCGGTGAAAATGAAGAGTACTTGGATGAGCTGCGGATGTACAGAAGATGCCGAAAGGATGTGTCCAATCCTTTGGAGCTGAAGGAAGAAGTGTAAGTTTTTATATAACAACATTGTGTTCTTTAGTTTATATAATTTATTTACGCCAGATTCCAGTATTAGATTTACAGTAAATCCACAAATTATATTTTGCTCAAGTGGAAGTTCTTCTGCGGAACGTTTTGGAGAACTAAACTGTGTAGAGCCAATATTTTTATACTCATTTGCGTTAAAATATTATTTTTCAGACGGCAAATATGTTTTTAGAGAAGGTGTATGTAAATAAGCCAGCAACGGCAATTTTACGTTTTGGAGCATCCATTATAACGTAGAATCTGCCATAACTCTGGAACGAAACAAGCTATAGCAAAAATTTTGTCTACTCAAATTCGCCGAAAAATACCCTCCTCCTGATAGACTATATGCCAGTGATGGCGAACCTTTTTGAGCTTGCGTGTCATAAATATATTTTTTTTATAAAATAATATGACGCGTGCCGTAAAATAAAATAAAACCAATGCATAATATGATTGTGAAAATACATTTCAGAACAATAATAATAGACAAATATTTTTGTGTTAATAGATTATTTTTTTATTAAAAAAATATTTTAAAAAAATATGGTTGAAATCAAATAAAAAATTCACATTTTTATGTAGTTATATAAATAAATTAAGAATAATTCAGGAATGAAATTTTTTATTATTATTTGAAAAAAAAACATAAAATATCATTATTAATGAGATTTCTGTTGTTGTGTGCTGGATGATAAATATTATATATCTGGCTCATAACTAGTAGATTTTAATAAGATGCAAGAGGTACTGCTATCATCTGTGAGTCTATTTCTAATATCTGACTTAATAAAATTCATCGAAGAAAACAATGTTTCGCAAGCATAAGTAGATGAAAAAATTGTTAAAATTGCCATTGCTATTCTTTTAAGGCAAGAAAAATTTTCTGGAATAGATTTCCAAGTTTTTAAGATTTCATTTTCGGCATTTCTCTGGACTGCTCCAATAAATCGATCTCGTTCAATTTCTTCCAACATGATTCTCAAATCTATGAATTTTTGTTTCCAAATCGAACTGGATTGAAAATCTACCAATTGCATCTCGAAATCTTCTAAATTCATGAACTCAAATATCGATAAATTTAACTGTGCGAATGTATATATATCTGGACGAGTAATAAATTTTGAAGTTTCTTCAAATTGTCGAAATTGTATAAATCTTGTCGAAAATTGTTCAATTGTACCTTTTAAAATATTGTCAAATTCTTTTATAATTTTTGTTTCATCAGGTTTTTCGTGAATTTCTAAGTCCATCATGTATTTTTTTAAATTAGGGAAATATTTGAAATTTCTGCTCATTATGTCACATATAAATATTTTTAGCTTAGCTTCAAATGCTTTGATGAGATCAAACATATTAACAATGGTTTTGCCAAAACCTTGTAATTTTATATTTAGCTCATTCAAATGAGCGCAAAAATCCGTAAAGAACATTAATCTTGATATCCACTCAACATCTGATAACTCTTTATACTGATTTTGTTTTTGATCATCTAAAAACATCCGAACTTCATCCAAACACTCGACGAAACGTTGAAGTACTTTGCCGCGACTAAGCCAACGAACATTATTATACATAGTTAAACCATTGTACACCGAGTTGACTTCATTTAACAAAGATTCGAACTTCCTTTTGTTTAAAGCATGTGCGGCGATATAGTTAACTATATTGGTCACAAGTTTCATCACGTCTTCAACTAATTTAAAACCGTTCTTTGCACATAACGCTTCCTAATGAATTATGCAATGAAAGCCCAATAGTGGATGTCCAACACACTTTGTAAATAAATTGACAAATCCTACTTCTTGCCCAATCATACTAGGTGCACCATCTGTAGTTACAGATACGACTTTTGAAAAATCTATTTCTGCTTCAGAAAGAGCCTCTGTTACTCCCTTGCAAATATCTGTACCTTTGGCAGTTGTTCGTAAAGATACCAAATTTATCAATTCTTCCTTTATTTCATTGCCAATAAAATATCTAACAAAAATAGCTAATCGAGCCGAAAGAGTGATGTCGGTGCTTTCATGAAGACAAATTGAAATAAAATCACATAACTTTATATCTGATTTTTGTAGCTGTTTTACATTTTTACTCATTTTCAGAATTCTATCTTTTATTGTATTACGAGCAATAGGCAATTCTTTTATTCGCTGAAATATTTTATCTTTATTCGCAAAATCCTCAAAGAGAAATGGTACACATTCTAACCATGCATTCTAACCAAGTGAGAGAACGCTCTTACTTTTTATTATTAAATTAAATCGACTTAAATAATATTACATATTTTTTGCAAAAATTCTTTTGTAAAAATTTTTACTTTAAAATCGTAAAAAATTCGAGTGTCACCAAAAATCTATCGCGTGTCACTCGTGGCACGCGTGCCATAGGTTCGCCATCACTGCTATATGCCATCAGAGCAGGTGTTGGTAAATAACTCAGCATTTACTTAGTGGATTTAGTTTACCAAGAAACATCCGATTTACACGAATGTTACATCAAAATATTCCTAAAGGTATCCTCTTTCTATCTATGTTTCAGTTGAAACACTTCTTGTTAGCAGGTATTTCGCAGATTTCACTGCATAGTCCTTTGAAATGTGGTGAACGGGGCGGAATAAAGTTGAATTTTATGCTCTTACTACTGCAAAATTTTGAAATTTCGTCCCTCGCTTCTGACGAATATAAATGGTACAGCTTATTCTTCGCTCCGACGAAATTTGTAGCATTGTCACAAAATATGTTTTGACAATGCCCTTGCCGGCTAGTCTTAGTGCCCCAAAAAAAAATCTGCTGTTGTGAGGTCTGAGACCAGTTCCAAATATGGTAATAAATAAATATGTAAATATGGTAATGTAAGCTTTATGTGGGCGCTTTCCTCGGATTTTGTAATGAACTTCTAAAGGTCCGCAGTACTCGACTCTACTATTTGTAAAGGGTCGGGCTGGGCTCGTGTGTTCTGGAGGTAGGGTCCCCATAAATTAATTTAGAAGCTTGGGATTGGCTATGCTGCATTTAACGCAATGTTGGACAATGGATCTGACCATCAGCTTTCCTTTCATGGGCCAGAATCTTTGCCGTATTTTAGCGAGCAACTGATGTGGTCTGCAGTGAAGATGGATAATGTGTACTCGTTGTATTAGGATTTTTACGATGGGATCATTCTAACTTATTGGCGCTGAAATTAGACGGCCGCCCACTCGAATAACTCCCTTCTCATAAAAAAGGAATTCAGAGAGGCCAGTATACTAGTCTTATGCACTTGTTGGCCCTTCGACAGCGCCTTCATATCTTCCAAAAACTCCGATTGCTGCAGTGTTTTCACTATAAATAGCAAGGAATCAATCATCTAATTCTTGTGGTGAAAGTTGGAGCTGACTGCACCCCAAAACTCCTTTCAAACACTTCACGATACGGATTATGTATCCTATAATCAGTTGGAGCGTCGTAAAGGAGTTCCTGTGCTGTATTGTGTACACTATTGCTAATGGAGAGGCGCTGACTATAAGTGATGCTGGCGCCGGTGTATGACGTTTTCGTTCCATGACATTTGCTACTAATAGACTGGGTATAAATTTCCCTCTTATCCATGCAGAAACACTGTACCATATAACAATAAACTCAAGCCTATTAACTTTTTCTTGTAGAAATCTACAAGAGCATAACAGAAATCTAGCAGATGTTTTCCAGCGACTCAAGACGGCATATCTTAAAATACATCCTAGTAAGTGTACATTTCTCCGAAAGGAAGTTCTCTATCTTGGACACATAATTTCCGAAAAATGCATTTTTCCTGATCCTAAGAAGTCACGAGTCATTAGAAGCTATCCAGTACCTACTAACGCCGACGAGGTGCGTAGATTCGTAGTTTCTGCAAACTAATACAGGAGATTTATACCGAATTTCGCATCAATAGCAATTCCATTGAATGCTCTACTCAAGAAGAAAGTGAAGTTCGACTTCAGTGACGATTGTAAAAAATCATTTGAAACTATAAAAATGAATGATGAATTCCTTTCTTACACAGCTGACATGTTGTTGCCAATTGCCGTACAGCGTTTCCTGAAGTGACTGATTTTTGCACCGAGTGCGATATGCTGTGTCTCTTTCTTTTTGACTGAACGATTCAAATGATTAAAATCGTTTCTCCAAGAAAGACATGAATTCTTCTATAGATGGTGACTTTAAGGATTGTTCGAATGCAAGATATGTCATTCGATCTAGATTCTTTATCAAGATTTGCAGCAACAGAGGCTCCCACGGGCTAGTAGTGGTGCCCAGATTGTTTAATGCTTGTAAGCTTTCCTGAGTAGTATCATGGAGGATTTTTATTGCAGATGCTGAAGACAAGCTCGTTGGTTGATCCAACAGCTTTTAAATTAACGCGGATGTCAATATTCTAATGTTGTTGTATCTATCCTGCAGCATCTTCCATGCTGCTTCATAGTTTGCTTCTGATAGCGAAAGATGTCGACCGACCTTTCAGCATTAATATATAATATTGTAAAAAACCAACTTTAGAAAAAATTAGATAGAGTAGTCACAAGAAAAGTAAATACCAAAAATATAATTTGTCGTAGATTAACAGTATGAAATGTTAAATAAAATGGAATAATAGAAAACGAACACATATTACAAATATATTAAGGGCATCATTCCGTAACACTAACGAACATAAAGTTTTCTCTTTTGTTTTGGTTACTTTCGTTGTTTTTCGTGGTATTTTACGCCAGCGTCTTGAAATTCTAAAGAAACTGCGTCGGCAGAACCCTTGGCTGACGATAGACGAACGATATTAAATTTGTTGGTAAATTTTTGTGCTTTCCAGGCATAAATTGCTGTTTTGGTGTACAGAAATGGTACGATTTCTGTCGTGAACAAAAAAGGTGTCGAGTGGTAATCGACGAACAGAGTTTAGGAAATGCCTCTCTCGGCAGAGTTTCGCCAACGCTGGCGTGGCTGACAATCACGTTCGTTAGTGTTACGGAATGACGCCCTAAGATTCTTTCCTCAATACATATATGGATAAATTAATCCAGTTAGTAAATTCATTGCACGCAATAGTTGTTAATTTAAGAAAGGACGGTCCAAATAGAAAAAGAACAAGACAAGCAGGAGAAAAAAAAAAATTGAGCGTATTGAAGAAATAGTGCAGGAAGTAAATCTTTTAACAACTCAGATAGACAAGTCTAAACTTAGTAAAGAAAGCGAACAAGACTTTCTTGGATTATTGGAAGATATTACCAGATATAAAACAGAAGCAATTGCAAGAATTTCAGCAAGCATCGTAGACGAAAAAACTAAAGACGTAGGAATACAAATACAAGATAGAGTTATGGCTGTTTTCGACTTTAATACTGCACAAAAGCTTCCAGTCTTAAATGTAGACGTAGATTCCAAAAGGGAGGAAAACGTTAGGGATTTCCTAAATAATGTAGAGTTTTATCAAGACATACTTGGGGAAGCGGAAAGGCCTATGCTCATAAAATTTTTACTCAAATGCAAAATACAAGGGAAGGCGCTAACTGAATTTGGGGTCAATTGTGCCAAGCTCATTTTCAGAATTGAAGACAGCACTACAACTAAAATGCGCCTAACATCGGCATTCTTGCCTAGCGCTACAACTTGGAGCAGCTCAACAACGTCGGAACTCGGCCCGACGGCCGACATCGCATGGCGATCCTGCCACTCAACGATCCTACTGCGCAACAATCCTGCTGCTGAATTACCGAGTCAAGCTTTCTTCCTGTAAAACAGCCGCTATTGCGAGGAAATCGTGTCAACCGATCCTATTGGTCAACATTAATCACAGATGCCATCACTTATTTCCATTAAGAAGGCACTGAAGGACAAAGCATTAGGACCGAGGCCTTTGACAATCGAAGAATACCGTAAACGACAACAACACAAGCAAGCATCAGTTTTAGAAGAAGTGAGGGTCAAGACACCAAGGAAAAGAGGCGGGAAGAAAGTAAGACGTCGTCAAGAATTAAGAAACTTGTACCGTCTAGCAGCGATAGCAGTAACCAAAGAAGAAAAAAAACAACTTCCTACAACAAATAAATGAAATTAAGCGCAAGTAAACAAAACTGAACCATGGGCACGACTCAATCCAGACAAGATGATATCATCGTTAACAACAATGGAGCGCAGCAGAATACGTCTAGCCGGCTAGGAGACAGCTTATTTTCAATTGATGTAACAACAGTAATTGTTGTAATTACTAATAATATATAATATTGTAAAAAACTAACTTTAGAAAAAATTAGATAGAGTAGTCACAAGAAAAGTAAATACCAAAAATATAATTTGTCGTAGATTAACAGTATGAAATGTTAAATAAAATGGAATAATAGAAAACGAACACATATTACAAATATATTAAGGGCATCATTCCGTAACACTAACGAACATAAAGTTTTCTCTTTTGTTTTGGTTACTTTCGTTGTTTTTCGTGGTATTATACGCCAGCGTCGAGAAATTCTAAAGAAACTGCGTCGGCAGAACCCTTGGCTGACGATAGACGAACGATATTAAATTTGTTGGTTAATTTATGTGCTTTCCAGGCATAAATTGCTGTTTTGGTGTACAGAAATGGTACGATTTCTGTCGTGAACAAAAAAGGTGTCGAGTGGTAATCGACGAACAGAGTTTAGGAAATGCCTCTCTCGGCAGAGTTTCGCCAACGCTGGCGTGGCTGACAATCACGTTCGTTAGTGTTACGGAATGACGCCCTAAGATTCTTTCCTCAATACATATATGGATAAATTAATCCAGTTAGTAAATTCATTGCACGCAATAGTTGTTAATTTAAGAAAGGACGGTCCAAATAGAAAAAGAACAAGACAAGCAGGAGAAAAAAAAAAATTGAGCGTATTGAAGAAATAGTGCAGGAAGTAAATCTTTTAACAACTCAGATAGACAAGTCTAAACTTAGTAAAGAAAGCGAACAAGACTTTCTTGGATTATTGGAAGATATTACCAGATATAAAACAGAAGCAATTGCAAGAATTTCAGCAAGCATCGTAGACGAAAAAACTAAAGACGTAGGAATACAAATACAAGATAGAGTTATGGCTGTTTTCGACTTTAATACTGCACAAAAGCTTCCAGTCTTAAATGTAGACGTAGATTCCAAAAGGGAGGAAAACGTTAGGGATTTCCTAAATAATGTAGAGTTTTATCAAGACATACTTGGGGAAGCGGAAAGGCCTATGCTCATAAAATTTTTACTCAAATGCAAAATACAAGGGAAGGCGCTAACTGAATTTGGGGTCAGTTGTGCCAAGCTCATTTTCAGAATTGAAGACAGCACTACAACTAAAATGCGCCTAACATCGGCATTCTTGCCTAGCGCTACAACTTGGAGCAGCTCAACAACGTCGGAACTCGGCCCGACGGCCGACATCGCATGGCGATCCTGCCACTCAACGATCCTACTGCGCAACAATCCTGCTGCTGAATTACCGAGTCAAGCTTTCTTCCTGTAAAACAGCCGCTATTGCGAGGAAATCGTGTCAACCGATCCTATTGGTCAACATTAATCACAGATGCCATCACTTATTTCCATTAAGAAGGCACTGAAGGACAAAGCATTAGGACCGAGGCCTTTGACAATCGAAGAATACCGTAAACGACAACAACACAAGCAAGCATCAGTTTTAGAAGAAGTGAGGGTCAAGACACCAAGGAAAAGAGGCGGGAAGAAAGTAAGACGTCGTCAAGAATTAAGAAACTTGTACCGTCTAGCAGCGAAAACAGTAACCAAAGAAGAAAAAAAACAACTTCCTACAACAAATAAATGAAATTAAGCGGAAGTAAACAAAACTGAACCATGGGCACGACTCAATCCAGACAAGATGATATCATCGTTAACAACAATGGAGCGCAGCAGAATACGTCTAGCCGGCTAGGAGACAGCTTATTTTCAATTGATGTAACAACAGTAATTGTTGTAATTACTAATAATATATAATATTGTAAAAAACTAACTAGAAAAAATTAGATAGAGTAGTCACAAGAAAAGTAAATACCAAAAATATAATTTGTCGTAGATTAACAGTATGAAATGTTAAATAAAATGGAATAATAGAAAACGAACACATATTACAAATATATTAAGGGCATCATTCCGTAACACTAACGAACATAAAGTTTTCTCTTTTGTTTTGGTTACTTTCGTTGTTTTTCGTGGTATTTTACGCCAGCGTCGAGAAATTCTAAAGAAACTGCGTCGGCAGAACCCTTGGCTGACGATAGACGAACGATATTAAATTTGTTGGTAAATTTATGTGCTTTCCAGGCATAAATTGCTGTTTTGGTGTACAGAAAATGTACGATTTCTGTCGTGAACAAAAAAGGTGTCGAGTGGTAATCGACGAACAGAGTTTAGGAAATGCCTCTCTCGGCAGAGTTTCGCCAACGCTGGCGTGGCTGACAATCACGTTCGTTAGTGTTACGGAATGACGCCCTAAAATTCTTTCCTCAATACATATATGGATGAATTAATCCAGTTAGTAAATTCATTGCACGCAATAGTTGTTAATTTAAGAAAGGACGGTCCAAATAGAAAAAGAACAAGACAAGCAGGAGAAAAAAAAGATTGAGCGTATTGAAGAAATAGTGCAGGAAGTAAATCTTTTAACAACTCAGATAGACAAGTCTAAACTTAGTAAAGAAAGCGAACAAGACTTTCTCGGATTATTGGAAGATATTACCAGATATAAAACAGAAGCAATTGCAAGAATTTCAGCAAGCATCGTAGACGAAAAAACTAAAGACGTAGGAATACAAATACAAGATAGAGTTATGGCTGTTTTCGACTTTAATACTGCACAAAAGCTTCCAGTCTTAAATGTTGACGTAGATTCCAAAAGGAAGGAAAACGTTAGGGATTTCCTAAATAATGTAGAGTTTTATCAAGACATACTTGGGGAAGCGGAAAGGCCTATGCTCATAAAATTTTTACTCAAATGCAAAATACAAGGGAAGGCGCTGACTGAATTGGGGTCAATTGTGCCAAGCTCATTTTCAGAATTGAAGACAGCACTACAACTAAAATGCGGCGCAAGGGAAACCATTGAAGAAATTCAAACTAAGTTGACTCACTTGAAGCAAGGACGTAGACCGACAAGAGAGTTCACGAATGAACTGGAAAATTTAATTAAACGAATGACAGACCTTGAGGTAAAAGTCCAGGGTGAACATACAAGACCGATTCTAACAGCTGCCAGTGAACAGAGGGGTTTGGTGTTCCTAAAAAAAGGAGTAAATGAAAGATTCAAATTGGTATTAGACAGTTCTTGACACACAAAGTTGCAAGATGCTATACAGCACCTTTCAGAATTAGATCCAAATAGCCAGGAGTCTATTAATTTTATAAGGAATACGTACAACACTGACCCAAGGGATATGTACAACAGCAATGCTAGGAGCAATTACGGAAATAGTAGGAATAACTATCTAAGCAATAATAGAGCCTATAATCAAACTTACAATAGAAATAATTATCAAAATAGCAATCGGGGTAATTTCCAAAACTACAATAGGGGCCAAAACTACAATAGGGGTAATTTCCAAAATTCCGCTAGAAACAGATATAGGAATAATTACAATAATAGCCAACAGGATAGGAATTTTTATAATAGACGAAATCAACTCCAACGCACGGATCAGCTACAAAGTGGAAGCTATGATAAGATTAATGAAAATACAAGAGGGCGGCATGTCAATCAATATAGAAATAAACCCTCGAACAGAGTTTTAGTAATCAATGAGGGAAACGAGACGACCTCCGAACAGGAAGCCGACCATTTGGAGGAAAGTCTATAGGCCGAAGCATACCTCCAACTATACAAGCAGGGGATTGTTTAAATGGGTTATACATAAAAGTTAGGCTAAATGATAAAGAGAGACATTTTATAATAGACACAGGTACCTCGATATGCGCAATAAAACTAGAATCTATTCCTGATGCACAATCAATTAACGAGCAAGGTAGCACTACTGTAATTGGCATATCAGGGACGTTAAGAACAAAAGGGACGAAGTAGCGAAGTAGCGTTAAACTGCTCCAATCACAATCTCGAACATCATTTCCATGTGGTGTCAAATAGTTTCCCAATTGCAACTGGCGGTATACTAGGGGCAGACTTTTTACGAGAACATGAGGCGAATATAAACTTGGAAACACTGAAGTTACAGTTTAAAACTAAGAACAGGACCGACGTAACCTTACGAATTTATAATCAAAACGAGTTAAGCATAGTAACGCTAGCACCGCGATGTGAGGCAACATATTGGCTCCAGTCAAAACACACAGATCACCGGATTTTTCATCCAAAAGAACTTTGCGAGGGGGTGTTTTTAGCAAGCTCGATGTCTACTCCAAAGGAAGGGAAAATACCGGTACGAATACTTAACACAAGAGATAGCGAAGTTAATATTAAATGGGTGGAGCCTGACTCGGATTCACGAAGTAACTATGACGTGATTCATTTCAATACAGTAAAAATTTCACAACAACCGGTTAATGAATTAATGAATGCTTTGGATTTAAAACAATTAAACGGATAAGAGGAAAAGGAAGTGCGTTCACTGTGTATGAAATATCATGATATATTCCATTTGGAAGGTGATGAACTCACCGTTACGCCAGTGGAGCAAGCACATATAACGTTGAAAAAAGGAATAGCACCAATTTATATAAAACCTTATAGAATACCACATTCTCAAAAGGCCGAAATCCAAAAACAGATCGAACAAATGGTTAATGACGGTATAGCGGAACCATCCGTCTCAGCGTGGAACTCACCAATACTAGTTGTTCCCAAAAAACCCGATCCAGTCACTGGTAAAAGAAAATATAGACTAGTAATCGATTACCGGAAGGTTAATGACACGATCGAGGATGATAAATTCCCACTGCCAAACATTGGAGATATTTTCGATATGCTGGGAGGAGCTCAGTACTTCTCATGTATTGACTTGCGCTAAGGCTACTATCAAATGGAGTTAGCTAAAGGGAGCAGACCGTGTACAGCATTCTCCAAAGAAAAAGGACCCTACCAGATGACCCGGTTACCAAAGGGTCTAAAAATCTCTCCAAGTCTGTTCTCCCGTATGATGTCGATTGCAATGTCCGGACTAACATACTCGAATTGCATTCGTATATTTAGACGATCTCATAGTATTCAGTAGAAATCTACAAGAGCATAACAGAAATCTAGCAGATGTTTTCCAGCGACTCAAGACGGCAAATCTTAAAATACATCCTAGTAAGTGTACATTTCTCCGAAAGGAAGTTCTCTATCTTGGACACATAATTTCCGAAAAATGCATTTTTCCGGATCCTAAGAAGTCACGAGTCATTAGAAGCTATCCAGTACCTACTAACGCCGACGAGGTGCGTAGATTCGTAGCTTCTGCAAACTACTACAGGAGATTTATACCGAATTTCGCATCAATAGCAATTCCATTGAATGCTCTACTCAAGAAGAAAGTGAAGTTCGACTTCAGTGACGATTGTAAAAAATCATTTGAAACTATAAAAATGAATGATGAATTCCTTTCTTACACAGCTGACATGTTTTTGCCAATTGCCGTACAGCGTTTCTTGAAGTGACTGATTTTTGCACCGAGTGCGATATGCTGGGTCTCTCTCTTTGACTGAACGATTCAAATGATTAAAATCGTTTCTCCAAGAAAGACATGAATCTTCTATAGATGGTGACTTTAAGGATTGTTCGAATGCAAGATATGTCATTCGATCTGACTTCTTTATCAAGATTTGCAGCAACAGAGGCTCCCACGGGCTAGTAGTGGTGCCCAGATTGTTTAATGCTTGTAAGCTTTCCTGAGTAGTATCATGGAGGATTTTTATTGCAGATGCTGAAGACAAGCTCGTTGGTTGATGCAACAGCTTTTAAATAAACATGGATGTCAATATTCTAATGTTGTTGTATCTATCCTGCAGCATCTTCCATGCTGCTTCATAGTTTGCTTCTGATAGCGAAAGATGTCGACCGACCTTTCAGCATCTCCTGATACTAGGTTCAACTTCAGGTACCACATTTTTTGAATAGTAGGGAGCGGCTGGTTTGAATTGTTAATATGTTTCCAATTTTTCCTTATTTTGTTAATAAATTTTTATCTTCATAATTTCTTTTATTGAATGGCATTTTTAGTATTTTTCGCAAAATACAGTAAAAGTTTTCATCTATCAAAAATACAAAAATAAAATAACATTAAAGATTATTAATGGCATCGTCTTAAAAATTTTAATATTGGCATACTAAAATTTAATAAAATATCCCAAACGCACCAATTTCTCAATAGCTAAATCTGAAATTTTTATGTAAACACTCGACTGGTTATCCGATTGCCGAAAGCGCAAATCTGGATTTATATTTTTAAGAAAAAACGCTATATCATTACCACCGACACAACCTTAATGTCGCTTTATAGCATAAACACAGACCCAATTTTTAGCTGTCGTTGTCGCCGTTTTTTGTCTAAATTACGCACGCTCTTTGGGAAACGAGAAAAAAATACAACTGACATCGCTGTCTCTGCAAACGACATCAACAAACTTCGAATTTTTGGGTTATTGTTGTTGTCGACGCTCTTGTTCTTCTTTCCTTGGTATGTTTACAGTGATTTCACAGTCTGTGTATCTACTGTTGCCTCTGCTGCCACAAATTTGACGTAAGCTGAATGTTGTCGTTGTCGCTGACTGTTTGCTCTGTGTTTATGCTATTATTGTTGTTATTGCTTTCCAAAGTAAACGAGTAAAATTTTTTTGTCTTTTATCATAACAATCTCGTTATTGTCGGACGGATGATTCAAATGATTAGGCGATCATAATTCTGCAACAATCCAAATCCTTCTGAAATTTTTCGTTCTTTTCTTTCTTCTCGAACCCATCAAGTAAACAAAGAACTTGCTAAGGTGCTTTGAAATGCATTGAAGTATGCTGGTAAAATTAAAAAGGAAACAAAAGTTCAGAGGTTTCCATTTATTTCCTGTGAAAGAGTTGATCAATTTTGATTTTCATTATAAATTATCTGTGAAGCGCTTCAAACTGTTCTTTAGTAGTTGTGGTATCATTTTTAGGGCATCATTCCGTAACAGTAACGAACATAAAGTTCTCTCTTTGTTTTGGTTATTTTCGTTGTTTTTCTGGGTATTTCACCCCAGCGTCGAGAAATTCTAAAGAAACTGCGTCGGCAGAACCCTTGGCTGACGATAGACGAACAATAATAAATTTGTTGGTAAATTTATGTGCTTTCCAGGCATTAGCAGCTGTTTTGGTGTACAGAAAAGGTACGATTTCTGGCGTGAATAAAAAGGTTATCCTGTAGTGCAAACAGAAAATAATCCACGACCAGAAATTTTAGGAAATGCCTCTCGCGGCAGAGTTTTGCCAACGCCGGCGTGGCTTCCAATCGCGTTCGTTAGTGTTACGGAATGATGCCCTAAATTTAAAAATTTAATTGTCTCTTTCGCGAATGGGTTTCGTTTGTCTCCGTGAAAAATCCCTTCGTATTCTATGAATATACATTGTTCTAATAATCCTTTTAAGCATATTACAGGTATATTTAATTTGTTTTTAAATGCATACTATATGTAGGTAATTTTTAGTACAATTATATTTTTCATTTTTTTAATTTATTTTTTACATTACATTTTTATATCTTGCTATATGACTACCTGATTTGATAATGCCAAGGAATAATAATTTTCCTATTCAAATTTTAAATGTTAATATCTGTTAATTTTTCCTGTGTACATTTCAACATGTAAGCCCATGACTATATATTCACATCTTCACAAGAGGTTTTTATCCCTTTCTCGCCTGCTGGCCCATACTCAAACTGATAATAAATGGACAAATTAAAATAAACAAAAAGCCTTGAAAGGAGTGAAAATATAGTGAACCAGTTGAATATGGTCCTAAATTCTTGTGAATCATTCACACAAACTTCTATGAATGTTGAAGAGATTCACAGGATATTGTGTGAATCATGTAAATGTGTTCCCGTCTGAAGAGTGAATTTGTCTGTGATTAAAGTTTTGTGAATTCAGCTCCGACTCGCTTAGCCCAAGCTAGCCCGATCCGTCGCTCGCGAATTTTCTGCCTCCGGCTCGCGAGACGTCTCATTTAATGGCGAGCCAGTGAGCTACTGGCTCTAAGCTGATAAGAATTTTACGGAGCAGCTCTGAGACGATGAAACGAGAGCTGCTCTGATATGTGAGCCGATGAGATGAGACCTCTTGCGAGCAGCTTTGAGCTGTGAGCCGAGAGCTGCTCTGAGGCGATTGGCTCGGGCTCTAAGCCGAAAAGAGCTGCTCTGAGCAGCTCTGAAGTGACTGTCGATCGTTCTGCAGTAATTTTGCAATACGTCATCATTAATCTCCTAATAAATTTGTTTGATTGTCATGCATAATATAGTAAGCATAGCATTCAATGACCGCTAGCAAGAAAGTCTACCTTTACTCTTAATTTTAAAAGTATGTAAAGACACGCTGCGCTGCGTGTCTGCATCAACATCTCGAGTGTAACCATTATGCCATAAACACAGTCAATGAAGCAGACAGCAGCAGCACTGGAAAACAGCAAGAAATCGCTCGGAGTTAAACACACTGGCAGTAAAAGTTTGAGCTGTCAAAAAAGTTCACAACAGCTGTGTTTTATAATTGTAAACTTTGTCATAATTTCAACAAACATTGTCTCAATAAATTGTGATTTGATTTAATTTCTTAATATTTTCTATCGGAAAAATGGATCGGTGGAGAGGGCTAAAGGGTCTCGAAGCACTTCTTCGCTTGGTCGAATTATTACGCCTGGCCTGTGAAAAATATTTGTATGCTCGGGAAAAATTGCGTCGGAGGTGGTGGGTTCGGCCACTAAACCTAAAGAGAGACGTTTTAGGATTCCACGAAACTGTAAATGTTAGAGGATGAAGAACATTTTTTCATGTCAACCAGGATGGATCGTGCGAATTTTAAATGCTTGCTGGTGCTCCTTCGGGAAAAGTTAGTGAGAAACTCCCAGCGTAAAGCAATTGCACCGGATCTAAGGCTGTCAATAACTCTTCTGTGAGTAGAGTTTTAGAAAATTTAGAACAAATTATACGTTTAATTATTGTGTTTTAATTATAACTTTAGTTACCTGTCGCAAGGTTGCACTGTCCAAATACTTGCCTGGACACATAAATTGGGAATTTCAACTGTTCGTAAAATCATCTACGAAACCTGTGAAGCAATATGGAGTGAATTGCATCCATTTTACGTAGCGCCACCTAATTTAAGCGATTGGCGTAAAAACGCAGATCTTTTTTACGTAAAGACTGGTATGCCCAACTGCCTAGGAGCAATTGACGGAAAACATATACAAATTCTAAGTCCAAAAAGGAGCGGTTCGCTGTATTTCAATTACAAGCGGCATTTTAGTGTGGTTTTGATGGCAGCTTGCGATGCCAACTACTGTTTTACGTTTGTCGACGTTGGAGCTTTGGGAAGTCAAAGCGATGGCGGTGTTTTTCTACGTAGTGCTTTCGGAAGAAAAATTTTAAATGACTCACTACCAGTTCCACCGGATCGTCCGCTGCCAGGCACCACAGAAGCATTTCCGCACTTCTTTGTCGCAGACAGCGCCTTTCCTTTAAAAGAAAATATCATGCGGCCATACCCGGGAACTCATTTGTCGCCGGAAAAGCTGAATTTTAACAAAATATTGTCCCGTGCACGTGTGCGCATAGAAAATACGTTTGGCATTCTTGCGAGCCGTTGGCGTGTTCTTCGATCACCCATACATGCCAAGCCTGAAAATGTGGACAAAATTGTGTTGGCCACAATAGTGCTACACAATTTTTTAATGCTCAAGAAGGATACATCATATTTTAGCAACGAAGATCCAGACAGGTTTGGAGACGATCTTCTAAGATCGACTCGTTTCACAACGGCAAACCGTTCGTCGTCACGAGCCTTTCAACAGCGAGACACGCTGAAAAACTATCTTTTTACAAACAGATATATTTAAAGGCCATCATATTGCACCATATCCATTAAATCAGAACAAATAAATGTTACCAAATAAATCAGAAACAACAGTTCAGTTTTACTATTCATTTAATTTCATTTGGTTCATTTCAGATTACGTAGTATATTTATATTGGCAATATTAAAAACAATTCAATTATTCAATCCAATCCAATAATCAATTAATTAAATAACAATTAATAAAAAAGTACAAGTATAAATTATATTAAAGATGACTTAGTTTTTGTACTAATGGTTTAAATGCAAATGCAATGTATATAAATATAATGGAAATGTTGCAAATTATTATTTTGCGAGATCAATGTTGCGTGCTGTCCAGTCTTGGACCGCACCGAAAACAACGGTTTGGACCTCATGAATCACGCTTTTTTCTAGCTCGTCCGGCATATTGGCCACATTCACAATTTTCGCCAAGCCGGAAAATGCCATATCCACTTTACTTTCTTGTAAAGGTTTGAAACTAGCTGCGATCTGCTGTGCGGAGGCAGCTATTCCATCAACAGCGACTCCGAAAACCTCGTTCAATTGGCGCTAAAATAAAAAGATGCATATATATTTACAATTTTAATTTTTAAAATATTATGCTGATGGTACTTACATTTCGTTGCAAGCTTGCTAGGCCGGGGGTAGGCGTAGAACGTTGCGATTGCTGCATTGATTGCCTAGGCGTGGACCTATTGTCATCGTGCTCATAGGCGGAAGGGCTGTCGCAGTCCGCGTCATCCTCTGCCGAAATGCTTCCTATTGTACTGCAAAGATATTAAAGCAAACATAAATTAATACTTTCATGGAACAGTTTGTGGCATTGTGGGCACTTACGTTCCGCATGTTTGTAAATTGTCCAGAAAGCTCATTGCGTCATGGTGCTTCCACATTTTGCGCCTGCTCGACGACGCACCGCTTCCTGATGCCAAAATCGCGTTCCTTTTCGATCTGCGAAAAGTATCGCGCAGGATTTTCCATTTTTTGCGGCACGTTTCAGCTACAATGAACATACATATCACTCATCACTTTTTCCACTTTATTAATGGTATTCTTACCATTCAAACCGATCTGCCTCGCTATTTCGTCCCACACTGCCTCCTTCTGTAAAATATTTTTGTAATTAGGAGACTCCAGATCGTAGAGGCAGCTGTGGTTTTTGACGGCATTTATAAGCTCTTCGTCGTGGTCCATATTTTATATCTACAAATATATAATCATAATTTTGTTTTGTTATGCAAATTTTATACTTAACTCTTCATACTTTGCTGAATATTTATTAATATTAATAAAAATACTTACAACGTGCGAATCCGGTGCAGCTAGCAAAAATTAGGAAACAGGAATTAAGAAGAACAAGATCGCTTTTGCTGCTGTCAAATCGAATTGCAGTAGAATTAGATCGACAGCAAAGATGCAAAAAACCGCAGCAGAAGCGTGCAGCAGAATGGAAATGAACTTTTTTCTCAACCCCCGTAAGAGACCATGTAATTTTGACATTTGGAAATTGCTGCTGCTGTCTGCTTCTTTGACTGTGTTTCAGGCATTAACGGCAGCAGGTACAGCGGCGACAGTGCTTTGGAACAATAACAACAATACATTCTTTCGCGTGTGCGTAGACAAGTGTTTTGTTTTCTTGTTTACGTTTGACTGTAATAAAGGATATAAATTATAAAGGCTGATGCATTGCTTCGCAATCGCATGTAAACGAGTCGGAGCTGGAATGAGCCGAAAAGAGCGCTCCTGAGAGAGCATTTACGAACTTTGCACCCTATGAATGCCTGCATATTTCACATTCACAAAACTTTAATCACAGACAAATTCACACTTCAGACGGGAAAACAATCACATGATTCACACAATATCCTGTGAATCTCTTCAACATTCATAGAAGTTTCTGTGAATGATTCACAAGAATTTGGGACCATATTAAACTGGTTCACCATATTTTCACTGCTTTCAAGGCTTTTCGTTTATTTTACTTTGTCCGTTTATCAGTTTAAATATGGGCCAGCTGGCGAGAAAGGGATAAAAACCTCTTGTGAAGTGTAGTGGCAAGCCGTGTAAGGTATCTCCTAAACCAAAGGATGAATTTATTTGTTTTTAAAATTTCTTTATTTGTTTGTTTGTTTTACTTGTTGTAATTACTTTTACTTTTACTTTTAGAATCATGTGGTTTAAGTGTTCTATGTTATATTTTTAATTATATTTGTAAATATTATATTTTTCCCTCATAGTAAGACCCTAAGTCTCCTGCTTGAATGATTTGTGTGGAAAGGTGATTGTGGAAGGTGTGAATGGAAGTGAGATTGAACAGGGAATTAGGGAAAGTGGGAATTGTAAATGGAAGGGCGAATTATTGGAAAAGATTGGAAGGATGGGAATCGGAACGGGAGGAGGAGGATTGAAAAAAAAGGAAGAAAGAGTTTGGATACGGGTGAATGTCGGATGGTTCCTTAGAAGCGGGTTTAATAAAAAAAAACAAAGAAAAAAAATTAAGTGATCGCAAAAAAAACATGTTAAAAGAAAGAAAAAGAAAGGCATGAAACTTTTAAAAAGGAAAAATGTTGATAGAGAACACAAAAGAAAAAAAAGAAATACGTAGACATAAAAGTGCTCTAATACCACATAAAGAAAAAGTGCGCCAAATTGTGGCGGATTGGCGCCAGAACTCCACAGACATATAACATAAAAATTATATTTACATAAAAACTACAACTACAACTTATATTGACATAAAAAAAAGAGATACAAGAAAAGTTACGCAAATAAATGTATACACCAAACATAAATTTCCGCCAATTAGTGTACATACAGTAGAATTACATATATAAGAACAGCACAGTCATAAATTCATGAATACATCTCAATAATACAACAAGCAAAACAGCCACATCAATAACTTTGCATCACAAAAATATTTTGGAAATAAACAATATAAATAACAATCACATCAAAAAGTACATATAAAAATAGTACATAGTGAGCACAAAACAAGTATTAAATCAACTTCAATATAACAACCACGTTACAAATGTTACAAGATGACAATTTGAGAATTACATATAAATTATATATGTAAAACAGCAACAACAACAACAACATTAGAAGTTATATCAACATTAAACAAAATCAACAATTCAAACATGAAAACAAGCAAGTACATAGCGAAAACTGAACAGCAAGCAGCATCGTAGAACAGAAGCAGTGTTGCCGTCTACACTAGCTTAATATTATCATAAAAACCATTTTTTTATTTCTTATTATAATAATTTACAATTATTGTAGAATTTTAAATTACATTATTTTTTTTGTGTACATGATATATGTTTAAATTAATATTAGGAATATAATGGAAAGAAGAAAGCAAACTGTCACGAAACAAAGTAAAAATTATGAAGGAAAGAATAATGAAATATAGTAATAAAATAATAGTATGAAATTAGAAAAAGAAAAAAAAATGAAACTAGGAACAAAAATTTTCTGTCATTACAGGTCCGGGGCTGCAAGGTGGCGCCATCATCAGCCTGGAACCTAGTAAGTTTTGTTGTAATGAATTTATTTGATTATTATTTAAATTTGGATATGTATATACATATAAAAATTTGTAAAACTTAATTGAACTAATTAAATAATCTTATAAATTTTAAAACACAATAATATGAGTTGTTATAGAGAATAAAGAAAAAAAAAATATAAAGAGAGCGTTAGTTTTTTTTATATTTTTGAAAAGAAAACTAGTGATTATGTGTTGCAAATCACTATTATTTCGGCTGATGTGCTGGTGGACCTAAGGGGAGGTCACCGCACTGGTGGGCGTGGCATACAGACAGACATGACGGACATTATGGAATACACAGACGTACTAACAGTTACTTGGACAGATAAAGAAATAAGGGAACCGCGGCACACTTTGAGCCAAGTGCGGTTCATGGCTGTAACTGGGTGGGCGGCTCACAGACGGACGATGACGTAGGTTGTATTGTGCTAGGGTGTATGAGATTCCTGGTGGGTTATAGGTTGAATGTATTCTGTTTGTTTAGGTGAATAGTGCTGGCTGAGACTGGGTGATCGAATGATAGGTTTTATGATTAGGTAATTCTGAGAGTAAAAGGATTAGCTTGAGATGACCCATTAGGAATCATAGGTGATTGTGACTTTTGTTTTGTCTTAATCCCTTTCCTATTTTTCCACTATTTGCTCCCCTATCTTTTAAAAGAAAAAAAAATAACGGCACGGATTTTGTTTTTCTGTTGTGAGTAGGGTGGCAAGAAACCACCCCATATTGCCGGCGAGCCTAGCCGCAGCCACCGTGCCACGCCACCCTAACCTTGCTCACAACAGAAATGGCGCCCAACGATATTCATTTCCAACACCTTTTCTTGTCTACATTTTCTACTTTAACTTTCTATTCTCTGATTGCTTTCTAATTTTTTTTCTTTTAACTTCACTACTTCTATTCTTTTTCCTTTTTGTGTTCGGACAGGGTGGCAACGCTGGTTTCTGCTTCAAACTTTATAGTTTTAAAACTTGATGTTTTTGGGCAGAAGATGGTGTTGTTACCGCTATATGTAGTGGAAGGTTTTGCGACTGGGTTCCTTTAGCAAGGCACTAGTGTTTTCGTAAGTGGTACCAGTCGCGGGACTTTTCATTGGGGTGTTTGGACAGGTGAGTTGCTGGTAGATTCGCTACCAACCTTAAAACTTTCATCGGTTGTGTTTGTGAGGCGAGTTTCCAGTATACTCAAGGGGGTTAAATGTTACAAGGGGGCGTGGAAAGCTAATACTATGTTCGCACTAGACCGAAATTAGGCAATTTCGTTGCGTAGCTCAATTTCGGCTGAAATTGTGAATTTTTATACAATTTCGCCATACAAAAATATGTCAAATGAAATTGGGTTGGCAAAGCAATTTCAACGAAATTGAGAACGAAATTGTCTCAAAATGGAAAACAACCATGGATTTGTAATAGATTTGTATAATAAATTGTTATTGATCTGGCTGCACTGAGTACGTTTGACAAATAAATACAACTGTCGCGTGATTGAATTGTTTTTTGAAAAAATGAAGAGAGCCTACAAAAAAAGGAATCTGTGGAGCGAAATGGCTGTTGCACTGTTAATTGAAAACTGGTCCGACATCCATTTCCTCCGCAGCTGTATTTGCGAAGCATTTATGTTTGATGATTAATTGTTAATTGTAAAAGTTGGACAATTTCCATTGTTTGCTAATGCTAATGAAACTCGCGCAGTAAACAAATGAAACGTCAAATGAAATTGTGAATGCGAGTCCGAACACTTTCAATTTCGGACGAAATTGTCTCAATTTCGAAGGCAATTTCGAGCTAGTGCGAACATAGTATAACTTTAGTCAAGACTGAAGTACAAAATTGTGACATAGACAGACTATTTGGGGGTTTTGGGATAATTTTTAGCTGACTGTTAACTTGACTATACGGACAACCATGCTCAGGTGTTGAATGCCTCCTGGGTTAACACCACACACGTCAGCCTAAAACACATTTATTGAAATAAATAAACTTTTTTATTATTTCTTCATTATGGATTATTTTTTTTCTGGCTTATATTTTATTGTTCTATTATTTATTATTTTATTATTTCATATAATTCCATTTGTTACATATATTTTTTTTTTATTATTATTTTCTTTTCATTATTATCTTATTATTTCTGCTTATTATTTTTATTTAATTTGTTTCTTATTTATTATTATTTTATATTTTACTATTTTTGTATATTTTATATTATTTTTCTTATTTCATTAATCATTACTCTTTATTATTATTGTTTAATTACATATTTTGAATTACATTCTTGTGAATTTTTTATTTTTATTACTTGAATAAATAATTTTTGATTTTTTTTAGGTGGTTGTTGTTGGTGGAGTGTTTTTTTTTTTTTTGTTATTATTTTTGCATTCTTTGTTTTTTTTTGTTTTGTACTTCCTTTCCGATTACCATTATTCCAAATTTATTTTTCTTTATATTAGTTTCCCCTTAGTGTGAGTTTTGTGACTGAGTGTGAATAAGAGTCTTTGATTGAGTGAGTGTTCGGTGTATGGAACGCGACCGTGAGTTTGAGCCTAGGAGACCCATTACTAGAAGCGTTAGTAGGGCTCTTGAAAATCAAATAGTAGGTTCAGTACTCGACCAGATAGATACTGGGATAGAAAGAAGAGTTGATTTTGTCCCAGTAGATTATTTAAGCAAGTGCGTTAGCTTGGTGTTTGGACGACCTCCAAATAGTGAAGGGGCTAGGTCGGAGTCTAGTAGCTTGACCGTCAGCGTTAGTAGCTTCTCGGCCAAGCTAGAAAAAATAATAGAGATGTCGGAGCAAGAGGGGCAGGGTGTGGAACCACAGCGTGGGGTTGCAGGGCCGAGTGGCTTAACATCGTCTGGCGCTGCTGCATCGTCTGATTCTGATCAATTGAATCAGATGATGGCAATGATGATGCAGCAGGGACAGATAATGGCAGGTTGCGCAGAAGCCATGCAGCAACTTCGTAGTGGTTTCACAGACCTGGACAGAAGAGTGGCTGCGATGGAGGCGTCAGGTATACCACCAAACCCCTATCCAAGAGACGCCTCCACTCCGACAAGGCGAGAGGCTGCTGATGCTGTCAGGGATGCAGTATCGGGGGTTGCAACGCAGCAGGGGCTGGGTCACACCTCGTTCCAGGGCCCGACAATATCCCCGAGTAGCGGTGAGGTGTCAAGGCGGAAGAGCGTCGACCTTAACAAATGGCATGTTAAGTTCGACGGCTCTTGTAAGGAATTGACAGTGGAGAGCTTCATATTCCGCATCGAAAAGATGCGGAAACAATATAAAATTTCTTTTGAGCAGCTCTTCACCGATTTCCACTGCCTGGTCACCGGAGCCGCTGCGAAGTGGTATTGGCGGGTATTGGAGGATCATGAGACTGACCCAGACTTTGGCTATGAAGATTTAAAAAGAGAGCTGCTGAGCAACTTCCGATCTGTAGACTCCGACTACTAATAATAATAAGGGAGATTATGGATCGGAAACAACAAGTAGGTGAATCCTTTGAGGAGTTTTATGCTGAGATCCATAATCTTACCTTCAGGCTGCGGAAGAAGATTCCTGAGGAGAAATTAATTACAATTATTAGATCCAATATAAGGGCAAACCTTGCTAGCCTGACCTTTGCCTGTAAAGTAAGCTCGTTAAAAGAATTTTGCAGCGAATGCAGAAGGGCTGAAAAGCTAATAAAAGAAAGTCGAGCGAAGGCCAGGCAGGTTAGCGAGGTGCTGTTGCCGCTTGAGGAGGGAGAACCTTCAACTAGTGTGGAGGCTCGGGCTCCTCAGCGGCCCAATTTAAATGTACCTCAAAGACGGGATTTGGTAAGACCTCCTCAGGGATCGGGTCCTTCAGGTCCACGTCCGTTTACGTCTGTGTCTCGTCCATTTAGTAGTAACCAAGTCTTTTGTCAGACTCCGTTTCATGTTAATTTATGTTTTAGTTGCGGAATGCCTGGGGACCACTTCAAGAAAAGCAACTTGACGCGAAGTGTAACTCGGCATTCCACAATATGACGTGTTTTGTTTGTCATAGTGATATTTCGTATTGTGAGTTTCGTCCGGGAAACGTGAATCCTGCAGGGAATCCGGGGATCTCTGCAATAAAGGAGGAGTCCCCGGCCAACCTGTAAGGATTCTACAGAGGAAGGATCCAGTGATCCGCAGCCATAGCCCGATAGGTCGTCCAATTAAAACGTTACACCAGCGCAAGGTCGAGTACGAAGCTGTGAAGGAGAAAATCTTTTTAAGTGAGGTTGTACTCGGTAGAAAAAAACCCAACTTCGATAAGATAGCGAAGATGAGGGCGAAGAGACAAATTATGAAGAAAATTAAGAAAGTTTTAGTCTCTGCCATTGTGACGCTGGAAGGCGATAACAGATTTATCGCTAAAACTAAGGTGGACGGTGAAGATGTGGTTGAATTGCTGGATTCAGGTGCATCTGCTAACTGTATCGGAAATGGTGCTTTAGAATTCATTAAAACACGAAACAGACAAGTCATTCCGATACAGGGGCAGAAAGTCAGGACTGCAAACGGAGGTGAAACCGCTGTGATAGGTGCCATTTCACTTCCGGTTGTCTGGGAGGGTTTGACAAGGGATATGGAGTTTCTCATAGTTCCCGCTTTACAACAAGAATTTTATTTTGGGGTTGACTTCTGGCGAACCTTTGGGTTGTCAGTAATTAGTAAGTGTACACGTGTAGGGGTTGACGCAACCAGCTCAGCGTCTGGAAGTGAACTTAAACAGACATCTTCAGACCTGACCTTCGATACGGACCTACACATTCTTACCAAAGAGCAAGAAGTAGCACTGGAGAGATTTAAAGCACGAATCCCGTCCAGTGCTATACTGGGTCTCGGACGAACGGACATGGAAGAGCACGTGATAGAAGTGGTAGATGAGCATCTTCTAGTAAAACAACGCCACTACCCCATTTCACCTGTAATTCAGCAGCTGATCTTTGCAGAGCTTGACTGAATGCTGAGTTTAGGAGTAATTGAGGTCAGCAAGAGCAGCTGGAGCTCACCAGTGTCTTTGGTAAGAAAAGGGACTAAAAACCGACTATGCCTTGATGCTAGGAAACTAAACGAACGAACGATTAAAGACGCATACCCGTTACCTCACATTGAGGGCATCCTTGCTAGATTTCAGGACACTCGCTTCATCAGTGCGATCGATTTGAAGGATGCGTTCTGGCAGATACCATTGGAAGAGAAGTCGAGAGGTAAGACGGCATTCACAGTTCCAGGACGGCCGTTATATCAGTTTACCTCAATGCCGTTCGGACTGTGTAATGCCGCGCAGCGAATGTGTAGGCTGATGGACAAAGTCATACCCGCTGAACTTGTATCTGAAAGTGTCTTTGTCTACCTCGATGATCTTCTGGTGTGTTCTGCCAGCTTCGAGTCACATCTTGCACTGCTGGATCGGGTGGCCGAATGTCTGCGGGATGCAAAACTCACAATAAATGTGGAGAAAAGCAAATTTTGCTACAAAGAGGTGAGGTATTTGGGTTATGTTGTCGGGGACGGGAGCATCAAGACAGATAGCAAGAAGGTGGGTGCGATTGACGAGTTTCCGGAACCTAGATCACCAAAACAGTTAAGACGGTTTCTAGGGATGTCAGGCTGGTACCGCAGATTCATTAGGGACTATTCGACCATAGCAGCTCCGCTGCATGACTGTCTCAAGAAAGACAAAATTAAGAAATTTGCGCTAACTGACGAAGCTAAGCACGCCTTTGAAGAGATGTAGCGCAGTCTTTCTTCGGTACCAGTGCTTAGTAATCCGGACCTCAACAGACATTTTTATATCCAATGTGAGGAGTTCTCTTTCAGATGGATGATGAAGAGAACGAGCATCCGATAGCGTTTATGTCAGCGAAACTCAATAAGGCTCAGAAGAATTATAGTGTCACTGAGCTTGAGTGTTACGCTGCTGTACTAAGCGTGAAGAAGTTCCGACCTTATGTGGAAGGTTTACCTT
The DNA here is from genome assembly GCA_937620795.1 of Thecophora atra. Taxonomy (NCBI): domain Eukaryota; kingdom Metazoa; phylum Arthropoda; class Insecta; order Diptera; family Conopidae; genus Thecophora; species Thecophora atra. The sequence goes on from OW569398.1 coordinate 29,864,130, forward strand.
TTACCATAATTACGGATCACGCGAGCTTGAAGTGGTTGATGAACCAAAAAGACTTGTCTGGCCTAGCCAGATGGAGTTTAAAACTTCACGCTTACAATTTTAATATTGAACACCGAAAAGGTTCACAGAATGTGGTGCCGGATGCTCTTTCTCGCATGTATCTGGAAGAGATAGGACCGGTAGACAGATCACTTGATGTTGACCACAATTCAGTTTTTTCTTCGGAAGAATATGAGGAATTGAGGAAGACAGTGACTGAAAACAAAGACGAACTACCAGATTTAGTAATTTCGGACGGGTATGTGTACAGACGTACGGGTTTTATGACGGCTGATGTGGTTCAAGAGGATCACGCTTGGCAGCTCTGTGTACCGTCCGAATTGCGTTCTAGATTGCTGGAGGCTTGTCATAGCTCACCTTCAGCTGGACATGGGGGAATTCACAAGACGCTGGCTCGGTTAAGACAGAAATATTATTGGCCGGGAATGGTTAGCGACGTGCAATATAGTGTTAAGAACTGTGAAGTATGCAAGGGCAGCAAAAGGCCCAAAGCAAGGCACCGTCCACCGATGGGCAAGCAATACATAACCGAACGACCCTTCCAGCGTCTCTACATTGACTTTATGGGCCCCTACCCAAGGTCAAAGAACGGCAATTCCTTCATCTTTGTATGTCTGGACCACTTTTCGAAGTTCGTTTTCCTATAACCAATGCGAAGTGCCACCTCCGCTAATGTAGTTAGGTTTTTAGAAAATAGTGTGTTTCATGTTTTTGGTGTCCCTGAGTTTATACATTCTGACAATGGGAAACAGTTCGTTTCTGGCATGTTTAAGGCGTTTTTAGAAAAGTACGGAGTTAAACATGTCAGAACAGGATTTTACTCTCCTCAAGTGAACGCAGCTGAAAGGGTAAACCGTTCAGTTTTGCAAATTGTACGTTCGTTTGTAGGAGAGAACCAACGAAACTGGGACCTGCATATTAGTGACGCAGCATTTGCGCTAAGAAGTGTTGTCCACCGTTCAATCGGTTTGGAACCCTACTACGCCGTGTTTGGGGCTCACATGATGCAACACGCAAACTCATATGAGATAATGCGTTGTGTGAGCTCCGTAAAAGGAGAAGACTTAGCAGTCGTGAGCCAAGCGGACAAGTTGAGCTTGATCCGCCAGAAAATTTCAGAAGCATTACAGCTGGCTCACGAGAAAAGCGCCAAGGCTTATAATACGCGTAGTAGGAATGTCAATTTTCAAGTTGGACAAGTGGTATACCGCCGAAACTTTAAACAAAGCAACCTCGTTGATGGTTACAACGCTTAGCTGGGGCCAGCCAACATTAAATGTGTAATTTTAAGTAGAGTTGGGAACTCGTTGTACGAGCTCGGCACACTTGGTGGGAAGAAGCTGGGGGTATACCACGCTAAGGATTTGTTTGTGTCGTACTACATGTTGTATGTGCTGAGTGTTGTAGTTTTTAGTTTTGACAAATTTTTTTTTATAAGCTAGTAATTATTGTTGTATTTATTTTTCTTTAGTTTTAACCCACTCGACTCGTTTTTGTCTGGTAGACTTGACCTTTATTATTTATTATTTAATTAGTTTTCTTTCTGTGATATTTTCTTTTACCATTAGATGTAATTATTACCTAGTGCAATATTAGATGTTAGTTAACGCAATATTATTATATATTTCATATTTCATATTTCATATTTATTGTAAATAGTGCGGATGTACAATAAGAAAATTCATTCTTTTTTAGTACAAAAATAAAAAGATATAAAAATTACTAACAATTAAGAGAATAAAATTTTATATTAGCTTAAAACTAAAGGTAGAAAACCAAAAAGGTAAAACAGAAAATAAAAGAAAAAGAATAGTAGTGTAGTAGAATAGAATAGTAGAATAGAATAGTAGTGCTATAACGAAGAAAAGAAATCAAGTGCGGCACGCTTGAAGCAATCAGCCCCTGAGAGGAGCTTTACAGACGTCGGCATAGCGTTCCATAGCCTGATAGCGTTGACAAAAAAGAACCGTGAAGAATTCAAATAGTTGAAATCCGGAAGAATTAATAAAAGTCCTCTGCGTGAATGCCCGAAATGTATCTTCTGAAACAGGTATACAGGAGTGCGAGTATAGATGATTTTGTGCAAAAATATACAATTCCTAACTTTAAGGTAGTCCTTGATATCACAGCCTAATAAAGAATGTCTAGTCTGGCCTAAATGGTCAAAGTAACGCAGACCGAAAACATATCTCGTAGCAAAATAAAAAGCTACAGATAGCTTATGCAAAGAACAAGAGTCCAGTTTACTAAATACGGGAGCAAAGTAAGTGATAAGAGGCAAAAGCAACTGAACCACTAACTTTTTTTTAACAGCAAGCGGTGTAAAGGGAGCAGAAACCCGAAGATTCCTGAGAATCAAATAAAAGCTTCTAATGACATAATTAATATGGTCCAAACAGCTAAGCGATGAATTAAGGCGATACCCCAGGTTAACTACCACATTTACAAGTTTCAATTTACTGGAACCAATAAGAACGTCAGGGATATCACAAAAATGAAATCTAAACTTAGCAATAGGCAAAACAAATGACTTCAGGGGATTAAGTCTCAGACCGTTATTTATAGACCAACAAAGTATTTCATTCAAGTCCTCATTCATTTTAACGACTAGATCCTCCTTTAGATTTTTATCACCAGAAAGGTAGATTTGAATGTCGTCGGCGTACGCATGAATAGAAGTAAAATTACAAACTGTGAAGATATCATTTAGAAATACAGAAAACAGGAGAGGTCCAAGGACTGAACCTTGAGGCACTCCACTGCCAATCCTTTTAACATGAGATGAAGCATGCATACACCTGACAAATTGAAATCTATCACTCAAGTAACTTTCAATGAGACCAACAGCGCTAGGGCAGAAGCCAAAGAAGTACTTCAATTTCCAGCAGAGCAACCTGTGCTTAACAGTATCAAAGGCTTTAGAGAAATCTAGCAAACATAATAAGGAAAACATACCTTTATCATAAAAAGGTCTGATGTCATCCAAAACCTTAAGAACCGCAGATGTGCAACTGTGTCCAGCCCGAAACCCGGACTGATTAATATTCAAAAGGTTATGCTCTAGTAAGAACCTGGAAATCTGATCAGACATAATCTTTTCAAGACACTTCGATAAAGGGGATAAAATACTTATTGGTCGAAAATCTGCAGGCTCAACTGCATTGGATTTCTTGGGCAAAGGTAAGACAATCGCATATTTCCACAAACTAGGGAACGTTGAAGTAGTAAAGCAATGGTTCAATATATGTGTTAGAGGACGGATGATAAATGGCAAAATTAATTTCACAAATCTAAAATTGATACCATCAACACTTGTTGCGTGAGACTTGACACTTTGCAACGACAGCAATACATCAGACTCACGTATTGAAGTAAACTCAAACCTGCATGCCGGCAAATTATAATGTTCACGGGACGGAAAGGAGGCTAATACCTAATCAACGCCATAAGAAAGGAAATGATCATTTAAAAGATTAGGGTCAAGTGAGCTAGGAGCTGCAACATTGGTTTTACTGTGATGAACCCCTAACTTTTTAATATTATTCCAAAGCACTTTAGCAGGCAATGCAGTGTTGAGTTTGGACTTAAAATAAGCAGCTTTACAACGCCTTATTAGGCGAACAGTTTCATTACGCGCACCCTTGTAACGATCCCACCTCTCAATGGTAGGATTTCTTTTCCAGAGGTAACGGAGCAGATTGCGCTTGCGAATAGATTTTTGAACAGGTTCAGTAAACCATGGACAGGAAGAATTAGACTTAAAGGTCCTTATAGGAACATATTTAGTATAAAGGGCATTAATAAACCTAGTAAGCAACATAAGTTTATCTATAACTAATATTATTATTTATTTTAATATTACTTTAAGATTTAGTGATAATAACTGTGATATTTACTATGTAGTTATAATTTTAGAGTGATTTAGTGCAATATAGATTGAGTTAGAAAATCCGGACGAAATCCTTTGGTTACGCGGTTAATTAAGGCCCGGCTAGCTCAGATCAGTAGAGCATGAGAAGTGGGTCGAAGCCACACGTTGTATGGTGTTAGATGGACACGGCCTACATTTTTTTTTTTACGAACACGTTCCATATTGTACAACAAAATCGACGGTTTCGAGCCTGTAGTGGCAGGCCGTGTAAGGTATCTCCTAAACCAAAGAATGAATTTATTTGTTTTTAAAATTTCTTTATTTGTTTGTTTGTATTACTTGTTGTAATTACTTTTACTTTTACTTTTAGAATCATGTGGTTTAAGTGTTTTATGTTATATGTTAAATTATATTTGTAAATATAATATTTTTCCCTCACGGTAAGACCCTAAGTCTCCTGGTTGAATGATTTGTGTGGAAAGGTGATTGTGGAAGGTGTGAATGGAAGTGTGATTGAACAGGGAATTAGGGAAAGTGGGAATTGTAAATGGAAGGGGGAATTATTGGAAAAGATTGGAAGGATGGGAATCGGAACGGGAGGAGGAGGATTGAAAAAAAAGGAAGAACGAATTTGGATACGGGTGAATGTCGGATGGTTCTTTAGAAGCGGGTTAAAAAAAAAAAAACAGAAAAAAATTAAGTGATCGGAAAAAAAAAATGTTAAAAGAAAGAAAAAAAAAATCATGAAACTTTTAAAAAGGAAAAATGTTGATAGAGAACACAAAAGAAAAAAAAGAAACACGTAGACATAAAAGTGCTCTAATACCACATAAAAAAAAAGCGCCAAATGGTGGCGGATTGGCGCCAGAACTCCACAGACATATAACATAAAAATTATATATACATAAAAACTACAACTACAACTTATATTTACATAAAAAAAAGAGATACAAGAAAAGTTACGCAAATAAATGTATACACCAAACATAAATTTCCGCCAATTTGTGTACATCAAAAGAATTACATATATAAGAACAGAACAGTCATAAATTCATGAATACATCTGAATAATACAAGCAAAACAGCCACATCAATAACTTTGCACCACAAAAATATTTTGGAAATAAACAATATAAATAACAATCACATCAAAAAGTACATAGAAAAATAGTACATAGTGAGCACAAAACAAGTAGTAAATCAACATCAATAGAGCAACCACGTTACAAGTGTTACAAGATGACAATTTGAGAATTACATATAAATTACATATGTAAAACAGCAACAACAACAACAACATTAGAAGTTATATCAACATTAAACAAAATCAACAATTCAAACATGAAAACAAGCAAGTACATAGCGAAAACTGAACAGCAAGCAGCATCGTAGAACAGAAGCAGTGTTGCCGTCTACACTAGCTTATTATTAATTTATATTAATCATAGAAACCATTTTTTTATTTCTTATTATAATAATTTACAATTATTGTAGAATTTTAAATTACATTATTTTTTTTGTGTACATGATATATGTTTAAATTAATATTAGGAATATAAAGGAAAGAAGAAAGCAAACTGTCACGAAACAAAGTAAAAATGATGAAGGAAAGAATAATGAAATATAGTAATAAAATAATAGTATGAAATTAGAAAAAGAAAAAAAAAAGTAAACTAGGAACAAAAATTTTCTGTCATTACAGGTCCGAGGCTGCAAGGTGGCGCCATCATCAGCCTGGAACCTAGTAAGTTTTGTTGTAATGAATTTATTTGATTATTATTTAAATTTGGATATGTATATACATATAAAAATTTGTAAAACTTAATTGAACTAATTAAATAGTCTTATAAATTTTAAAACACAATAATATGAGTTGTTATAGAGAATAAAGAAGAAAAAAAATATAAAGAGAGCGTTAATTTTTTTTATATTTTTGAAAAGAAAACTAGTGATTATGTGTTGCTAATCACTATTATTTCGGCTGATGTTCGGTGGACCTAAGGGGAGGTCACCGCACTGGTGGGCGTGGCATACAGACAGACATGACGGACATTATGGAATACACAGACGTACTAACAGTTACTTGGACAGATAAAGAAATAAGGGAACCGCGGCACACTTTGAGCCAAGTGCGGTTCATGGCTGTAACTTAAAAAGGTTACAGACGGGGTGGGCGGCTCACAGACGGACGATGACGTAGGTTGTATTGTGCTAGGGTGTATGAGATTCCTGGTGGGTTATAGGTTGAATGTATTCTGTTTGTTTAGGTGAATAGTGCTGGGTGAGACTGGGTGATCGAATGATAGGTTTTATGATTAGGTAATTCTGAGAGTAAAAGGATTAGTTTGAGATGACCCATTTGGAATCATAGGTGATTGTGACTATTGTTTTGTCTTAATCCCTTTCATATTTTTCCACTATTTGCTCCCCTTTCTTTTAAAAGAAAAAAAAATAACGGCACGATTTTTGTTTTTCTGTTGTGGGTAGGGTGGCAAGAAACCACCCCATAATGCCGGCGAGCCTAGCCGCAGCCATCGTGCGACGCCACCCTAACCTTGCTCACAACAGAAGATGTGAATATATAGTCATGGGCTTACATGTTGAAATGTACACAGGAAAAACTAACAAATACTAACATTTAAAATTTGAATAGAAAAATTATTATTCCTTGGCATTATCAAATCAGGTAGTCATATAGCAAGATATAAAAATGTTATGTTCTTCTTTTAAAAAAACGAAAAATATAATTCTACTAAAAATTACCTACATATAGTATGCAGTTAAAAACAAATGAAATATACCTGTAATATGCTTGAAAGGAAATATTAGAACAATGTATATTCATAGAATACGAAGGAATTTCTCACGGAGATAAACGAAACCCATTCGCGAAAGAGACAATTAAATTTTTAAATATAGGGCATCATTCCGTAACACTAACGAACGTGATTGGAAACCACGCCGGCGTGGGCAAAACTCTGCCGCGAGAGGCATTTCCTGAAATTTCTGTTCGTGGATCATTTTCTGTTTGCTCTGCACGACAACCTTTTTATTCACGCCAGAAATCGTACCTTTTCTGTACACCAAAACAGCTGTTAAGGCCTAGAAAGCACATAAATTTACCAACAAATTTATTATTGTTCGTCCATCGTCAGCCAAGGCTTCTGCCGACGCAGTTTCTTTAGAATTTCTCGACGCTGGCGTCAAATACCCTGAAAAACAACGAAAATAACCAAAACAAAAGAGAGAACTTTATGTTCGTTACTGTTACGGAATGATGCCCTAAAAATGATACCACAACTACTAAATAACAGTTTGAAGCGCTTCACAGATAATTTATAATGAAAATCAAATCTATGCACATGAAAGAGAGGAGAGAAGAAGTAATTAATCAACTCTTTAACAGGAAATAAATGGAAACCTCTGAACTTTTGTTTCCTTCTTAATTTTACCAGCATAATTCAATGCATTTCAAAGCACCTTAGCAAATTCTTTGTTTACTTGATGGGTTCGAGAAGAAAGAAAAGAACGAAAAATTTCAGAAGGATTTGGATTGTTGCAGAATTATGATCGCCTAATCAATTGAATCATCCGTCCGACAATAACGAGATTGTTATGGTTTTTTCCAAAAAAAACAAAAAAGTTTTACTCGTTTACTTTGGAAAGCAATAACAACAATAATAGCATAAACACAGAGCAAACAGTCAGCGACAACGACAACATTCAGCTTACGTCAAATTTGCGGCAGCAGAGGCAACAGTAGATACACACAGGCTGTGAAATCACTGTAAACACAGCAAGAAAAGAAGAACAAGAGCGTCGACAACAACAATAACCCAAAAATTCGCAGTTTATTGATGTCGTTTGCAGAGACAGCGACGTCAGTTGTATTTTTCTCTCGTTTCCCAAAGAGCGTGCGTAATTTAGACAGTAAACGGCAACGGCGATAGCGACAGCTAAAATTTGGGTCTGTGTTTATGCTATAAAGCGACATTAAGGTTGTGTCGGTGGTAATCATATAGCGTTTTTTCTTAAAAATATAAATCCAGTTTTGCGCTTTCGGTAATCGGATAACCAGTCGAGTGTTTACATAATTATTTCAGATTTAGCTATTGAGAAATTGCTGAGTTTGGGATATTTTATTAAATTTGAGTATGCCAATATTAAAATTTTTAAGACGATGCCATTAATAATCTTTAATGTTATACCATTTTTGTATTTTTGAAAGATGAAAACTTTTACTGTATTTTGCGAAAAATACTAAAAATGCCATTCAATATAAGAAATTATAAAGATAAAACTTTATTAACAAAATAAGGAAAAATTGGGAACATATTAACAATTCATATTATATTTAAAAATATCAGAGGCAAGAACTAAAACATTCCATCCTGGAATGGTGATTATTTAAAGTGGCGACAGTTCTTCGATCTATTTACACAATTGGTACAGAACCACCCGCTCCCTACTATTCAAAAAATGTGGTACCTGAAGATGAACCTATCAGGAGATGCTGAAAGGCTCGTTCGACATTTTTCGCTATCAGAAGCAAACTATGAAGCAGCATGGAAGATGCATATTTTCCTGCTTCGTCACAAAGGCCGTTCCTTTGGAACTGGTCTCAGCCCTCACAACAGCAGCTTTTATTGGGGCAGTAAGACTAGCCGGCAAGGGCATTGTCAAAACATATTTTGTGACAATGCAACAAATTTCGTCGGAGCGAAGAGTGAGCTGTACCATTTATATTCGTCAGAAGCGAGGGACGAAATTTCAAAATTTTGCAGTAGTAAGAGCATAAAATTCAACTTTATTCCGCCCCGTTCACCACATTTCGGAGAACTCTGCGAAATACCTGCTAACAAGAAGTGTTTCAACTGTACCCCTAACGTAAGAGTTGGAAACTGTAGCTATAGAAATAGAAGCATTCTAACTCGCGGCTGCTTATAGAAATGTCTGCAGACCCAAATGATTTGACCGCTCTGACTCCTTGACTTTTTTTGATTGGGGAAGTTCTAAAGCTCAGGTAGATCCTTCATCCAATGCAATCAGCACCAGTGTGCAGTCAAGATGGAAAATGGTATAACACGTCAATTTCGAGTTTTGGAGGCGCTGGTAGACAGAATATCTCAACCAGCTGCAGCAGAGAGCAAAATGGAGGACAGATTTACCGAACATCAAGCCTGATCCTATGGTCATAATAAAAGAAGACAAGCTGCCACCTTTTAGCTCGCCGTTAGGACGGGTCACGAAGGTATATGAAGGTGAAGACGGATTTGTTCGGGTAGTGAAAGTAAAACCGGCAACAGGAGAATGGAAGCGACCGATTCGTCGGTTAGCGCCGTTACCAACAAACATCGAATCAATGGAACTACCAACAGAAACCCTCGACAGAAATGCTGGAAGCGAAGATCAGCAGTGTGGAGGTAACCCAAAAAGACGGAAGCTTGGAGCTTCCACCACATTGACTGCAGTTCTCTGCATGCTTGTTTTACTACCAATAGCAATAGCTGCGCCATTCTCCGTAACAAGATATGACACGACACCAGGGATTCATTTCGAAGAATTGGGAACCGTGAAGCTAACGACTGGTAAGTGGAATCTAATCGCCTTTTTCGATCTCAAGCGACTGAAAACTAGTTTATATGCGTTTAAAAGAGGAATATCAGCGATAAGCAGACTATGCCAAAATATGAGTAATTATACCAATTGTAATTCGCTAAAGATCGATTTCTCCTAGATCTTGAACAACTGAAGCCCAACAATAAAATTGTGACGTCGAGACGAAAAAGGAGAGGGACAGTAAATCTGATTGGCAATATCGCGAACACACTTTTTGGAGTTTTAGATTCGAACTATGCTAAGCAGATATCAGAAACCATAGACCGCATAACGGATAATCAAGAACATCTACTAGCATTATTCAAAAACCAAACGTCAATAGTGGACTCAACGATGATTTTAATGAAGGAAGATCAAAGAACAGTAACTAGTAAATTTGACGAGCTAGATAAGCAATTAGTAGAGATTGAACGTATTCTAAATAAGCAAGAAGACCACTTCAGCAAGCAGGGAGGCTTTCAGATTTACACGTCTCTGACAGCCATACTTTAGATTCTTACCAGTTGTCGGTAAAAAAGAATATCTTGTGACATACATAGACGCGACACATTTCGCGAATGCAGGATTCCGTGGATTCCACATTTTATATTTAAATCTTAAATCTTTAAATTTTGCATAGTATTATAAAAGGTTTCTTGAGCCTTGGTTTGTCTTTCCAACAAAGTGAACCTGGTTTCCTCCTTATTTTTTCCCCCTCTGGGGACACCAGCATTTGTTGGAAGATTCTCAACATCATATACTTCGGTATAAATCTCGTTAAGAGGAAAGTGGTTAGGAGTGGATGAGGCCCGCTGGTAAGAAATATTCTCGGCCAGTTCAGCTATTGTTGAACTGGTTTCAAGTTCTACGCCATCCGGGTCCGCTACTGTATTCAATGATAAGATGCCGATGATTTACTCCTCCATTGCACTGAAAGTCTGCAGGTTATTTGGGCCGCTGTCTGTTTTGCCATATTTCGCTTTGTTGTGCGTTAGTTTTTTTCTTTTCTTGAATTTCAAGGCTGTCCAAATCTATGTATAAAAAAAATGAAAATAGTTGCATCGAATATTATATTCCATCATACTCTCATCCATTTATCCAATGTTAGCGAAGACGGGCCCAAACTATACAGCTCCAATGCAATAGATTTCCACTGGTTCTCAGAAATCTGCTTCTTGCACATGCCTTTTGCTATGTCCGCGTTCCACCACTTTTGTCCTTAATAGTTTCCAATTAATTATTTCCAATTGATTAACTTACATTTCGCTACAATTGATCACCGTCGTGCAGAAATTTTAAAATGGCATGCAATTGCGAATCAATTCATCAGCCTTTCTAATTTATATCCTTTATTACAGTCAAACGTAAACAAGAAAACAAAACACTTGTCTACGCACAAGCCGCTGTTACACTCGAGATGTTGATGCAGACACGCAGCGCAGCGTGTGCTGTGTGAACACTAAAACAAAAAATCTTTACTTCCTACCAAACCGGAGTACAAAACTGAAATTTTACAGCTGATTTTATTTCTCAAAACCTACATACTTTTAAAATTAAGAGTAAAGGTAGACTTTCTTGCTGGCGGTCATTGAATGCTATGCTTACTATTTCATGCATGACAATGAAACACATTTATTAGGGGATTAATGATCACGAATTGCAAAATTACTGCAGAACGATCGACAGTCACTTCAGAGCTGCTCAGAGCAGCTCTTTTCGGCTTAGAGCCCGAGCCAATCGCCTCAGAGCAGCTCTCGGCTCACAGCTCAGAGCTGCTCGTAAGAGGTCTCATCTCATCGGCTCACATCTCAGAGCAGCTCCCGTTTCATCGTCTCAGAGCTGCTCAGTAAAATTCTTATCAGCTTAGAGCCAGTAGCTCACTGGCTCGCCATTAAATGAGACGTCTCGCGAGCCGGAGCCAGAAAATTTGCGAGCGACGGATCGGGCTCGCTTGGGCTCACGTGAGTAACGACTCTTGTAAGGGAACCGGAGCTGGAATGAGCCGAAATGCGCGCTCCTGAGCGAGCATTTACGAACTCTGCACCCTATGAATGCCTGCATAACTCACATTCACAAAACTTTAATCACAGACAAATTCACACTTCAGACGGGAAAACATTTACATGATTCACACAATATCCTATGAATCTCTTCAACACTCATAGAAGTTTCTGTGAATGATTCACAAGAATTTAGGACCATATTCAACTGGTTAACCATATTTTCACTGCTTTCAAGGCTTTTTGTTTATTTTACTTTGTCCGTTTGTTATCAGTTTGAATATGGGCCAGCTGGCGAGAAAGGGATAAAAACCTCTTGTGAAGATGTGAATATATAGTCATGGGCTTACATGTTGAAATGTACACAGGAAAAACTAACAGATACTAACATTTAAAATTTGAATAGGAAAATTATTATTCCTTGGCATTATCAAATCAGGTAGTCATATAGCAAGATATAAAAATGTAATGTTCTTCTTTTAAAAAAATGAAAAATATAATTCTACTAAAAATTACCTACATATAGTATGCATTTAAAAACAAATGAAATATACCTGTAATATGCTTGAAAGCATTATTAGAACCACCGTAACATAGTATAAAACTTCAAGCAATTCGAAGACAATTGCAATCCAAACAAAGCTTCATTCGTGAAATTTTGCTTTGCTGTCGAATATAACAAAATGTATATTCATAAAATACGAAGGGATTTTTCACGGAGACAAACGAAACCCATTCGCGAAAGAGACAATTAAATTTTTAAATTAAAAATGATACCACAACTACTAAATAACAGTTTGAAGCACTTCACAGATAATTTATAATGAAAATCAAAATTATGCACATGAAAGAGAGGAGAGAAGAAGTAATTGATCAATTCTTTCACAGGAAATAAATGGAAACCTCTGAACTTTTGTTTCCTTCTTAATTTTACCAGCATACTTCAATACATTTCAAAGCACCTTAGCAAATTCTTTGTTTACTTGACGGGTTCGAGAAGAAAGAAAAGAACGAAAAATTTCAGAAGGATTTGGATTGTTGCAGAATTATGATCGCCTAATCAATTGAATCATCCGTCCGACAATAACGAGATTGTTATGGTTTTTTCTAAAAAAAACAAAAAAGTTTTACTCGTTTACTTTGGAAAGCAATAACAACAATAATAGCATAAACACAGAGCAAACAGTCAGCGATAACGACAACATTCAGCTTACGTCAAATTTGCGGCAGCAGAGGCAACAGTAGATACACACAGGCTGTGAAATCACTGTAAACACAGCAAGAAAAGAAGAACAAGAGCGTCGACAACAACAATAACCCAAAAATTCGCAGTTTATTGATGTCGTTTGCAGAGACAGCGACGTCAGTTGTATTTTTCTCTCGTTTCCCAAAGAGCGTGCGTAATTTAGACAGTAAACGGCAACGGCGATAGCGACAGCTAAAATTTGGGTCTGTGTTTATGCTATAAAGCGACATTAAGGTTGTGTGGGTGGTAATCATATAGCGTTTTTTCTTAAAAATATAAATCCAGTTTTGCGCTTTCGGTAATCGGATAACCAGTCGAGTGTTTACATAATTATTTCAGATTTAGCTATTGAGAAATTGCTGAGTTTGGGATATTTTATTAAATTTGAGTATGCCAATATTAAAATTTTTAAGACGATGCCATTAATAATCTTTAATGTTATACCATTTTTGTATTTTTGAAAGATGAAAACTTTTACTGTATTTTGCGAAAAATACTAAAAATGCCATTCAATATAAGAAATTATAAAGATAAAACTTTATTAACAAAATAAGGAAAAATTGGGAACATATTAACAATTCATATTATATTTAAAAATATCAGAGGCAAGAACTTAAACATTCCATCCTGGAATGGTGATTATTTAAAGTGGCGACAGTTCTTCGATCTATTTACACAATTGGTACAGAACCACCCGCTCCCTACTATTCAAAAAATGTGGTACCTGAAGATGAACCTATCAGGAGATGCTGAAAGGCTCGTTCGACATTTTTCGCTATCAGAAGCAAACTATGAAGCAGCATGGAAGATGCTGCAGGATAGATAAAACAACATTAGAATGTTGACATCCACATTAATTTAAAAGCACTTCAGGAAACGCTGTACGGCAATTGGCAACATACATAATCCGTATCGTGAAGTGTTTAAAATGATTTTTGGGGTGCAGTCAGCTAAAACTTTCACCACAAGAATAAGATGATTCCTTGGTATTTATAGTGAAAACTCTGCAGCAATCGGAGTTTTTGGAACATATTAAGGCGCTGTCGAAGGGCGAACAAGTGCATAAGACTAGTACACTGGCCTCTCTGAATCCCTTTTTGGATGAGAAGGGTGTTATTCGAGTGGGCGGCCGTCGAATTTCAGCGCCAATAAGTTACAATGATCCCATCGTAAAAATCCTAATACAACGAGTACACATTATCCATCTTCACTGCAGACCACATCAGTTGCTCGCTAAAATCCGGCAAAGATTCTGGCCCATGAAAGGAAAGCTGATGGTCAGATCCGTTCCCAAGCCAATCCCAAGCTTCTAAATCAAGTTATGTGGACCCTACCTCCAGAACGCACGAGCCCAGCCCGACCTTTTATAAATAGTGGAGTCGAGTACTGCGGACCTTTTAAAGTTCATTACAAAATCCGAGGAAAGCGCCCACATAAAGCTTACATTGCCATATTTTCCTGCTTCGTCACAAAGGCCGTTCCTTTGGAACTGGTCTCAGCCCTCACAAGGGCATTGTCAAAACATATTTTGTGACAATGCAACAAATTTCGTCGGAGCGAAGAGTGAGCTGTACCATTTATATTCGTCAGAAGCGAGGGACGAAATTTCAAAATTTTGCAGTAGTAAGAGCATAAAATTCAACTTTATTCCGCCCCGTTCACCACATTTCGGAGGACTCTGCGAAATACCTGCTAACAAGAAGTGTTTCAACTGTACCCCTAACGTAAGATTTGGAAACTGTAGCTATAGAAATAGAAGCATTCTAAACGCGCGGCTGCTTATAGAAATGTCTGCAGACCCAAATGATTTGACCGCTCTGACTCCTGGACTTTTTTTGATTGGGGAAGTTGTAAAGCTCAGGTAGATCCTTCATCCAATGCAATCAGCACCAGTGTGCAGTCAAGATGGAAATTGGTATAACACCTCAATTTCGAGTTTTGGAGGCGCTGGTAGACAGAATATCTCAACCAGCTGCAGCAGAGAGCAAAATGGAGGACAGATTTACCGAACATCAAGCCTGATCCTATGGTCATAATAAAAGAAGACAAGCTGCCACCTTTTAGCTCGCCGTTAGCACGGGTCACGAAGGTATATGAAGGTGAAGACGGATTTGTTCGGGTAGTGAAAGTAAAACCGGCAACAGGAGAATGGAAGCGACCGATTCGTCGGTTAGCGCCGTTACCAACAAACATCGAATCAATGGAACTACCACCAGAAACCCTCGACAGAAGTGCTGGAAGCGAAGATCAGCAGTGTGGAGGTAACCCAAAAAGACGGAAGATTGGAGCTTCCACCACATTGACTGCAGTTCTCTGCATGCTTGTTTTACTACCAATAGCAATAGCTGTGCCATTCTCCGTAACAAGATATGACACGACACCAGGGATTCATTTCGAAGAATTGGGAACCGTGAAGCTAACGACTGGTGAGTGGAATCTAATCGCCTTTTTCGATCTCAAGCGACTGAAAACTAGTTTATATGCGTTTAAAAGAGGAATATCAGCGATAAGCAGACTATGCCAAAATATGAGTAATTATACCAATTGTAATTCGCTAAAGATCGATTTCTCCTAGATCGTGAACAACTGAAGCCCAACAATAAAATAATGACGTCGAGACGAAAAAGGAGAGGGACAGTAAATCTGATTGGCAATATCGCGAACACACTTTTTGGAGTTTTAGATTCGAACTATGCTAAGCAGATATCAGAAACCATAGACCGCATAACGGATAATCAAGAACATCTACTAGCATTGTTCAAAAACCAAACGTCAATAGTGGACTCAACGATGATTTTAATTAAGGAAGATCAAAGAACAGTAACTATTAAATTTGACGAGCTAGATAAGCAATTAGTAGAGATTGAACGTATTCTAAATAAGCAAGAAGACCACTTCAGGAAGCAGGGAGGCTTTCAGATTTACACGTCTCTGACAGCCATACTTTAGATTCTTACCAGTTGTCGGTAAAAAAGAATATCTTGTGGCATACATAGACGCGACACATTTCGCGAATGCAGGATTCCGTGGATTCCACATTTTATATTTAAATCTTAAATCTTTAAATTTTGCATAGTATTATTAAAGGTTTCTTGAGCCTTGGTTTGTCTTTCCAACAAAGTGAACCTGGTTTCCTCCTTATTTTTTCCCCCTCTGGGGACACCAGCATTTGTTGGAAGATTCTCAACATCATATACTTCGGTATAAATCTCGTTAAGAGGAAAGTGGTTAGGAGTGGATGAGGCCCGGTGGTAAGAAATATTCTCGGCCAGTTCAGCTATTGTTGAACTGGTTTCAAGTTCTACGCCATCCGGGTCCGCTACTGTATTCAATGATAAGATGCCGATGATTTACTCCTCCATTGCACTGAAAGTCTGCAGGTTATTTGGGCCGCTGTCTGTTTTGCCATATTCTGCTTTGTTGTGCGTTAGTTTTTTTCTTTTCTTGAATTTCAAGTCTGTCCAAATCTATGTATAAAAAAAAATGAAAATAGTTGCATCGAATATTATATTCCATCATACTCTCATCCATTTATCCAATGTTTGCGAAGACGGGCCCAAACTATACAGCTCCAATGCAATAGATTTCCACTGGTTCTCAGAAATCTGCTTCTTGCACATGCCTTTTGGTATGTCCGCGTTCCACCACTTTTGTCCTTAATAGTTTCCAATTAATTATTTCCAATTGATTAACTTACATTTCGCTACAATTGATCACCGTCGTGCAGATATTTTAGAATGGCATGCGATTGCGAATCAATTCATCAGCCTTTCTAATTTATATCCTTTATTACAGTCAAACGTAAAAAAGAAAACAAAACACTTGTCTACGCACAAGCCGCTGTTACACTCGAGATGTTGATGCAGACACGCAGCGCAGCGTGTGCTGTGTGAACACTAAAACAAAAAATCTTTACTTCCTACCAAACCGGAGTACAAAATTGAAATTTTACAGCTGATTTTATTTCTCAAAACCTACATACTTTTAAAATTAAGAGTAAAGGTAGACTTTCTTGCTGGCGGTCATTGAATGCTATGCTTACTATTTCATGCATGACAATCAAACACATTTATTAGGGGATTAATGATCACGAATTGCAAAATTACTGCAGAACGATCGACAGTCACTTCAGAGCTGCTCAGAGCAGCTCTTTTCGGCTTAGAGCCCGAGCCAATCGCCTCAGAGCAGCTCTCGGCTCACAGCTCAAAGCTGCTCGCAAGAGGTCTCATCTCATCGGCTCACATCTCAGAGCAGCTCCCGTTTCATCGTGTCAGAGCTGCTCAGTAAAATTCTTATCAGCTTAGAGCCAGTAGCTCACTGGCTCGCCATTAAATGAGACGTCTCGCGAGCCGGAGCCAGAAAATTTGCGAGCGACGGATCGGGCTCGCTTGGGCTCACGTGAGTAACGACTCTTGTAAGGGAACCGGAGCTGGAATGAGCCGAAATGCGCGCTCCTGAGCGAGCATATACGAACTCTGCACCCTATGAATGCCTGCATAACTCACATTCACAAAACTTTAATCACAGACAAATTCACACTTCAGACGGGAAAACATTTACATGATTCACACAATATCCTATGAATCTCTTCAACACTCATAGAAGTTTCTGTGAATGATTCACAAGAATTTCATATTCAACTGGTTAATCATATTTTCACTGCTTTCAAGGCTTTTTGTTTATTTTACTTTGTCCGTTTGTTATCAGTTTGAATATGGGCCAGCTGGCGAGAAAGGGATAAAAACCTCTTGTGAAGATGTGAATATATAGTCATGGGCTTACATGTTGAAATGTACACAGGAAAAACTAACAGATACTAACATTTAAAATTTGAATAGGAAAATTATTATTCCTTGGCATTATCAAATCAGGTAGTCATATAGCAAGATATAAAAATATGTAATGTTCTTCTTTTAAAAAAATGAAAAATATAATTCTACTAAAAATTACCTACATATAGTATGCATTTAAAAACAAATGAAATATACCTGTAATATGCTTGAAAGCATTATTAGAACCACCGTAACATAGTATAAAACTTCAAGCAATTCGAAGACAATTGCAATCCAAACAAAGCTTCATTCGTGAAATTTTGCTTTGCTGTCGAATATAACAAAATGTATATTCATAAAATACGAAGGGATTTTTCACGGAGACAAACGAAACCCATTCGCGAAAGAGACAATTAAATTTTTAAATTAAAAATGATACCTCAACTACTAAATAACAGTTTGAAGCACTTCACAGATAATTTATAATGAAAATCAAAATTATGCACATGAAAGAGAGGAGAGAAGAAGTAATTGATCAATTCTTTCACAGGAAATAAATGGAAACCTCTGAATTTTGTTTCCTTCTTAATTTTACCAGCATACTTCAATGCATTTCAAAGCACCTTAGCAAATTCTTTGTTTACTTGACGGGTTCGAGAAGAAAGAAAAAAACGAAAAATTTCAGAAGGATTTGGATTGTTGCAGAATTATGATCGCCTAATCAATTGAATCATCCGTCCGACAATAACGAGATTGTTATGGTTTTTTCCAAAAAAAACAAAAAAGTTTTACTCGTTTACTTTGAAAAGCAATAACAACAATAATAGCATAAACACAGAGCAAACAGTCAGCGACAACGACAACATTCAGCTTACGTCAAATTTGCGGCAGCAGAGGCAACAGTAGATACACACAGGCTGTGAAATCACTGTAAACACAGCAAGAAAAGAAGAACAAGAGCGTCGACAACAACAATAACCCAAAAATTCGCAGTTTATTGATGTCGTTTGCAGAGACAGCGACGTCAGTTGTATTTTTTTCTCGTTTCCCAAAGAGCGTTCGTAATTTAGACAGTAAACGGCAACGGCGACAACGACAGCTAAAATTTGGGTCTGTGTTTATGCTATAAAGCGACATTAAGGTTGTGTCGGTGGTAATCATATAGGGTTTTTTCTTAAAAATATAAATCCAGATTTGCGCTTTCGGTAATCGGATAACCAGTCGAGTGTTTACATAATTATTTCAGATTTAGCTATTAAGAAATTGCTGAGTTTGGGATATTTTATTAAATTTGAGTATGCCAATATTAAAATTTTTAAGACGATGCCATTAATAATCTTTAATGTTATTCCATTTTTGTATTTTTGAAAGATGAAAACTTTTACTGCATTTTGCGAAAAATACTAAAAATGCCATTCAATATAAGAAATTATAAAGATAAAACTTTATTAACAAAATAAGGAAAAATTGGGAACATATTAACAATTCATATTATATTTAAAAATATCAGAGGCAAGAACTAAAAAATTCCATCCTGCAATGGTGATTATTTAAAGTGGCGACAGTTCTTCGATCTATTTACACAATTGGTACAGAACCACCCGCTCCCTACTATTCAAAAAATGTGGTACCTGAAGATGAACCTATCAGGAGATGCTGAAAGGCTCGTTCGACATCTTTCGCTATCAGAAGCAAACTATGAAGCAGCATGGAAGATGCTGCAGGATAGATACAACAACATTAGAATATTGACATCCACATTAATTTAAAAGCTGTTGGATCAACCAACGAGCTTGTCTTCAGCATCTGCAATAAAAATCCTCCGTGATACTACTCAGGAAAGCTTACAAGCATTAAACAATCTGGGCACCACTATTAGCCCGTGGGAGCGTCTGTTGCTGCAAATCTTGATAAAGAAGATAGAATGACATATCTTACATTCGAACAATCCTTAAAGCCACCAAGGGAGCTTCCATCTATAGAAGAATTCATGTCTTTCTTGGAGAAACGATTTTAATCATTTGAATCGTTCAGTCAAAGAGAGAGACCCAGCATATCGCACTCGGTGCAAAAATCAGTCACTTCAGGAAACGCTGTAATGCAATTGGCAACAACATGTCAGCTGTGTAAGAAAGGAATTCATCAGTTATTTGCGTGTCAAGCGTTTCTACAGCTAAAACCATCAGAGCAATGTTCTGATGCTCTCTATTGCAGCTGATATATTATTATCCAGAGGAATGTCGCCGAAAATGTTAATAGGCTCACTTATAGTCAGCGCCTATCCATTAGCAATAGTGTACACAATACAGCTTAGGAACTCCTTTACGACGCTCCAACTGATTATAGGATACATAATCCGTATCGTAAAGTGTTTCAAAGGAGTTTTGGGGTGCAGTCAGCTCCAACTTTCACCTATTTCTTGCTATTTATAGTGAAAACACTGCAGCAATCGGAGCTTTTGGAAGATATTAAGGCGCTCTCGAAGGGCGAACAAGTGCATAAGACTAGTACACTGGCCTCTCTGAATCCCTTTTTGGATGAGAAGGGTGTTATTCGAGAGGGCGGCCGTCTAATTTCAGCGCCAATAAGTTACAATGATACCATCGTAAAAATCCTAATAGAACGAGTACACATTATCCATCTTCACTGCAGACCACATCAGTTTCTCGCTAAAATACGGCAAAAATTCTGCCCCATGAAAGGAAAGCTGATGGTCAGATCCGTTGTCCAACATAGCGTTAAATGCAGCATAGCCAATCCCAAGCTTCTAAATCAAGTTATGGGAGCCTACCTCCAGAACGCACGAGCCCAACCCGACTCTTTATAATTGGTGGAGTCGAGTACTGCGGACCTTTTGAAGTTCATTACAAAATCCGAGGAAAGCGCCCACATAAAGCTTACATTGCCATATTTTGCTGCTTTGTCACAAAGGCCATTCATTCATTTGGAACTGGTCTCAGACCTCACAACAGCAGCTTTCCAAAAACACGGAAGCTTGGAGCTTCCACCACATTGACTGCAGTTCTCTGCATGCTTGTTGTGCTACCAGTAGCAATAGCTGCGCCATTCTCCGTAACAAGATATGACATGACACCAGGAATTCATTTCGAAGGATTAGGAACCGTGAAGCTAACGACTGATGAGTGGAATCTAATCGCCTTTTTCGATCTCAAACGCCTGAAAACTAGTTTAGAGAGGAATATCAGCGATAACCAGACTATGCCAAACTATGAGTAATTATACCATTTGTAACTCGCTAAAGATCGATTCCTCCTAGATTTTGAACAACTGAAGCCCAACAATAAAATAATGACGTCGAGACGAGAAAGGAGAGGAGCAGTAAATTTGATTGGCAAATTTGCCAACACACTTTTTGGAGTTTTAGATTCGAACAATGCTGAGCAGATATCAGCAACCATAGACTACTACTACATCTACTAGCATTGTTCAAAAACCAAACGTGAATAGTGGACTCAACGATGAATTTAATTAAGGAAGATCAAAGAGCAATAACTAGTAAATTTGACGAGCTATAGAAGCGATTAGTAGAGATGGAACGTATTCTAAATAAGCACGAAGACTACTTCAGCAAGCAGGGAGGCTTTCAAATTTACACGTCTCTGACACTTCAGCTAATAGTCATTAGAGCAGAACTGAAATATACACAAATAGCCAGACTTGCGATTCTTACCAGTTGTCGGTAAAAAAGAATACCTTGTGACATACATAGACGCGACACATTTCGCGAATGCAGGATTCCGTGGATTCCACATTTTCTTTTAAATCTGAGCATACATTTTGCATAGTATTATAAAAGGTTTCTTGAGCCTTGGTTTGTCTTTCCAACAAAGTGAACCTTGTTTCCTTTTTATTTTTTTCCCCTCTGGTGACACCAACATTTGTTGGAAGATTCTCAACATCATACACTTCGGTATAACTCTCGTTAAGAGGAGAGTGGTTATGAGTGGATGAGGCCCGCTGTTAAGAAATATTCTCGGCAGCTATTGTTGAACTGGTTTCAAGTTTTACGCCATCCGGGTCCGCTACTGTATTAAATGATAAGATGCCGATGATTTACTCCTCCATTGCACTGAAAGGCTGCAGGTTATTTGGGCCGCCGCCTGTTTTATCATATTCCCCTTTGTTGTGCGTTAGTTTTTTTCTTTTCTTGAATTTCAAGTGTGCCCAAACCTATGTATAAACTAGTAAAGGTGTTGTGTACAGCCGTGCTATCGCCGAAATACCCTACACCTTAAAGCTGCATATATACTCGTATATATAAGATATATAAGATAAACTATAATTATAGCTGCTTAACTATTTCTGTGCGTTACAAACACCGGTACTAAGTGCGTTTACTCTCAAAATTTAGGTTTTGGTTATAAAAATATATTGCAATACTGGGTGGATGGGTAAAAAGGAGGCGTGGCCCGCCCATTTTTTCCCAACAGAATATTATTGGTTCACAAACTACAATATTATGTACACCATTATTCAGGAAACTTATATAATTTTCAATACAATCCATGTAAAACCCTCCATGACCTATGAGAACTAAAAGTGGGCGTATCACGCCTATATTTGGCATATTAACTGGAAGCATTAGTCTAAACCTACATATAAAATTTTCTTGTCTTCTCTCAAAAAGTGATGCTGATATGGCCTTTTATAATAGGCAAAACAGAGGTACCTGCACTCTCGATTTAAAAAGTAGGCGTGGTCCTTGGGCGATTTTGCCCATTTTCAATACGAAACACCCCAACACAGCAACGAATATTTTTGCCAAATTTCTTTTGAAATCTTAATCCCTTCTCCTGTGATCGTGATTTCAACGGACAGACAGACAGACAGACGGACAGACATCGTTATTTCTGATGCTTATCAAGAATATATATACTTTTCCATACCTATCTTGTCTAGTTCTATGCGTTACACACTCCGGTAGAAGGTGAATATACCCTCAACCTTAAGGTGTAGGGTATAAAAAACATCAAAATAGTTGCATCGATTATTATATTCCATCGTACTCTCTCATCCATTTATCCAATGTCCGCGCAGGCGGTCCCAAACTATTCAGCTCCAATGCAATAGCTCTCCACCGGTTCTCAGAAATCTGCTTCTTGCACATGCCTTTTGCTATGTCCGCGTTCCACCACTTTTGTCCTTAATAGTTTCCAATTAATTATTTCCAATTGATTAATTTACATTTCGCTACAATTGATCACCGTCGTTCAGAAATTTGCGATTGACAACGAGCGAGTGAAAAAGAGTCAATTATAAATTATAATTGAGAACGACAATACCAATTCACAATTACAATTGACAATAGCCGTATATCAAGCATCGATCACTTGTAATTCAGAAATTATCATTTGAAATTTTCTATGGCATTTCTGAATTAAAAGTGACGCTTTCTGAATTACAAATTACGCTTTCTGATATACAAGTGACGCTTTCTGATTTACAAGTGACGCTTTATGATTTACAAGTGACGCTTTCTGAATTACAAGTGACGCTTTCTGATTTACAAGTGACGCTTTCTGATTTACAAATGACACTTCAGAAATTAAAATGACGCTTTCTGATTTACAAGTGACGCTTTCTGATTCACAAGTGACGCTTTCTGATTTACAAGTGACGCTTTCTGATTTACAAGTGACGCTTTCTGATTTACAAATGACACTTCAGAAATTAAAATGACACTTTCTGATTTACAAGTGACGCTTTCTGATTTACAAGTGACGCTGTCTGATTTTAAAGTGACGCTTTATGATTTCGAAGTGGAAAAGGTGTAGAACTAGAACAAGCAGGCAATCAGAATCAATTCCAAATAAACCACGTACACCATTGAAACTCAAGCTACAGACCAGACGTACAATCAAAGAAACAGTAACAACAATAACAACCAAAGAAACGGCACCAATTACAACAATCAAAGGAACAAAAACAATAACAACAATCAAAGATATAACAACAATCAAATATATAACAACAACAACAAAAGCAAAGATATAACAATAGCAATTATCGATGCAACCAAAATCGGACAAATTACCAAGCAAATGTAACACGATATAACAACAACAACAACATTAACAACAACAATACCAATTTCAATCGGAACACCAATAACCATTCAGATTCAGATAAGAAACGACATGGGCTCGGAACAAATAATCGTTCTAGACAGCCAGAACTAAATATATACAAAATATCGGATAATAATACTAATTATTAACACTTAAATTTAAAAATGAAAATCTGAGATTTCTAATCGACACAGGCACTGACATATCACTATGCAAAATAAGTTCAAAATTGAATGACAAAGAATACTACTCAGACGAAAAATGTGCATACATTATCGCCCATGTGTGAATTATGATCGCCTAATCATTTGAATCATCCGTCCGACAATAACGAGATTGTTATGGTTTTTTTCCAAAAAAATCAAAAAAGTTTTACTCGTTTACTTTGGAAAGCAATAACAACAATAATAGCATAAACACAGAGCAAACAGTCAGCGACAACGACAACAACAGCTTACGTCAAATTTGCGGCAGCAGAGGCAACAGTAGATACACACAGGCTGTGAAATCACTGTAAACACACCAAGAAAAGAAGAACAAGAGCGTCGACAACAACAATAACCCAAAAATTCGCAGTTTTATTTTTTTCTCGTTTCCCAAAGAGCGTGCGTAATTTAGACAGTAAACGGCGACGGCGAACACGACAGCTAAAATTTGGGTCTGTGTTTATGCTATAAAGCGACATTAAGGTTGTGTCGGTGGTAATCATATAGCGTTTTTTCTTAAAAATATAAATCCAGATTTGCGCTTTCGGTAATCGGATAACCATTCGAGTGTTTACATAAAAATTTCAGATTTAGCTATTGAGAAACGGCTGAGTTTGGGATATTTTATTAAATTTTAGTATGCCAATATTAAAATTTTTAAGACGATGCCACTAATAATCTTTAATATTATTCCATTTTTGTATTTTTGAAAGATAAAAACTTTTACTGTATTTCGCGAAAAATACTAAAAATGCCATTCAATAAAAGAAATTATAAAGATAAAAATTTATTAACAAAATAAGGAAAAATTGGAAACATATTAACAATTGATATTATATCTAAAAATATCAGAGGCAAGAACTAAAACATTCCATCCTGCAATGGTGATTATTTAAAGTGGCGACAGTTCTTCGATCTATTTACACAATTGGTACAGGAATACCCGCTCCCTACTATTCAAAAAATGTGGTACCTGAAGATGAACCTATCAGGAGATGCTGAAAGGCTCGTTTGACATCTTTCGCTATCAGAAGCAAACTATGAAGCAGCATGGAAGATGCTGCAGGATAGATACAACAACATTAGAATATTGACATCCACATTAATTTAAAAGCTGTTGGATCAACCAACGAGCTTGTCTTCAGCATCTGCAATAAAAATCCTCCGTGATACTACTCAGGAAAGCTTACAAGCATTAAACAATCTGGGCACCACTATTAGCCCGTGGGAGCGTCTGTTGCTGCAAATCTTGATAAAGAAGATAGAATGACATATCTTACATTCGAACAATCCTTAAAGTCACCAAGGGAGCTTCCATCTATAGAAGAATTCATGTCTTTCTTGGAGAAACGATTTTAATCATTTGAATCATTCAGTCAAAGAGAAAGACCCAGCATATCGCACTCGGTGCAAAAATCAGTCACTTCAGGAAACGCTGTAATGCAATTGGCAACAACATGTCAGCTGTGTAAGAAAGGAATTCATCAGTTATTTGCGTGTCAAGCGTTTCTACAGCTAAAACCATCAGAGCAATGTTCTGATGCTCTCTATTGCAGCTGATATACTATTATCCAGAGGAATGTCGCCGAAAAGGTTAATAAGCTCACTTATAGTCAGCGCCTATTCATTAGCAATAGTGTACACAGTACAGCACAGGAACTCCTTTACGACGCTCCAACTGATTATCGGATACATAATCCGTATCGTGAAGTGTTTCAAAGGAGTTTTGGGGTGCAGTCAGCTCCAACTTTCACCTATTTCTTGCTATTTATAGTGAAAACACTGCAGCAATCGGAGTTTTTGGAAGATATTACGGCGCTCTCGAAGGGCAAACAAGTGCATAAGACTAGTACACTGGCCTCTCTGAATCACTTTTTGGATGAGAAGGGTGTTATTCGAGTGGGCGGCCGTCTAATTTCAGCGCCAATAAGTTACAATGATACCATCGTAAAAATCCTAATAGAACGAGTACACATTATCCATCTTCACTGCAGACCACATCAGTTTCTCGCTAAAATACGGCAAAAATTCTGCCCCATGAAAGGAAAGCTGATGGTCAGATCCGTTGTCCAGCATTGCGTTAAATGCAGCATAGCCAATCCCAAGCTTCTAAATCAAGTTATGGGAGCCTACCTCCAGAACGCACGAGCCCAACCCGACTCTTTATAATTGGTGGAGTCTATGAGTAATTATACCAACTTTAACTCGCTAAAGATCGATTCCTCCTAGATTTTGAACAACTGAAGCCCAACAATAAAATACTGACGTCGAGACGAGAAAGGAGAGGAGCAGTAAATTTGATTGGCAAATTTGCCAACACACTTTTTGGAGTTTTAGATTCGAACAATGATGAGCAGATATCAGCAAACATAGACTACTACTACATCTACTAGCATTGTTCAAAAACCAAACGTGAATAGTGGACTCAACGATGAATTTAATTAAGGAAGATCAAAGAGCAATAACTAGTAAATTTGACGAGCTATAGAAGCGATTAGTAGAGATGGAACGTTTTCTAAATAAGCACGAAGACTACTTCAGCAAGCAGGGAGGCTTTCAGATTTACACGTCTCTCACACTTCAGCTAATAGTCATTAGAGCAGAACTGAAATATACACAAATAGCCAGACTTGCGATTCTTACCAGTTGTCGGTAAAAAATAATACCTTGTGACATACATAGACGCGACACATTTCGCGAATGCAGGATTCCGTGGATTCCACATTTTCTTTTAAATCTGAGCATACATTTTGCATAGTATTATAAAAGGTTTCTTGAGCCTTGGTTTGTCTTTCCAACAAAGTGAACCTTGTTTCCTTCTTATTTTTTTCCCCTCTGGTGACACCAACATTTGTTGGAAGATTCTCAACATCATACACTTCGGTATAACTCTCGTTAAGAGGAGAGTGGTTAGGAGTGGATGAGGCCCGCTGTTAAGAAATATTCTCGGCAGCTATTGTTAAACTGGTTTCAAGTTTTACGCCATCCGGGTCCGCTACTGTATTCAATGATAAGATGCCGATGATTTACTCCTCCATTGCACTGAAAGGCTGCAGGTTATTTGGGCCGCCGCCTGTTTTACCATATTCCCCTTTGTTGTGCGTTAGTTTTTTTCTTTTCTTGAATTTCAAGTGTGCCCAAACCTATGTATAAACTAGTAAAGGTGTTGTGTACAGCCGGGCTATCGCCGAAATACCCTACACCTTAAAGCTGCATATATACTCGTATATATAAGATATATAAGATAAACTATAATTATAGCTGCTTAACTATTTCTGTGCGTTACAAACACCGGTACTAAGTGCGTTTACTCTCAAAATTTAGGTTTTGGGTATAAAAATATATTGCAATACTGGGTGGATGGGTAAAAAGGAGGCGTGGCCCGCCCATTTTTTCCCAACAGAATATTATTGGTTCACAAACTACAATATTATGTACACCATTATTCAGGAAACTTATATAATTTTCAATACAATCCATGTAAAACCCTCCATGACCTATGTGAACTAAAAGTGGGCGTATCACGCCTATATTTGGCATATTAACTGGAAGCATTAGTCTAAACCTGCATATAAAATTTTCTTGTCTTCTCTCAAAAAGTGATGCTGATATGGCCTTTTATAATAGGCAAAACAGAGGTACCTGCACTCTCGATATAAAAAGTAGGCGTGGTCCTTGGGCGATTTTGCCCATTTTCAATACGAAACACCCCAACACAGCAACGAATATTTTTGCCAAATTTCTTTTGAAATCTTAATCCCTTCTCCTGTGATCGTGATTTCAACGGACAGACAGACAGACAGACGGACAGACATCGTTATTTCTGATGCTTATCAAGAATATATATACTTTTCCATACCTATCTTGTCTAGTTCTATGCGTTACACACTCCGGTAGAAGGTGAATATACCCTCAACCTTAAGGTGTAGGGTATAAAAAACATCAAAATAGTTGCATCGAATATTATATTCCATCGTACTCTCTCATCCATTTATCCAATGTCCGCGCAGGCGGTCCCAAACTATTCAGCTCCAATGCAATAGCTCTCCACCGTTTCTCAGAAATCTGCTTCTTGCACATGCCTTTTGCTATGTCCGCGTTCCACCACTTTTGTCCTTAATAGTTTCCAATTAATTATTTCCAATTGATTAATTTACATTTCGCTACAATTGATCACCGTCGTTCAGAAATTTGCGAAATTTGGTGTTCACGAGCGAGTGAAAAAGAGTCAATTATCAATTATAATTGAGAACGACAATACCAATTCACAATTACAATTGACAATAGCTGTATATCAAGCATCGATCACTTGTAATTCAGAAATTATCATTTGAAATTTTCTATGGCATTTCTGAATTAAAAGTGACGCTTTCTGAATTACAAATGACGCTTTCTGATATACAAGTGACGCTTTCTGATTTACAAGTGACGCTTTATGATTTACAAGTGACGCTTTCTGAATTACAAATGACGCTTTCTGATTTACAAGTGACGCTTTCTGATTTACAAGTGACGCTTTCTGATTTACAAATGACACTTCAGAAATTAAAATGACGCTTTCTGATTTACAAGTGACGCTTTCTGATTCTCAAGTGACGCTTTCTGATTTACAAGTGACGCTTTCTGATTTACAAGTGACGCTTTCTGATTTACAAATGACACTTCAGAAATTAAAATGACGCTTTCTGATTTACAAGTGACGCTTTCTGATTTACAAGTGACGCTGTCTGATTTTAAAGTGACGCTTTCTGATTTCGAAGTGGAAAAGGTGTAGAACTAGAACAAGCAGGCAATCAGAATTAATTCCAAATAAACCACGTACACCATTGAAACTCAAGCTACAGAGCAGACGTACAATCAAAGAAACAGTAACAACAATAACAACCAAAGAAACGGCACCAATTACAACAATCAAAGGAACAAAAACAATAACAACAATCAAAGATATAACAACAATCAAATATATAACAACAACAACAAAAGCAAAGATATAACAATAGCAATTATCGATGCAACCAAAATCGGACAAATTATCAAGCAAATGTAACACGATATAACAACAACAACAACTTTAACAACAACAATACCAATTTCAATCGGAACACCAATAACCATTCAGATTCAGATAAGAAACGACATGGGCTCGGAACAAATAATCGTTCTAGACAGCCAGAACTAAATATATACAAAATATCGGATAATAATACTAATTATTAACACTTAAATTTAAAAATGAAAATCTGAGATTTCTAATCGACACCGACACTGACATATCACTATGCAAAATAAGTTCAAAATTGAATGACAAAGAATACTACTCAGACGAAAAATGTGCATACATTATCGCCTATGTGTGAATTATGATCGCCTAATCATTTGAATCATCCGTCCGACAATAACGAGATTGTTATGGTTTTTTCCAAAAAAAAACAAAAAAGTTTTACTCGTTTACTTTGGAAAGCAATAACAACAATAATAGCATAAACACAGAGCAAACAGTCAGCGACAACGACAACAACAGCTTACGTCAAATTTGCTGCAGCAGAGGCAACAGTAGATACACACAGGCTGTGAAATCACTGTAAACACACCAAGAAAAGAAGAACAAGAGGGTCGACAACAACAATAACCCAAAAATTCGCATTTTGTTGATGTCGTTTGCAGAGACAGCGACGTCAGTTTTATTTTTTTCTCGTTTCCCAAAGAGCGTGCGTAATTTAGACAGTAAACGGCGACGGCGAACACGACAGCTAAAATTTGGGTCTGTGTTTATGCTATAAAGCGACATTAAGGTTGTGTCGGTGGTAATCATATAGCGTTTTTTCTTAAAAATATAAATCCAGATTTGCGGTTTCGGTAATCGGATAACCATTCGAGTGTTTACATAAAAATTTCAGATTTAGCTATTGAGAAATGGCTGAGTTTGGGATATTTTATTAAATTTTAGTATGCCAATATTAAAATTTTTAAGACGATGCCATTAATAATCTTTAATATTATTCCATTTTTGTATTTTTGAAAGATAAAAACTTTTACTGTATTTTGCGAAAAATACTAAAAATGCCATTCAATAAAAGAAATTATAAAGATAAAAATTTATTAACAAAATAAGGAAAAATTGGAAACATATTAACAATTGATATTATATCTAAAAATATCAGAGGCAAGAACTAAAACATTCCATCCTGCAATGGTGATTATTTAAAGTGGCGACAGTTCTTCGATCTATTTACACAATTGGTACAGGAATACCCGCTCCCTACTATTCAAAAAATGTGGTACCTGAAGATGAACCTATCAGGAGATGCTGAAAGGCTCGTTCGACATCTTTCGCTATCAGAAGCAAACTATGAAGCAGCATGGAAGATGCTGCAGGATAGATACAACAACATTAGAATATTGACATCCACATTAATTTAAAAGCTGTTGGATCAACCAACGAGCTTGTCTTCAGCATCTGCAATAAAAATCCTCCATGATACTACTCAGGAAAGCTTACAAGCACTAAACAATCTGGGCACCACTATTAGCCCGTGGGAGCGTCTGTTGCTGCAAATCTTGATAAAGAAGATAGAATGACATATCTTGCATTCGAACAATCCTTAAAGTCACCAAGGGAGCTTCCATCTATAGAAGAATTCATGTCTTTTTTGGAGAAACGATTTTAATCATTTGAATCGTTCAGTCAAAGAGAGAGACCCAGCATATCGCACTCGGTGCAAAAATCAGTCACTTCAGGAAACGCTGTAATGCAATTGGCAACAACATGTCAGCTGTGTAAGAAAGGAATTCATCAGTTATTTGCGTGTCAAGCGTTTCTACAGCTAAAACCATCAGAGCAATGTTCTGATGCTCTCTATTGCAGCTGATATATTATTATCCAGAGGAATGTCGCCGAAAAGGTTAATAGGCTCACTTATAGTCAGCGCCTATCCATTAGCAATAGTGTACACAATACAGCACAGGAACTCCTTTACGACGCTCCAACTGATTATAGGATACATAATCCGTATCGTGAAGTCTTTCAAAGGAGTTTTGGGGTGCAGTCAGCTCCAACTTTCACCTATTTCTTGCTATTTATAGTGAAAACACTGCAGCAATCGGAGTTTTTGGAAGATATTAAGGCGCTCTCGAAGGGCGAACAAGTGCATAAGACTAGTACACTGGCCTCTCTGAATCCCTTTTTGGATGAGAAGGATGTTATTCGAGTGGGCGGCCGTCTAATTTCAGCGCCAATAAGTTACAATGATACCATCGTAAAAATCCTAATAGAATGAGTACACGTTATCCATCTTCACTGCAGACCACATCGGAAAAATTACCAAGCAAATGTAACACGATATAACAACAACAACAACTTTAACAACAACAATACCAATTTCAATCGGAACACCAATAACCATTCAGATTCAGATAAGAAACGACATGGGCTCGGAACAAATAATCGTTCTAGACAGCCAGAACTAAATACAGTCGAACTTCTCTATAGTGAACTTCTATACAATGAAGCACTCCCTATTATGAATTTTTTTCAAGTACACTGCTTTTTCGTTCAATTTCTGGTCTTTTTTGATCTCTGTATAATGAATTTCTATACAGTGAATATTTCTATACAATGAACAAGTTTTACAGTTGCAATCTCAAATTTCATACGTTTTTGCCTCGTTATAATGAAATTTTTCAAATAATATTCCGTTGGCTGTACTAGTAACACTGTATTCCGATGGAAAAGTAAACTTTATATGGGCATCCCCGAAATTTGAAAATGACAACAGAAAAAGATAAAAAATGACCATCACTAACAATTTTGACACCTGCATTGAGTTACTTGCATTAAGTGAACAAACAGTGTGAAAATATCGCAGCGAAATAGTCTCTCTATTGAAAAAAATTGTTGATTATTAATAAACTTGAAGAAGGTGGAGCAAAAAATAAAGATTTTGCTAAACAATTTGGAATTCTGCCTACCACTTTTGTGGAGATGAAAAATTATGTACCTAATAAAGTTTTCGAGTCTCTTAATTTATTAGAAGCTTTCATCGAAGAACAAAAATGGAAAAGTGTAATCCAAACTGAAATTACTGATTACTTAAAATAAAAATTTATTTTCTTGAAATTTTCTTGAATTTCAAGTGTGCCCAAACCTATGTATAAACTAGTAAAGGTGTTGTGTACAGCCGGGCTATCGCCGAAATACCCTACACCTTAAAGCTGCATATATACTCGTATATATAAGATATATAAGATAAACTATAATTATAGCTGCTTAACTATTTCTGTGCGTTACAAACACCGGTACTAAGTGCGTTTACTCTCAAAATTTAGGTTTTGGGTATAAAAATATATTGCAATACTGGGTGGATGGGTAAAAAGGAGGCGTGGCCCGCCCATTTTTTCCCAACAGAATATTATTGGTTCACAAACTACAATATTATGTACACCATTATTCAGGAAACTTATATAATTTTCAATACAATCCATGTAAAACCCTCCATGACCTATGTGAACTAAAAGTGGGCGTATCACGCCTATATTTGGCATATTAACTGGAAGCATTAGTCTAAACCTGCATATAAAATTTTCTTGTCTTCTCTCAAAAAGTGATGCTGATATGGCCTTTTATAATAGGCAAAACAGAGGTACCTGCACTCTCGATATAAAAAGTAGGCGTGGTCCTTGGGCGATTTTGCCCATTTTCAATACGAAACACCCCAACACAGCAACGAATATTTTTGCCAAATTTCTTTTGAAATCTTAATCCCTTCTCCTGTGATCGTGATTTCAACGGACAGACAGACAGACAGACGGACAGACATCGTTATTTCTGATGCTTATCAAGAATATATATACTTTTCCATACCTATCTTGTCTAGTTCTATGCGTTACACACTCCGGTAGAAGGTGAATATACCCTCAACCTTAAGGTGTAGGGTATAAAAAACATCAAAATTGTTGCATCGAATATTATATTCCATCGTACTCTCTCATCCATTTATCCAATGTCCGCGCAGGCGGTCCCAAACTATTCAGCTCCAATGCAATAGCTCTCCACCGTTTCTCAGAAATCTGCTTCTTGCACATGCCTTTTGCTATGTCCGCGTTCCACCACTTTTGTCCTTAATAGTTTCCAATTAATTATTTCCAATTGATTAATTTACATTTCGCTACAATTGATCACCGTCGTTCAGAAATTTGCGATTGACAACGAGCGAGTGAAAAAGAGTCAATTATCAATTATAATTGAGAACGACAATACCAATTCACAATTACAATTGACAATAGCTGTATATCAAGCATCGATCACTTGTAATTCAGAAATTATCATTTGAAATTTTCTATGGCATTTCTGAATTAAAAGTGACGCTTTCTGAATTACAAATGACGCTTTCTGATATACAAGTGACGCTTTCTGATTTACAAGTGACGCTTTATGATTTACAAGTGACGCTTTCTGAATTACAAATGACGCTTTCTGATTTACAAGTGACGCTTTCTGATTTACAAGTGACGCTTTCTGATTTACAAATGACACTTCAGAAATTAAAATGACGCTTTCTGATTTACAAGTGACGCTTTCTGATTCTCAAGTGACGCTTTCTGATTTACAAGTGACGCTTTCTGATTTACAAGTGACGCTTTCTGATTTACAAATGACACTTCAGAAATTAAAATGACGCTTTCTGATTTACAAGTGACGCTTTCTGATTTACAAGTGACGCTGTCTGATTTTAAAGTGACGCTTTCTGATTTCGAAGTGGAAAAGGTGTAGAACTAGAACAAGCAGGCAATCAGAATTAATTCCAAATAAACCACGTACACCATTGAAACTCAAGCTACAGAGCAGACGTACAATCAAAGAAACAGTAACAACAATAACAACCAAAGAAACGGCACCAATTACAACAATCAAAGGAACAAAAACAATAACAACAATCAAAGATATAACAACAATCAAATATATAACAACAACAACAAAAGCAAAGATATAACAATAGCAATTATCGATGCAACCAAAATCGGACAAATTATCAAGCAAATGTAACACGATATAACAACAACAACAACTTTAACAACAACAATACCAATTTCAATCGGAACACCAATAACCATTCAGATTCAGATAAGAAACGACATGGGCTCGGAACAAATAATCGTTCTAGACAGCCAGAACTAAATATATACAAAATATCGGATAATAATACTAATTATTAACACTTAAATTTAAAAATGAAAATCTGAGATTTCTAATCGACACCGACACTGACATATCACTATGCAAAATAAGTTCAAAATTGAATGACAAAGAATACTACTCAGACGAAAAATGTGCATACATTATCGCCTATGTGTGAATTATGATCGCCTAATCATTTGAATCATCCGTCCGACAATAACGAGATTGTTATGGTTTTTTCCAAAAAAAAACAAAAAAGTTTTACTCGTTTACTTTGGAAAGCAATAACAACAATAATAGCATAAACACAGAGCAAACAGTCAGCGACAACGACAACAACAGCTTACGTCAAATTTGCTGCAGCAGAGGCAACAGTAGATACACACAGGCTGTGAAATCACTGTAAACACACCAAGAAAAGAAGAACAAGAGGGTCGACAACAACAATAACCCAAAAATTCGCATTTTGTTGATGTCGTTTGCAGAGACAGCGACGTCAGTTTTATTTTTTTCTCGTTTCCCAAAGAGCGTGCGTAATTTAGACAGTAAACGGCGACGGCGAACACGACAGCTAAAATTTGGGTCTGTGTTTATGCTATAAAGCGACATTAAGGTTGTGTCGGTGGTAATCATATAGCGTTTTTTCTTAAAAATATAAATCCAGATTTGCGGTTTCGGTAATCGGATAACCATTCGAGTGTTTACATAAAAATTTCAGATTTAGCTATTGAGAAATGGCTGAGTTTGGGATATTTTATTAAATTTTAGTATGCCAATATTAAAATTTTTAAGACGATGCCATTAATAATCTTTAATATTATTCCATTTTTGTATTTTTGAAAGATAAAAACTTTTACTGTATTTTGCGAAAAATACTAAAAATGCCATTCAATAAAAGAAATTATAAAGATAAAAATTTATTAACAAAATAAGGAAAAATTGGAAACATATTAACAATTGATATTATATCTAAAAATATCAGAGGCAAGAACTAAAACATTCCATCCTGCAATGGTGATTATTTAAAGTGGCGACAGTTCTTCGATCTATTTACACAATTGGTACAGGAATACCCGCTCCCTACTATTCAAAAAATGTGGTACCTGAAGATGAACCTATCAGGAGATGCTGAAAGGCTCGTTCGACATCTTTCGCTATCAGAAGCAAACTATGAAGCAGCATGGAAGATGCTGCAGGATAGATACAACAACATTAGAATATTGACATCCACATTAATTTAAAAGCTGTTGGATCAACCAACGAGCTTGTCTTCAGCATCTGCAATAAAAATCCTCCATGATACTACTCAGGAAAGCTTACAAGCACTAAACAATCTGGGCACCACTATTAGCCCGTGGGAGCGTCTGTTGCTGCAAATCTTGATAAAGAAGATAGAATGACATATCTTGCATTCGAACAATCCTTAAAGTCACCAAGGGAGCTTCCATCTATAGAAGAATTCATGTCTTTTTTGGAGAAACGATTTTAATCATTTGAATCGTTCAGTCAAAGAGAGAGACCCAGCATATCGCACTCGGTGCAAAAATCAGTCACTTCAGGAAACGCTGTAATGCAATTGGCAACAACATGTCAGCTGTGTAAGAAAGGAATTCATCAGTTATTTGCGTGTCAAGCGTTTCTACAGCTAAAACCATCAGAGCAATGTTCTGATGCTCTCTATTGCAGCTGATATATTATTATCCAGAGGAATGTCGCCGAAAAGGTTAATAGGCTCACTTATAGTCAGCGCCTATCCATTAGCAATAGTGTACACAATACAGCACAGGAACTCCTTTACGACGCTCCAACTGATTATAGGATACATAATCCGTATCGTGAAGTCTTTCAAAGGAGTTTTGGGGTGCAGTCAGCTCCAACTTTCACCTATTTCTTGCTATTTATAGTGAAAACACTGCAGCAATCGGAGTTTTTGGAAGATATTAAGGCGCTCTCGAAGGGCGAACAAGTGCATAAGACTAGTACACTGGCCTCTCTGAATCCCTTTTTGGATGAGAAGGATGTTATTCGAGTGGGCGGCCGTCTAATTTCAGCGCCAATAAGTTACAATGATACCATCGTAAAAATCCTAATAGAATGAGTACACGTTATCCATCTTCACTGCAGACCACATCGGAAAAATTACCAAGCAAATGTAACACGATATAACAACAACAACAACTTTAACAACAACAATACCAATTTCAATCGGAACACCAATAACCATTCAGATTCAGATAAGAAACGACATGGGCTCGGAACAAATAATCGTTCTAGACAGCCAGAACTAAATACAGTCGAACTTCTCTATAGTGAACTTCTATACAATGAAGCACTCCCTATTATGAATTTTTTTCAAGTACACTGCTTTTTCGTTCAATTTCTGGTCTTTTTTGATCTCTGTATAATGAATTTCTATACAGTGAATATTTCTATACAATGAACAAGTTTTACAGTTGCAATCTCAAATTTCATACGTTTTTGCCTCGTTATAATGAAATTTTTCAAATAATTTTCCGTTGGCTGTACTAGTAACACTGTATTCCGATGGAAAAGTAAACTTTATATGGGCATCCCCGAAATTTGAAAATGACAACAGAAAAAGATAAAAAATGACCATCACTAACAATTTTGACACCTGCATTGAGTTACTTGCATTAAGTGAACAAACAGTGTGAAAATATCGCAGCGAAATAGTCTCTCTATTGAAAAAAATTGTTGATTATTAATAAACTTGAAGAAGGTGGAGCAAAAAATAAAGATTTTGCTAAACAATTTGGAATTCTGCCTACCACTTTTGTGGAGATGAAAAATTATGTACCTAATAAAGTTTTCGAGTCTCTTAATTTATTAGAAGCTTTCATCGAAGAACAAAAATGGAAAAGTGTAATCCAAACTGAAATTACTGATTACTTAAAATAAAAATTTATTTTCTTGAAATTTTCTTGAATTTCAAGTGTGCCCAAACCTATGTATAAACTAGTAAAGGTGTTGTGTACAGCCGGGCTATCGCCGAAATACCCTACACCTTAAAGCTGCATATATACTCGTATATATAAGATATATAAGATAAACTATAATTATAGCTGCTTAACTATTTCTGTGCGTTACAAACACCGGTACTAAGTGCGTTTACTCTCAAAATTTAGGTTTTGGTTATAAAAATATATTGCAATACTGGATGGATATTATTGGTTCACAAACTACAATATTATGTACACCATTATTCAGGAAACTTATATAATTTTCAATACAATCCATGTAAAACCCTCCATGACCTATGAGAACTAAAAGTGGGCGTATCACGCCTATATTTGGCATATTAACTGGAAGCATTAGTCTAAACCTACATATAAAATTTTCTTGTCTTCTCTCAAAAAGTGATGCTGATATGGCCTTTTATAATAGGCAGAACAGAGGTACCTGCACTCTCGATATAAAAAGTAGGCGTGGTCCTTGGGCGATTTTGCCCATTTTCAATACGAAACACCCCAACACAGCAACGAATATTTTTGCCAAATTTCTTTTGAAATCTTAATCCCTTCTCCTGTGATCGTGATTTCAACGGACAGACAGACAGACAGACGGACAGACATCGTTATTTCTGATGCTTATCAAGAATATATATACTTTTCCATACCTATCTTGTCTAGTTCTATGCGTTACACACTCCGGTAGAAGGTGAATATACCCTCAACCTTAAGGTGTAGGGTATAAAAAACATCAAAATAGTTGCATCGATTATTATATTCCATCGTACTCTCTCATCCATTTATCCAATGTCCGCGCAGGCGGTCCCAAACTATTCAGCTCCAATGCAATAGCTCTCCACCGGTTCTCAGAAATCTGCTTCTTGCACATGCCTTTTGCTATGTCCGCGTTCCACCACTTTTGTCCTTAATAGTTTCCAATTAATTATTTCCAATTGATTAATTTACATTTCGCTACAATTGATCACCGTCGTTCAGAAATTTGCGATTGACAACGAGCGAGTGAAAAAGAGTCAATTATAAATTATAATTGAGAACGACAATACCAATTCACAATTACAATTGACAATAGCCGTATATCAAGCATCGATCACTTGTAATTCAGAAATTATCATTTGAAATTTTCTATGGCATTTCTGAATTAAAAGTGACGCTTTCTGAATTACAAATTACGCTTTCTGATATACAAGTGACGCTTTCTGATTTACAAGTGACGCTTTCTGATTTACAAGTGACGCTTTATGATTTACAAGTGACGCTTTATGATTTACAAGTGACGCTTTCTGAATTACAAGTGATGCTTTCTGATTTACAAGTGACGCTTTCTGATTTACAAGTGACGCTTTCTGATTTACAAGTGACGCTTTCTGATTTACAAATGACACTTCAGAAATTAAAATGACACTTTCTGAATTAAAAGTGACGCTTTCTGAATTACAAATTACGCTTTCTGATATACAAGTGACGCTTTCTGATTTACAAGTGACGCTTTATGATTTACAAGTGACGCTTTCTGAATTACAAGTGTTGCTTTCTGATTTACAAGTGACGCTTTCTGATTTACAAGTGACGCTTTCTGATTTACAAGTGACGCTTTCTGATTTACAAATGACACTTCAGAAATTAAAATGACGCTTTCTGATTTACAAGTGACGCTTTCTGATTCACAAGTGACGCTTTCTGATTTACAAGTGACGCTTTCTGATTTACAAGTGACGCTTTCTGATTTACAAATGACACTTCAGAAATTAAAATGACACTTTCTGATTTACAAGTGACGCTTTCTGATTTACAAGTGACGCTGTCTGATTTTAAAGTGACGCTTTCTGATTTCGAAGTGGAAAAGGTGTAGAACTAGAACAAGCAGGCAATCAGAATCAATTCCAAATAAACCACGTACACCATTGAAACTCAAGCTACAGACCAGACGTACAATCAAAGAAACAGTAACAACAATAACAACCAAAGAAACGGCACCAATTACAACAATCAAAGGAACAAAAACAATAACAACAATCAAAGATATAACAACAATCAAATATATAACAACAACAACAAAAGCAAAGATATAACAATAGCAATTATCGATGCAACCAAAATCGGACAAATTACCAAGCAAATGTAACACGATATAACAACAACAACAACATTAACAACAACAATACCAATTTCAATCGGAACACCAATAACCATTCAGATTCAGATAAGAAACGAGATGGGCTCGGAACAAATAATCGTTCTAGACAGCCAGAACTAAATATATACAAAATATCGGATAATAATACTAATTATTAACACTTAAATTTAAAAATGAAAATCTGAGATTTCTAATCGACACAGGCACTGACATATCACTATGCAAAATAAGTTCAAAATTGAATGACAAAGAATACTACTCAGACGAAAAATGTGCATACATTATCGCCTATGTGTGAATTATGATCGCCTAATCATTTGAATCATCCGTCCGACAATAACGAGATTGTTATGGTTTTTTTCCAAAAAAATCAAAAAAGTTTTACTCGTTTACTTTGGAAAGCAATAACAACAATAATAGCATAAACACAGAGCAAACAGTCAGCGACAACGACAACAACAGCTTACGTCAAATTTGCGGCAGCAGAGGCAACAGTAGATACACACAGGCTGTGAAATCACTGTAAACACACCAAGAAAAGAAGAACAAGAGCGTCGACAACAACAATAACCCAAAAATTCGCAGTTTTATTTTTTTCTCGTTTCCCAAAGAGCGTGCGTAATTTAGACAGTAAACGGCGACGGCGAACACGACAGCTAAAATTTGGGTCTGTGTTTATGCTATAAAGCGACATTAAGGTTGTGTCGGTGGTAATCATATAGCGTTTTTTCTTAAAAATATAAATCCAGATTTGCGCTTTCGGTAATCGGATAACCATTCGAGTGTTTACATAAAAATTTCAGATTTAGCTATTGAGAAACGGCTGAGTTTGGGATATTTTATTAAATTTTAGTATGCCAATATTAAAATTTTTAAGACGATGCCACTAATAATCTTTAATATTATTCCATTTTTGTATTTTTGAAAGATAAAAACTTTTACTGTATTTCGCGAAAAATACTAAAAATGCCATTCAATAAAAGAAATTATAAAGATAAAAATTTATTAACAAAATAAGGAAAAATTGGAAACATATTAACAATTGATATTATATCTAAAAATATCAGAGGCAAGAACTAAAACATTCCATCCTGCAATGGTGATTATTTAAAGTGGTGACAGTTCTTCGATCTATTTACACAATTGGTACAGGAATACCCGCTCCCTACTATTCAAAAAATGTGGTACCTGAAGATGAACCTATCAGGAGATGCTGAAAGGCTCGTTCGACATCTTTCGCTATCAGAAGCAAACTATGAAGCAGCATGGAAGATGCTGCAGGATAGATACAACAACATTAGAATATTGACATCCACATTAATTTAAAAGCTGTTGGATCAACCAACGAGCTTGTCTTCAGCATCTGCAATAAAAATCCTCCATGATACTACTCAGGAAAGCTTACAAGCACTAAACAATCTGGGCACCACTATTAGCCCGTGGGAGCGTCTGTTGCTGCAAATCTTGATAAAGAAGATAGAATGACATATCTTGCATTCGAACAATCCTTAAAGTCACCAAGGGAGCTTCCATCTATAGAAGAATTCATGTCTTTTTTGGAGAAACGATTTTAATCATTTGAATCGTTCAGTCAAAGAGAGAGACCCAGCATATCGCACTCGGTGCAAAAATCAGTCACTTCAGGAAACGCTGTAATGCAATTGGCAACAACATGTCAGCTGTGTAAGAAAGGAATTCATCAGTTATTTGCGTGTCAAGCGTTTCTACAGCTAAAACCATCAGAGCAATGTTCTGATGCTCTCTATTGCAGCTGATATATTATTATCCAGAGGAATGTCGCCGAAAAGGTTAATAGGCTCACTTATAGTCAGCGCCTATCCATTAGCAATAGTGTACACAATACAGCACAGGAACTCCTTTACGACGCTCCAACTGATTATAGGATACATAATCCGTATCGTGAAGTCTTTCAAAGGAGTTTTGGGGTGCAGTCAGCTCCAACTTTCACCTATTTCTTGCTATTTATAGTGA
The DNA here is from genome assembly GCA_937620795.1 of Thecophora atra. Classification (NCBI taxonomy): domain Eukaryota; kingdom Metazoa; phylum Arthropoda; class Insecta; order Diptera; family Conopidae; genus Thecophora; species Thecophora atra. The sequence continues at coordinate 29,905,262 of OW569398.1, forward strand.
AAACACTGCAGCAATCGGAGTTTTTGGAAGATATTAAGGCGCTCTCGAAGGGCGAACAAGTGCATAAGACTAGTACACTGGCCTCTCTGAATCCCTTTTTGGATGAGAAGGATGTTATTCGAGTGGGCGGCCGTCTAATTTCAGCGCCAATAAGTTACAATGATACCATCGTAAAAATCCTAATAGAATGAGTACACGTTATCCATCTTCACTGCAGACCACATCGGAAAAATTACCAAGCAAATGTAACACGATATAACAACAACAACAACTTTAACAACAACAATACCAATTTCAATCGGAACACCAATAACCATTCAGATTCAGATAAGAAACGACATGGGCTCGGAACAAATAATCGTTCTAGACAGCCAGAACTAAATACAGTCGAACTTCTCTATAGTGAACTTCTATACAATGAAGCACTCCCTATTATGAATTTTTTTCAAGTACACTGCTTTTTCGTTCAATTTCTGGTCTTTTTTGATCTCTGTATAATGAATTTCTATACAGTGAATATTTCTATACAATGAACAAGTTTTACAGTTGCAATCTCAAATTTCATACGTTTTTGCCTAGTTATAATGAAATTTTTCAAATAATTTTCCGTTGGCTGTACTAGTAACACTGTATTCCGATGGAAAAGTAAACTTTATATGGGCATCCCCGAAATTTGAAAATGACAACAGAAAAAGATAAAAAATGACCATCACTAACAATTTTGACACCTGCATTGAGTTACTTGCATTAAGTGAACAAACAGTGTGAAAATATCGCAGCGAAATAGTCTCTCTATTGAAAAAAATTGTTGATTATTAATAAACTTGAATAAGGTGGAGCAAAAAATAAAGATTTTGCTAAACAATTTGGAATTCTGCCTACCACTTTTGTGGAGATGAAAAATTATGTACCTAATAAAGTTTTCGAGTCTCTTAATTTATTAGAAGCTTTCATCGAAGAACAAAAATGGAAAAGTGTAATCCAAACTGAAATTACTGATTACTTAAAATAAAAATTTAAAAAAGTATTAGTTTTTCTATATATTGAAATTTCTATATAATGAAGTAATTTTGTGGTCCCTTCGACTTCACTATAGGGAAGTTCGACTGTATATACAAAATATCTGATAATAATACTAATTATTAACACTTAAATTTAAAAATGAAATTCTGAGATTTCTAATCGACACAGGCACTGTTCATAATTGAACATAATTGAAATAATAATTAATAATAATCATAATTGAAATAAGTTCAAAATTGAATGACAAAGAATACTACTCAGACGAAAAATGTGCATTGACTTCCATTGCATTACTATTAAAAAAATTTATTCACTAGATATGGTTAATTTGATTTTAAAAATTGGAGAAGAAATTATAAATCACAATTTTGAATTAGTTTGCAAAGAATTCCCAATAGAAACAGATGGAATAATAGGAAGAGATTTCTTACAGAGATTCTTGTGTAAAATAGATTACGAAACATACACGATCGATATACACAAACGACAACACAAATTAAAATCTCTCCGACAGAAATTATAAAACCACTTAAATTAAATTTTAAAGAAAAAAGCTGATTTCAAACAAAGTAATTGAACCGGGCATTTTGCTTAGCAATTCGTTAGCACCCAAACCTGTTCTCACACATATAAAAATTTTAAACACAACAAATACTGAAGCTTATAAAAAATATTGAAATAGAAACCGAACCACTTAAAAACTACGACATACTTACGAACAACAAAACACACGACGTAGACCGCTTCGAACATATTATAAACAAACTGCACATCGACTGCCCAGATAACAAAGCAAAAGCATTATTACTAGAAATTCTAAAGAAATATCAAAATATTTTGCATTTGGAAAACGATCAATTAACAACAAACAATTTTCATACACAAGAAATTGCACTTTCGGACAAAACACCAGTATACATTAAAAACTATAGACTTCCACATTCTCATAGTGAAGTGAACAACCAAGTGAATAAAATGCTAGAAGACGACATAATACAACTTTCCACAAGTCCATGCAATGCTCCACTTCTATTAGTGCCAAAGAAAATTATATCTGACAAGAAGAAATGGAGAGTCTAAGGTTTGAAATCCGAAGCTTTTCTATACATAGATGATATAATTGTTTTTGGATGTAGTCTTACTCACCATAATGAATATTTAATTCATGTATTAGATAGACTAGTTAAATACAATTTAAAATTAAATGCAAAAAAATTTTGTTTCTTACGTCCAGAAGTAGTATACCTAGGCCATCTAATTGCAAAAGATGAAGTAAAAACAGATCCAGCAAAATTCCAAACAATTAAAGACTATCCTATTCCCAAAAATTCAGACGATGTTAAAAGATTTATAGCATGTTGCAACTATTACAGAGGATTTTTACCAAACTTCGCAGACATAGCTAAAGATTTAAAGAGACTTAAAAAAAAAGAACACTAAATTCGAGTGGAATGAACAATGTCAACATTTGAACTATTGAAAAAAAAACTAATGACACCACCCCTTCTACAATATCCAGATTTTGGAAAACCTTTTATTTTTACAACGGACGCTTCAAACTACGCACTAGGCGCAGTTTTATCTTAAGGCGAAATAGGCAACGATTTACCTATTTCATACGACAGCAAAGCCTTAAAAAAACATGACTTAAACAAACCGGTAGTAGATTGGAGGTTAAACTTTTTCAGACCTTATTTATTCGGATGTAAATTTACAATAATTACAGACCATCGACCATTGATATCTCTTTTCACACACAAAAATCCATCATCGAAAATGACAAAGATAAGACTAGATTTATGCGATTATGATTTCGGAATTATATATAAAAATGGAAAATTAAATACGAATGCAGATACAGATTAAGGGCCAGTTTCACAGTGGCCGTTTACCGTCGTTTGTCGTTTAAAGTCAGTTTAAACCACATACTGCGTTTCACAGTGCCGGTTTAACCGAACTTTAACCCACCAAATTTGGAAGGTTAAACTCCGGTTGCACTTATCTCTCTTCACAGATAAAAAAACAGCTGTTTCTTTAGAGTTTCTGTCACTAAGTTTGCAGTGCAATTTTTCGTTGTTGGATTTCAGCCTTTCCAACGACAAATCGAGCTCGGCTGTTGTATAATTAAAATTTCTCTTAGTAGCCATTATGCGTTTTGCTATTTACAATTGTTAAATTCAATTTATTTATTTAATCAGATTTGTTAAAATATTTGTACTGCAAAACAACAGCTGTTTTGGATAAGTAAAGATGAAAAGCGCCATCTATGAAACGAGTAGAGAGTTGCATTTAGATAAATTTTGTCGATAAGATTAGTTGAAAAAAGATAAGTTAAACGTGCACTGTGAAACTGCTTTTTGGTTTAACCGGAGAAAACTTCTATCTGACGTTTAGCTAATCTCCGGTTTGTTAGTAGTTTAAACGACCACTGTGAAACTGGCCCTAACTCAGACATATTAAAAGAAATGATACCAAGTGAAATCGATGAAGCAGTTAAGAAAACACTAATAAAAACACAAGGGGCATGAACAATAATGTCAAAAAAAATGTGAAGAATTGTAAAATTAATATAGAAAATAATAACATGCACGTAGGATTGTAGTGGCAGCCTGTGCCCTATAACTCCTAAACCAAAAGGAGGGATAAAAGTAGTTAATCACATTCTGTTATCTGGTTTACTGTTTGTGTTGTATTATTTTTTTTTTTTTGTAGCATTTCAATGTTATCTGTTGTGTGTTTAATTATTTTTCCCGTTTAGTATATAATGTATTTCATTTATATTTTTCCCTCACAGCGAAGGTCCAATTTCCTAGGTGACAGAAGTTGTGTATGGAGTGTGAATGTGGGATTGTGCATGGAAATGTGATTAGAAGGGAATTTGGGAAAGGGAAAATTTGGTTGGAAGGGGAAATTAATTGGGCACAGACGGTTGGAATTCGGGACGGGAGGAGGAGGAGAGAAAAAAAGTTGCTTGGTTAGGCCTTAAGTGAAGGAGTTGAATTTTATTTTGGAGAAGAAAAAAATTAATGTTGAAAGATAGAAATGTTGAAATATTGAAAGCAAGAGAAAAATAACAAACCGCAAACAAGGAAAGAAAAGATAAACTTAAAAGAGTGTATTTTAAAGGAACTATTGTAAAGTAAATTACAAGAAGCGAAAGCGAAGATCAAGTTCTGTGTAAAGGAAAAAGTCTTAGATAGAAGAAATTCTATTGAATTAAACAAAACAAATTAAGACGCACAATCATGAAATGTGAAAAAAATTTGAAGATCTACAAAACAGTAATTTACGGAATGTAGCAGAAATTAACTATGTACAAAACAGTAGTGTACGTAATATATATAAATAAAATTTATTGCACTGTTGATCGCAATAGTTTTGCCAGAGCGAAAAAAAAAACTAACGAAGCAGTCTTTTCTTTGTGCTTGCGGTTTATTTGGAGTTAATCATTGCCAAAAGGATTAACCAGTTACGAAAACTCAGAATCAACAACAAGAACAACAAGAACCTGAACGCATTAGGCAAGCTGACATGTGCATACACAAGGAAATAGGAATTCCTGGAAAACAGAGTTGCCGTCTATAAAAGGAAAATTATATATACAAATATTCATTACATCAAATTCTTGTTATATTGATACTCGAGTATTCAGTTTCATTAAATTTGAAGTAGAGTTATTTATATCATTGAGATTATTTCCATTATCATCTTATATTTGAAAAGTAAAAGAAAAAAAAAAGGGAGCTATAATAAAGCAGGCAAGCTTGATAATTCTTTAATTTTAGAAAAAAAAAAAATGTTATCTAAATGAAAAACAAATGTAATTGCATATGCAAACATATATGAAACAAACATTCTGCTGAATATTTATTTTCAGGAGTAGAGCTCTGTGGTGGCGCCATTACTGATTCTGAACCCTGGTAAGGTGGCAGCTTATGCAAAAATGTTTGCTTTGTTGAGAATTGGTTTAGAAATGTATAAGAAGTATTAAAACATATGTATATATGTAAAACATATGTATATATTATACTCCCAGATAAGGAACAAGAAAGAAATACAAGAAGCCTAACTTAATAAAGCTTACAAGAAAGAAAACAAATCATTATAATATTCAGAGAGAAAAACAAAACTGTAAAGAAAAAAAAAAGTATTGTATGAATTTAATTAGCACCTAGTAGTTTAAGGAATTTAGTTTACTGTGAAAACAAGTGTTAGTAAGAAATATTTAAGTAATCATAAAAATTGTTAAGTCAAAAAGCAAACCGGAATTGTTAAATAAAGATAGATTACGAGAATATAAAAAGAATAAAAGAGAAAAAAAAATGCAATGAGTTAGAGAAGTACAAAGGTAAATAGGAGGTCTATTTTTTTTTTTTTTTGGAAAAATCTGTGAAGCCAGAAAGAATGGATGGCTAGGCACAATCATTTAGGCTGATGTGCTGGTGGACCTGTGGGTAGGACACTACACTGGTAGGCGTGGCGGACGGACAGACATAACAGACGTTATGTAATAAACAGACAGATCAACGGTGGCTTGGACAGTTATAAAATAAGGGAACCGCAGTGTGCTTTGAGCCAAGCGCGGTTCATGGCTGTAACTCGGAAGAGTTACAGACGGGGTGGGCGGCTCATTGACGGACGATGACGTAGGCTGTGTTGTGCTAGGATGAATGAATTTCCTGGTGGGACGTAAGGTAAATGAGTTCTGCTTGGTTAGGTGAATGAAGGTGAGAGAAGTTGAGTGGATGTATGGGTCGGATCGGTTAGGTGATTGTGTGGGTGATAGGGATTACTTGTGGTGACCCATTAGGAAACTTAGGTGAATGGGAACAGTGTTTCGTCTTTTATAGTTTCCTTTCCCGCCTTCTTCTATCCGCTTCCTTTTCTTCTTTAAAAAAAAAAAAAAAAAAAAAAAAATATGGCACGATAATTGTTTTTCTGTTGTGGGTAGGGTGGCAAGAAACCACCCCACATTGCCGGCGAGCATAGCGGCAGCCACCGTGCCACGCCACCCTAACTTAGCTCACAACAGAAATGGCGCCCAACGAAACAATATTTCTAACTTTTCATTTAATTTTTAACCTTCTTAATTGCATTTATTAATTTTTCGTGTCTTCTATTTTGAGTTTCATTTTGCTTTTCACTTTTCTATTTCTTATCTTTTTGTGTTCGGACAGAGTGGCAACGCTGGTTTCTGCTTCAAACTTAGTAGTTTCAAAACGAATTGTTTTTGGGCAGAAGCTGGAGTTGTTACAACTCTATGTTGTGTAAAGTTTTGCGACTGGGTTCCTTCAGTAAGACCCTAGTGCTTTCATAAGTGGTACAAGTCGCAGGACTTTTCACTGGGGTTTTCGACAGGTGAGTTGCTGGCAGATTCGCTACCAATTTTAAAACTTTCAACGGTGGTGTTTGTGAGGCGAATCTCCAGTACACTCAAGGGGGTTAAATGTTACAACGGGGCGTGGCAACCTGACTAGACTTTAGCCAAGGCTGAAGTACAGTTGTGCCACGTTCCAAAGTTGTAACATAGACAGACTATTTGGGGGTTTTGGTATATTTTAGCTGACTGTTGACTAGACTTTACGGACGACCACGCCCGGGTGTTGGAAACCTCCTGGGTTAACGCCATGCACATCAGCCTAAACTTATTTAAAAATAAATAAATTTTTTTTTTCTGATTTTTGGTTTAAATTTTTTTTTGTTTGCAAACAGTTTTTTTTTCCTTTATTTTGAGTTATTACATATTATTATTTATTTTTCTTTTTATTTCTTTTTATTATACTTTCATTCAATTTTATTATATTTTCATTTTTGTTGGGTTATTTTTTTTCTTTATTCATTAAAGTAAGTTTTTTTTTATAATTAGAATTATTGTTATTAGTTGGATTGTTTTTTTTCTAATTGCTATTGATTTTTATTTTTGAATTTTAATTTTCTTTTAATTTGCTTATTTTATAGTTTTTTTTTTCACTACAACATTTTATTTTTGATTTGATATTCTTCTCATTTTTTTTTATAATTAAATTTCTTCTTATATATATATTTATTATATTTATATTTATATTTATTATATCATTTTTTGTTTTACTTCTTTTGTTATTTCAATTTTTATTTCCAGGTTGTTGTTGTTGAAGTTTTTTTTTGCTTTTTTTTTTTGATTGTTTTATTTTATTTTTCTCACCTTATCCTCCAGTTCAGTCTGACTTTTTGGTGGTTAATTGGTTTCCCCTTAGTGTGAGTTCTGTGACTGAGTGTGGAAGTGTGTTTTTGAGTGAGTGTGTGGTTTAGTGTATGGAACGTGATCGTGAGTCAGAGCCTAGGAGACCCATTACACGAAGCATAAGTAGGGCTCTAGAGAACCAGATAGTAGGTTCGGTACTCGACCAGATAGATACTGGGATAGAAAGAAGGGTTGATTTTGTCCCAGTAGACTATCTAAATAAGTGCGTTCACTTGGTGTTTGGACGACCTGGTACTGGTGAAGAGGCTCGATCGGGGTCTGCTAACTTGTCCATCAGCGTTAGTAGCTTCTCGGCCATGTTAGAGAAAATTACGGAGATGTCAGAGCAAGAGGGGCAGGGTGTGGAACCACAGCGTGGTGTTGCAGGGCCGAGTAGCTCAACATCATCTGCCGCTGCTGCATCAACTTATTCTAATCAATTGAATCAGATGATGGCAATGATGATGCAGCAGGGACAGATGATGGGAGGTTGCGCAGAAGTCATGCAGCAACTTCGTGGTGGTTTCACAGACCTGGGCAGAAGAGTTGCTGCGATGGAGGCGTCAGGTATACCACCAAATCCCCATCCAAGAGACGCCTCCACTCCGGCAAGGCTAGGGGCTGCTGAGGCTGTCGGGCCGGGCGTATCAGGAGTTGCAACGCAGCAAGGGCTGGGTCACACCTCGTTCCAGGGACCGACAATATCTCCGAGTAGCGGTGAGGTGTCAAGGCGGAAGAGCGTCGACCTTAACAAGTGGCATGTTAAGTTCGACGGTTCCTGTAAGGAATTGACAGTGGAGAGCTTCATATTCCACATCGAAAAGATGCGGAAGCAGTATGAGATTTCATATGAACAGCTCTTCACCGATTTCCACTGCCTTGTCACCGGAGCTGCCGCTAAGTGGTATTGGCGGGTACTGGAGGATCACGAGAGCGACCCAGACTTCGGTTATGCAGATTTAAAAAGAGAGCTGCTGAGCAACTTCCGCGCTGCCGACTCCGACTACGAAATTATAAGGGAGATTATGGATCGAAAGCAGCAACTCGGAGAAAGTTTTGAGGAGTTTTATGCTGAGATCCATAATCTCACCTTCAGGCTGCGGAAGAAAATTCCTGAGGAGGAGTTAATTTCAATAGTTAGAGCCAATTTAAGGGCGAACCTCGCTAGCCTGACCTTTGCCTGCAAGGTCAGCACACTTAAAGATCTGTGCACGGAGTGCAAAAGAGCAGAAAAGCTCATTAAAGAAAATAGGGCAAAGGCGAGGCAGCAGCGAAACTAGATTCGATACTGCAGAAACTAGCATCCAGAATGAAGAAGGAAAATATTGAATACCTAGCGCTAGAGAACAATGATGAAATATTAAAAAAATATATGAAAAAGAAGAATTTAAAAAGACGTACGCAAAAATAATGATAAATAACAAGGGTCCCCAACTTAAAATAATAATATATGTCGCCCCAAAATAAATAAATGATGACTTATTAAAATATAAATTGATTGATGAATTTCATAGTAAAGAACACTTAGGTATTCGTAAAACACTATTAAAACTTAAACAAAGATATATTTAGAAAGACATGAATAAAATGATAAAGAAATTTGTAAATAATTGCGATTTGTGTGCTCGGAATAAAATAACTAAACATACAACAGAAAGACAAACTATGACAGATACACCAAGTTTTCAAGTAATATCTATAGACACAGTAGGCCCACTTAAAATGTCAAACGGTTTTCGATACATTGTAACAATGCAATGCGATTTAACTAAATATGAAATAGCATATCCAATAACAAAAAAAGATGCTCTAACCATAGACAAAATAATTGTAGAACAATTAATCTTGAAATTCGGACAATTCCAAATTACAGAAAGGTACAGAATTTACTAATGAACTACTAAAAAACATATGCGATTTGCTTAAAATAAAGCAAATATTTTCAACTCCGTACCATCATCAAACATTAGGTTCAGTTGAACGAAATCATAGCGTGTTAAATGAATTTTTATTAAACTTTGCTAATAATTATGACTAAAATATTTGGTTACCATATTACATGTTTGCATATAACACAACTCCACACATAACTACAAATTACTCACCACATGTACACATTTTTGGAAAACTAGCCCAATTACCGACTGAGTCATTCATAAACACAAGAAACACTGCGAATATTGTCGACTTCGTTGACGAACTGAAGGTCGCTAACGAACTTCACTTTAGATAGCAAAACAGCAAATTATAAATGAAAAGAAAAAAAAAATACAGAACAAATAAACAATTATTCAACACCACTTAACTTGCAAAAAAGAGACCTAGTTTTAGTAGAACTAGAAAACAGAAAAAAATTTAATAGCGCATAAAGAGGTCCATTTAAATTATTGAAAGAAAAGAATTAAATTCAATCATAGATATAAATAGTTTACATAAAGAAGTACACAATAATCTATTAAAACCTTATATCGCAAATAAGATGTGCAAATAAGAAAAGAATAATTTTTAGACTATATAAATACTCATGGTAAATAAAATTTATATAATAAATTATAACATAGTAAAATCATACTTACATATTTATATTTTAACATTCGCTTAATTAATGTGGAAGCCGGAAGTCCAATATCTGGAATTAGACAGAAAATATGGCCATAAGAAGGCAGGGAAAGGGGCAGTGCTGCCAGGGCGAATGCATTTCCACGAGTGCGGGAAACTTATTCGCTCCTAGAGGGCGCCAGGGGGTTTGGGGTTAACATACCGGCCGCCTTGCAGTACTGCAATTTAGCTCAGGGAGTGGCATCCCGAGAGGGGGTTGTCGAGGTGACCTAGGACTTCGGCAGTGGCAGGGAACTGAGACGGGGGAGTGAAAGTTTTAAATGTGTGGGAAGGAGTATCAGTTTGGTGATCGGATTGGTGATGTGTCCTTTTTCGGTTCGGACGTCGGCGACGCGAATTCGAGTGTCGGAACCGGGGTAAGTGCGCGAGACGCGGCCTTATACCGCGTTTACATAAAATGGTTTTTCCAGAAATTGGAAGTAAAACTTTTTAGGACCTAAAACCGCTCATAAATTTTTAAAATACCATTGAAATTGTTGTTGCAATTCCAGCGCTAAACCGAAATGCTTTTGGGTTTTAGCTTCACATTTTAGTTTGCAACTCAGGTTCGAAGTTCGGAATTATAGGAACTTATGCTTCTCCTTGTCTAGTGCCAATGTGTTAGAAAGGGACAATTACAGGCGACAAACTATTAGCACATATGTCCACACACATGGTAAAAGCTCAACTACACCAAACAAAACAAAGCAATAACAAAACACCTACTTTGCTTGACCGGATTATGTATGGAAACACTCAGAAAGCTCATCAGTTTTCGAACAGCTTAATCGGATTAAATATTTTTATGTAAACAGGGTATTACCTCCACTGATTGGGAGGGAGATTGTCATCTCGTAAAACGACGAAATCGTTTACCTGGAGATCAGGTTGCGGGGTTTTCCATTTGCTCCGCCGTTGGAGTTCGGAAAGATACTCGTTTTACCACCGATTGCAGAATTGTTGATAGATGGCTTTGAGCTTCTGCCATCTATTAACAATCGTTATCGGTGACGCGAGCAATTCGGGTTCTGCGGGTGTTAAAATCGGTCCTCAAATAAGGAAGTGACCGGGAATAAGCGGTAGTAGATCAGATGGGTTTTCTGACATGCTGCTGAGGGGTCTCGCGTTGAGGCACGCTTCCACCTTGGCGAGAATTATGGAAAATTCTTCGAAGGTGAAGCGCTGATCGCCGACAAACTTTCTGAAGTGAAGTTTAGCTTTTTACGTCGGCTTCCCAGAGTCCTCCCATGTGCGGTGCAGCGGTGGGAATGAAATGCCATTGCAGCTGGTGGTAGGCCCATTGGTTCGTGATGGAGTTCTTCGAACGGTTGACGAAGTCCGTCCATTCCTTTGCCAAGGACCTGGATGCTCCCACGAAGATCTTCCCGTTGTCCGAGTAGACGTCCTTGGGGCATCCTCTCCGGGCGAATCGGTTGAAAGCGGCGAGAAATGCCGGCGTTGAGAGGTCACTGACGGCCTCTAGGTGTATGGCCTTCGTCGCGAAGCAGACGAAGACGCATACATACCCCTTGGTGATGAGGCAAGCGCGTCCAGTGTAGTTCTTGATGTCGAACGGTCCCGCGAAGTCGAGACCGGTGGCAGCAAAGAGGCGCGAGATCTGGGTCCGTTCAGGGGGTAGAGCGGCCATGATTTGCGTTTGTGTCTGCTTTTTCTGCAGGAAACAGGGTTTGCAGCTGTGAATCGTAGTCTTGATAAGATTCTGTGCTTTAGGGATCCAGAATTGCGTCCTCAGCAATCGCAACATGAGTGAGTTGCCTCCATGCAGGGTGATGTCAATCATGAAGCGGATCAGAAGCAATTGTACGGGAGGATGATGGGATGACGCTCATCATATGCGAGAGAGTGACATGATGCTAAGCGCCCACCCACGCGGAGCAATCCATCTTCGGGTAGAAACGGATTGAGCGAGAGGATCGAGCTCTTTGGTTCGAGGTTCATCTTCCTCTCGAGGCAGCGGCATTCGTTCGGAAACTGATGCCGTTGGGTTAGGGCGATCAGCCGCGCAGTAACGAATCGGATTTCATCGTGGTAGATGGATGGGTCGGTTCGTAGAAACTGGATGCGTTTCTGAAGGTGGGTATGGTCGTGAAATCGCAAGATATACGCGATCACGCGAAGCGCTCTAGGAAGAGAAAAGAATCCTTCCAGAGCATCTTCGTACGGGGGTAAACGAGCAACGTGCGCCTTGATAGGCTTTGCTTCTAAGTCAGTCTCGGCCGACTGATGAAGGTCAGAGTGAGGCCAAAATCGTTTGTTTTTTTAAAGCCAATCAGCGCCGTGCCACCAGAGTTTGTTGTCGCGTAACTCGAGCGGGAACATGCCACGGCTGGCCAAGTCCGCTGGTTCTGCTGCGACTCGACGTGAAACCAATGGGTGGAATCCGCAATTTGGATTATTTTGGTGACATGGTTGGCCACGAATGTGCTCCAGGTGCATGGAGGACGTTTTAGCCACGCTAGCACAATGGTCGAATCCGTCCAGCAATACAATTTGTATTGTGGCAGATTGAGTTGCGGCAGCAGTGCGTTAAGCATGTCTGCCAGAAGAGCCGCGCCACAGAGCTCAAGACGCGGTATGGAGAGCGTCTTGATCGGGGCGACTCTGGTTTTGGCGTAGAGAAGGAAGGTATGGATATGAGTGGGGGTGCGAGGTCGCAGATATATGGCACCTGCATATGCCAGTTCTGAGGCGTTCGAAAACGCATGGATCTCAAAAACACTGGTTGACGTGTAATGCGTCCAGCGCGGGATTTTCAACAGGGAGATCTGGTGATACCATTGGACGAATTTAAGCCACCTTTGAAGCGCGTGGTGGTTAGCGGTTCGTCCCAACCAGTACCATCAAGCCACACCTGCTGCATCAGGGGATTTGCAACAACAATGACAGGTGCTAGCCAGCCAGTAGGATCGAAGAGTTTCGCGATGAGCGACAACATTTCTCGTTTGGTGTACGAGGGTAAGATTTCGGTAAGTTTGGCATCGAGTTTGAAGCAATCGGTTCTTGCGTTCCACCTGATGCCAAGGGTTTCTGCGGAACTGGCGTCTTCGAGCTCAAGGAAGTCGGAGTTGAAAAGATCTTGCGGATGGATGCCACTCAGCAGGCTGACGTGGTTGGCAGTCCATTTCCGCATGGTGAAGGCCGCCGATTGAAGTGCGGCGACCAGCTCGTGGCGCAGCCGATTCGAGCTCATGGGAACCGCACAAGGCGTCATCCACGTACATGCTGGACTTCAAAGCTGAAGAGGCGAGAGGAAGTGTCTTTTCAACATCTTGAGCAAGCTGTTGAAGAGTGCGAATCGCAAGATAGGGAGCACAGTTGACGACAAACGCTACGGTGTGAAGTTCGAAATCTTGAACCTCTTCGGAGGAGGAGTTCCGGAAGAGGATTCGCTGGTAGCGCGATTGTTCGGGTGAACGAGGATTTGGCGGTACATTTTCTCAATGTCGCCATTGAAGATATATCGGTACAAACGCCAACGAAGTAAGAGTAATGTTAGATCCGACTGGAGCGGCGGCCCTGTGTAGAGAGCATCATTGAGGCTCAGGCCATTGAAGGTAGGACAAGAAGCGTGGAAAACAACTCGCACCTTGGTGGAGCTGCTTTCCGGTTTCAGGACCGCATGGTGAGGAAGGTAGTAATTTCAAGGGGCAGGAAATGTTTCTGTCGGGGTGACTTTAGACATGTGATTGAGTTCGGAATATTCTCGAATCACATTGTCGTAGATATTCTTGAAATCGGGTGTTTTCAAGAGGCGGGATTCATTCCGTAAGAATTGCTTGAGAGCAATTTCTCGCGAACGACCAATTTTTTGGGGAATTGGACCGGTTATTATCCAACCGCATATAGTTTCTTGCGCTATGAGAGAGCCCAAGAAGTTTCGCTTAATTCCATCAAGGACGACGAAGGGGTATAGATCAGCTCCGATCGAGATGTCGATCTGATCGCTTTGGTAAAACTGTTCGTCTCCCAATGCTAGGTTAGGCATTGAATCGAAGAGCGTTCGATCGAGCGAACAGACTGGTAGGTTGCCGGTGAGTTTTGGCAGCACTAAAGCAGTGGCTTCAATGCGTAGATGGGAATCTTTTGGGGAATCCAGTGTGGATTTACACTGTTTACTGACATGAGCAGTGACGGTTTCATTCACGCTGGCAATTTGTGCCTGAATGATTTTGGTGGGAAGATGCAAGCATTGCTGAACACGTTCACTGAGGAAAGTGGCTTCCGATCCAGGATAGATGAGCGCACGCGCTGGGTAAAGTTCATCGCGATGGCGAATATTCACCATAGCCGTAGCGAAAAGCACTTGCTTCGGACGCGAGGTGAAGCAAGTCAAGACGTTTGAGGTGGACGGATTTGCAGTGGACTGTGTTTGAGATTGAGGAGGAGGTGGTGTAGCGCGAGAGGGCGCTGGAGGGTGTCGGGAGGGGTTGCTCGTATGGTTGCCGCGGTGTGGTTGGGGTTGAGGGCGCGAGGTGGAGGTTTGATAGTTCGCAATGGTTAGCGAAGAGGTAGTGGTAGCCACCTCGCGATGCAAGAGTGTATGATGTCGTTTGGTGTACGACATGAAAGTGAAAGCACTCTTGCAATCCTTACGTTGATGCGAATGTGCTACACAATTCGTGCAGAACTTAAGGTTGGTGATTGTTGTCTATCGCTTGTCAGGCTGCATCGCCAGAAAGCGCAAATAACGACGTATGGGATGAGACGGATCACTGCATAAGGGGCAGTTGATCGCGATCGTGTTTGCCTGGAAGGTGTTCACAGGCTTAGGTGGGGCGGCATTACGAGCGGTACTGCCCGTCATCCCAACTGCTGACATCGATGTCGAGCAGGTCAAGAGCCGCGAGCGTGTTATTGATTTCACATTGCAGGCGTTTGATCGCGGCGCCTGACTCGTGAGTGACGGGAGTTATATTAAAAAGTGTACGGAGATGAGAATTGACGAGGACCCGCTTATTCTCGAAACGGTTCGTGAGGTTTGCCACGCTTGAGCAAAGCCACTGTCTATGAGAGGAGATTTCTGGGCAATCTCCTTGGCTTGGAGGATGATCCACAGGGGGCTAAGGGTTGCCAACTTGAAGCAGTATTCATCATCATTTCGTACATTGATGCATGCTTTCTCGTTATCTCGTTATAGTAGCTATGGTTGCCCACTTGAAGCAGTATTCATCATCATTTCGTACATTGATGCATGCTTTCTCGTTATCTAAAGCCTTTGGTAGTGGCAAATACGAGGATCCCTTTAATGGTCTGTACTGATTAATATTAATCTCTTCATGATATATTTTAGATAGAGCCCAGCCACTGTCTCTTTCCTGGAAACTTGGTCATTGACCACTTCATCCTGACCAGCAATCCAACGCGAAAATACCCGTACAATGAAATGAAATGAAAAACAGGTATATTCTTCTTTTATTAACAATATTATTTTATTTATTTAAGTATGTATGTATGTATGTATGTATATAAATTTTTTTTTTTTCATAAAATATCATTCTTATTGATCCGTGAATTGTGATCATTGCTTAATCCTAGCAATTTCACAAAAACTTTACCACCTTTAGTCTTAAGTACTTTTTCTACAAGATATGTATTGGGATGTCTCGTTTTCTGCAATTCATTTTCATAGAATCCCCCCTTAATTGTATTTCCCTGGTAGTCTTTAAGAATGTGTGTTGTTAGGTTTGTAAGTCTATTATTTTTAATTTTATATATTCAGTGGTCCAGTTTCGTGTATAACCTTTCTCGAAAACGTGTTTAAGTTTACTTATGCGAATATGATTTCCTACCTGATACTTTGGCTTTCTAAATATTTTCAGGTTGTTGTAGACGGTTCGTAATAATAGTTTTTCATTTTTCGAATTTACTTTGATTGGAGCCATGTTGATGGTTCGATGCTTTTTGATTTTATATTTCTTAATTAAATTTTTATACATGTCAATCCATTGATATGATCCACTACAACTAAATTCCTTCCACATCATCTGCTTTAACGTTCGACTGAAGCGCTCAACAATTGACGCCTTTAAATTACTATATGTTGAGTAATGGTTGATGCGGTATTTTTTCATTAAACTTTGAAAATTTCTGTTGAAGAATTCCTTTCCGTCATCGGTTTGTAAATTGTTTGGTTTCCGTTTCAAAGAGAATATGGATTTCATACCCATAGTAACGTCAATAGCGTTCTTGGATTTCAATGGTACAATCCAGGCATACTTTGAGAATGTATCTATTACAGTTAGAAAAAAACGATAGCCATCATTGTATAGCGAATAAGCATCCATTTCAAATAAATCAGCCTGCCAGAGATCTAGATGATTCCTTTAGTTATAACACGTTATAACAAGTTCTTACGTGCTTGTCCGTGAAGCTCCTCTACTACAGCTTGCTTTTTACTCATATTCTAATAACTCTTTGAGAACTTACTCTGTGTATATATCTTGGATTTTTTCGTTTGAGCTCAAGAATTTCCTTTTTATGTCTTTCTCGGATGTCACGCATATAGTAGCATCACTAAATAATTTTTCCCTTATTACATCATTTTCTTCTCTCCTTTTTAAGTCAGCCTTTAACTCTTTAATACTATCTTCAACAAGTGATTGAAAAGTTTTTATGTTTTCATCAGTATCTTTATCTATTTTTTCCCCTTATTAAAGTGGTTTCTTCTTTGAGTTCCACCTTTAACTTTTTAATACTATCAACTAGTGTGTGCAGGTTTTCTGTGACTTTTGTAATAATTTTATTTATTTGTTCCTTTAGTATATTATTTTCATTTTTAAGTTTCGCATTCATTTGGGTCATGCTATAGTCAACATATAATTTAGTTACTGCATCATTGAAATCAACAGGTGCATTAACGTTTCTCAAGCGTTTCCAACGGAGATACAAGTTTCTACTGTTGTCCAAATTGAGACCAAAGGCTTTTGAAAATTTCGCTTTAATTTATTGTTTGATGATATCTCAATGGAATAATGACCGAACTTGTCAACGCTCATTTTGTAACTATCTTTATTTTAGAAAAGAGCTGTTTATTTATATGAAAATTTATACAATTATTTCTGCTTCCCTAAGTTCTTCCAGTATGGAAACTGCCTCATTATTATGATTGTTGTTACCTGCAGATTCTGATGATAGTAAAAGCCCTAATCTATCAACTAACTCATTTGGATCATCCCAATATATATAATTAGGTTTCTGTGGATTAACAGTCATCAAACCGGTTCCCATTATTACTTTCTGTGAAGTAGTTAGCGGCGATACATCATTAAATAATGGTTTTATGATGTTGGTGTATTTAAAAGCCCTAGTTCTTTTTACTTGCTCATTTTTGTTGAAATTACGTTTGTGAGCGCTAGTATTTTCTAATATAAGCTTGTATGCTTGTAGATCTGCATTGTTATATTTTGATGGTTCTTTTAGATATAAGAGTTCCATCAATCCAGGTGTAAATTTCCAACTATTATCTGATATTGTTATTTTATCATTTGTGACGACGCAAGTCACCCCACCCCGTTTCGTATTATAATTTTTAATAAATGTAGTACAAATGCCATCGAAGACTTGAAAGTAGAATGTAATTGTTTAAAAGTAGAATATGATTATTTAGTAAGTCAGATAGGGTGTAAACCACACTAAGCAGGACTAACCCTGAGTTAGTAACAAAACGCACGACGCTGACGAGGACAGCCGAATGCTGAACAGTAGGCTGGCGGCTATAAAAGCGGCAGCAATCACGAACTCGAGTCAGTCAGTGCGGTGTCAGTTCGGGAATAACTAAGACAGTTCAGTGAGTTGGGTTTTTATTTCGGAAATAGTCAAGACGCAGTACTTCCACAGCAACACCACGAGGTAAGTCGTACTCATTCGTGACAAGCGATGATTCCCGAATTTCGACGAATGGTCTGTCGACCTTCGTCACCGACGAACCGAACGTTCCCGCACCCCGACGAATGGTCTGTCGGCTTTCGTCAGCAACGCACGCAGTTCCCGACACGACGGATGGTCTCTCGGCCTTCGTCGCCCCGAACCGAACCCTCCCGAGTCCCGACGGATGGTCTGTCGGCCTTCGTCACTAACGAACACAGCCTCTCCCGAATCCCGACGGATGGTCTCTCGTCCTTCGTCACCGACGATTGACTCACCAGGTACGACGAGTGCCCACCCGAGTGCTTCCCGAGATTAAGTAATCAGTGTATAGAGTAAGAACGAAATAGAAAATAAACAAACGTGAATAATAAATGTGGCTAAATGTGTTTTCTTATTATAACGTATATCCCCTTTCTCTCCTCTCGGTCATTTCACAAATAAATGTTCTGTGAGTGCTGAACCCTTCGGATCCGGCGAGCGTACCCGGAGCAAAGAAAGCATCGTCACAGTGGCGCCCGAGCAGGGACCTATGAGCTGAGAGAGAAGACAACGGGAAAAAAAATAATAAACAGAATAATGATAAATACGGTACACACAACAGTGATCAGCGAACAGTGACACAGTGAGATAAACAAAACAAAAAAAAAAACACAAGATACATAAGGAATAGTCAAAATAAGACATCAGTGAACAAAGTGTGGCAAGCTATTTATTATATACACATAAGCCACAAGTAAAACAGAATGGCAGTCATAAACTATAAAACTACGCTTGGGTAGTTATGTGGTAAAAGCAGTGGAACATTATGTTAATTGAAAAGCAGCGCAACCGACTGCAGTGATTTTAAAACTTTTCTCAAACTTTAAAAATTTTTCCCGTGGGGAAATTTGTGTATTAGTGAGAAGCGCAGAGCCGACCAGTATGGCGAACACGTAGCGCGGCGGACATATATAGAAATTTCTTTCTACATCGATACATCGATTCGATTCATTGACTAACTAAGTAACTCTAGATCCTACTTCTGTGTCTAAAAGGGAAAAAAAGCTCTTTCCATCGCAGAGGCGACCCACTAAATACCAGATTTTGGAAAAAAATAAAAGAAAACCCTCTCTAGCCTTCGGGCTGCGCATTTTTATTCGGGGAAAAGGGTATTTGTATTTAAAGGGGTTTAAATGAAATAAAACTGTTCTTTATATTATTATTGCATTAATACGCTTTCAACACGAGCGCATAGAATCTTTAGCCAACCAACATGCCTCCGACTAACTGGGTCTATTACCTGAAGAAGGAAGACTTGGTCACCATCTCAGACGCCTTTGAGCTAGATACCTCCGGGACGGTTAAAGAGTTGCGGAAGCAACTGGCCGCATTTCTCCAGGAGACTGGCCACGACAAAAGGACGCTGGGGCGCATAGCCGAGTTCGAGGAAAAATACACACAGGCCATGTGACACACCAGGCGATGTTACCTACCGGATCAGCAGCAAGTGTAAAGGGTCTGACGGTTGCTAGCAACCGAAGTCAGCACGCCTGGCCCCACATTTCATCAGAGACAGCGCAGATTCATCGGCACGCCAATACCACATCCCTGCTCATAGAACAGGTGCGAAAATGGGCCGTGAAATTCGATGGCACCAAGGACCCAATCTGCTTCATCGAAAGGATCGAAGAATTGGCAGACGCTTACGGCATGGAAGTAAATTCCTTGCCACGTACCATGCCGTAACTGCTCAAGGACAGCGCTTTGACGTGGTTCCGCAACAACAACCGGCGCTGGGTGGACTGGACTATCTTCAAGAAGGACTTCCTGAAGTTCTTTCTGCCATCGAGGTTTTGGGCACGGTTGGAAGACGACATCCGCAGCAGATTGCAGAAAGCGAAAGAGCCGTTCAAGGCGTATCTATTAGATCTCCAAAATTTGATGCGACACGCCAACTACGCTGAGGGGCAGAAGATAGAGCGAATTTATGAGAACCTTCATAAGGACACACAGCCAGAGGTTGCCAGTATCCGCAATTACTGTTCTGCTGGGAGTGCGGCCGACGAGGAGTCCGCACCATCCAATGTTGTCGAGAAGCGGGAAATGCCGCCGGAGGTGGTCAGTGACGCGGACAGACCCCCTCCCAGTAAAGAAGTCAAGCAACAGTGACATTCTCCGCGACGAAGGTAACCGGATCAGAGCTACAATTTCGGTCGGTGCCATGGAAACATGCGCCACCATCGACACCGGGTCGTCTGCGAGCTTCATCAGCCAGCAGGTCGCCCACCAGATCAACAACTATTGCGAGAAAGTCCCGATCGACCCCAGTGTCACCTTAGCCGATGGTTCCACGCAAGCATTAAGACAGGCAGTAGTCACAGCCGTGCGACTAGGGAATTTTCTGGCGCGGACGACGTTCATTGTAATGTCAACAACTACCGATAATGTCGTCTTGGGACTTGACTTCCTGCGGGCCGCAGGAGCCACACTCAGTTTCGGCGGACACACCCTTGTGATGCGCATGGGCAAGGAGAGAAGGAAGACACGGAATTGTCTGATGACCAACGGTGACCGACAAACAGAGGAAAAAGCGATGGCTGACTTCCTACGCAACGAACTCCGCCAATTCGAGGGTATGGCAGGAGTCACCACCGTGACCGAGCATAAGATAATCATGAGCGACGATCAACCCATCAAACAACGGTACATTCCAAATAAAAATGCCCTTGCATGGCAGGGGCAAGCGGTGATAGACGAGGAGGTCAACAAGCTGCTCGAGAAGGGTTGTTTTGAGGCGTCACACAACCCCTACAGTGCACCGATCGTGTTGGTGAAGAAGAAGACGGGCGACTGGCGCCTTTGCATCGACAACTTCACAGCCGCTCTGTTCCAGACGCTTACCCACTACCACGGATCAACCACATCTTGGACGGGCTACGGAATGCCAGATTTATCAGTAGCCTGGAGCTGAAGGACGGCCACTGGCAGATACCCATGGCAGAAAACAGTAAGAAGTATACGGCGTTCAGGGGCGTTGACTGTTCCCATGGCGAGTGATGTCCTTCGGACTCCACTCTGCTCCGGCCACCTTCCAGCGAGCCCTAGATCGGGTAATCGGGCCCGAAATGGAGCCATATGCCTTCGCGTACTTGGACGATATCATCGTCAAGAGAGCAACGTTAGAAGAGCATACTCGGAACCTCAAGGAGGTTTTCCGACGCCTAAGAGCCGCCAACCTTCGCATCAATCATGAAAAATGCGAATTTTTCCAGACCAAGGTAAAGTATCTGGGGCACATCATCAGCAAGGAAGGGATCCACACCGACCCGGACAAGGTAGCAGCCATCAGGGAGCTGAAGCCACCCCAGAATGTTCGTGACATTCGACGATTTTTAGGAATTGCCTCGTGGTACCGACGTTTCGTACCAGATTTTGCCACCATCGTACAACCACTCACTGCACAATTGAAGAAGGGTAAGCACTGGAAATGGGGAAAGGAGCATCAGATAGCCTTCGAGGAGCTGAAGCAAAAACTAACGCCGGCGCCAGTCTTGGCCTGCCCCGACTTCACCCAGATGTTCACGTTACAAACGGACGCAAGCGACTTCGGGCCGAGCGGGTTATCGCGTATGCCAGCCGCCACCTCAACAACGCTGAAAAGAATTACTCGCCCACCGAAAAGGAATGCCTGGCCATCATCTGGGGCATCCGGAAAATGAGGCCCTACCTAGAAGGATATATGTTCGCCGTCATCACAGCCCACCTGTCGCTTAAATGGCTCAATTCCATCCCACAGCCCAACAGGAAGAATCGCCCGCTGGGCGCTGGAATGGCAATACCAATTCACTTCACGAAGTGTCCACGACGAAGATTGCTCGCCATGGAAACTATGCATTAAGACCTCCCTACGGAAACAGGTGCTGTCCGAAAACCACGACGATCCTTCAGCCGGGCATATGGGCATACGAAAGACAATACATCGCATTGTGAACAGGTATTATTGGGCGGGTATGTTTCGCGACATTAGCCGCTACGTCCGAAACTGTGACTCGTGTCAAAGGTATAAAGCAAGTCAGTTGGCACCAGCAGGCGAAATGCTTACCAAGATCCCCGACGAACCCTGGAATACGATTTGCGCGGATTTCGTGGGACCACTGCCGCGTTCAAAACATGGGAACGCGATGTTACTAGTCCTAGTTGACCGGTTCTCAAAGTGGGCGGAACTGATACCCCTTCGCGAAGCCACTTCGGACACGCTAATCAAAGCGTTTTGGGAGCGCATTCTCGCCCGCTACGGAGCACCAAAGATCTTCTTAAGCGACAACGGGACGCAGTTCACCAGCCGTAAATTTAGGAAATTTCTCGACGACATCGGTAGACGTCAACAGTTCACGGCTTCATATATGCCACAGGAGAATCCCACGGAGAGGACAGATCGTACTGTGAAAACAATGATCGCACAGATGGCCGGAAACCAACAGCGAAGCTGGGATGACCTACTGCCGGAGCTTTCGCTGGCAATCAACACCAGCGTGTCAGAGACGACGGGTTTCAGCGCAGCATACCTAACCCAAGGAAGAGAACCACGACTACCAGGAGCCTTGTACGACGTGGTTACATTAGGAACGGGGAACCAAGCAAGGTCACCCACCGAATTGGCAAAACAACTTCAGGAAGTCATAGATATTGTACGCCACAATATTACGCGGGCATCTCAGGAGCAAGCCCGACACTATAATCTACGCAGACGTCACTGGACCCCAGCCATCGGCCAACAGGTCTTGGTGAAGCAACACCACATTTCCAAAGCAATCGACGACTTCAATGCAAAGCTAGCGCCAAAGTATGATGGACCCTATACCGTTGTGGGTTTCACATCCCCAGTAATTGTCCGATTACGAACTTCGGGGCCCGCGACCAAACTCCGGACAGCCCACATCAGCGAACTGAGAACGTACCACGCTACGAACGACGCACTTGAACCCATAACTGGCAAAGAGGCAATAACCTTCTCTTCCATTGCAGATAACATGAATCGACACGCCCAGACTACACAGAGCAGGTTCGAGGAGTCAGCAGCCATATTCCGTTAAGTGTAATAGCGGAGAAAGATGCGCGACGGAGGATGAAATTCCTCGATTTTCATCCACCGGGACCCGTATTCAAACGGACGCGGGTCGCTGCGCGACACGTTACCGAGACACCGACAGCTCCTTTATCCGAGAGACAAATAGCCGGCGACGTCATGGGTGCGGCCCCTCGAAGACAACCATCACAACAGCTGCCGCGACCCAGGGTGCAACATAGAACCACGTCCGGAAACCGGCCTAGCGCTACTATGCCAGCGCCGACACGGGCGAACGCCATGGCAACACCCACCAACGAGCGACCACGACGCAGCTCACCGCCGCCACTAGTATCCTTCAAGAAGACAACGTCGTCGCGAGGGCCAGTAACACGATCCCGGCCGACCCTTGCTACGGAAGAGAGCGCCCCCGTGTTTCAGCTGTTAGAACTAACACCGCAGACGCAGCGCGGACCGCAGACGCAGCCGATGAGACACGACAGCAACCCTGTCGGCACCCATTCCTACATACCGCCACTAGTCCGCTTCACAGAGGCCGGACCAGGGCAACGCTTTCCAGCTCCAGCAGTCAAGGGCATGCCAGGGCAGCGGAACACGCCTCCACCTACCCGTACAGTAGAACGCGACAGCAATCCTGTCGGCACCCATTCCTACATACCGCCACTAGTCCGCTTCACAGAGGCCAGGCCAGGGCAATGCTTTCCAGCTCCAGCGGTCAAGAGCATGCCAGGGCAGCGGAACACGCCTCCACCTACCCGTACGGTAGAACGCGACAGCAATTCTGTCGGCACCCATCCCAATACACCGCCACTGGTCCGCTTCACAGAAGCCGGCCCAGAGGAGCACTTAAAAACGTCATCAGTCAACACGACAGGAATCGCCAGTAGAGCTGTTTGTTTCCGCTATCCACCTGAGCGTGGCAACGACGTCTACTTGGAAGACTACCAGCGGGCAGCGTCTTCTCGATGGTTCAACGACGTCGTCATCGACGTGTACCTATAATGGTTGCATCGAGAAGACCTGCCAGCCCCCGTTCGGCAAGAGACTTATTGTTTCTCGGCGCTGTTCGCGGGACGGCTAAACGACATAGACGCGAGCCTGGACGCACAACAGTGCCATAAGCAAGTCGCTCGATGGACCAAGCACGTGGACTTGTTCCAGAAGGAGCACGTGCTGATTCCAGTCAATGACTGCGGTCACTGGTACTTCATCGACGTCCAGGGCCTCAATGGCGTCGGCAGAGACGAAGCACCGGCGGCATGCATCAACGTGCTGGACTCACTACCACCACGGATCTACTCAGAGCGGGTGCGGCAGTGCCGCAAGTATCTTGCCCAGGAGTACCGAGTCCGAAAGGGCGGTGGAGAATCCCAGCTGTTCACCAACGAAGCACTCCCACTCAGGGTCCTCACGGTGCCAGTGCAGCCAAACACCACCGACTGAGGCTCCTACGTACTCCACTTCGATAATCCTGGGGCGATGCGGCGACCTGGCGACCACCAACGTAGCCACCACCCCTTCCACCCATAGAACTACCGGCCGTCCATACCAGCAGCAGCAGCAGCAATGAGAGCAGCGGCAGCAACAACAGCAGTACCAGCAGCAGCGGCAGCAGCAGCAGCGGCAGCACGGGCAGCAGCGACGAAGACGAGCCAAACGTTGTGCCAAAGCGCAGACCGTAAACCGCCTCGCCGGGCGCGGCAGAGATCGGTACCGACTGAACCACACCCGGAGCGGCTCCAGGGAACAACGAGCAGCCCATAGACGACCCGTATCGACCGGGCCATGGGTAGGCCTGGACGGCCAGCCGTTCGACCACGCCACCCAGCAGGATATCCGTCGAGCACTGGAAGGGCCATGGCACAGTCGGCACGAGAAACGCCGTCGCACCTTCAGGAAGACCATCGGCGACCACGACATCGGGTTCAGGATTACCCGCACCGGTTTGGTGCGGGGGCAAGAGTTCCCAACCCGAAGGTGAGGGGAAGTGTGACGACGCAAGTCACCCCACCTCGTTTGCGTCCACACGCCTATTTATAATTTCTTTTTATAATTTTTAATAAATGTAGTACAAATGCCATCGAAGGCCTGAAAGTAGAATGTAATTGTTTAAAAGTAGAATATGATTATTTAGTAAGTCAGATAAGGTGTAAACCACACTAAGCAGGACTAACCCTGAGTTAGTAACAAAACGCACGACGCTGACGAGGACAGCCGAATGCCGAACAGTAGGCTGGCGGCTATAAAAGCGGCAGCAATCACGAACTCGAGTCAATCAGTGCGGTGTCAGTTCGGGAATAACTAAGACAGTTCAGTGAGTTGGGTTTTTATTTCGGAAATAGTCAAGACGCAGTACTTCCACAGCAACACCACGAGGTAAGTCGTACTCATTCGTGACAAGCGATGATTCCCGAACCTTCCTGAATTTCGACGAATGGTCTGTCGACCTTCGTCACCGACGAACCGAACGTTCCCGAACTCCGACGAATGGTCTGACGGCCTTCGTCAGCAACGAACGCAGTTCCCGAAACGACGGATGGTCTCTCGGCCTTCGTCGCCCCGAATCGAACCCTCCCGAGTCCCGACGGATGGTCTGTCCGCCTTCGTCACTAACAAACACAGCCGCTCCCGACGGATGGTCTCTCGTCCTTCGTCACCGACGATTGACTCACCAGAACACGCGAGCGATCTTCGGTACGACGCGCGCCCACATGCGAGCACCCGAGGGGATTTCGGCACAACGAGTACCCATCCGAAGCCGCGAGTGATCTTCGGTACGACGCGCCCACACGCGAACATCCGAGGGGATTTCGGCACAACGAGTGCCCACCCGAACACACGAGCGATCTTCGGTACGACGCGCGCCCACACGCGAACACCCGAGTGGATTTCGGCACGACGAGTGCTCATATGCGAAAACCCGATTGGACTTCGGCACATCGAGTGCTCATCCGAGCACCCGAGTGGACGTCGGCACGACCACCCGAGTGCTTCCCGAGATTTAGTAATCAGTGTATAGAGTAAGAACGAAATAGAAAATAAACAAACGTGAATAACAAATGTGGCTAAATGTGTTTTCTTATGATAACGTATATCCCCTCTCTCTCCTCTCGGTCATTTCACAAATAAATGTTCTGTGAGTGCTGAACCCTTCGGATCCGGCGAGCGTACCCGGAGCAAAGAAAGCATCGTCACACATTACATATGCTAAAGATGCTATTCACGATTCGCCATTTACCATCCAATCCTTTGTGTGGTCCATATGTAGTATCCAACTTGTTCTGTTGCTGTTGAGAGTAAAGTATTGATTCAATGCATTTTTCATCATATTTTGTAATAATATCGAGTTCAGGCGGCAATTGTTCATCTTCATCATCATCCTCCAACTTAGAGTAAAAGTCATCGTCGTCTTCGTCGTCGTCTTTATCTTCATCATTATTGATCAGAGTATCATTGGAAAAATCAGTTTTTAGTGCTTTTTCTGTCATCTGCATCTTTTCTCCATCTTTTTTGTCTAATTCCAGATATTGGACTTCCGGCTTCCACATTAACTCTATCTTTTGCTTGTGCGACATCTACGAGTTTGATTTGCGACCTCACCGAGTTTTTTAATCGTATTCATCCAACAACACCGCCATTAACATCACCAGCATTCACCGGCATCGACAACAAGATCGCCACCTACCGATCATCCCATCGACAATATCACCACAACATCCGTCAACGTCGGACCACGATTGCAACCACCCGACCAACAGAGTGCCCCCGCTATACCACCATCAATCGTTACCCCCACCTCACCGGTGAGTCATTCTCATTTTTTGTTCAAACCCAAACTAACCTCAACCCCACATACCTAATTGTTATTCTTTTTCTCCCCAACCCAACATTTGGTCCTATCCGAGCCAGATTACTTAGTAATCCGACTTATTCCACCCCATCCCATAACATATTATTCAAATACATTTCACATACATATATATCTCACCAATAACAAACATATTCGTGCGTGCTCCACCCCGTTTGGTGTTTTCGGTTCGGCGTCGCGGCCGCGTTATTTTGCTCTAACGTTGCACCGTAAAGCTACGTCGTTTTCAATCAAGTATTTTTTCGTCTCAAATCGAGGAGTAATTCCACCCCCGGTATTACTTAGGTCGCTGAAGAGTGTAAAACGTGGTGTGCGTGTGAATAATAAATCGGCTCGTGAATTGCGTATTCACTTCGAACGATCGTGACGTCTCAAGTCACCCGCGACTCAATCGCTGAGACATCAATCGCCGTAGTACACCGCCACCAAAGTTTGACTCAAACTAACGCGATTAATTTTGCCGCGATTGAATTAAATGAAATTAATTCGATTGAAATCAAATCAATTAAATTAATTCGATTCATTTTCGATTTAATTTGAATTAAAGCGATTTATTCTCGGCTCGATTGAATTAAATTAATTCAACGTAGCCTCGACTCAGTTTAAATTAACGCGTTTAATTCTCCGTTCGATTCAATTAAATTAAATTAACTCGATTCAACCCAACTCAATTAAATTAAATTAATTTGAATCACCTTCGATTTAACTTACATCAACGGGATTTATTTCAACCCGACTCAATTAAATTAATTCAATTTATCATCCAATCAACTAAAACTATTCGATTCATTTTCGGTTAATTTGAATTAACGCATCTTCATCCCCAAAGAACGCGTTTGCATTTGAGATATTTTAGAGCGATTTAATTAGACTCTAATTAAATTAACTTCTCCGCTATCGCGATTCGCTCAAGCTTCATTGACTGAAGCACCCGTCGATAGTGGCTTTGCTCAAGCATGGCAAAACCTCACGGACCGTTTCGAGAATAAGCGGGTCCTCGTCAATTCTCATCTCCGTACACTTTTTAATATAACTCCCGTCACTCACGAGTCAGGCGCCGCGATCAAACGCCTGCAACGTGAAATCAATAACACGCTCGCGGCTCTTGATCTGCTCGACATCGATGTCAGCAGTTGGGATGCTATCATAGTGTATGTAGTGGCAGACCGTTTTCACATGTCTCCTAAACCAGAGGAGAGATTTTAGCAATAGTAAGTTTTGTCTCTGATGGTAATAGATGTTACTGTTTTGTTTAATTGTTGCATGTACAAATATGGTTGTTGTGTTATATAAAAAAAAATAAACCCTCAAGATTTCCCCTCACAGCAAGACCCTAAGTCTCCTGGTTGAAAGATTTGTGTGGAAAGGTGATTGTGGAAGGTGTGAATGGAAGTGTGATTGAACAGGGAATTAGGGAAAATGGGAATTGTAAATGTCCCTTCCAAATGGAAGGGGGAATTATTGGAAAGGATTGGAAGGATGGGAATCGGAAAGGGAGGATGAGGATTGAGAAA
The DNA here is from genome assembly GCA_937620795.1 of Thecophora atra. Taxonomy (NCBI): domain Eukaryota; kingdom Metazoa; phylum Arthropoda; class Insecta; order Diptera; family Conopidae; genus Thecophora; species Thecophora atra. The sequence goes on from OW569398.1 coordinate 29,933,437, forward strand.
AAGAAGTGTGAGTGTGGATTGGTTTTTCTATGGGTGCGGAAGAAGTTTTCTTTTTGGCTGAAAAATAAAATTGCAATAAGAGTGGTTTAAAGTGTATTTTTGAATAATTGACAGAAAAAAAGAAGTATTAATGTTAAAAGAAATTACAGAGAAACAATAGAAATGAGAGAAATAACAAATTTTCTTGTGGTCAAAAATTAATCAAGAGAAAAAAAAACGCGGGAAATAAACGGTAACTAGCACAAAGTGCGCGCATTTCTTAAGAAAAAGGAAATATATACAGTAAAAACAATTTGACTTCTTTATGTGATTTATCAAGTTATGTGAAAAATACACAAACCACAAATAGAAAAACATTTCGCAAAGCTGTTTTTTTTTATTCGTTCACATATTGCTTACAACAACAACCACTACAAAGCTATACATAGCTAGCTACATATATTAAGATTGCACTGCCAATTATTCATGCCGATGTCAACAACCGCTATAACAGCTATATCTATTTTGGAACTAATATATATTCATCAATAACAACCGACACATATAATCGAAGCTTTCGAAAGGGAGAAGCAGAGTTGCCGTCAGCCCTGAATTAATTGACCTTTGGATTCATTTATTATTATTATTGCTCTCATGTATAACATAGTAGGAAATTATAATAGAATGATTTATAAAAAAAAGTATTAAAATCATTAGCATTAAACCATAGAGAAAGAATAACAAGAGGCCGAATCTTGAACAAAAATATTTTCCACTGAAGATCCAGTACTGGATCTTTTTCTCACTCATTGCTGAGTGTTTTCTCTCTTCTCTTTTGCTATTGCAAATCCTAATGTGTTTTCATTGATGCTCTGAGCATTTGTTTTCTATCCACTACTGAATCGATGATGGATTGCTGAGTGCTTCGCTCTCTACCCTATTCCTTTTGCTCTTGTTTGTGTGTTTGCACTGATGCTCTGAGAATTCGGCAACCCAGTTCTGGATCGTGTGAAGATATTTGAGTGTTTGGTTTTTTTTTCTTTTGCTTTCGTACTCTGAGCATTTGTTTCCTATCCACTACTGAATCGTTGATAGATTTTTGAATGCTTCGCTCTCTATGCTATACGTATTGCACGTGTTTGTGTGTTTGCAATGATGCTCTGACAATTTGGATCGTATGAAGATTTTTGAGTGTTTCGCACTCTTCTCTTTTCTATTGCAAATGGTAATGTGTTTTCATTGATGCTCTGAGCATTTGTTGGCTATCCACTACTTAATCGTTGATAGATTACTGAATGCTTCGCTCTCTCCACTATAGCTGTTACATGTGTTTGTGTGTTTGCACTGATGCTTTGAGAATTCGCTCATACCCAGTTCTGGATCGTCTGAAGATTTTTGAGTGTTTGGTTTCTTTTGCTTTTGCTTTCGTACTCTGAGCATTTATTTCCTATCCATTAGTAGATCGTTTGCAAATTGTTGGTGTAATTTTATTTCTTACATTTTGCCTACTATTGATTTGCATTTGATATTTGATTTGTATATGTATTTGATATTGCCTATTTGATGCTCTGAGAATTTTGTGATACCCAGTGCGGGATCGTATGGTTATTGTTGGTGTTGTTTTACTTCTTTTTAAATTCTGTCTCCTTGCATTTTTCCCTTTTGTATTGCTATGCCTGCTTTCGGAATGTACTCTCAGAATTTTTTTGCTGTCCACTACTGAATTGTATACGTGTGCTTTTTTTTTGCGTAGGTCAGCGTGAATGCATGATTTCATTTTTAAAGATTTCATTATGATTGCGAACTTCAAAGCAGTAACATGTTGCGAAACAAGACAATTAACAATGACCAACGTCATGTCGCCGGTCACATAGTCGCCATAGGCCGCCATAGTGTTTTAATGTTAATAGTTGCTACTTTAAATATGTATTTTAAATATCCAAAAATGCATGTAGTTTTTTGTTTGTAGTTGCATGTGCACGGGTGCCATAGGCCTACCGGGGAACCGAACACCATAAAAAATCGGTAACGCGCCTTAATGTTTACCTCATTGGTGGTGTGGAAACAGCATTAAAACTTTAGCATACGTACTAATAAATAGAAGAAATCATAGCACTAATTTCTCTAATAACAAACGAGCAAAAAATTATATATTGTAAATCCTAAAACATTTATCGGAAGTTATTATTATTGATTCTTGCATTTTGATTTCTTTTCAACATCTAAACAACTTACAGGAAAAAAACATACAGAAAAAATTACACACTGACTCACACAGTCATCATGCATACGCAGACGTAGCGAGAGAAAGACATAGCAAAAATGAGAAAACTGAAATTGCGTTCTCTCTGCTCGTTGACTCATTTTGCACTCATTTCGTTTCTTCGTTTCCCTAGCGGACCGACCGCTTCCATTTGGGTTTCGAGTAAATTTCGCTGATTCGGCCTCTTGTTATTCTTTCTCTATGATTAAACTTAACATATTGAAGTTATCATATATATGTATTTGATATTTCCTAATAGTTTTTTTTTTTTGATTCTTTTGTGAAATTGTAGTAACAGAAAAGTAGAAAAAAAAAAGTTTTGTTTTTACTTTCAGGCACTAAGCTGCAAGGTGGCGCCATCAGCAGCCTGCAAATTGGAAAGCCTTACAAAGTTACAAATATATAATAAAATAAATAACCACAAATGTCATGCTACTTATCTGCTACCATACAAAATTATGTACATATATATATACATAAAAAAAAAATATATTAATTAGTATATAATATATTTTTTTATATAATATTTTTTTATATGTACAAAATTATGTACATCTATATATACATAAAAAAAAATATATTAATTAGTATATATATGGTATATATATATTATACTTATTTTGACTTGATTTAATTAATAAAAAAAAAAAAAACACACAAATAATCAGATTAGTAATGAAAAAATCATATAACAAGTGAAGGAAGTAAATAAAGTAGGAAACTAAGTGAAATGTTAGAACTAAGAAATAATGGCTAAATTAAATAAAGAAACGACGGATAAAATAGAAGTTAAGAACAATAATAATAAAAGTTTCTGATTTTTTTTTTATTGATTGTTATTAGTTATTATGAATTGCTAATTGCAATCATTTAGGCTGATGTGCTGGTGGACCTAAGGGGAGGTCACCGCACTGGTGGGCGTGGCATACGGACAGACAGCACGAACGTAATGGAATAGACAGACGGACTAACAGTTACAAGGACAGATCTAAGAAATAAGGGAACCGCGTTGCACTTTGAGCCAAGTGCGGTTCATGGCTGTAACTGGAAACAGTTACAGACGGGGTGGGCGGCTCGTAGACAGACGATGACTTAGGTTGTATTGTGCTAGGGTGTTTGAGATTCCTGGTGGGTTATAGGTTGAATGAAATCTGTTTGTTTAGGTGAATAGTGGTGGGTGAGACTGTGTGGTCGTATGATAGGTTTTGTGATTATGTGGTTGTGAGGGTAAAAGGATTAGCTTGAGATGACCCATTAGGAATCATGGGTGTTTGTAACTAGTGTTTTGTCTTAATTCCTTCAATATCCTTCCCCTATCTGCTCCTCTTCTTTTAAAAAAAAAATATGGCACGATATTTTTGTTTTCTGTTGTGGGTAGGGTGGCAAGAAACCGCCCCATATTGCCGGCGAGCGTAGCCGCAGCCACCGTGCCACGCCACCCTAACCTAGCTCACAACAGAAATGGCGCCCAACGAACTTTATTTCCAACATCTTTTATTGTCTATATTTTCTACTTTAACTTTCTATTCTCTGATTGCTTTCTATTTTTTTTTTTCTTTTAACTTCACTACTTCTATTCTTTTTCCTTTTTGTGTTCGGACAGGATGGCAACGCCAGTTTCTGCTTTGAACTTAACAGTTTCAACACTAATTGTTTTGGGCAGAAGCTGGAGTTGCTACAATTTTATGTTGTGTAAAGGTTTGCGACTGGGTTCCTTTAGTAAGGCACTAGTGTTTTCGTAAGTGGTACCAGTCGCAGGACTTTTCTCTGGGATTTTCGACAGGTGAGTTGCTGGTGGATTCGCTACCAACTTTAAAGTTTTCAACGGCTGTATTTGTGAGGCGAATCTACACTACACTCAAGGGGGTTAAATGTTACAAGGAGGAGTGACAACCTAACTTCAGTTAAGACTGAAGTACAGTTGTGCCACGTTCCAGAATTGTAACATAGACAGACTATTTAGGGGTTTTTGGGATATTTTAGCTGACTGTTGACTTGACTAAACGAACATCCATGCTCAGGTGTTGAATGCCTCCTTGGAGAACACTTCACACATCAGCCTAAAAACTTATTTTTGAAATAAAATAAAATTTTATTCATTTTTGTTTGATTATTTTGGATTGTTAGTTTTTTTTTATTTATAATATTTATAACAGATATTATTATATTATTATTAATTTTTTTTATTATTACATAATTGATTTCATTTTTTTTTATTTCATTTAAAGATTGGTATATATATTTTATTTTATTTTCTTTTTTTCATTTTTTATTTATTACTTTGGCACATTATATTTTTTTTTTTTTTTTTTTTTTTTTTGTACATTGAATTATATTTGTTATAGTTTTTCTTTTATTATTATTTAATATTTATTTCCATATTTCATATTTCATTTGTTTTATTATTTCATATTTAAAATTATTATTTTTTTTTCTATTATATTTTTATTATTTTTTTTGTTATTTTTTGATTATTACTTTTACTTTTAAATTTCAGGTTTTTTTTCAGTAACTAATTTGAATTACAATTTTTATTTGCTTTTTATTTTTATTTTTTTAAATATTTTTTGAATTTTTTAGGTGGTTGTTGTTGTTCGAGTTTGGTATAGTTTTTTTTATATATACTCTCTTTCCGGTTGCCGTCCAATTTTGTTTCATTAGTTTCCCCTTAGTATGAGTTTTGTGACTGCGTGTGAGTACGAGTGTCAGATTGAGTGAGTGTAAGGTGTATGGAACTCGAGCGTGAGTTTGAGCCTAGGAGACCCATTACGAGAAGCGTTAGTAGGGCTCTTGAAAATCAGATAAAAGGTTCAGTACTCGACCAAATAGATACTGGGATAGAAAGAAGAGTAGATTTTGTCCCAGTAGACTATTTAAGCAAGTGCGTTAGCTTGGTGTTTGGACGACCTCCAAATATTGAAGGGGCTAGGTCGGAGACTAGTAGCTTGACCGTCAGCGTTAGTAGCTTCTCGGCTATGCTAGAAAAAATAATAGAGATGTCGGAGCAAGAGGGGCAGGGTGTGGAACCACAGCGTGGTGTTGCAGGGCCGAGTGGCTTAACATCATCTTCTGCGGCTGCATCATCTGATTCTAATCAATTAAATCAGATGCTGGCAATGATGATGCAGCAGGGACAGATGATGGCAGGTTACGCAGAAGCCATGCAGGAACTTCGTGGTGGTTTTACAGACCTGGGCAGAAGAGTGGCTGCGATGGAGGAGTCAGGTATACTACCAAACCCCCATCCAAGAGACGCCTCCACTCCGACAAGGCGAGAGGCTGCCGATGCTGTCAGGGATGCAGTATCAGGGGTTGCAACGCAGCAGGGCCTGGGTCACACCTCGTTCCAGGGCCCGAGAATATCCCCGAATAGCGGTGAGGTGTCAAGGCGGAAGAGCGTCGACCTTAACAAGTGGCATGTTAAGCTCGACGGCTCTTGTAAGGAATTGACAGTGGAGAGCTTCATATTCCGCATACGAAATTTCTTATGAGCAGCTCTTCACCAGGGCCCTTTGATTATCTCAGCATTAATGCTTCTAGAAGCCACCTTTCCTTTGCGTTTTTTGTACGGCACTTGACCGCAAACAGTGCAGCTTTCCAAAAATTTCTTAACAAAAAACGGCTAGGCAGGGCCCTTTGATTTTGTCAGCATTAATGCTTATAGAAGTCATCTTTCGTTCGCCGTATGCCTTATGTTAGCACTATCCACTGTCCACTGTCGCGGAGTATAAACCCAACAGACCGACAGGGCGTTAAATATAGATAGCCGCGGAGTATAAACCCAACAGACCGGCTGTCCACTGTCGCGGAGTATAAACACAACAGACCGACAGGGCGTTAAATATAGATAGCCGCGGAGAGTAAACCCAACAGACCGGCTGTCCACTGTCGCGGAGTATAAACCCAACAGACCGACAGGGCGTAAAATATAGATAGCCGTGGAGTATAAACCCAACAGACCGGCTGTCCACTGTCGCGGAGTATAAACCCAACAGACCGACAGGGCTTTGTAACTATGTAGTTACGCTTGGAAGAAACGACGTTTCTTATGTTTCTTACCCGATTCAAGCCTCCACGATGTTGTAGCTGATGTTGTAGATTTATGACGCGGCGGCGTAGATGTGTCGTCGACTGCGACGTTGACTGCGACGTCGACTGAGACGTTGACTGCGACGTCGACTGAGACGTTGACTGCGACGTAGACTGAGACGTTGACTGCGACGTAGACTGAGACGTTGACTGCGACGTCGGCTGAGGTCCTTGCGATGTTGCATCTATCCTGGACCGAGCAGTGTCAACGCCATCATTACGATTTTTGTACGGCACTTGACGGCAAGCAGTGTAATTTCACAAAATTCTTAAGAAAAACGGCTGCTCAGGGCCCTTTGATTACCTCAGCATTAATGCTTCTAGAAGCCACCTTTCCACTGCCTGGTCACCGGAGCCGCCGCGAAGTGGTATTGGCGAGTGCTGGAGGATCATGAGAGTGACCCAGACTTCGGATATGAAGAATTGAAAAGAGAGTTGCTAAGCAACTTCCGATCTGCAGACTCCGACTATGAAATAATAAGGGAGATTATGGATCGGAAACAACAAGTAGGCGAGAGTTTTGAAGATTTTTATGCCGAGATCCATAATCTCACCTTCAGGCTGCGGAGAAAGATTCCTGAGGAGGAATTAATTTCAATAATAAGAGCCAATTTAAAGGCAAACCTCGCTAGCCTGACCTTTGCTTGTAAAGTTAGCTCTTTGAAAGAGTTCTGCACCGAGTGCAGAAGAGCAGAGAAATTAGTCAAAGAAAGTAGAGCGAAGGCAAGGCAAGTTAGCGAGGTGGGGTTGTCGCTTGAGGAGGGAGAACCTTCAACCAGTGTGGAGGCTCTGGCTCCTCAGCGGCACAACTTCAATATACCCCCTAGAAAATAAGTGCAAAGACCTCCTCAGGTATCAGGTCCTTCAGGTCCGCGTCCATATATATCTGTGCCTCGTCCTATTAGTAATAGTCCAACTGTAAACCAGGTATTTTGTCAGTCGCCGTTCCATTTAAATTTGTGTTTCAGTTGTGGAATGCCCGGGGATCACTTCAAGAAAAATCCACTTGACGCGAAGTGCAACTCGGCATTCCACGGTATGACGTGTTTTCTGTGTCATAGTGACATATCTTATTGTGCGTTTCGTCCGGGAAACGCAAATCCTGCAGAGAGTCCGGGAGACAAATTATGAAGAAAATTAAGAAAGTTTTAGTCTCTGCCATTGTGACGCTGGAAGGCGATAACAGATTTTTCGCTAAAACTAAAGTGGACGGTGAAGATGTGGTTGCATTGCTGGATTCAGGTGCTTCTGCTAACTGTATCGGAAATGGTGCTTTAGAATTCATTAAACCACGAAACAGACAAGTCATTCCGATACAGGGGCAGAAAGTCAGGACTGCAAACGGAGGTGAAACCGCTGTGATAGGTGCAATTTCACTTCCGGTTGTCTGGGAGGGTTTGACAAGGGATAAGGAGTTTCTCATAGTTCCCGCTTTACAACAAGAATTTTATTTTGGGGTTGACTTCTGGCGAACCTTTGGGTTGTCAGTAATTAGTAAGTGTACACGTGTAGGGCTTGAAGCAACCAGCTCAGCGTCTGTAAGTGAACTTAAACAGACATCTTCAGACCTGACATTCGATACGGACCTACACATTCTTACCAAAGAGCAAGAAGTAGCACTAGAGAGAGTTAAAGCACGATTCCCGTCCAGTGCTATACTGGGTCTCGGACGAACGGACATGGAAAAGCACGTGATAGAAGTGGTAGATGAGCATCTTCCAGTAAAACAACGCCACTACCCCATTTCACCTGTGATTCAGCAGCTGATCTTTGCAGAGCTTGACCGAATGCTGAGTCTCGGTGTGATCGAGGTCAGCAACAGCAGCTGGAGCTCTCCAGTGTCTTTGGTAAGAAAAGGGACTAAAAACCGACTATGCCTGGATGCTAGGAAACTAAATGAACGAACAATTAAAGACGCATACCCGTTACCTCACATTGAGGGCATCCTTGCCAGACTTCAGGACACTCGCTTCATAAGTGCGATCGATATGAAGGATGCGTTCTGGCAGATACTATTGGAAGAGAAGTCGAGAGGTAAGACGGCATTCACAGTTCCAGGACGGCCGTTATATCAGTTTACCTCAATGCCGTTCGGACTGTGCAATGCCGCGCAGCGTATGTGTAGGCTGATGGACAAAGTCATACCCGCTGAACTTAGGGAACGTGTCTTTGTCTACCTCGATGATCTTCTGGTGTGTTCTGCCAGTTTCGAGTCACATCTTGCGCTGCTGGATCGGGTGGCCGAATGTCTGCGGGATGCTAAACTCACAATTAATGTGGAGAAAAGCAAATTTTGCTACAAAGAGCTGAGGTATCTGGGTTATGTTGTCGGGGACGGGAGCATCAGGACAGATAGCAAGAAGGTGGCTGAGATTGACGAGTTTACGGAGCCCAGAACGCCAAAACAGTTAAGACGGTTTCTAATGATGTCAGGCTGGTACCGTAGATTCATTAGGGACTATTCGACCATAGCAGCTCCGCTGCATGACTGTCTCAAGAAAGACAAAATGAAGAAATTTGCGCTAACTGACGAAGCTAAGCACGCCTTTGAAGAGATGAAGCGCAGTCTTTCTTCGGCACCAGTGCTGAGTAATCCGGACTTCAACAGACATTTTCATATCCAATGTGACGCATCTACGCAGGGGGTGGGAGGAGTTCTCTTTCAGATGGATGATGAAGAGAACGAGCATCCGATAGCGTTTATGTCAGCGAAACTCAATAAGGCTCAGAAGAATTATAGTGTCACTGAGCTTGAGTGTTACGCTGCTGTACTAAGCGTGAAGAAGTTCCGACCTTATGTGGAAGGTTTACCTTTTACCATAATTACGGATCACGCGAGCTTGAAGTGGTTGATGAACCAAAAAGACTTGTCTGGAAGATTAGCCAGATGGAGTTTAAAACTTCAAGCTTACAATTTTAATATTAACACCGAAAAGGTTCACAAAATGTGGTGCCGGATGCCCTTTCTCGCATGTATCTGGAAGAGATAGGACCGGTAGACAGATCACTTGATGTTGACCTCAGTTCCCCAGCTTTTTCTTCGGAAGAATATGAGGAATTGAGGAAAACAGTGACTGAAAACAAAGACGAACTACCAGATTTAGTAATTTCGGACGGGTTTGTGTACAGACGTACAGGTTTTATGACAGGTGATGTGGTTCAAGAGGATCACGCTTGGCAGCTCTGGGTACCGTCTGAATTGCGTTCTAGATTGCTGGAGGCTTGTCATAGCTCACCTTCAGCTGGACATGGGGGAATTCACAAGACGCTGGCTCGGTTAAGACAGAAATATTATTGGCCGGGAATGGTTAGCGACGTGCAATATAGTGTTAAGAACTGTGAAGTATGCAAGGGCAGCAAAAGGCCCAAAGCAAGGCACCGTCCACCGATGGGCAAGCAATACATAACCGAACGACCCTTCCAGCGTCTCTACATTGACTTTATGGGCCCCTACCCAAGGTCAAAGAACGGCAATTCCTTCATCTTTGTATGCCTGGACCACTTTTCGAAGTTCGTTTTCCTATAACCAATGCGAAGTGCCACCTCCGCTAATGTAGTTAGGTTTTTAGAAAATAGTGTGTTTCATGTTTTTGGTGTCCCTGAGTTTATACATTCTGACAATGGGAAACAGTTCGTTTCTGGCATGTTTAAGGCGTTTTTAGAAAAGTACGGAGTTAAACATGTCAGAACAGGATTTTACTCTCCTCGCGGGACGTCTGAACGACATAGACGCGCGCCTGGACGCACAACAGCTCCATAAGCAAGTCGCTCGATGGACCAAGCACGTGGACTTGTTCCAGAAGGAGCACGTGCTGATTCCAGTCAATGACTGCAGTCACTGGTACTTAATCGACGTCCAGGGCCTTAATGGCGTCGGCAGAGACGAAGCACCGGCGGCATGCATCAACGTGCTGGACTCACTACCACCACGAGTCCGAAAGGGCGGTGGAGAATCGCAGCTGTTCACCAACGAAGCACATCCACTCAGGGTCCTCACGTTGCCAGTACAGCCAAACACCACCGACTGAGGCTCCTACGTACTCCACTTCGATAATCCTGGGGCGATGCGGCGACCTGGCGACCACCAACGTAGCCACCACCCCTTTCCACCCATAGAACTACCGGCCGTCCATACCAGCAGCAGCAGCAGCAATGAGAGCAGCGGCAGCAACAACAGCAGTACCAGCAGCAGCGGCAGCAGCAGCAGCAACAGCAGCGGCAGCAGCGGCAGCACGGGCAGCAGCGACGAAGACGAGCCAAACGTTGTGCCAAAGCGCAGACCGTAAACCGCCTCGCCGGGCGCGGCAGAGATCGGTACCGACTCAACCACACCCGCAGCGGCTCCAGGGAACAACGAGCAGCCCATAGACGACCCCGTATCGACCGGGCCATGGGTAGGCCTGGACGGCCAGCCGTTCGACCACGCCACCCAGCAGGATATCCGTCGAGCACTGGAAGGGCCATGGCACAGTCGGCACGAGAAACGCCGTCGCACCTTCAGGAAGACCATCGGCGACCACGACATCGGGTTCAGGATTACCCGCACCGGTTTGGTGCGGGGGCAAGAGTTCCCAACCCGAAGGTGAGGGGAAGTGTGACGACGCAAGTCACCCCACCTCGTTTGCGTCCACACGCCTATTTATAATTTCTTTTTATAATTTTTAATAAATGTAGTACAAATGCCATCGAAGGCCTGAAAGTAGAATGTAATTGTTTAAAAGTAGAATATGATTATTTAGTAAGTCAGATAAGGTGTAAACCACACTAAGCAGGACTAACCCTGAGTTAGTAACAAAACGCACGACGCTGACGAGGACAGCCGAATGCCGAACAGTAGGCTGGCGGCTATAAAAGCGGCAGCAATCACGAACTCGAGTCAATCAGTGCGGTGTCAGTTCGGGAATAACTAAGACAGTTCAGTGAGTTGGGTTTTTATTTCGGAAATAGTCAAGACGCAGTACTTCCACAGCAACACCACGAGGTAAGTCGTACTCATTCGTGACAAGCGATGATTCCCGAACCTTCCTGAATTTCGACGAATGGTCTGTCGACCTTCGTCACCGACGAACCGAACGTTCCCGAACTCCGACGAATGGTCTGACGGCCTTCGTCAGCAACGAACGCAGTTCCCGAAACGACGGATGGTCTCTCGGCCTTCGTCGCCCCGAACCGAACCCTCCCGAGTCCCGACGGATGGTCTGTCGGCCTTCGTCACTAACAAACACAGCCGCTCCCGACGGATGGTCTCTCGTCCTTCGTCACCGACGATTGACTCACCAGAACACGCGAGCGATCTTCGGTACGACGCGCGCCCACACGCGAACACCCGAGTGGATTTCGGCACGACGAGTGCTCATATGCGAAAACCCGATTGGACTTCGGCACATCGAGTGCTCATCCGAGCACCCGAGTGGACGTCGGCACGACCACCCGAGTGCTTCCCGAGATTTAGTAATCAGTGTATAGAGTAAGAACGAAATAGAAAATAAACAAACGTGAATAACAAATGTGGCTAAATGTGTTTTCTTATGATAACGTATATCCCCTCTCTCTCCTCTCGGTCATTTCACAAATAAATGTTCTGTGAGTGCTGAACCCTTCGGATCCGGCGAGCGTACCCGGAGCAAAGAAAGCATCGTCACACATTACATATGCTAAAGATGCTATTCACGATTCGCCATTTACCATCCAATCCTTTGTGTGGTCCATATGTAGTATCCAACTTGTTCTGTTGCTGTTGAGAGTAAAGTATTGATTCAATGCATTTTTCATCATATTTTGTAATAATATCGAGTTCAGGCGGCAATTGTTCATCTTCATCATCATCCTCCAACTTAGAGTAAAAGTCATCGTCGTCTTCGTCGTCGTCTTTATCTTCATCATTATTGATCAGAGTATCATTGGAAAAATCAGTTTTTAGTGCTTTTTCTGTCATCTGCATCTTTTCTCCATCTTTTTTGTCTAATTCCAGATATTGGACTTCCGGCTTCCACATTAACTCTATCTTTTGCTTGTGCGACATCTACGAGTTTGATTTGCGACCTCACCGAGTTTTTTAATCGTATTCATCCAACAACACCGCCATTAACATCACCAGCATTCACCGGCATCGACAACAAGATCGCCACCTACCGATCATCCCATCGACAATATCACCACAACATCCGTCAACGTCGGACCACGATTGCAACCACCCGACCAACAGAGTGCCCCCGCTATACCACCATCAATCGTTACCCCCACCTCACCGGTGAGTCATTCTCATTTTTTGTTCAAACCCAAACTAACCTCAACCCCACATACCTAATTGTTATTCTTTTTCTCCCCAACCCAACATTTGGTCCTATCCGAGCCAGATTACTTAGTAATCCGACTTATTCCACCCCATCCCATAACATATTATTCAAATACATTTCACATACATATATATCTCACCAATAACAAACATATTCGTGCGTGCTCCACCCCGTTTGGTGTTTTCGGTTCGGCGTCGCGGCCGCGTTATTTTGCTCTAACGTTGCACCGTAAAGCTACGTCGTTTTCAATCAAGTATTTTTTCGTCTCAAATCGAGGAGTAATTCCACCCCCGGTATTACTTAGGTCGCTGAAGAGTGTAAAACGTGGTGTGCGTGTGAATAATAAATCGGCTCGTGAATTGCGTATTCACTTCGAACGATCGTGACGTCTCAAGTCACCCGCGACTCAATCGCTGAGACATCAATCGCCGTAGTACACCGCCACCAAAGTTTGACTCAAACTAACGCGATTAATTTTGCCGCGATTGAATTAAATGAAATTAATTCGATTGAAATCAAATCAATTAAATTAATTCGATTCATTTTCGATTTAATTTGAATTAAAGCGATTTATTCTCGGCTCGATTGAATTAAATTAATTCAACGTAGCCTCGACTCAGTTTAAATTAACGCGTTTAATTCTCCGTTCGATTCAATTAAATTAAATTAACTCGATTCAACCCAACTCAATTAAATTAAATTAATTTGAATCACCTTCGATTTAACTTACATCAACGGGATTTATTTCAACCCGACTCAATTAAATTAATTCAATTTATCATCCAATCAACTAAAACTATTCGATTCATTTTCGGTTAATTTGAATTAACGCATCTTCATCCCCAAAGAACGCGTTTGCATTTGAGATATTTTAGAGCGATTTAATTAGACTCTAATTAAATTAACTTCTCCGCTATCGCGATTCGCTCAAGCTTCATTGACTGAAGCACCCGTCGATAGTGGCTTTGCTCAAGCATGGCAAAACCTCACGGACCGTTTCGAGAATAAGCGGGTCCTCGTCAATTCTCATCTCCGTACACTTTTTAATATAACTCCCGTCACTCACGAGTCAGGCGCCGCGATCAAACGCCTGCAACGTGAAATCAATAACACGCTCGCGGCTCTTGATCTGCTCGACATCGATGTCAGCAGTTGGGATGCTATCATAGTGTATGTAGTGGCAGACCGTTTTCACATGTCTCCTAAACCAGAGGAGAGATTTTAGCAATAGTAAGTTTTGTCTCTGATGGTAATAGATGTTACTGTTTTGTTTAATTGTTGCATGTACAAATATGGTTGTTGTGTTATATAAAAAAAAATAAACCCTCAAGATTTCCCCTCACAGCAAGACCCTAAGTCTCCTGGTTGAAAGATTTGTGTGGAAAGGTGATTGTGGAAGGTGTGAATGGAAGTGTGATTGAACAGGGAATTAGGGAAAATGGGAATTGTAAATGTCCCTTCCAAATGGAAGGGGGAATTATTGGAAAGGATTAGAAGGATGGGAATCGGAACGGGAGGATGAGGATTGAGAAAAAGAAGTGTGAGTGTGGATTGGTTTTTCTATGGGTGCGGAAGAAGTTTTCTTTTTGGCTAAAAATAAAATTGCAATGAGAGTGGTGTGTAAAGTGTATTTTTGAATAATTGACAGAAAAAAAGAAGTATTAATGTTAAAAGAAATTACAGAGAAACAATAGAAATGAGAGAAAGAACAAATTTTCTTGTGGTCAAAAATTAATCAAGAGAAAAAAAAAACGCGGGAAATAAACGGTAACTAGCACAAAGTGCGCGCATTTCTTAAGAAAAAGGAAATATATACAGTAAAAACAATTTGACTTCTTTATGTGATTTATCAAGTTATGTGAAAAATACACAAACCACAAATAGAAAAACATTTCGCAAAGCTGTTTTTTTTTTAATCGTTCACATATTGCTTACAACAACAACCACTACAAAGCTATACATAGCTAGCTACATATATTAAGATTGCACTGCCAATTATTCATGCCGATGTCAACAACCGCTATAACAGCTATATCTATTTTGGAACTAATATATATTTATCAATAGTTTAGTTTAGAAGGGCGTGTGGCTGCCTTGGACAACGCCACGTCCACCTAGGCCTTACCGGCCCATTGCGAATGCCCTTAAAAAACGTCCCGTGGGGCTCCCATAGCAGCTACCTAAGCCTCTCCAATTGTAGCCTACCCGTCATTTATGACAGGTAAAGGCTGTGTAAAGGCGGCTTTAGAGCTCCTAATCATCTTAAGGAGATCCTTGAGCGGAAGGATTGCGATTTCCGAAAGTTCAGCCACGAAACCAAACCCGAACGAATTCAAGCGTCGGTATGCTAAGACTGGGCAGCGGCATAGCAGATGAGCCACGGTCTCCTCCTCGTCAGTGTCATCGCAGCATCTGCAGTGATCCACTTTGGCACCTGGTTTCCATCTAGATACCATGTCCCCAATGGGACAGTGCCCCGTGATCGCTCCAACGGTCAACCTTAACTGTTCCCTCGATAGATGAAGTAACAGCCGCGATTTGCTCCAGTTAAATTGACGCCATATAGTTCGCGTCGTAGCACAATCGTTCCTGTTGGACCAGTTACGATTGGCTTCGCTCGTCACCATGGAATCAATCATTCTCTTGATAATGGAAAAGGGCGCGTATAGTGAAGTATCAGCCTCATGGAGTCCCAATGAAGCGCCCGTACGCGCTAACAGGTCTGCTTGCTCGTTGCCCTCAATATTTGAGTGGCCTGGAACCCAGCAGAGCCTCACGTTGTGGCTACTTCTTAGCACTCCCAGCTTACTTCTGCACCTCATAACTATATCAGATTTCACCATGGGTGATCCTAGTGCTTTCAACGCAGCCTGACTGTCCACAAAGAAATAGATAACCTTATTTGTTAATTTTTCCTTACAGACAAAATCCGCTGCTCTTTCTATTGCGAAGATTTCCGCTTGAAAAACGCTACAGACGTCTGGTAGTCTGTATGACCTTTGAACGTTGAGCGTCTCCAAGTAGAAACCCGCTCCGGGCTTCGGATACCGGATACCCCTACAAAATCTAGCCTCGGGAGAATGAGATCCGTCTTAAAGGATAGGTTCTTCCGAGGACCCAAGCTCAGTTTTTCCAAAGCATGTAGCACACTGGTGTGTCCAAAACTTAATGCCTTACAGAGATTGAGCTCCTTAAGTCTAATGAAGCTTTTCCCTGCCGAGCCCATGATAAACGCATTGAGGGGTAGGAAGTGCAAAAGCATGTCTAACCCTGCTTGCGGAGTACTCTTGGCTGCACCTGTAATACTTAATGCCACACATCTTTGCACCTTCGATAATATCTTCAGGTTACAGCTCTTTAGAATCGCCTCCCACCAGACAAAACAGCCATAAGTAAGAATTGGCCGGACTATTGCCGTGTACATCCAATGGACAATGTACGGTGGCAGACCCCATCTACCACCCATGGCCCGTTTGCAGGCGCAGAAAGCGTTCAAACCTTTTTTCAACCTCTCAGCAATGTTCTGCTTCCAAGAAAGCTTACGGTCCAGAACTGTGCCGAGGTACTTTACCTGACCAGAGAGTGAGAGCACATGCCCGTTTAGGCTAGGTCTCTCAAAAACTGGAATTTTGTATTTCCTGGTGAAAAGGACAAGATCCGTCTTAGCAGGGTTTGCCTGAAGACCATTCCTGTCCGCCCACATCATCGTTTTATTTAGTGCCAGCGACATAAGTTCACTTATGGTCGGCAAAAACTTGCCTGAAACCAAAATGGCTATATCGTCGGCATACGCTATGGCTTTAATACCTGTCCTATGAAGTGTCCTAAGTAATTCGTCAGCCACGACAAGCCACAGCAGAGGTGAAAGAACTCCTCCTTGCGAAGTGCCGCGTGTGACTCTCATACAAAGGTTGCTTGCACCAAAGACCGGACTGATGACCCTAGTTCTCAGCATCAACATTATCCAGTCTATAATGGCGCTTGGCACCTCAAAGTACAGTAGTGCCTCCCTAATAGCTTCTGGTTTAACATTGTTAAACGCGCCTTCTATATCAAGAAACGCTCCAAGTGTATACTCTCTGACCGCTATTGATCGCTCTATTTGAGAAACCACACTATGCAAAGCGCTCTCAACTGATCTACCCTTTAGGTAGGCATTTTGAGAAAGGCAAAGCTTGTGTGTTATTCTGTCTCTAATATATCTATCCACTAGTCTCTCCAGTATCTTTAAGAAGAAGGAGGAGAGGGAGATGGGCCTATAATCCTTAGTGGAGAAGTGTGACGGCCGACCTGCTTTAGGTATAAATACGACATTTACGCTTCTCCATACATTAGGTATTAGGTTCATCCTAATACAAGCACCGAAAATTTCGGAGAGTAGTGGTAGAACCGCAGGCATGGACCTTTGAAGCATAGCCGGTATTATACCATCCGGCCCCGCTGATTTATAGGGCAAGAAGGACTCAATCGCCCATGCCACCCTGTCCTTTGCTACTATTTCTCCCACTACCTCCGGCTCCTGGAAAAAAGAATCGCTAACAGGCACGCGCATTGGCCCCGGAGGATCCTCAGATACGTGCTCCGTACAGCCCGGGAAATGTGTATCACAAAGAAGTTTCAGAGACTCCAGGCTGGACGAGGTCCACGTGCCATCAGCTCTTTGCAGGCAGCTGGAAGCAGGAGATTTCCTGGACAGCAGTTTGCGGAGTCTGGCGACATCATTGACCTCGCAAATTGAGTTACAATAACACAAGAGTCCCTCCTGGTAGCCCTGAGTCTACTTTTGTAAGTACGAAGACCAATCTTATAATGGGACCAGTCCTCGTCCACATTCGTCAGTTTCGCCTTATTAAAAAGCTGCCTAATTGACCTCCTCAATGCTGACAGCTCTGAGGTCCACCAAACCTTTTTAGGCTGTCGGCTGACAGGACATGAGCTATTAAAGGCATTGAGGAGACCCTCCGAGACAAGCTGGACCAGGCTGTCGGTAGATTGTGCTCGGCCTGCTTGGAGAACCTTTCCCAGTCCGTTCTTCTCGGATTTCGAAATGGTATTGGGGTTGGTAATTCTGTGGAAATGTTGAAGAATATCCTTTGGTGGTCCGAAAAGGAGCACTCCGTGGATACTCTCCAACCCACAATATCAATATTTATATCATTCCTGAGGGTTAAGTCTATGACCTGGTTCTGTTGCTAAAGGTAGGAGTGTTACCCTTATTGCATATCACCAAGTCGTAATTTATAATGAAATCGAAAATTGACTCACCCCTCTTATTAATATCGCTGCTGCCCCATTGCGGGTGGTGTCCATTAGCATCGCATCCTATGATTAAACGTTGTTTGCTAGCACTGGCAAACTTTGTTAGCTCGCGGACTTGATGAGAGGGCGGGTCCGACGACTCAAATGGGAAGTATGCAGACGTGAGCAGAATTGTGTCCTTCTGCTTTGTCTTGCATACCACCGTGGTGAGGTCAGAGTAGCTGTAGTTAGGGAGAAGAAAAGCATTAACATTTTTCCTTACCAATATACAGGCTCTCACCTTCTCGGTAGTATCTGGCACGAAGACTCTATAACGCGGTGATCCTAGTCCGGCAACCCTACCTGTCATAAGCCAGGGTTCTTGTACAAGGGCCACGTCGATGTCCTCTTTCATCATGACAAGGAGAAGGTCGCCACTAGACGCCTTACAGTGGTGCAAGTTAATTTGCACCACTTTCAGCTGCCTTTTTGGCGACATCGTCAAAGTGACCAGTGGAAGGCACGCGGATCTTTAGGGATCCTAAGCCAAACCGAATGACTCCATCCGCTCTTTTGATGGCTTCTAGGGACTCTTGGCGAGTGGCTAGCCAGAAGTTCCTACCGCCATTTTTCGGGACGTTGGATGAGACAATCTCCCAGTCCTGTGCCCCTATCGAACGATTCTGTTTCCTAATTAGTCCCAGTATGGATGCCGCCGATTCTGGGACTAGGGGGGGGGGGGGGGGATCCAAACCACGACTAGCGGTCTCAAGGGGAGGGACGACCGAGGCAGCACTTCTAGTTTGGCTTTAGGCCACAATTCCCCCAGGCCCCCGATTACGGCCTTCAAGAGATTCAAGGATCTCTTGTTGCCGCAGTTGACGACCTTCACCCCCCCTTTGCCAGCCAGCGCCTTCAAAAGCTACCTCCTCCTCCCCCCTACTATCCTTCATCATTTCAGACAGCGACTTGGCCTCCACAAGAAGCCAATTCGTCGGTACGATCTTACCGTCAGGATCCGATCTGTCGACGATGGCAACCTGCAACTCCTCCTGGACCACAGAGTTTGCTGTTCTTTTTACCTTTTTTACGTCCTTCTTCAGGCTCTCGTCCGCCGAACTATTCCTTTTTTTCCGCCTTACTAGTAGACGGCACGGGTTGTGGGTCAGTTTCAGGAGCCGTTATGGGCGCAGGTTCGGATGATTTCATTTCATTTAATGAAGACTGTTGCCGAGAGTTAGCCGTGGTCTTTTCAAACTTTGCTACCTTCTTGGCGTTCAGTCTTTTCATATGAAGCTGTTTTTCGGTCAGCGTGGACGGGTCCAACTTTGCCAACTTGCGAAGATAACTCTTCGCGCGTTTATAGGCCCTGTTGGCTTTGTCCACCTTCGACCGAGAGACAACTTCTGGTTCCGTCCCATCATGTTTTGTGCTGCTAAGCGGTCCCTCCTCCAGTAGCGCAGCTTCAGCTTCAAGATCTATCATAGTGGCTTGGCTTGATTGAGAAAGAGTCATAGACTCGTCCTCAACGGTCTCGCCAATAGACAGATCCAAAAGCTGGGCGCTGCAGCCATCTTCGAGATCATCCTGAGCAGCTTGCAGTTAGTGCTTGTCACTGTTAGTGACGCCGTCAGGAGTTGCACGTCCGGTACGTACAGGGTAGTTACACCCGTCACCCTTCGTTGCCGTCCGTGCTGTTTCCTCCACCTGTTCGTCCTTTTTTGTATTCATGTTGTGTGTCTCAATTTTATTCCCACGAGTAGCGGACAAAGGGAGGTCCACCCGCACAGAGGTCCGTGTGTGAAGGTAAGGCTAAATAGTGTCGGAGGTCGCCAGGTGTAGTCATCAATAACAACCGACACATATAATCGAAGCTTTCGAAAGGGAGAAGCAGAGTTGCCGTCAGCCCTGAATTAATTGACCTTTGGATTCATTTATTATTATTATTGCTCTCATGTATAACATAGTAGGAAATTATAATAGAATGTTTTATAAAAAAAAGTATTAAAATCATTAGCATTGAACTTAACATATTGAAGTTATCATATATATGTATTTGATATTTCCTAATAGTTTTTTTTTTTGATTCTTTTGTGAAATTGTAGTAACAGAAAAGTAGAAAAAAAAAAATGTTTTTACTTTCAGGCACTAAGCTGCAAGGTGGCGCCATCAGCAGCCTGCAAATTGGTAAGCCTTACAAAGTTACAAATATATAATAAAATAAATAACCACAAATGTCATGCTACTTATCTGCTACCATACAAAATTATGTACATATATATATACATAAAAAAAAAATATATTAATTAGTGTATATATGGTATATATATATTATACTTTTTTTGACTTGATTTAATTAATAAAAAAAAAAAAAAAAAAACACTCAAATAATCAGATTAGTAATGAAAAAATCATATAACAAGTGAAGGAAGTAAATAAAGTAGGAAACTAAGTGAAATGTTAGAACTAAGAAATAATGGCTGAATTAAATAAAGAAACGACGGATAAAATAGAAGTTAAGAACAATAATAATAAAAGTTTCTGATTTTTTTTTATTGATTGTTATTAGTTATTATGAATTGCTAATTGCAATCATTTAGGCTGATGTGCTGGTGGACCTAAGGGGAGGTCACCGCACTGGTGCGCGTGGCATACGGACAGACAGCACGAACGTAATGGAATAGACAGACGGACTAACAGTTACAAGGACAGATCTAAGAAATAAGGGAACCGCGTTGCACTTTGAGCCAAGTGCGGTTCATGGCTGTAACTGGAAACAGTTACAGACGGGGTGGGCGGCTCGTAGACGGACGATGACTTAGGTTGTATTGACTAGGGTGTTTGAGATTCCTGGTGGGTTATAGGTTGAATGAAATCTGTTTGTTTAGGTGAATAGTGGTGGGTGAGACTGTGTGGTCGTATGATAGGTTTTGTGATTATGTGGTTGTGAGGGTAAAAGGATTAGCTTGAGATGACCCATTAGGAATCATGGGTGTTTGTGACTAGTGTTTTGTCTTAATTCCTTCAATATCCTTCCCCTATCTGCTCCTCTTCTTTTAAAAAAAAAATATGGCACGATATTTTTGTTTTCTGTTGTGGGTAGGGTGGCAAGAAACCGCCCCATATTGCCGGCGAGCCTAGCCGCAGCCACCGTGCCACGCCACCCTAACCTAGCTCACAACATGTATCTATGTATATATCTAGAAGCGCGAAATTCATATTTCATATTTATTTATTGTAAATAGTGCGGATGTACAATAAGAAAATTCATTCTTTTTTAGTACAAAAATACCGAGGATATAAAAATTACTAACAGCTAAGAAATTGAGAATAAATTTTAATATTAGCTACAAACTAAAGGTAGAAAACCAAAAAGGTAACACAGAAAATAAAAGGAAAAGAATAGTAGTGTAGTAGAATAGAATAGTAGAATAGAATAGTAGTGCTATAACGAAGAAAAGAAATCAAGTGCGGTACGCTTGAAGCAATCAGCCCCTGAGAGGAGCTTTACAGACGTCGGCAAAGCGTTCCATAGCCTGATGGCGTTGACAAAAAAGAACCGTGAAGAATTCAAATAGTTGAAATCCGGAAGAATTAATAAAAGTCCTCTGCGTGAATGCCCGAAATGTATCTTCTGAAACAGGTATACAGGAGTGCGAGTATAGATGATTTTGTGCAAAAATATACAATTCCTAACTTTAAGCATAGAGAAAGAATAACAAGAGGCCGAATCTTGAACAAAAATATTTTCCACTGAAGATCCAGTACTGGATCTTTTTCTCACTCATTGCTGAGTGTGTTCTCTCTTCTCTTTTGCTATTGCAAATCCTAATGTGTTTTCATTGATGCTCTGAGCATTTGTTTTCTATCCACTACTGAATCGATTATGAATTGCTGAGTGCTTCGCTCTCTACCCTATTCCTTTTGCTCTTGTTTGTGTGTTTGCAGTGATGCTCTGAGAATTCGGCAACCCAGTTCTGGATCGTATGAAGATTTTTGAGTGTTTCGCACTCTTCTCTTTTCTATTGCAAATGCTAATGTGTTTTCATTGATGCTCTGAGCATTTTTGGCTATCCACTACTGAATCGTTCATAGATTTTGAATGCTTTGCTCTCTATGCTATCCCTATTACACGTGTGTTTGTGTGTTTGCACTGATGCTCTGAGAATTCGCTCATACCCAGTTCTGGATCGTGTGAAGATTTTTGAGTGTTTGGCTTTTTTCTTTTGCTTTCATACTCTGAGAAACTTTTTCTGTCTACTACTGGATCGTTTACAGATTGTTGGTGTAATTTCATTTCTTCTTACATTTTCCCTATTCGTCTTTTTTTTACTATTGATTCTTTATGGAGCAAATGAAGATTGTATGTATGTATGTCGAAAGAATATATGTGAATACACATTGATAACTTCTTACGATTTCTGGACATTATTTTGTTTGTGTTTTTTATAATTAGTGGCTTCGTATGGATTTGTATGTTTGTACATTTGTTTCTGCTTTATTGTGCTTGCGCCTACTGCTGCAATTCTACATTAGAAATTCTATGAAGGAGGTTTGGACGACCTTCTTGATCAGT
Source organism: Thecophora atra (assembly GCA_937620795.1). Lineage (NCBI taxonomy): Eukaryota > Metazoa > Arthropoda > Insecta > Diptera > Conopidae > Thecophora > Thecophora atra. The sequence goes on from OW569398.1 coordinate 29,955,878, forward strand.
ACAATTATAGAAAGCTGAAATCTTTGCAATTTTTAGTCATTAGCAGTTTAAATAACTGCGGAAAAGCTGAAAGCTTTAGAAATTATTTTCGGAAATCGTAAAACATAAATAGTTACGAGTTTAAAATAAAGAAAATTATAATTAGTCATATCAAAATTGAACTGTTTTAATACTTAGCATATTTGCTAGTTTTTAGAGATTAGATATATTCATAATAGTGCTCCTGTAAAGATTTATTTTTTGTAGGGCTTTTTTGTACACAGCATGCCGACTCAAATAAATCGATGGTCATCGCAAACAAAGTTCAGAAAAGCATCAGAAACTCCAGAAATGCTAAAATATGTTGATGCTTAAAAATTATTCACACACACAACCAAACGAAACAGTTTCAGGCATGCTAAAACAGAGTGAATGATTGAAAAGAAATATTCGCTGTATGCGTGAGTAAATTTATTGAAATTTGTTAGTCTCTCCTTGAGGACGCATTTTGCACTCATTTCGTTTCTTCGTTTCCCTTGCGGACCGACCGCTTCCATTTGGCGTTCGAGTAAATTTGGCTGATTCGGCCTCTTGTTATTCTTTCTCTATGCTTTAAGGTAGTCCTTGATATCACAGCCTAATAAAGAATGTCTAGTCTGGCCTAAATGGTCAAAGTAACGCAGACCGAAAACATATCTCGTAGCAAAATTAAAAGCTACAGATAGCTTATGCAAAGAACAAGAGTCCAGTTTACTAAATACGGGAGCAAAGTAAGTGATAAGAGGCAAAAGCAACTGAACCACTAACTTTTTTTTAACAGCAAGCGGTGTAAAGGGAGCAGAAACCCGAAGATTCCTGAGAATCAAATAAAAGCTTCTAATGACATAATTAATATGGTCCAAACAGCTAAGCGATGAATTAAGGCGATACCCCAGGTTAACTACCCCATTGACAAGTTTCAATTTACTGGAACCAATAAGAACATCAGGGATATTACAAAAATGAAATCTAAACTTAGCAATCGGCAAAACAAATGACTTCAGGGGATTAAGTCTCAGACCGTTATTTATAGACCAACAAAGTATTTCATTCAAGTCCTCATTCATTTTAACGACTAGATCCTCCTTTAGATTTTTATCACCAGAAAGGTAGATTTGAATGTCGTCGGCGTTCGCATGAATAGAAGTAAAATTACAAACTGTGAAGATATCATTTAGAAATAAAGAAAACAGGAGAGGTTCAAGGACTGAACCTTGAGGCACTCCACTGCCAATACTTTTAACATGAGATGAAGCATGCATACACCTGACAAATTGAAATCTATCACTCAAGTAACTTTCAATGAAACCAACAGCGCTAGGGCAGAAGCCAAAGAAGTACTTTAATTTCCAGCAGAGCAACCTGTGCTTAACAGTATCAAAGGCTTTAGAGAAATCTAGCAAACATAATAAGGAAAACATTCCTTTATCATAAAAAGGTCTGATGTCATCCAAAACCTTAAGAACCGCAGATGTGCAACTGTATCCAGCCCGAAACCCGGACTGATTAATATTTAAAAGGTTATGCTCTAGTAAGAACCTGGAAATCTGATCAGACATAATCTTTTCAAGACACTTCGATAAAGGGTATAAATACTTATCGGTCAAAAATCTGCAGGCTCAACTGCATTGGATTTCTTGGGCAAAGGTAAGACAATCGCATATTTCCACAAACTAGGGAACGATGAAGTTGTAAAGCAATGGTTCAATATATGTGTTAGAGGACGGTACCATCAACACTTGTTGCGTGAGACTTGACACTTTGCAACGACAGAAATACATCAGACTCACGTATTGAAGTAAACTCAAACCTGCATGCCGGCAAATTATAATGTTCACGGGACGGAGAGGAGGCTAATACCTCATCAACGCTATAAGAAAGGAAATGATAATTTAAAAGATTAGGGTCAAGTGAGCTATGAGCTGCAACATTGGTTTTACTGTGATGAATCCCTAACTTTTTAATATTATTCCAAAGCACTTTAGCAGGCAATGCACTGTTGAGTTTGGACTTAAAATAAGCAGCTTTACAACGCCTTATTAGGCGAACAGTTTCATTACGCGCACCCTTGTAACGATCCCACCTCTCAATGGTAGGATTTCTTTTCCAGAGGTAACGGAGCAGATTGCACTTGCGTATAGATTTTTAAACAGGTTCAGTAAACCATGGACAGGAAGAATTAGACTTAAAGGTCCTTATAGGAATATATTTAGTATAAAGGGCATTAATAAACCTAGTAAGCAACATAAGTTTATCGTCTACAGTTGGGCAGAGCATAACAATATCGTCCCATGGAACCATACTCGCCTCCGACAAAAGCAGTAAAAGATCAATTAACTTAAGATCAGGATAAACAAATGAACTCATACTGGAATTACGAATCAATGGAATGCATAAGGAACAGAATAACAAATCATGATCAGAAATAAAGTATATCTGATCAAAAAGATAAACCAACGACAAGTCAGAGACGATGAAATACTCAAGCAGACTAGGGCTGTCATGGGGAGAGAAACGAGTTGGCAGAACACTATTCACTATAGCACGTCCCAACGACGCAACACGATCCCGCAATGCATAGGCGCTGCCATCATCAGATAAAAGATCAGTGTTGAAGTCACCAGCAATTACAAAATGAGAGAAATCGATAAGATGATTGGAAAGTTCAGAAAAATAGCAATCAAGACTGAATAGTCTCGACGGATTATAAACACACGAGATAAACACTTTAACAGTGCAGTCACTGATACAAATGTTAATAAACTCAATATTTCCGCTCGACGATTTAGATATCAATCTCGCATTTAGATTATTGCGGCAATAGATGTCCACTCCATCACCTCTTCTACTGGCCCTATCATTTCTAAACAAATTAAAGTTAGACATTCCTATGTAAAGATCGCTCAAATCACTGCGAAACCAAGTTTCAGAGACACAAATCACATCCACTGAAGATTCCTCAAACACAGATTTGAAATAGTCAAACTTGCCACCATTCAAACTTCTTGCGTTGAAGTAGACAATATTGAGACCATTGTTCTGCTTGCACAGAACCTCAACTAATGTTCCATTGTCAACGCCAGCCAAACTCGATGAGATCGACGTCACTAGTAAAAACAAGAAAATATATGCTCAAACTCACCACAATTAGAGATCAAACAACGAAATGCACTAAAGAGAGACGAAGAGAAGTTTACCTTGACGCCGCAATTGTGCCGCATGTTTAGGTAAACTTTCATGAATCTAAACCTTTTCTAAACCTCCAAGTTCTAAATCTCGCAAGTTTAAAGCACGGTGATGAGACTTACAGTATGACGATAATGCTCGGCTCAAAGCAGCACGATGAAAAGGTGATGAAATTCCCTCATGGAAAGAAATGGATGGGTTTCTAACGTCGCATTTCCAGAAGTTGGAAACTGTTGATGACATCCGCAAATCCATATCAACACCAAAGAGGGTGACGGGCAGTACAGCTCGTAATGCCGCCCCACCTAAGCCTGTCAACACCTTCCAGGCAAACATGATCGCGATCAACTGCCCCCTATGCAGTGATCCGTCTCATTCCATACGTCGTTGTTCGCGCTTTGTGGCGATGCAGCCTGACAAGCGATGGACAACAATCACAAACCTTAAGTTCTGCACGAATTGTCTAGCACATTCGCATCAACTTAAGGATTGCAAGAGTGCTTCCACTTGCATGTCGTGCACCAAACGACATCATACACTCATGCATCGCGAGGTGGCTACCACTTCCTCTTCGCTAACCAATGCGAACTCTCAACCCTATATCTCGCGCCCTCAACCCCAACCACACCGCGGCAACCATACGAGCAACCCCTCCCGACACCCTCCAGCGCCCTCTCGCGCCACACCACCTCCTCCTCAATCTCAAATACAGTCCACTGCAAATCCGCCCACCTCAAACTTGCTTCACCTCGCGTCCGAAGCAAGTGCTTCTAGCTCATGTCAGTAAACAGTGTAAATTCACACTGGATTCCCCAAAAGATTCCCATCTACGCATTGAAGCCACTGTTTTAGTGCTGCCGAAACTCATCGGCAACCTACAAGTCTGTTCGCTCGATCGAACGCTCTTCGATTCAATGCCTAACCTAGCATTGGCAGACGAACAGTTTTACCAAAGCGATCAGATCGACATCTTGATCGGAGCTGATCTATACCCCTTCATTCTCCTTAATGGAATTAAGCGAAACTTCTTGGGCTCTCTCATAGCCCAAGAAACTATATTCGGTTGGATAATAACCGGTCCAATTCCCCAAAAATCCACACATCCCGTGGCAACGACTAGAGTCTCGTTCTTCAACGAAGTCTCTATAGATCAGCAGCTCTCCCGCTTCTGGGAAATCGAGGAGGTTACGCAGAAACCTGCGCTCACACGCGCCGAAACATTCTGCGAGAACCTGTACGCCGCTACCACCCAACGGCGTACCGACGGCCGATACGTCGTCCGCCTCCCCTTCTAAAAAGGCCTCTCAAGCAATTCTTACGGAATGAATCCCGCCTCTTGAAAACACCCGATTTCAAGAATATCTACGACAATGTGATTCGAGAATATTCCGAACTCAATCACATGTCTAAAGTCACCCCGACAGAAACATTTCCTACCACTGGAAATTACTACCTTCCTCACCATGCGGTCCTGAAACCGGAAAGTAGCTCCACCAAGGTGCGAGTTGTTTTCCACGTTTCTTGTGTTACCTCCAATGGCCTGAGCCTCAATGATGCCCTCTACACAGGGCCGCCGCTCCAGTCGGATCTAACATTCCTCTTACTTCGTTGGCGTTTGTACCGATATGTCTTCAATGGCGACATTTAGAAAATGTACCGCCAAATCCTCGTTCACCCCGAACAATCGCGCTACCAGCGAATCCTCTTCCGGAACTTCTCCTCCGAAGAGGTTCAAGATTTCGAACTTCCCACCGTAGCGTTTGTCGTCAACTGTTCTCCCTATCTTGCGATTCGCACTCTTCAACAGCTTGCTCAAGATGTTGAAAAGACACTCCCTCTCGCCTTTTCAGCTCTGAAGTCCAGCATGTACGTGGATGACGCCTTGTGCGGTTCCCATGAGCTCGAATCGGCTATACGCCTGCGGCATGAGCTGGTCACCGCACTTCAATCGGCGGCCTTCACCATGCGGAAATGGACTGCCAACCACGTCAGCCTGCTGAGTGGCATCCCTCCGCAAGATCTTCTCAACTCCGACTTCCTCGAGCTCGAAGACGCCAGTTCCGAAAAAACCTTTGGCATCAGGTGGAACGCAAGCACCGATTGCTTTAATTTCGATGCCAAACTTACCGAAATCTTACCCTCGTACACCAAACGAGAAATGTTGTCGCTCATCGCAAAACTCTTCGATCCTGCCGGCTGGCTAGCACCTGTCATTGTTGTTGCAAAATCCCTGATGCAACAGGTGTGGCTTGATGGTACTGGTTGGGACGAACCGCTTAACCACCACACGTTTCAAAGGTGGCTTAACTTCGTCCAATGCTATCACCAGATCTCCCTGTTGAAAATCCCGCGCTGGACAGATTACACGTCAACCAGTGTTCTTGAGATCCATGCGTTTTCGGACGCCTCAGAACTGGTATATGCAGCTGCCGTCTATCTGCGCACTCGCACACCCACTCATATCCATACCTCCCTCCTCTACGCCAAAACCAGAGTCGCCCCGATCAAGACGCTCTCCATACCGCGTCTTGAACTCTGTGGCGCGGCTCTTCTGGCAGACATGCTTAACGCACTGCTGCCGCAACTCAATCTGCCACAATACAAATTGTATTGCTGGACAGATTCGACCATTGTGCTAGCGTGGCTAAAACGTCCTCCATGCACCTGGAGCACATTCGTGGCCAACCGTGTCACCAAAATAATCCAAACTGCGGATTCCACCCATTGGTTTCACGTCGAGTCGCAGCAGAACCCAGCGGACTTGGCCAGCCGTGGCATGTTCCCGCTCGAGTTACGCGACAACAAACTCTGGTGGCACGGCGCTGTGTAGTGGCAGCCCGTGTCTCATATCTCATAAACCAAAGGAGCGATATTAATAATAGTTATTTTTGTCTTTTGTGTTAGTTAGAATTTTTGTTATTGGTAATTGTTTTATGTGTAAGCAGTTTTGTATAATTTTTAAGAAATAAAAAAAAAAAAATAAAGATTTCCCTCACAGCAAGGCCCTAAGTCTCCTGGTTGAATGATTTGTGTGGAAAGGTGATTGTGGAAGGTGTGAATGGAAATGTGATTGAGCAAGGAATTAGGGAAAGTGGGAATTGTGAATGGAAGGGGGAATTAGTGGTGTTGTGGTGTATATCTAAGAGAGAGGTCCTTGCAAGTCCTTCGTCCCACTAATGGCTTCCTTCAGTTTATTAACAAGTGGTCCTGGAGGTCCTGGAAACGTTGCTATTACCCTTAGGAAACTCACACACAATTTTCTAATAGAACACAAGTTTAATTTAGGTTTAACTTCAAGCACACCTTGTCGTCGACTATTTATTCGTTCAATCTTATGCTTAATTTATACGTTGGTCTACATTCTAATGTTCCTATAATTCTTATGCTAAGGGAACGACATGGGATATGTCACCTGTTAAATACAAGCAAGATGCAAAGTCCAATGCTCTAAATTATGCTGAGAGTGCATAACTTCGCGGAACAGTTGTTCCGGAGCAAGTTAGCGTGTGCTGAAGGCACCGCCTAAAAGTATGTGCTGAACTATGGTTGTTGGACAAGCTGTCACTGCTACGTCGTCGTTGGTTGAAGACCACACTAATTGCTGCCTAAAAGTACGTGTAGCGAAAATGTGATGAGACTTAGCTTGAGTCTAACTTGTGACTCACAACATCCCTCCATTCTTAGAGCAAAAATTAATATATGTGAGTTAATCTATTCACATATATTAATTTTTCTTAGTCACTTTTTTTACTATGTATTATGTTAATATTATTTTTCTTATCAAAAACAGAAATGGCGAGGACAGTTTTGCCGAATTTGAATCCTTAAACTATGTATTATTAAGTTTGTAACATGTTTTCTCGGATGTGGGTCTATCGTAAATATATATGTATATATTTTTTTTCTCTTTTTCATGTAAATATATTATTTATTATTTTTTTTTTATGTATATTTTTTCCTCTCTTTTTTTTTTGTTTTTAATTTTCTTTTTACCCCTTTCGAAAGTTATGTAGGAAGAATACACGTGCTAGTGTTACAGTTTTGTTTTCTTTTATAATAGATCTCGGTTTGCGATACATCTTGGATACTTGGAGTTGAATAGTGCAGATGTTGTAACCGTATCGAATTGTTGTTTACCCGTACCATGGTCTTCGGTTGTGCTGTTATCATTAGTATTGCGGCTGTTGTTGGTACCGCCCGCCTATTGTAGACGTGGTGAGCATGTGGATGGGTGAATTGGGGCTATTTAATGATTTTGGTTCGGGTCCAGAGTCACGTTGTACAATACTTCTTCGATCAAATTTGTGTTCAATACTTTTCAGGTGGGGAATCATCAGGTGTGAGCTGCATTTTTAGTGTTACATTATATAACCTGAATCCACCATGTAAGTTGCTGATTATCGTGTGATTGCAAACGTAGATTGCTTTTTTCAATGCAAGTGATTGAATATCTGGATCCTGTACCCCTCCATCCCTTAATTTGTCCCTCTGTTTTTTATAATAAAATTTCTTTTCTCTTTTTTTTTATAAAAAAGTTTCCCATAGTAGGGTTTAACAACTTTTGTGTGTTGTTTAGCGAATCTTGGTGTATATGTACTGTTTCGTTAAAGGTGCTATAATTAATTTAAGGAGTAATTCGTTTACGGTATAATCACTGCGGAAGTATGTGGAGATGTCGTCATTTTTATGTTGAGATGTCGGCATTTTTATGTGGATATGTCGCCATTTTTATGTGGAGATGTCGTAATTTTTATGTTGAGATGTCGTCATGTTATCTTCTATGTCGGTTGGAAGTTATGATGTTGTTTTCTTCGTATTTTGAGTTGCGATTGTTCCTTGTGTGTGCTGGATGTTGAGATGTCGTCATATTATATTCTATGCTGGTTGGAAGTTATAATGTTGTTTTTTTTTTCCTATTTTAAGCTGCGTTTGTTCCTTGTGTGGGCTGGATTCTTCCGAGTTGACTTAATTTTAAGTTATCTAAATATGTTTTTAAGTGTGCTTTGATTGTGGTATGTAATATCAATTGTATGGATATTTTAATAGTATGTGGTACGTTTTGGTTGTGTATTATGCTTCTCTGTTGTTGTTTTTTTTTTTTTAGTGTGTTGTTTGTTACATTAACTTTTATTTTCCGATTTTTTGAGTATATATTTACAAGTATAACTATGGTAATAATTAATAATAGTATTGTTCCAATGCCAATTCCATATGAAATATTCTTATGATATTTTAATTCTCTTATTTCTTTTAGGTTTTCTATTTGTTGTATTTCAATTTTGTTGAACTGTGGTAATTTTTGTAATGTGTTATTTAATTTTATTGTGCTTAATAGAAATTTGTCTTGTACAGTTACTTTTTTGTTCGTGTATGTTTTATTTAGAACCGTTATTTGGCAGTTTGCGAGGCTTAGTAGGTAATTCCCATTTAGAGTCTTATTTTGGCTATTGCAATAGTTCGGTATTTGTAGATTTAATGCGTTTTTTATTATTATTGTCTCGTCGTTTATGTGTTTTATTTGTGTTTTGTTGTTGTGTACTAGTTTACATGTGCTTTTGAATATACAATTGGTACTTAGGTCTAAGTCTGCTAGAAGCGTGTTTTGGGTGTATGTGTATTTTTCTCCGTCTATTTTTACTACTAATTCATCTTGTTCTTCGATTTCGTAATTTTGGTTGTTTGTTATTGGTGTAATTAAATAAATGTCTGTATTTATATATGTTATAGGAATTTTTATGGCTATGATTAGTTTGTCGTTTTGAAGTGATAATACTCCCATTTTTATTAGTTTTAGTTTATAAAGATCTATATCGTACTCATCTATTTCTTGTTTTGTTAAAATGCTCGGGTGTACTGTGTTCTGTTTGGCTGATGCTATGTTATCTTGTATTTGGTCAACTATATTTTTTAGATTCCTTAATTTAAACATAATGTCTGTATACATAAGGTGTCTGAATATGAAGGCGGTTTCTTGTCTGATGGCGGTGAAAGTTTTTTTTATATTGTTCCTATCCTGTTGAATATTATTCTTTAATATTTGCAAGCTGTTGTTGAAATAGTCATTAATTTTTATTTGTTTATTTAGTTGAGTTATGGAGTTATGGGAGTTTTCGTCTGTTATTTTTAGATGTTCTAAAATTTCTTGCCTGTCTTCGTCATCCATGACTCCAAAAAGCCATTTGTGTGCTTTTCCTACAATGTTAATTAGTCCTCTTTTGGTTCTGTCTTTCTTTGCATTATTTGGGATAAATAATAATAATTTCAAGTATTTCGTATGGATCAATTATATGCAGAATCGTCATCGTCTGGTTTGCGATTTCTGTGTCTTGTAGCCGTACCATAATATAGCCCTCTGTTCCTTGTAATTCGGTTATTTGTAGAAGTGATTCAGATGTGCCCATTATTGCTACCATGTTTAATGTTAGAAAAAGTAGTTTGAATGTCATTGTGAATTGCTGAAAAAGAAAAGAGAAACGGTGCATTAGTTGATGTTGGTAGTGTATGTAAATCGCGGTTCACTAAATGCATTGATCGTGTTAGTTTATGTTATATGTGTGGATGCTGTTGTGGATGCTGCTGTGGATGCTGTTGTGAAGAACTGCATTCTTAAGCTTCGGTAAGCGGTAGTTTGATTTAATTGATTAGTTCTCTGCTGTCATTAGAACAATTAAGCTGTTTATCGTGTCATCTAATTTTTCCTTCTTAGTATTGCAATGGTACGTTTTATTTTCCGGTGTTGTTATCATATTTCCTTTTTTAGTTTTGTGTTTAATTTATTTTATAAAAATTATTGATATTGTGTTTTCCTACAGGCAACATTCAAGAAAACGATTTTGGAGTTTTGTTCTGAGGTGTCTGAATTAACTTGGGACCTCGATTATATGTTAAGGTGTTTGAGGGAGCAGGCTGAAATTCTCTCTTGGGATCCTGAACCGATTGTGTTTCAGGATACCTTTATCCTGATGGATTTGTTTGAGTCCATTTCTGCGGCGACAGGGCCACGATCCGCCACAAATTCCGGATTGGTTAAGTGCCCTTCGCAGAGCTTACGGCCGTCAACAGAATTAAAAAAAAAACTGAAATTGTGCAAATAATAGAATTTTATTGTGTGGAATTATAAAATATTATTATATGTGGAACAAGAAAATTTATTTCCTTTATTTTATTCATTATGTGTTTATTATTGCAATTTGTAACTTACAGGTGTAGTTTTATGAAAGAGAAACCTGCAAAAGAGTATATATTTCAAACGTTTTTCTTGTAGTACAATTTGATATTATTAATGTGATTTTTATTCATTGTGTGTTTGTCGTTGAGGGTAGTGTTGTGTTGTAGTGTTTTAAGAGATTGTTATGATATTTTTTGGGTTTGTTTTTTATTGTAATTACCGTAGTGACTGGGCTTGTTATATCTATAACATTGTAAGGACCTAACCATATTGGAGAAAATTTGTTTTTCCTAGTTTGATTTTTTAACAAAACTTTGTCTCCAATATTAAAAATTATTGGGTTTAGTTTAATGTCGTGTTGTTTCTTTGCTAGTTCTTTTGCTCTTTCTTGGTGTTTTTTTGCTAATTCGTGTGCTTTCTGAATTTGAAATTTTAGAATTTTTGACGGGTCTTCTGCGTTGTAAATTGGGGAGCATTTTTTTGTTAAGTTTGTTGGGAGATTTGTATCAAATCCAAATAGTGTGAAAAATGGTGTCTGCTTCGTTGTTATGTGTGGTGTATGGTTGTGTACATGCATGGCTGCTGATAGCCATTGATCCCAGTTGGAACCGTCTTCTTTTGCGAAACTACGCAAATATTCTGCTAGTGGTCGATGACTTCTTTCCAGTGAGCCATTCGCTTGTGGGTGGTATGGAGTAATATTTAACTTCTTGATTCCCAATATTTTACAGGTGTCTGAAAATACTCTTGAAATAAAGTTAGTGCCATTGTCGGTTATGAGAATTTTAGGGATTCCGTAACGAGCTACTATTTCATCAAAAAATGCTTTTGATATAGTGCTCGCTTCGGCATCTGGTATTGCTATGCTAATCATAAATTTTGAGAGATCGTCCTGAAAGGTTAGTATGTATTTATTGCCTAAAGTGGTTTCCGGTAAGATTCCGACTATGTCCATATATACCTTATCGAATGGTTTTTCCGGTGTGTCTGTCAAAACTAAGGGGATTTTAGTTAGTTTTGAGCTTTTGTTTACTTGGCATTTTGGACATTGTTTTACGAATGTTTTTATTTGTTTCTGCATATAGGCCATCGATATTGTTTTCGTATCCTTAGATATGTTTTTACAGCGCCTTGGTGGCCGCCTAGAGGTGAATTGTGGAAATCTTTTAGTATCGTTTGAATTTCCTTGGGATCTAATAAAGTGTTACGGATTCTGTAGTTTTGGATACATTTTTCGGGTCTTCTAAATCCTTTTCGGCGTCATTCGCCTTCGTTTTAGAACGGGTTTGTACGGTTGCAATATCGCTTTTCTGAGTTGAAATGCGGCTAAGGGCATCTGCGTTCAGATTCTTCTTGCCGGGTTTGTAAATAATTTCGAAGTCGTACTCTGATAATTTGTGTCTAAAACGAGCTAATCTGGATGTTTGATCCTTTAAATTTGCTATTCCTCTTCGCTATGAGTGGTTGGTGATCTGTAAATATTTTAAATGGTCTGCCTAATAAATACGCGCGAAAATTTTTTGTTGCCCAAACTATTTGTTAAGAATCGAATTAACATTTCTCTCTTCTTTATGCTCTCACTGTACTTAATATATCAGTTGCTGTCGCAAGCTCAACAAAGCCAGACGTGTGTTTGTTTCTTTTCAACAGGTTATGGGCCCAGGCTCGTGTAGTTAAATAATTTTTATCGTTCACATGGCGTCAACTTTTGCATTCCCGTTTGATAAATTGCGTGGCCGTGAAAATTTTGATATATGGAGAAAACATGCCCAATCTTATTTAGTGCTAAAAAATTGCTGGAAAGTTGTGAAAGATGGTTTAACAGAAAATTCCACAGAAAAAGAAAAGGAAACCGATGAACGCGCGTTGGCAGAAATTACATTAATGATTGAACCGACAAACTTTGGTCACATTGCCAAAGCAAAATCATCTAAAGAAGCATGGAGTGCATTATTATCAGCCTATGAAGACAAAGGACTGACGAGAAAAGTCGAACTCTTAAAACAATTAGTACAAACAAAGCTTTCAGATTTTAACTCCATGCAGGAATACATAAATGCAATGATAATGACATCCATAAAAGTGCAGCAAGCCGGATTGAACATCGACGATCAATTAACGGCATCATTAATGTTGGCTGGCCTGCCTGAAGAATTTCGGTCACTTGTTTTAGCAGTGGAAAACTCCAAGACGGAGTTAAATGTAGACATAGTAAAGAATTTACTTCTACAAGACGCTAAATTTGATACTGAAATCAAGGTTGAAGAAACTGTACTCATTTCAAAACCAAAAACAAAAGGTAAAAATTTCAAATGTCATGGGTGTAAGCAAGAAGGGCATTTTATAAGAAATTGTCCAAATAAATTCAAAAGGAATTCGCAAGAAAAACCCATATACAGAAAAAAGTGCAGTACAGAAAAAACCTTGTTAGCTTTAATTACTAATCAGAATGACAGAAATGATTGGTACATAGACTCCGGTGCAACGGCACATATGACCAACACAAAAGAGAATTTAAGAAATAAAAAAAATCTGCAAGGCAAAGAAGTAATAGCTGCTGACAACAACACACTCAAAATAGAGTGTGTCGGAGACATTAACATATCATTAATGGAGGAGAAAGGAAGGAGGAAAAGGAAGGAGAAAAGGAAATAGAAACAGTGATAAAAAACGTCGAATATGTACCGGGTATATGTGCAAATTTTTTGTCAGTTAGGCAAATGACGCAGAATGGATTGAAAGTGGTTTTTGAAGACGATATTTGTGAAATTCTAAACAACAATAATGAGTTAGTGGCCACCGCCAATGTGTCAAACAATTTATATAAGCTTAATTGTGTTTCTCAAAACAAAAGAACATTAAGCGAAAGTGCGATGTTAATAAACAATAGCTTTGAGCTATGGCATCGTCGTCTTGCACACATTTGCGACGAAAATTTAAAAAAGGTTAAGAGTTATTCAAAAGACATAAATTTTTCACATATTAGTAACACAAAATGTGTGGTTTGCATACAGGGCAAGCATGCAAGAAATTCATTCCAAGAAAGTAAACAGCGAGCTTTAAAACCATTAGCAATCGTACACTCAGATGTAATGGGTCCACTCAGAACTCCATCATTCTCTGGTGCTCGTTATATAGTCACGTTTGTAGACGATTACTCAAGCAAATTATTTGTTGTGCCAATAAAAAACAAATCGGATGTCTTTAATGAATTTAAAAAATTTAATTGCTATGTTGAAAATCAGTGTGGTACGAAGATAAAAATATTTCGAACAGATAACGGTACGGAATATGTCAACGAGCGCTTTGAAAAATATTTGGAATCGAATGGCATACTTCACCAAAAGGCGACTCCCTACACGCCAGAGCAGAATGGAGTAGCTGAACGGATCAACCGCACAGTAATGGAGCGTGTACGATGCTTATTATTGGATTCAGGGCTTGAAGAATTATTTTGGGCAGAAGCAGCAGCAACTGCAGCGTATTTGCTGAATCGAGTCCCATGCAGAAATAACAGCAAAAGTCCTGAAGAAATGTGGTCGGGTATCCAACCAAGTATCAAACATTTACGTGTGTTTGGCTGCAAACCCTTTGCACATGTGCCAAAACAGAAACGATCCAAATTGCAACCCAAATCCATGGAATGCATTTTTGTGGGTTACAGCCAACAATCGAAAGCTTACAGACTGTTCGATCCCGCAAGCAAGAAAATCATCGTCAGCCGAGACGTTATTTTCATGGAAAATCCAAATGAGGTACGTGTAAGCGAGTTATCCAATACTAATAAGAAATGGTTACCCATAGTTAACACAACCACTGATGAAGTTGTCAATTCAGAGAGAAATATTAAAGAAGAATTGTCAACTGTGTACGACGATGAAGACAATGATGCTCATGGAGAATCAGAGGGCAATGTAAATCAAATGCCAACAGCAAATGATGACGATAATGCGTTTGACAATGATGACGGTGATGTTAGCGAAGCTGCAGAAGAGAATCAAGGCGTCATTGATATTCGCCGGTCAGAGAGATTAGCTAATAAAAAGAAAATCGGCACTGCTTTCAATTTTAGTGCAACCGATTTTATCTCGGAAGATCCCACAACAGTCGAAGAGGCGTTATCTTCTCCTAAAAAAGACATATGGAAGGTAGCCATGAACGAAGAAATGAATTCCTTGATATCAAATGAAACATGGAACTTAAAAAGGCTACCAAGTAACAAAAAGGCCATCAAATGTAAATGGATATTCAAGACTAAGGTTGATGCAAATGGTATGGTTGTAAGACACAAGGCCAGACTTGTTGTCAAAGGGTGCAGTCAAACAAAAGGTATAGACTTCGAGGAGACTTTCGCTCCAGTGGTCCGTTATACCTCCATTAGATTTCTTCTGGCCATGGCTGCAAAACTTAACCTACAAATACATCAACTAGATGCAGTGACGGCGTTTCTGAATGGTGACCTGAAAGAAGAAATATACATGGAGCAACCTGAAGGCTACCATGATGGCACAAATAGAGTTTGTGCTCTGAAGAAGTCCTTGTACGGTCTAAAACAGTCAAGAAGAGTATGGAATGAAAAGCTGAACAAAGTATTAGTAAAACTTGGATTGATACGCAGCGAAGTAGACCAATGCGTTTATTATTCAGCAAGTCAAATATACACTTTATATGTTGCAATATATGTGGATGATGTGTTGGTGTTCTGTAATGACATAAACATCATTAACACTCTCAAATTAGAGTTGTCAAGAAATTTCCAAATGAAAGACATGGGTGAAGCTCATTCAGTTTTGGGTGTTCGCATAACGAGGGATATGTCTAAAGGTATCATAAAGCTTGATCAGTCGCAGTACATACATGAAGTTCTCAAACGTTTCTCGATGGACGATTGCAATTCTGTCACAACACCTGTCGATCTTAACCAGAAGCTGTCGTCAGAAATGTGTCCTTCTACTGATGCAGAAAGAGCAGAAATGGAAAACGTACCATACATGCAAGCATTTGGTTGTTTGTTGTTTGCAGCTCAGATCACAAGACCGGACATATGTTTTGCAGTTAACCTGCTGAGTCGATTCAACAAAAACCCCGGAAAAGGCCATTGGGTTGCGCTAAAGCGTGTAATGCGTTATCTAAAGGGCACAATCGACAAAGGTATTACATACAACAGGGAAAATAGCGAGATGTGCGGATACTGTGATGCAGATTGGGCAAACAATTTAGATGATAGACGTTCAACGACTGGCTATGTCTTTACTGTCCAAGGTGGTGCAGTATCTTGGTGTACAAAGCGCCAGCAAATAGTTGCGCTCTCCACAACGGAAGCAGAATTCATGTCAGTAGTAGCTGCGATGCAGGAATCAACGTGGCTGCAACGTCTAAGACATGAACTAGTGCAAAACTCTCCAAAAGGAATGGTTTTGCATTGTGACAACAAAAGCGCAATACATATTGCGGAAAATGGGTCGTATTCATCTCGAACAAAACACATAGATATAAAGGCAAAATTTATAAGTGAAAAAATAGATAGACGTGATATTCGGTTAGAATATCTTCAAACCAACCAAATGCCCGCAGACATTTTAACTAAGGGAGTAAACGCAGACAAGATGAAATTATTTACAAAGAAATTAGGATTGAATTAACATGATCAATCACATGACATCATTGTACAACCTTATGATATTTATTTTATGAATTATGTTTTTATTTTTTTTTTGAAGAATACTTGTTTGAAATTATTAAAATTATTTAAGTTTGAAGTTATAAAAATGTTTATTCAGGGAAGATGTTAAGAATCGAATTAACATTTCTCTCTTCTTTATGCTCTCACTGTACTTAATATATCAGTTGCTGTCGCAAGCTCAACAAAGCCAGACGTGTGTTTGTTTCTTTTCAACACTATTGCCAGAAATTTTTTCTCTATTGTGGAATAACGTTTTTCAGCGTCGTTTAGGGCTCGGCTGGCGAACGCTATTGGCTTGTCTAATCCTATTTCTCCCTGCGATAAAACTGCTCCTAAAGCTTCATTGCTTGCGTCGGTTGTTAAGTTAAATGTTTTCGAAAAATCTGGGTATGCAAGGATAGGTGGTGAACTAATTTTTGATTTTAGAATTTCGAAAGCTTCTTGGCATTCTGTTGTCCATATAAATTTTGCGTTTTTTCTTAGCAATTTATTTATTGGTAGTGCTAATTTTGCTGTATTTGAAATAAATTTTCTGTAATAGTTAATTAGCCCAAGAAATGCTTGCACTTCTTTTTGATTTTTGGGAGGTTGTATTCTTAATACACACTCAACTTTTTCTGGATCAGGCAGTGCGCCTGATTCTGTACACTTATGGCCTAAGTAAACTATTTCTTTTTTAAGGAATTGGCATTTCTTTGTATTCAATTTAAGATTAGTATTTCGTAATATTTCTAGAACTTTACTTAGTCTAACCTCATGTTGTTTTAAGTTTCTACCGTAAATAACTATGTCGTCTAAATATACGAAACAATCTATACCCTGCAAACCTGTAAGAATATGGTTCATTATTCTCTGGAAGGTTGCAGGTGCTCCGGTAAGACCGAAAGGCATTCTGTTGAATTCAAAATGTCCTAATCCTGTACTAAAAGCTGTTTTTTCTCTATCGCTATCTTTTATTAATATTTGGTGATATCCACTGGCAAGGTCTAATGTTGAAAAATATTTACTATGTCCTAATTGCTCCAAGATTTCATCTATTCGTGGTATTGGAAAAACTTGCTTAATTGTAATATCATTAAGCTTACGGTAATCTATAACTAACCTCCATTTTTTCTCTGTATTGGTAGTATTTTTCTTTGGAACTAACAAGAGTGGAGAGTTCCATGGTGAAGTGCTGGGGGAAATTATATTTTCGTCTAATAATTTCTTTACCTGTATGTTTATCTCCTCCCTGTAAGAGTGAGGAAGGCGGTATTGTTTTTGATTGATTGGAGGTGTATTTTGTAAAGTTGGTATCTCATGCTGCATTATGGTTGAGTACGATAATTGTTGTCCCTCTAATAGAAAAACGTCGTGAAACTTCATACAAATATTTTCTATTGATTCTCGTTCTTCTTCATTTAGGTTGGAATCTAATTGTAACTCTTGTAGAAGTTGTCTCACTCTCGATCGTTTACATATATTCGTCTCATTAATATTATTTATATCGAAATTTTGTATTTTATAATCATCAAAGTCTGAGTATGATACGTTTAAATTTTTTGGTATGATAAATCCTTTCTCTGACGAGTTTAAAAGTGGGACAATTGCTGTTTTGTCCTTTATGTTAGTCAGAGTTTCTGGTATATAAATATTTGGTGCAATTTGCTGCTTATGTATTATCGCTGTTTTTGTGTCAGCGTTAATATTAATGGGGACTATTTTTATAGTTCTACTATCTATTGAAATATTTTCTATTTTATTTTGATCATTTTCTGTATTTTCATATTTTACCATTGGTAGTGTTGTGATACATTTTTTATTCTTATCAAAAAATGAGATTTTTTTGTTATTTATTTTTAGCGTGTTTATCACGGATTGGTTCCATAAATTATCTCGACCGATTATTCCATCTGCAGGTACGCCTTGCTCCCAAGAAACAACGTGTAACTTGAAAGCAAGTTGTTTTACTCTGCTATGATTTATAAGAATTGATCCTTGTGTTGTTATGTGGCCGCCAAATGCTCCACATAAGTTTTTTATGTCATTGGTATTTATTTGTAATGATTCTGTTAATTTACTTTTTTTTACTAAACTGGTATCCGCTCCAGAATCGACAAGTAAAGTTAGTTTTTTATTTTTTGTACCTTCGCAGGGTATTTCGATAAACACGTCATTTAAACTGTCGGATTCTGTGCAAGGATTTTGCTTGGTGAAGCTTGAATAGTTATTAGTTTCGTTATTTCTGAAATTATTATTTGCTTTTTTCATTTCAGCATGAAAGAATTTAACAAATTCAACGATGCTTTTTATTCTTGTTATTATAAGTGATTGTGTTGTTTTTTGTGTAATATTAAGTATATGTAGTATACAGTTTATGGCGTTTGGAGTTGCTTGTATTAGAAGGTGTATTGTAAGATATATAAGTAGTGACAAAGACAGCATAATTTCTCCCAATTTTCTGAAGAAGACTTTCGTATTATATTTAAATAAGTCCCTGTTGGCATTTATTGTTATTTCCTTTTCGCTATTCTGAAATAATGCTTTTGCTGACCAATGGCTTTCGTCCCTTTGCACGATGATCTTTTCTTGTTCTGGTTTTTCCACTGTGCTTTTGTTATTCATTGTATTATTACATGTTGTGTTAAGTGGATTTTGTACATTAACTTGATGTTGGTTATGTCTTCTGTTATATTAATGTTATGTTTAGCACAATTTGTTGCAAACGTATCAACGATCCTATTGGATGTTTGATTTACTGTTTCCACACAATTTGGCCTAAAGTTACTATTATTTTGGGGTTCCCAGTTTATTGGCCTTGACTGGGCCCCTGCTGGTTTCCCTGGAGATTTTCCCAATTTTTCTTGGCATTACAGCTAAAAGCCGAATGTGCTGGTCGGTTGCACCATAGGCATTGTTTAGAGTAATTTCTATTGTTTACATTATTTCTATTTATGTTATTGTTATTATTATTGTTAGTTGAATTCTTAATATAACTATTATTATTAGGTGTCCTTGAATATCCTGAGTAATTTCGATTCGCGTTGCTGAAGTTTTGTTTTTGCTCTTTTGTTTTATTATAGTTATTGTTGTAATTTGTTTCATAATTGGCATCATCATTTCTTTGTATATTCGTTTGTGCGGGGTAATTCATTTTTCTGCTGATGTTGTCAGCGTTGACTATTGCGCCGGACGTGTTATAGCTTGCATTCCAAGTTTGCTGTTGCGGGTGTCTTGTTTCATGTTTTCTGCTTACCGAGTCGCGCGGGTTCGCGCTAGCGCAACGCCAATTTTGTTCATGTCCATAGCGCAGACAAATTGTGCAGAACGGTGCATTTTTTCTGCTTAAGCACTCGTCTCTGGTATGCCCTTTTTTTCCACAGAAGGAACATGAGATATTCGCTTGTGGATAGCGACGTATGTTTTGTGTATGATTTTGAAGTGTTTTGAAATTTGCAATATTTGCAGTTGTCGTAATGTTGTGTGGGAAAATACTTTGTGTTTTGTTGCTTTGCTCCAAGATGTTTAAAACGCTTAACGTTTGTTCTATTAACTCATCTACGTTTTGTGTCGCAATATTTAATACGTGGAGTCGAAGTTGGGGATCTATTAAGCCTGTTTTGAAAGCTAGAATTGTAGATGATTGCAGTTCTTGAAGTAATGCTTCTGAATTCTGACTTGCATATGCATGTTGAATTATTTCCTCAGCTTGTAGTTTCAATGAGATTAATCTTCTAGCGAAAGATCTTACTGATTCTATTGGATTTTGTTTAATGCTTTGAATTTTTTGTGTTACTGAAGAGAGTGTCACCGGCTCTAAATATGTGGATTTTATAAGTAAATAGAAATCTTCTAATTTTTCTATTTTCCTTAGTCGAATTAAATTGAACGCATCACCATGTAGGCGTTGTTTTATGCATGCTATGTGTTCAGAATGAAGGTGACTGAACAAAGGTGAATAACACACAGCACAAACTTCACGTTCACGGCCGGTCACCAAATATATGCTGACTCGCAAAAAGGGCTGGTTGAACGGCCAACTGTAATAGGAGAACCATTTTCACGGACGTGAGCGAGCTGCAGTCATGTTGCATATGATGGCATGGTGTGTGTGTGCTGCTGGTGTATTAAAAATAAGAATTTATGTACTTAGATTTGTAGTAGTTTAATTGATAGCTTATAGGGAAATATACATAATTTAACGTATAAATTAAGGCAAAAATAATAAACGGGCAGTTGTTGTCAATCATCCGTTAATCAGTGCATTTCGGTGTTTAATTCGGTCTGTAGTTCCAAGTGCTGCAGATTGGTATTTTAGATAGCAATCAGATCAACAATTCAACTTGCAGTTCCAAGTGCTGCAAGTAATCACAAGCATCAAGGATTAAAATAACTTAATTGGTTCAAGTGCCGATTAATATCAACAGTGAAACTTGCAGTCTCAAGTGCTGCAAGTAGACAAGGTGAATACATTAATTGGTTCAAGTGCCGATTAATATCAACAGTAAAACTTGCAGTTTCAAGTGCTGCAAGTGAACAAAAGAAATAGATTAATTGGTTCAAGTGCCAATTAATATCAGGGAAAACGCTTCCTGATCATTTTGGTTACCCCGACGTGATCGTCAAAGGACATGGCGACATTCGATCAACTCGTGGCAGCTCAACAGGAGCTAGGTGAAGCAATCTTCACTATAGTTAGAAACTTCAAAAAGGACTCAAGTGACCGTAAGGCGAATACTAAATACTACGAAGAGCGAATTCAACGTCTGAAGGAGGCAACATCACGTTTCCAGGACCTCGATCAACAAATAAGAGCGATTCCACAAGCACCAATGAATCATGACTACTTCTCAAAAAATTACTACACGGAAGTCATGGCGGTAGCAACGAAATACAAGAGTGAGTTCGAGACTGCACTCAAAACGTTACCAGAGACCGCAATAAGCGCTGCAGTAGGTGAAGAAACCAATGATAATCAGAGATTGGTTCGACGATTGTCTGCGTTAATTGCTGCCGCACGTCGAATGTGCATCAGAATAGCAGAGGACACGGCCGACCATCCTGAGCAGCATTATGAGATGAAGTTGGAAACCCTACAACGAATGTGGCAGCAGGCAGAAGCTTTAAATTTAGACATCTGGGAACTCTGCGCTGAGCCAGCCTCTGTGGGTTACAACGAAGCAGCATACAACAGCATTGAGGAGCAGGTGCAAGGCATACTGACGGAATTATCGCTAAAGGCAAAATCCACGCCGTCTAACGGGACCAGGAGTGGTGATAAGCCATCAGCGTTAAATGCAGGCGTCACAAGTTCATTGCAACTTCCTCGAATCAATATTCCATCTTTCAACGGGGATTATCTGAAGTGGCGACAATTCTTTGACCTCTTCAATCAACTGGTGCATAATCAACCGCTGCCTACTATTCAGAAGATGTGGTACCTAAAAATGAATGTATCAGGAGATGCAGAAAAGTTAATTCGACATCTTTCGCTTTCTGAAGCAAATTATGAAACAGCATGGAAGATGCTGCAGGAAAGATACAACAACATGAGAATATTGACATCTACGCTAATTCAAAAGCTATTAGACCAATCTACGATGTTGCCGTCAGCACCTTCAATAAAAATTCTTCATGACACTACAAAGGAATGTTTATTAGCATTAAACAATCTGGGCGTCGTGACTTCATCATGGGACCCACTGTTGCTGCACATCCTGATAAAAAAGGTGGATCGAACGACATATCTTGCATTCGAGCAATCGCTGAAGTCACCAAGAGAACTTCCAACGATAGAAGAATTTATGTCTTTTTTGGAGAAGCGATTCCAATCTCTTGAGTCATTTAGTCAAAGAGAGAGAACCATTGCATCGCATTCAATGCAGAGATCAGTCACGTCAGGAGCGGCTGTACGACAAGTAACTACGATATGTCAGTCGTGCAAAAAGGGGACTCATCAGTTATATGCTTGTCAAGTTTTCCTACAGCTTAAACCAGCCGAGCGATGTTCATTTGTGAGGAAGCAGAACTTGTGCTTAAATTGTTTAAAGCCAGGTCACATGGCAGGAAGGTGTACATCCAGAAACTGTATGAAGTGTGATAAAAAACATAACACTCTCCTTCATATGGACAGCAACTCGTCAAACGCCACGAATAATCATCAACAAAGGTCTGAAGAGAACAACGCCAATTCCAGTACAAAGGTGGAACAATATTCCCGAGCAACGTCATTAAGCGTAG
This sequence comes from Thecophora atra, assembly GCA_937620795.1. Lineage (NCBI taxonomy): Eukaryota > Metazoa > Arthropoda > Insecta > Diptera > Conopidae > Thecophora > Thecophora atra. The sequence goes on from OW569398.1 coordinate 29,978,152, forward strand.
CACAAGACTACACTTCTCGGTTCTACGTCCTATTAGGAACAGCAGTAATCAAGCTGGTAGCCAATAACGGACGAGAAGTGGAATGCCGAGCCATCCTTGACTCCGGATCGCAAGTCAACCTGGTGACAGAAAGGATAGTGAAGAAATTGGGAATAACGTGCTCAAAGACGTCGATGAGTATTCAGGGCATTGGGCAAGGAACAAAGAAAACAGATCATCGGATTAATGTCTGTGTGCAATCTTCACAAAACAACTTCAAGACGCGCTTAGAGGCGTTTGTTCTCCAGAACATCATATCTCAACAGCCATCATATTCTATTGATACATCTCAGTGGACGATACCAAGGAACATAAATTTAGCTGACCCAAAGTTTCAACACCCACAAGCAATCGATGTCCTCCTAGGAGCTGAGTTATACTATCAACTGCTGGTGGTTGGACAAATATCTTTGGGAAAGAATCTCCCAGTGTTACAGAACACAGTTTTTGGTTGGATAGTGTCAGGAAGGGTAAACAACAGCAAGGAAACTGAATCGCTACAATGTGGAGTATGCGTCACTGAGGAAAGCAATCTAGAAGAAGGTATTGAGCGGTTATGGAAAATGGAGGAAGTAGTGGTAGCAGATCAACCACGTTCCAAAGCAGAGCATCAATGTGAAATGCAGTTCACACAGAATATGGCCAGATTGATAAAGGGCAACTTTATGGTAAAACTTCCATTCGCTGATAGTCCAGAGAGATTGGGAGAATCACAAGGCGTTGCATTCATCAGATTCCTGTCACTAGAACGGCGGTTATCAAAAGATGAAACGTTACGACAACAATATGTCGCGTTCATGGATGAATATGAAACGTTAGGTCACATGACGAAGATCGACAAAGAATCCATTTTAACACCCCATTATTTTGTGCCTCACCACTGCGTGGTCAAACCTGACAGCGCTACCACGAAACTGAGAGTAGTATTCGATGCATCGGCGAAGGGCTCATTAGGTGCGTCGCTGAACGACATATTGCACACAGGACCAGTTATTCAGGACGATCTCTTTTCAATATTGCTGCGCTTCCGTTTCCCGCGGTTTGTGTTTACGACAGACATCAAAAAGATGTATCGCCAGATTCTTGTTCATCCTGAGGACAGAAGATATCAACTCATTATCTGGAGAAGGCGCCCAAGTGAACCAGTCAACTACTATGAACTCAATACTGTTACATATGGAACTAGACCAGCTCCATACTTGGCGATCAGATGCCTGAAACAGCTTGTTACAGAAAATAGCAACAGCTATCCACTAGGAGCCCAATTTCTTGATAAGAATTTTTACGTCGATGATGGATTGGGAGGATCAGACAATCTGAGTACAGCAATCGAAACACAACGCCAACTAGTGCATATCTTAAATTCAGGTGGCTTCACACTGCATAAATGGAGCGCAAACCAACGTCAACTACTTCAAGGGGTCGTAGAGGACAATCAAGAGAAGAACCTTGATTTGTTAAGTGAGCAGAACATGACTAACACCCTGGGCCTAGCATGGCTGCCAAACGAGGATAAACTCTGTATCAAGGTTAATTTATGTCCCCACAAGCGCATCACCAAGAGAACAGTGAGTTCAGATCTAGCCAGGCTTTTCGACCCCCTTGGAATCCTTGCACCAATAGTGGTAATGGCAAAAATATTTATACAAGAACTCTGGCAGCTAAAATTGACTTGGGACGAATCACTATCAATTGAACATCATACAAGGTGGACATCATTCAGAGAAGACTTGATGGAAGTCAGCAACTTCAAAATAGCTCGTCACATCTTCGACTGGAATCGTCCAAAGTCAATGCAAATGCATGTATTCGTGGATGCTTCGGAAAAGGCTTTCGGTGCTGCTATATACATACGTTTCCTTGATGCAGAAAATAAAGTTGCAGTGAGACTCCTATGCGCGAAGTCACGGGTTGCACCACTCAAGCGACAAACAGTGCCCAGGTTGGAATTGTGTGCGGCCTTGCTAGGTGCTCAGCTGGCCACCAGAGTAACGAAGGACTTGAATCGAGCAGACATTTCAACTATTTATTGGACAGATTCAACAATTGTGCTGTCATGGATAAACTCGAACTCAGTATCCTATCAAACGTTCGTAGCGAACAGGATTGCAGCTATTCAAGAGGCAACGTTGCCGGAACAATGGCGTCATGTGTCATCACAGCACAACCCAGCTGATGTTTTATCCAGAGGAATGTTGCCGACAAAACTAATAGGCTGCAATTTATGGTTATACGGCCCAGTGTTTTTGCACGGAGTAGAGGAGAATTGGCCGCCAAAATTTATACCAAGCTTATCCATAGCAAATGACATGGAACGAAAACGCACGATGCCAGCATCAGCATCGCTTATAGTCAGCGCCGACCCATCAGCAATAGTATATACAATACAGCACAGGAACTCCTTTACGACGCTCCAACGGATTATTGGATACATAATCCGCATCGTGAAGCGTTTTAAAGGAGTGTCAGACTCCAATCAGCTCCAACTTTCACCACAGGAATTAAACGATTCTTTGGTGTTTATAGTAAAAACATTACAGCAATCGGAATTTTTGGAAGAAATCAAGGTACTCTCGAAGGGTGAACAAGTACACAAGAGTAGTACGCTTGCCTCTCTGAATCCTTTTTTGGATGAAAGGGGCGTTATTCGTGTGGGTGGTCGCTTAACTACAGCAACGATAAGTTATGACGCCAAGCATCCAATGCTCCTTCCATACAATGATCCCATTGTAAAACTTTTAATACAACGAGTGCACGTTACTCATCTTCACTGTGGACCACAACTCTTGCTCGCCCTAGTGCGACAAAGGTTTTGGCCTATAAAAGGAAAGCTGATGGCCAGATCTATTGTTCAACATTGCGTTAAATGCTCCAGAGCCAATCCCAAGCTGCTAAATCAAGTTATGGGGAATCTACCACCAGAACGGACTAGCCCAGCACGACCGTTTATTAATAGCGGTGTTGACTACTGCGGACCGTTTGAAGTGCATTACAAGATCCGAGGGAAGCGACCTCATAAAGCGTACATCGCCATATTTTGCTGTTTCGCCACAAAAGCCATCCACTTTGAACTGGTGTCAGACCTCACCACAGCAGCTTTCATAGGAGCAATAAAGCGATTTATCAGCCGGCGAGGGCATTGCCAAAACATATTTTGTGACAACGCAACCAATTTCGTAGGTGCAAAGAATGAACTGTACCACTTATATTCATCCGACGCTAGAGAGGAAATCACAAATGCTTGCTGCAGTAAGAGCATAAATTTTCATTTTATTCCTCCCCGGTCTCCACATTTCGGAGGGCTCTGGGAATCTGCAGTGAAATCTGCAAAATATTTGTTAACAAGAAGTGTCTCAATTGTATCCTTGACATATGAAGAGTTGGAAACGGTAGCCATAGAAATTGAAGCAATTCTAAACTCTCGACCGCTCACAGAAATGTCTGCAGACCCGAATGATTTGACCGCTTTGACCCCAGGACACTTCTTGATTGGAGAACCTTTAACGGCTCAAGTAGATCCTTCATCCAAGCAAATCAGTACTAGTGTGCAGACAAGATGGAAGTTAGTAACACAACTTAAGCATGAGTTCTGGAAGCGTTGGTCGACAGAATACCTAAACCAGCTGCAGCAGAGGTCTAAATGGAGAACACAATCACCTAACATCCAGCCTGACTCTATGGTCATCATCAAGGAGGATAACTTGCCACCACTAAGCTGGCCGGTAGGGCGCGTCACGAAGGTGTACGAAGGAGATGATGGATATGTTCGGGTAGTGAAAGTAAAAACCGCTACAGGAGAATGGAAGCGACCGATTCATCGATTATCGCCTTTACCAATAAAGGTCGAATCAGTAGAACTACCATCAGATCCACCTAATGGGAGTGCCGGAAGCCAACTGCGGGGTGTCAGTAACCCAAAAAGACGCAAGTGCGATGCGACCAATACATTGGTTGCACTCCTCTGTATTCTTTTCGTGCTACCATTAGCAATAGCTGCACCATTTGCAATAACAAGATATGACACAACACCAGGAATCTATTTTGAAGGATTGGGAACCATAAAGCTAACGACCGCTGAATGGAATCTAATCGCTTTCTTTGATCTCAAGCGGCTTCAATCCAATTTAATTACTTTTAAAAGAGGAACAGCTGCGATAAGTCGATTATGCCAACACATGGACAATTATACAAACTGCAACGCGCTAAGGGACCAATTCCGCCTAGATCTGGAGCAATTGAAGTCCAACGATAAGATAATGGAATCCAGACGTCAAAGGAGAGGAGCTGTAAATCTGATCGGCAATATCGCCAATACACTTTTTGGAGTGTTAGACTCAACCTACGCTGAGCAGATGTCCGCAACAATTGACCAGATAACGGATAACCAAGAACATCTACTAACGTTGCTAAAAAATCAAACGTCAGTAGTGGATTCAACAATCAACTTAATTAAGGAAGATCAAAGGGCAATAACTACAAAATTTGATGAGATCGATAAGCAATTAACTGAAGTCGAACGCATCCTAAATAAGCAACAAGACTACTTCAGCAAGCAGGGAGGTTTTCAGATTTACACGTCTCTGGCGCTTCAGTTAACGATCATTAGGGCAGAGCTGAAACAGACACAAACAGCAATACTTTCAATTCTAACCGACGTCAATCATGGCAAAATTCACCCGTTGCTGCTTTCACCTATTCAACTGACAGAGGAAATAGGAAAGATTCGAAATCATTTGCCAAGTACATTGCAGTTACCGGTAGAAAGGGAAAATCTTGTGACAATTTATAAACTTCTGAAGGTATCAGCGGGAGTTTCAGATAACCACCTTATATTCAACATAAGGATTCCCTTGATCGATGACAGAAGATTCCAACTCTTCAATTTGATCCCCATACCACGACTGACACAAGGCATGCTAATTGCCCCAACACTGTCTACGCAGTACTTGGCGATTTCACCTCACCGAGATATCTACTTTCCAACGAATGCGACGCTGATCCAATCATGTGCAATAGTGAACGATATTACGTATTTATGCTACGACGTAAGAACGACCTACAGTCAAGGATCTGGTGTGGTTGAATGCGAAATAGGATTCTTCAATAATGATACTAAGTTGGACTGTGAATATGAAGAATTCAAGAGGGATCTATCGTGGACACCGATGCTAAGGACTAACGAATGGATATTTGCAACGAAAACACCAATACGAGTAAATGCAGTATGTGGAGCAGAATCATTACAGTTCACTTTGTCCAATGTTGGGTGTCTAAGCCTGCAACCAAACTGCATAATTAAAAGCAATCAAATAACCACTCACAGTTTTCAACGATTCAACAGCAGCATAGCCATTTCCTATACAAGCTTGACCGAATTCAAAACAAACGAGACGATCGACCGTTTTAATCATTCGTCGCTTATGAAGACCCAGTTTATATCTAAATTCGACGAACTAAGTGCGCTTCAAGAGAAGCTGAAGGAACAAGGGAGGATGGAAATTCATCAGCTCAGAAAGAACGACCACCATCAATTCACTATCGGCTACTTGTCTCTGGCTATTGGAATAGCTGCAGCGATCGCTTTGTTATGGAATTGGATACGATCTAGACCAACAGTGCCCAAACCATCGCCGCGTCACAGTCAGCCGTTTGAAGTTGTTGCCGACTAACTTCGCGCAAGGGGGGGAGAATGTTCAGAATGAAGGTGACTGAACAAAGGTGAATAACACACAGCACAAACTTCACGTTCACGGCCGGTCACCAAATATATGCTGACTCGCAAAAAGGGCTGGTTGAACGGCCAACTGTAATAGGAGAACCATTTTCACGGACGTGAGCGAGCTGCAGTCATGTTGCATATGATGGCATGGTGTGTGTGTGCTGCTGGTGTATTAAAAATAAGAATTTATGTACTTAGATTTGTAGTAGTTTAATTGATAGCTTATAGGGAAATATACATAATTTAACGTATAAATTAAGGCAAAAATAATAAACGGGCAGTTGTTGTCAATCATCCGTTAATCAGTGCATTTCGGTGTTTAATTCGGTCTGTAGTTCCAAGTGCTGCAGATTGGTATTTTAGTTAGCAATCAGATCAACAATTCAACTTGCAGTTCCAAGTGCTGCAAGTAATCACAAGCATCAAGGATTAAAATAACTTAATTGGTTCAAGTGCCGATTAATATCAACAGTGAAACTTGCAGTCTCAAGTGCTGCAAGTAGACAAGGTGAATACATTAATTGGTTCAAGTGCCGATTAATATCAACAGTAAAACTTGCAGTTTCAAGTGCTGCAAGTGAACAAAAGAAATAGATTAATTGGTTCAAGTGCCAATTAATATCAGGGAAAACGCTTCCTGATCACTATGAATGTTTGTAAGTCTCTGGCGTCGATGCTCTTGTTTGCTAACTCGCATCCTTCGATAAACTTATAGATTTCGCTTCTAATGTCGGGTGATTGGGTGCCTGAGAATAGTGGAACTAACCTATTTACAGTTTTTGCGATCTGTTCAATGCTCATTTTGGAAGTAATTAAGGGCTGTGAGGTGATTGGAGACAGAACTTCGGTGGAATCTATGTTTTCTGACTTAGATCTCTGGGTTGTTATATATGGTTGTAGAAATGTCTATATTTTTGGAGTGTCCGAAAGGGATCTTCTGGATGCAGATAGTTTTTGTTTGAGTGTTTTATTTTCCTCTTTATATTTTTCGAGTTGGTCTAGGGTGTGTGATAATGTTGGTAATTGGTTAATTTCTTCTTCTGTCAGGTTTTTAAATTTTCTAAGATTAGAATTTTCTTGGTCTAATTCTTCAACTAAAGTTTCCTGCCTCTTCCCTTGTTCTATTATATTTTTATGTTTTGTTGCAAGAGCACCAAAATCGGTTTTCCAATGATCTATTTCTTTTTCTAAGCTGTCTTGTTTGTGCTCGTTGAAATTTAGTATTTCTGTGAGAATTGTGTCTAGTTTTTCTACTTTTGAAATTCTTCCTAATGCTGATAACTTTGTTTTTATGAGGGCAATGTTTTCTTTATTTTTTATTGTTGTTATCAGAACAGTCCAAATTTTCTCTACAAGACTATCTATTTCTGTTTGAAAATCCTTATATTCTTTTAGTAAACTAAAATATTTTTCATTCAGTTCGTGCTTTTCTGCCATCTAATTTGACTTTGTAGCATTCTAGATGTTGCAATCGTAATTGCACTAAGCATTCGTTTGCAGTTTTTTTTTTTTTTTTGTGTTTAACTTTTTCGAAGGGTTAGTGCATATTCGCGTGGGCGAATAATAGACGGAAAAGAAAGATCAGATTGTTTTTGTTCTACTCTGTCAGAAATGTCTTATATTGTAAACGAATTGATCGTTTTGTCTTTTAGTTCCGGTGTTTTATGATTCTTATGAATATCTCGGATTTGCAGATGCTTCTGTTTGATGTGAATTGATTTGAAGGAAATGTTACCAGCAATAAATTAATTAAGAGCCTCGCATGCTTTCTCGTGAAATCTCCTATTAACTTTATATGACCAGACACAAAAATGAGAATGGTTTTTTTTTTTTGTTTATTTATTTGGTTTATTATTTTGACGACGTTATTTCGTTAATTAGACCTTTTAATGCTTTTGCAGGGTTATTCGTAAATCCTTCTGTAGCCAGACTCAGCTGCAGAGCAACGGGTAAAGGTGTCTTGCCCAGGATTTCTATTAATTATAATTGTAATTGGTTTCCGATATTTTGTTACTAATCTTGGAGGGTCCCTTGGGAATCGCAAGATTTAATATTATTCCAAACTGGAGGGCCTCGTAAGGATCGCAGTTTAGCTAACTTTTAATGTTTATTAAGGGTTTATTTTATTTGGTTATTTATAGTTGTATCGTAGATTTTAACAATTTCCTTTATCGTTTGATTCTACTGATGTGTGAATGTTTCTTATATTTATTGCTGATATGTTTGGTTTTATTATTATTTTTTTTTTCCCCCAAATAAATTAACAAAATTGTTTTTGGGAACTTACTTGAAGGATCCTACCAGCTGCGCCAATAATGTTGTGGTGTATATCTAAGAGAGAGGTCCTTGCAAGTCCTTCGTCCCACTAATGGCTTCCTTCAGTTTATTAACAAGTGGTCCTGGAGGTTCTGGAAACGTTGCTATTACCCTTAGGAAACTCACACACAATTTTCTAATAGAACACAAGTTTAATTTAGGTTTAACTTCAAGCACACCTTGTCGTCGACTGTTTATTCGTTCAATCTTATGCTTAATTTATACCTTGGTCTACATTCTAATGTTCCTATAATTCTTATGCTAAGGGAACGACATGGGATATGTCACCTGTTAAATCCAAGCAAGATGCAAAGTCCAATGCTTTAAATTATGCCGGAGCAAGTTAGCGTGTGCTGAAGGCACCGCCTAAAAGTATGTGCTGAACTATGGTTGTTGGACAAGCTGTCGCTGCTATGTCGTCGTTGGTTGAAGACCACACTAATTGCTGCCTAAAAGTACGTGTAGCGAAAATGTGATGAGACTTAGCTTGAGTCTAACTTGTGACTCACAACAGTGGAAGGGATTGGAAGGATGGGAATCGGAACGGGAGGAAGCGGGTATGAAAAATAGAGGAGTTTGGTATGAGATGTGATTAATGGTGGATGACCGTTTTTTTAGAGGAATTGTAAAATTGTAAAAAAAAAGTGTTTTGAGAAGAAAATTATTGGCAAAAACAAAAAAAAGTCGGGTTTTTAAAAAGAAAAAGAAAACAGCAAAACTATTTGAAGAAAAGAAAAGGTAGAAAAAAAACAAAGAAGGTTAATGATGGAGAGCAATGGTTGCTTTGGAAAAGTCAATTGAATCAGATGATGGCAATGATGATGCGTTCTCAGCGTGTCAGAGACGACGGGTTTCAGCGCAGCATACCTAACCCAAGGAAGAGAACCACGACTACCACGAGCCTTGTACGACGTGGTTACATTAGGAACGGGGAACCAAGCAAGGTCACCCACCGAATTGGCAAAACAACTGCAGGAAGTCATAGATATTGTACGCCACAATATTACGCGGGCATCTCAGGAGCAAGCCCGACACTATAATCTACGCAGACGTCACTGGACCCCAGCCATCGGCCAACAGGTCCTGGTGAAGCAACACCACATTTCCAAAGCAATCGACGACTTCAACGCCAAGCTAGCGCCAAAGTATGATGGACCCTGTACCGTTGTGGGTTTCACATCCCCAGTAAGTGTCCGATTACGAACTTCGGGGCCCGCGACCAAACTCCGGACAGCCCACATCAGCGAACTGAGAACGTACCACGCTACGAACGACGCACTTGAACCCGTAACTGGCAAAGAGGCAATAACCTTCTCTTCCATTGCAGATAACATGAATCGACACGCTCAGACTACACAGAGCAGGTTCGAGGAGTCAGCAGCCATATTCCGCTTACGTGTAGTAGCGGAGAAAGATGCGCGAAGGAGGATGAAATTCCTCGATTTTCATCCACCGGGACCCGTATTCAAACGGACGCGGGTCGCTGCGCGACACGTTACCGAGACACCGACAGCTTCTTTGTCCGGGAGACAAATAGCCGGTGACGTCATGGGTGCGGCCCCTCGAAAACAACCATCACAACAGCTGCCGCGACCCAGGGTGCACCATAGAACCACGTCCGGAAACCGTCCCAGCGCTACTATGCCAGCGCCGACATGGGCGAACGCCATGGCAACACCCACCAACGAGCGACCACGGGGCAGCTCACCGCCGCCACTAGTATCCTTCAAGAAGACAACGTCGTCGCGAGGGCCAGTAACACGATCCCGGCCGACCCTGCTACGGAAGAGAGCGCCCCCGTGTTTCAGCGGTTCGAGCTAACACCGTAGACGCAGCGCGGATCGCAGACGCAGCCGATGAGACACGACAGCAACCCCGTCGGCACCCATTCCTACATACCGCCACTAGTCCGCTTCACAGAGGCCGGGCCAGGGCAACGCTTTCCAGCTCCAGCAGTCAAGGGCATGCCAGGGCAGCGGAACACGCCTTCACCTACCCGAACGATAGAACGCGACAGTAATCCTGTTGGCCCCCATTCCTACATACCGCCACTAGTCCGCTTCACAGAGGCCGGGCCAGGGCAACGCTTTCCATCTCCAGCAATCAAGGGCATGCCAGGGCAGCGGAACACGCCTCCACCTACCCGTACGGTAGAACGCGACAGCAATCGTGTCGGCACCCATCGCAACACACCGCCACTGGTCCGCTTCACAGAAGCCGGGCCAGAGGAGCACTTAAGAACGTCACCAGTCAACACGACAGGAATCGCCGGTAGTGCTGTTTGTTTCCGCTATCCACCTGACCGTGGCAACGACGTCTACCTGGAAGACTACCAGCGGGCAGCGTCTTCTCGATGGTTCAACGACGTCGTCATCGACGTGTACCTACAATGGTTGCATCGAGAAGAGCTGCCAGCCCCCGCTCGGCAAGGAACTTATTGTTTCTCGGCGCTGTTCGCGGGACGGCTGAACGACATAGACGCGCGCCTGGACGCACAACAGCTCCATAAGCAAGTCGCTCGATGGACCAAGCACGTGGACTTGTTCCAGAAGGAGCACGTGCTGATTCTGACTGCGGTCACTGGTACTTAATCGACGTCCAGGGCCTCAATGGCGTCGGCAGAGACGAAGCACCGGCGGCATGCATCAACGTGCTGGACTTACTATCACCAAGGACCTACTCAGAGTGGGTGCGGCAGTGCCGCAAGTATCTCGCCCAGGAGTACCGAGTCCGAAAGGGCGGTGGAGAATCGCAGCTGTTCACCAACGAAACACTCCCACTCAGGGTCCTCACGGTGCCAGTACAGACAAACACCACCGACTGCGGCGCCTACGTACTCCACTTCGATAATCCTGGGGCGACGCGGCGACCTGGCGACCACCAACGGAGCCACCACCCCTTTCACCCATAGAACTACCGGCCGTCCATACCAGCAGCAGCAACAGCAATGAGAGCAGCGGCAGCAGCGGCAGCAGCAGCAGCGGCAAATTATACAATTATTATACAAATGTATTTGTATAATATGTTATGGGATGGGGTGGATTAAGTCGGATTACTAAGTAATCCGGCTCGGATAGGACCAAATGTTGGGTTGGGGAGAGAAAGAATAAGAATTAGGTATGTGGGGTTGAGGTTAGTTTGGGTTTGAACAAAAAATGAGAATGACTCACCGGTGCGGTGGGGGTAACGATTGATGGTGTTATAGCGGGGCACTCTGTTGGTCGGGTGGTTGCAATCGTGGTCCGACGTTGACGGATGTTGTGGTGATATTGTCGATGGGATGATCGGTAGGTGGCGATCGTGATGTCGATGCCGGTGAATGCTGGTGATGTTAATGGCGGTGTGGTTGGATGAATGCTGGTGATGTTAATGGCGATGTTGTTGGATGAATACGATTAAAAAACTCGGTGAGGTCGCAAATCAAACTCGTAGATGTCGCACAAGCAAAAGATAGAGTTAATGTGGAAGCCGGAAGTCCAATATCTGGAATTAGACAAAAAAGATGGAGAAAAGATGCAGATGACAGAAAAAGCACTAAAAACTGATTTTTCCAATGATACTCTGATCAATAATGATGAAGATAAACACGACGACGAAGACGACGATGACTTTTACTCTCAGTTGGAGGATGATGATGAAGATGAACAATTGCCGCCTGAACTCGATATTATTACAAAATATGATGAAAAATGCATTGAATCAATACTTTACCCCCAACAGCAACAGAATAAGTTGGATACTACATATGGACCACACAAAGGATTGGATGGTAAATGGCGAATCGGGAATAGCATCTTTAGCATATGTAATGTGTGACGATGCTTTCTTTGCTCCGGGTACGCTCGCCGGATCCGAAGGGTTCAGCACTCACAGAACATTTATTTGTGAAATGACCGAGAGTAGAGAGAGGGGATATACGTTATCATAAGAAAACACATTTAGCCACATTTGTTATTCACGTTTGTTTATTTTCTATTTCGTTCTTACTCTATACACTGATTACTTAATCTCCGGAAGCACTCGGGTGGGCACTCGTCGTGCCGACGTCCACTCGGGTGCTCGGATGAGCACTCGATGTGCCGAAGTCCAATCGGGTTTTCGCATATGAGCACTCGTCGTGCCGAAATCCACTCGGGTGTTCGCGTGTGGGCGCGCGTCGTACCGAAGATCGCTCGCGTGTTCGGGTGGGCACTCGTTGTGCCGAAATCCCCTCGGATGTTCGCGTGTGGGCGCGCGTCGTACCGAAGATCACTCGCGGGTTCGGATGGGTACTCGTTGTGCCGAAATCCCCTCGGGTGCTCGCATGTGGGCGCGCGTCGTACCGAAGATCGCTCGCGTGTTCTGGTGAGTCAATCGTCGGTGACGAAGGACGAGAGACCATCCGTCGGGATTCGGGAGAGGCTGTGTTCGTTAGTGACGAAGGCCGACAGACCATCCGTCGGGACTCGGGAGGGTTCGGTTCGGGGCGACGAATGCCGAAAGACCATCCGTCGTTTCGGGAACTGCGTTCGTTGCTGACGAAGGCCGACAGACCATTCGTCGGGGTTCGGGAACGTACGGTTCGTCGGTGACGAAGGTCGACAGACCATTCGTCGAAATTCGGGAAGGTTCGGGAATCATCGCTTGTCACGAATGAGTACGACTTACCTCGTGGTGTTGCTGTGGAAGTACTGCGTCTTGACTATTTCCGAAATAAAAACCCAACTCACTGAACTGTCTTAGTTATTCCCGAACTGACACCGCACTGACTGACTCGAGTTCGTGATTGCTGCCGCTTTTATAGCCGCCAGCCTACTGTTCGGCATTCGACTGTTCGGCATTCGGCTGTCCTCGTCAGCGTCGTGCGTTTTGTTACTAACTCAGGGTTAGTCCTGCTTAGTGTGGTTTACACCCTATCTGACTTACTAAATAATCATATTCTACTTTTACACAATTACATTCTACTTTCAGGCCTTCGATGGCATTTGTACTACATTTATTAAAAATTATAAAAAGAAATTATAAATAGGCGTGTGGACGCAAACGAGGTGGGGTGACTTGCGTCGTCACACTTCCCCTCACCTTCGGGTTGGGAACTCTTGCCCCCGCACCAAACCGGTGCGGGTAATCCGGAACCCGATGTCGTGGTCGCCGATGATCTTTCTGAAGGTGCGACGGCGTTTCTCGTGCCGACTGTGCCATGGCCCTTCCAGTGCTCGACGGATATCCTGCTGGGTGGCGTGGTCGAACGGCTGGCCGTCCAGGCCTACCCATGGCCCGGTCGATACGGGGTCGTCTATGGGCTGCTCGTTGTTCCCTGGAGCCGCTGCGGGTGTGGTTGAGTCGGTACCGATCTCTGCCGCGCCCGGCGAGGCGGTTTACGGTCTGCGCTTTGGCACAACGTTTGGCTCGTCTTCGTCGCTGCTGCCCGTGCTGCCGCTGCTGCTGCTGCCGCTGCTGCTGGTACTGCTGTTGTTGCTGCCGCTGCTCTCATTGCTGCTGCTGCTGCTGGTATGGACGGCCGGTAGTTCTATGGGTGGAAAGGGGTGGTGGCTACGTTGGTGGTCGCCAGGTCGCCGCATCGCCCCAGGATTATCGAAGTGGAGTACGTAGGAGCCTCAGTCGGTGGTGTTTGGCTGTACTGGCAACGTGAGGACCCTGAGTGGGAGTGCTTCGTTGGTGAACAGCTGCGATTCTCCACCGCCCTTTCGGACTCGTGGTGGTAGTGAGTCCAGCACGTTGATGCATGCCGCCGGTGCTTCGTCTCTGCCGACGCCATTAAGGCCCTGGACGTCGATTAAGTACCAGTGACTGCAGTCATTGACTGGAATCAGCACGTGCTCCTTCTGGAACAAGTCCACGTGCTTGGTCCATCGAGCGACTTGCTTATGGAGCTGTTGTGCGTCCAGGCGCGCGTCTATGTCGTTCAGACGTCCCGCGAGGAGAGTAAAATCCTGTTCTGACATGTTTAACTCCGTACTTTTCTAAAAACGCCTTAAACATGCCAGAAACGAACTGTTTCCCATTGTCAGAATGTATAAACTCAGGGACACCAAAAACATGAAACACACTATTTTCTAAAAACCTAACTACATTAGCGGAGGTGGCACTTCGCATTGGTTATAGGAAAACGAACTTCGAAAAGTGGTCCAGACATACAAAGATGAAGGAATTGCCGTTCTTTGACCTTGGGTAGGGGCCCATAAAGTCAATGTAGAGACGCTGGAAGGGTCGTTCGGTTATGTATTGCTTGCCCATCGGTGGACGGTGCCTTGCTTTGGGCCTTTTGCTGCCCTTGCATACTTCACAGTTCTTAACACTATATTGCACGTCGCTAACCATTCCCGGCCAATAATATTTCTGTCTTAACCGAGCCAGCGTCTTGTGAATTCCCCCATGTCCAGCTGAAGGTGAGCTATGACAAGCCTCCAGCAATCTAGAACGCAATTCAGACGGTACCCAGAGCTGCCAAGCGTGATCCTCTTGAACCACATCACCTGTCATAAAACCTGTACGTCTGTACACAAACCCGTCCGAAATTACTAAATCTGGTACTGGCCTCAGTCGGTGGTGTTTGGCTGTACTGGCAACGTGAGGACCCTGAGTGGGAGTGCTTCGTTGGTGAACAGCTGCGATTCTCCACCGCCCTTTCGGACTCGTGGTGGTAGTGAGTCCAGCACGTTGATGCATGCCGCCGGTGCTTCGTCTCTGCCGACGCCATTAAGGCCCTGGACGTCGATTAAGTACCAGTGACTGCAGTCATTGACTGGAATCAGCACGTGCTCCTTCTGGAACAACGCTTGGTTCCACGTGCTTGGTCCATCGAGCGACTTGCTTATGGAGCTGTTGTGCGTCCAGGCGCGCGTCTATGTCGTTCAGACGTCCCGCGAACAGCGCCGAGAAACAATAAGTCCCTTGCCGAGCGGGGGCTGGCAGCTCTTCTCGATGCAACCATTGTAGGTACACGTCGATGACGACGTCGTTGAACCATCGAGAGGACGCTGCCCGCTGGTAGTCTTCCAGGTAGACGTCGTTGCCACGCTCAGGTGGATAGCGGAAACAAACAGCACTACCGGCGATTTCTGTCGTGTTGACTGGTGACGTTCTTAAGTGCTCCTCTGGCCCGGCTTCTGTGAAGCGGACCAGTGGCGGTGTGTTGCGATGGGTGCCGACACGATTGCTGTCGCGTTCTACCGTACGGGTAGGTGGAGGCGTGTTCCGCTGCCCTGGCATGCCCTTGATTGCTGGAGATGGAAAGCGTTGCCCTGGCCCGGCCTCTGTGAAGCGGACTAGTGGCGGTATGTAGGAATGGGGGCCAACAAGATTGCTGTCGCGTTCTACCGTTCGGGTAGGTGAAGGCGTGTTCCGCTGCCCTGGCATGCCCTTGACTGCTGGAGCTGGAGCGCGTCCCTGGCCCGGCCTCTGTGAAGCGGACTAGTGGCGGTATGTAGGAATGGGTGCCGACAGGGTTGCTGTCGTGTCTCATCGGCTGCGTCTGCGGTCCGCGCTGCGTCTACGGTGTTAGCTCGAACCGCTGAAACACGGGGGCGCTCTCTTCCGTAGCAAGGGTCGGCCGGGATCGTGTTACTGGCCCTCGCGACGACGTTGGCTTCTTGAAGGATACTAGTGGCGGCGGTGAGCTTCGCCGTGGTCGCTCGTTGGTGGGTGTTGCCATGGCGTTCGCCCATGTCGGCGCTGGCATAGTAGCGCTGGGCCGGTTTCCGGACGTGGTTCTATGGTGCAGCCTGGGTCGCGGCAGCTGTTGTGATGGTTGTTTTCGAGGGGCCGCACCCATGACGTCACCGGCTATTTGTCTCCCGGACAAAGGAGCTGTCGGTGTCTCGGTAACGTGTCGCGCAGCGACCCGCGTCCGTTTGAATACGGGTCCCGGTGGATGAAAATCGAGGAATTTCATCCTCCGTCGCGCATCTTTCTCCGCTACTACACGTAAGCGGAATATGGCTGCTGACTCCTCGAACCTGCTCTGTGTAGTCTGAGCGTGTCGATTCATGTTATCTGCAATGGAAGAGAAGGTTATTGCCTCTTTGCCGGGTTCAAGTGCGTCGTTCGTAGCGTGCTACGTTCTCAGTTCGCTGATGTCGGCTGTCCGGAGTTTGGTCGCGGGCCCCGAAGTTCGTAATCGGACACTTACTGGGGATGTGAAACCCACAACGGTACAGGGTCCATCATACTTTGGCGCTAGCTTGGCGTTGAAGTCGTCGATTGCTTTGGAAATGTGGTGTTGCTTCACCACGACCTGTTGGCCGATGGCTGGGGTCCAGTGACGTCTGCGTAGATTATAGTGTCGGGCTTGCTCCTGAGATGCCCGCGTAATATTGTGGCGTACAATATCTATGACTTCCTGCAGTTGTTTTGCCAATTCGGTGGGTGACCTTGCTTGGTTCCCCGTTCCTAATGTAACCACGTCGTAGAAGGCTCGTGGTAGTCGTGGTTCTCTTCCTTGGGTTAGGTATGCTGCGCTGAAACCCGTCGTCTCTGACACGCTGAGAACGCATCATCATTGCCATCATCTGATTCAGTTGACTTTTCCAAAGCAACCATCGCTCTCCATCATTAACCTTCTTTGTTTTTTTTCTACCTTTTCTTTTCTTCAAATAGTTTTGCTGTTTTCTTTTTCTTTTTAAAAACCCGACTTTTTTTTGTTTTTGGCAATAATTTTCTTCTCAAAACACTTTATTTTACAATTCCTCTAAAAAAACGTTCATCCACCATTAATCACATCTCATACCAAACTCCTCTATTTGTCATACCCGCTTCCTCCCGTTCCGATTCCCATCCTTCCAATCGCTTCCACTAATTCCCCCTTCCATTCACAATTCCCACTTTCCCTAATTCCTTGCTCAATCACATTTCCATTCACACCTTCCACAATCACCTTTCCACACAAATCATTCAACCAGGAGACTTAGGGCCTTGCTGTGAGGGAATTCTTTATTTTTTTTTTTTTTATTTCTTAAAAATTATACAAAACTGCTTACACATAAAACAATTACCAATAACAAAAATTCTAACTAACACAAAAGACAAAAATAACTATTATTAATATCGCTCCTTTGGTTTATGAGATATGAGACACGGGCTGCCACTACACAGCGCCGTGCCACCAGAGTTTGTTGTCGCGTAACTCGAGCGGGAACATGCCACGGCTGGCCAAGTCCGCTGGGTTCTGCTGCGACTCGACGTGAAACCAATGGGTGGAATCCGCAATTTGGATTATTTTGGTGACACGGTTGGCCACGAATGTGCTCCAGGTGCATGGAGGACGTTTTAGCCACGCTAGCACAATGGTCGAATCTGTCCAGCAATACAATTTGTATTGTGGCAGATTGAGTTGCGGCAGCAGTGCGTTAAGCATGTCTGCCAGAAGAGCCGCGCCACAGAGCTCAAGACGCGGTATGGAGAGCGTCTTGATCGGGGCGACTCTGGTTTTGGCATAGAGGAGGGAGGTATGGATATGAGTGGGTGTGCGAGTGCGCAGATAGACGGCAGCTGCATATACCAGTTCTGAGGCGTCCGAAAACGCATGGATCTCAAGAACACTGGTTGACGTGTAATCTGTCCAGCGCGGGATTTTCAACAGGGAGATCTGGTGATAGCATTGGACGAAGTTAAGCCACCTTTGAAACGTGTGGTGGTTAAGCGGTTCGTCCCAACCAGTACCATCAAGCCACACCTGTTGCATCAGGGATTTTGCAACAACAATGACAGGTGCTAGCCAGCCGGCAGGATCGAAGAGTTTTGCGATGAGCGACAACATTTCTCGTTTGGTGTACGAGGGTAAGATTTCGGTAAGTTTGGCATCGAAATTAAAGCAATCGGTGCTTGCGTTCCACCTGATGCCAAAGGTTTTTTCGGAACTGGCGTCTTCGAGCTCGAGGAAGTCGGAGTTGAGAAGATCTTGCGGAGGGATGCCACTCAGCAGGCTGACGTGGTTGGCAGTCCATTTCCGCATGGTGAAGGCCGCCGATTGAAGTGCGGTGACCAGCTCATGCCGCAGGCGTATAGCCGATTCGAGCTCATGGGAACCGCACAAGGCGTCATCCACGTACATGCTGGACTTCAGAGCTGAAAAGGCGAGAGGGAGTGTCTTTTCAACATCTTGAGCAAGCTGTTGAAGAGTGCGAATCGCAAGATAGGGAGAACAGTTGACGACAAACGCTACGGTGGGAAGTTCGAAATCTTGAACCTCTTCGGAGGAGAAGTTCCGGAAGAGGATTCGCTGGTAGCGCGATTGTTCGGGGTGAACGAGGATTTGGCGATACATTTTCTCAATGTCGCCATTGAAGATATATCGGTACAAACGCCAACGAAGTAAGAGGAATGTTAGATCCGACTGGAGCGGCGGCCCTGTGTAGAGGGCATCATTGAGGCTCAGGCCATTGGAGGTAACACAAGAAGCGTGGAAAACAACTCGCACCTTGGTGGAGCTACTTTCCGGTTTCAGGACCGCATGGTGAGGAAGGTAGTAATTTCCAGGGGTAGGAAATGTTTCTGTCGGGGTGACTTTAGACATGTGATTGAGTTCGGAATATTCTCGAATCACATTGTCGTAGATATTCTTGAAATCGGGTGTTTTCAAGAGGCGGGATTCATTCCGTAAGAATTGCTTGAGAGGCCTTTTTAGAAGGGGAGGCGGACGACGTATCGGCCGTCGGTACGCCGTTATGGTTGCCGCGGTGTGGTTGGGGTTGAGGGCGCGAGATGGAGGGTTGAGAGTTCGCATTGGTTAGCGAAGAGGAAGTGGTAGCCACCTCGCGATGCATGAGTGTATGATGTCGTTTGGTGCACGACATGCAAGTGGAAGCACTCTTGCAATCCTTAAGTTGATGCGAATGTGCTAGACAATTCGTGCAGAACTTAAGGTTTGTGATTGTTGTCCATCGCTTGTCAGGCTGCATCGCCACAAAGGGCGAACAACGACGTATGGGATGTGACGGATCACTGCATAGGGGGCAGTTGATCGCGATCATGTTTGCCTGGAAGGTGTTCACAGGCTTAGGTGGGGCGGCATTACGAGCTGTACTGCCCGTCACCCTCTTTGGTGTTG
Source organism: Thecophora atra (assembly GCA_937620795.1). Taxonomy (NCBI): domain Eukaryota; kingdom Metazoa; phylum Arthropoda; class Insecta; order Diptera; family Conopidae; genus Thecophora; species Thecophora atra. Next base: position 29,997,273 of record OW569398.1, read on the forward strand.
ATATGGATTTGCGGATGTCATCAACAGTTTCCAACATCTGGAAATGCGACGTTAGAAACCCATCCATTTCTTTCCATGAGGGAATTTCATCACCTTTTCATCGTGCTGCTTTGAGCCGAGCATTATCGTCATACTGTAAGTCTCATCACCGTGCTTTAAACTTGCGAGATTTAGAACTTGGAGGTTTAGAAAAGGTTTAGATTCATGAAAGTTTACCTAAATCCCAGCGCGGCGTTTTGCAACATGCGGCACAATTGCGGCGTCAAGGTAAACTTCTCTTCGTCTCTCTTTAGTGCATTTCGTTGTTTGATCTCTAATTGTGGTGAGTTTGAGCATATATTTTCTTGTTTTTACTAGTGACGTCGATCTCATCGAGTTTGGCTGGCGTTGACAATGGAACATTAGTTGAGGTTCTGTGCAAGCAGAACAATGGTCTCAATATTGTCTACTTCAACGCAAGAAGTTTGAATGGTGGCAAGTTTGACTATTTCAAATCTGTGCTTGAGGAATCTTCAGTGGATGTGATTTGTGTCTCTGAAACTTGGTTTCGCAGTGATTTGAGCGATCTTTACATAGGAATGTCTAACTTTAATTTGTTTAGAAATGATAGGGCCAGTAGAAGAGGTGGTGGAGTGGCCATCTATTGCCGCAATAATCTAAATGCGAGATTGATATCTAAATCGTCGAGCGGAAATATTGAGTTTATTAACATTTGTATCAGTGACTGCACTGTTAAAGTGTTTATTTTGTGTGTTTATAATCCGTCGAGACTATTCAGTCTTGATTGCTATTTTTCTGAACTTTCCAATCATCTTATCGATTTCTCTAATTTTTTTATCTGATGCTCTGCCCAACTGTAGACGATAAACTTATGTTGCTTACTAGGTTTATTAATGCCCTTTATACTAAATATGTTCCTATAAGGACCTTTAAGTCTAATTCTTCCTGTCCATGGTTTACTGAACCTGTTCAAAAATCTATACGCAAGCGCAATCTGCTCCGTTACCTCTGGAAAAGAAATCCTACCATTGAGAGGTGGGATCGTTAGAAGGGTGCGCGTAATGAAACTGTTCGCCTAATAAGGCGTTGTAAAGCTGCTTATTTTAAGTCCAAACTCAACAGTGCATTGCCTGCTAAAGAGCTTTGGAATAATATTAAAAAGTTAGGTATTCATCACAGTAAAACCAATGTTGCAGCTCCTAGCTCACTTGACCCTAATCTTTTAAATTATCATTTCCTTTCTTATAGCGTTGATGAGGTATTAGCCTCCTCTCCGTCCCGTGAACATTATAATTTGCCGGCATGCAGGTTTGAGTTTACTTCAATACGTGATTCTGATGTATTTCTGTCGTTGCAAAGTGTCAAGTCTCACGCAACAAGTGTTGATGGTATCAATTTTAGATTTGTGAAATTAATTTTGCCATTTATCATCCGTCCTCTAACACATATATTGAACCATTGCTTTACTACTTCAACGTTCCCTAGTTTGTGGAAATATGCGATTGTCTTACCTTTGCCCAAGAAATCCAATGCAGTTGAGCCTGCAGATTTTCGACCGATAAGTATTTTATACCCTTTATCGAAGTGTCTTGAAAAGATTATGTCTGATCAGATTTCCAGGTTCTTACTAGAGCATAACCTTTTAAATATTAATCAGTCCGGGTTTCGGGCTGGATACAGTTGCACATCTGCGGTTCTTAAGGTTTTGGATGACATCAGACCTTTTTATGATAAAGGAATGTTTTCCTTATTATGTTTGCTAGATTTCTCTAAAGCCTTTGATACTGTTAAGCACAGGTTGCTCTGCTGGAAATTAAAGTACTTCTTTGGCTTCTGCCCTAGCGCTGTTGGTTTCATTGAAAGTTACTTGAGTGATAGATTTCAATTTGTCAGGTGTATGCATGCTTCATCTCATGTTAAAAGGATTGGCAGTGGAGTGCCTCAAAGTTCAGTCCTTGAACCTCTCCTGTTTTCCTATTTCTAAATGATATCTTCACAGTTTGTAATTTTACTTCTATTCATGCGTACGCCGACGACATTCAAATCTACCTTTCTGGTGATAAAAATCTAAAGGAGGATCTAGTCGTTAAAATGAATGAGGACTTGAATTAAATACTTTGTTGGTCTATAAATAACGGTCTGAGACTTAATCCCCTGAAGTCATTTGTTTTGCCTATTGCTAAGTTTAGATTTCATTTTTGTGATATCCCTGATGTTCTTATTGGTTCCAGTAAATTGAAACTTGTCAATGTGGTAGTTAACCTGTGGTATCGCCTTAATTCATCGCTTAGCTGTTTGGACCATATTAATTATGTCATTAGAAGCTTTTATTTGATTCTCAGGAATCTTCGGGTTTTCGCTCCCTTTACACCGCTTGCTGTTAAAAAAAAAAATAGTGGTTCAGTTGCTTTTGCCTCTTATCACTTACTCTGCTCCCGTATTTAGTAAACTGGACCCTTGTTCTTTGCATAAGATATCTGTAGCTTTTAATTTTGCTACGAGATATGTTTTTGGTCTGCGTTACTTTGACCATTTAGGCCAGACTAGACATTCTTTATTAGGCTGTGATATCAAGGACTACCTTAAAGTTAGGAATTGTATATTTTTGCACAAAATCATCTATACTCGCACTCCTGTATACCTGTTTCAGAAGATACATTTCGGGCATTCACGCAGAGGACTTTTATTAATTCTTCCGGATTTCAACTATTTGAATTCTTCACGGTTCTTTTTTGTCAACGCCATCATAATCATTTGCCGACGTCTGTAAAGCTCCTCTCAGGGGCTGATTGCTTCAAGCGTACCGCACTTGATTTCTTTTCTTCGTTATAGCACTAATATTCTATTCTACTATTCTATTCTACTACACTACTATTCTTTTCCTTTTATTTTCTGTTTTACCTTTTTGTTTTTCTACCTTTAGTTTGTAGCTAATATTAAAACTTATTCTCAATTTCTTAGCTGTTAGTAATTTTTATATCCTCTGTATTTTTGTACTAAAAAAGAATGAATTTTCTTATTGTACATCCGCACTATTTA